>CM024580.1:5321313-6069878 GCA_014182395.1 Eucalyptus sp. ANBG9806169 | reverse complement strand
CAATGTAGGCAATTTATTCTGTTGTGGAGCCGCTTGAAGACCACCATCTATGTCCTAATTTGGGATTGGTTGACTAAATTGTTTTTGCCTGATAATCCATATGAAATTTGGAGTTTTCTTTTTAAAATATTGAATGTTATCTGACTTATTTGGTATTTCTTTCTAAAATTTTTCATGATGATCATGGCAGAAGTGCCAAAATTTCTTACATAAGACATCATAAATGAAACCAATTCAATTGACCAATTCAAAAGTATCACGTGATGGTAAGGAGGCAAGCAGGGAGCTCCCATGACAATATAAATTACCCGATATATGAGATTGTTGGTATCAAATCATTGTAGTAATTTGATTATTTCATGCCTTTGATCATGATGTATTTAAATGATTGCAATGGTTTGATACCCTATAATCTCATAAAGCTTTCATTTATCTTGTCATGGGAGCCTTTCAAACACTACTCACCACATCATGTTTTTGGATTAATCGACTAAATTGATTTCCAAATAAGACCTCCTATGTAAATTTTTTTGAGATTTTCCTTTTTAATATTAAGTGTTGTCCAACTTTATTGGTATTTTTTGCTAATTTTTTTCAAAGGGTCGCAGTAGAAGTCTCAAAATTTCTTCCATAGAATGTGACATTGCAATAATCTCACAAGGTAGGCAATTTGTTCTATTGTGGAGTCACTTGAAGCCCATCATCTATGTCCTAATTTGGGATTGGTCAATTAAATGAGAAGGTTTTTCATTTATCACATCCTAAGTATGAAATTTTCAGACTTTCCTCCTTAATAATATTGAATGTTATCCGGCATATTTGGTTTTTCTTTACTAATTGTTTTCATGATGATCACAATAGAAAGTCTTGAATTTTTATTTTTTATAGAATGTAAAAAATGAAGACCAATTTAGTCAACCAAATCCAAAGTAGGACATAGATGGTGGGGCAAAAGTGGCTCTCATGACAGTATAAATTGCCTGCTATGTGAAAGTTGTTATGAAATCGTTTTAATAATTTAGTAATTTCATGCATTTGCTGATGATATATGTAAATGATTACAATGATTAGATACCAACAATGCAACGAAGCATACTGAATTTATTTTGTCATAAGAATTGCTTGAACCCATCATCTACGCCTTACTTTTGGATTGGTCGACTACTAAGTTGGCTTCCATTTGTGACATCCTATATATGAAAGTATGAGATGTTTTCTAACATTAAATGTTATCGAACCAAAATAAATAAATGTTGTCCAACTTGATTGGTATTTACCGACCAAAAAAAAAACTTGATTGGTATTTCTTTACTAAATATTTTCAAGATGATCATGGTGGAACTCTTGAAGTTTCTTAAATAGAATGTCATAAATGAAAACCAATTTAATCGACCAATCCCAAAGTAGGACATAGATGATGAGGTTGAAGAGGCTATCCCAACAAATAAATTGTCTGCTTTTGTAAATTGCTGGTATCAAATCATTGTAATATCATGAGCTAATGCCCTAAAATATTGCTCTAAAGTTATCTAGGAGTTTTGCTTATCTTGATAAATATAAACAGGAAATTCATGCCCGAGTGCAAATGAGTTCTCAAACTTGTCAAATCTTTTAGTGGACAAAAACCTACTGATGTGAGTTTTCTGGGCTAATATTACAATTCTTTGCTTCTTTGTTCATATGAATTTCTAGTCCTAAAATCTTCTTAGTAGTTATCAACTCAGAGAAGTGATTATCCGCAGAAATTATCAGGGAGTTTATCAAATACATTCACTTGTCACGTAGTTTTATCAGGGAATGAAGTACGGGCAACTTGTATGGGGTACTTCTCGTGTAGTCAATATTGAGCCTGATGCCGTGAATCGCTTACACCACAGCATCATATAAAAGGAATTACTAGGCACATTAGTCACCAACATTATTGTAAATTGTAAAGCTCTTCTGATGCTATTGAAACTTAGATTGAGACCTAACACTCGAGTGTTTTTGAAAAAAAGTAAATTTCAACTTTTTAACCGGAGATAATTTTCGCTTTAAATTTCAAGCCTTGCGTGAAAAGGCAACAATTTTGATCTCTGAGACAATTTTGTCCATCATATGAATTTCCATCAAAATGTGAGTATATGGTGTGGTGTTTGAAATGGCTAACAGATGCTGACATTACTAACAAGAAGTTACTGACGTGGTTTTATATATAACCAAACATCATTTCTAAACCAAATATAGAGCTTCAAATCAAACTAAGAGGTAGGTATGCAAAATGGGCTAGCAATTTTTGTACAAAATCAAAGTTACATTCACTAAATTTACCTAAATTTCGCCATTTCAATCAAATTTTGCAAAGCTCCGTCTCTCTCTCTCTCTCTCTCTCTTGCGCGCCTGGAACACCATCAATTAGCTGAGAAACAACTCCATTCTACATTTTGAGTGGGAATAGTGTCGTTACACGCGACTTCAAGTCATCTTCGATCTATATTGGGAGCAACATTATTTTTTGTCACACGTGGGAAATGGCTTTGTTTTGATTGTTCATGGAAGTCAAGTCCATTGACATGGTAATCAACTTGCCATGTTAGCGTCCATTGCTACCTTAGACGCCACATGCGCATGTGTTGATGGAAATTTCAACCGTGGTGAAATTAGTCCCTTGAGTAAAAGTTGGTATCTTTCTATGCGACATTTGAAACTTTGCCGCAACCCGACCTCGACACCCACATATCCTTAAGGGATAGCATAAAGGTGGAGTTCAGAGGTTCTCGACTATGAGAGCTCTCTCATGGTATATTACTCCAAAGGATGTTATCACCTCATCTTTGGGATCAACCACATGAGTTTGCTCAATCACGGTTGTGAGCTCTCCCAAGCTCATACCTTGCATGATAGCGGAATTGTTGTGACCCAACCTTGACGCAAGGGCATCTATTAATCGACAGTTTGAAGATCGAAAGGAAATTGGACGCAAAGGTGAGTTTGGGGGTATTGCAACCATGATAGCCCTCTCAGAGGTAAATCCACCATAGACCACATCACTTTATCTTTTGGCTTCAACTTTGTGAGTATGCTAAATCATAGTCATGAGCCTTTTCAAAGCTTATATCATGCACAACTTATTCATTTTTCTTTTAAGTTGTTTTAAACAACCTAAATAGCATCTAGGAGTCGCTACTAGCCTCGTCTTTTAGGGTCGGCTAGAATACCCAATCAAGGGTTGAGACTGATTCCTTGATTTCTACGCAACCAGAAATTTAAGGTTCAGGGACTTGGATTATGCTAATGTATCTATTAGCACTCTTTCGGTATCTCATAGTTAATGTATCACCTAACATGTCCATGCATGTCCTTTTACGTTTTCGAGCATTTTTTTAAGCAAAAGGAGTGATCACACTTGGATGGTTCATTCAAGCTTTCTTCTCTAATGAACGTAAAAGTAAAGCACACAATTTCCAAAAATGACGGTGCTGGAAAGTAAACACTCAAAATAGTTTAAGGAAAGCAAGTAAATTCTAAACAAGTATAAAAGACAAGATAAAAAACCCGCAACTCATCGGATATTTATATAACACAAAAGAAACCTAAAACATTTGTTAGTTAATGAATATAATGTGACATCCCGATTTTCAAGTTCTGATTTCAATTGGATAAGTTGGGCATTTCATTGACGCGCCTATGGTTATTTTCTCTAAATTGACCACTCACAAGATAATTAGCTTATCGGGGAAGCCGTTAAGGGATTTTAACACAATAGATTTGAGAATTCGACTAGGAATCGATTGCTCGACCGTGCTAGTTTGCAAGGGTCATTATAGCATAATTAAAAATCGATTAGAGATTGGAGATAGGTCGATTCGACAGAGGTGTGTGATTAAGTGTGGGTGATTCCACTTGATTACAAATTCTCGTCGATCGGCGCTAGACCGATTTTTTTGTCGTTTTGGGTACCCTGTGCCCGTATTTGAAACCTCAAGATTTTCACGACAACTAAGAGTCGCCAATGTGTCGAAGATGTACGTTGTGGCTTGAAAATGATCAACCATGGGTCAATTGCGCTAAAAATTCCTAAAAGCTACCTGGTAGGTTAGGTCACACTAAGCAAGTGGATGAACTTTATGTTGCCAAACTCAAAGACCTTATGATTGAAGTTTATGAGCCTCTTCAAGTTGCTATAATTATTTCAAAATTGCCTTAAATGTGGAATCATTATCGAAATAAACTTCTTCACATGATTGAGAATGTGATTGTTGATAATGTGTTAACATGCAGTTGAATTGAGTAAGGTTCTTTGGATCATGAGACTAGTCATGTGAAAAAAGTTGTAAATAAGGGGCATTTTGTTGAGTATTGCAACATGAGTAGAGATAAAGAAAGTACCAAAACAATGGCATGTAAAAATTTGATTTGATGGTTTTATCATGTGGATTTAAACAGAATAAGTGCATTTACTCAAAATTTGCCAAAGACTATGAAGTTATAATTTGCTTATATGTAGATGATATTATGCTTGTTGTTACAAATATGCTTGGCATAAATAAAACTAAAATATATCCATCTTCTTAGTTTTAAAATGAAAGATTTTGGAGAAGTGGATACAATTTTAGGTATCAAAGTAATCAAACATAGTGGGAGTTATACTTTAAGCCAACGCCAAATCGTTCAAAAACACCAGTATTTAGGAATTAAAGAGTGAAATATACCATATGATGTATCAATTAAATTGATAAAAAAAATGTTGGACAACATTTAGTACAATTAGATATAAAGTCTGGTGTATGTTATGCATTGCACTTGACCGAATATAGTTTTTATTGTGTGTAAAATGTCCAAACTTACTAATAATCCTAGCACTGTGCATTAGAAGGCTATAAGTAGAATTTTTGGTTATTTAAAGAAAATAATATATTATGGCCTATTTTATGAAAGACAACCAACAATATTAGAAAGATATTCAGATGCTACTTGGAGAACTAGCACAATTGATAACAAGTCAACATTTGGATGGGTTTTTAAGCTTGCAAATGGTGCAGTTTCTTGGGCATCAAGAAAAGCAAACATGTATAACCCATTCAATGATGAAATATGAATTTATATCACTATTGACGGCTGGTAAAGAGGTTGAATGGTTGCGGAATTTGCTATTGGATATAGAGTTATGGCCATAACCAATAACAACCATATCTTTACATCTTGATAATGAGGCAACTATGTTTAGGGCATACAATAAAATATGCAATGGAAAATCTAAATATATTAGTTTACAACATGAGTATGTTTGACAATTAATTATTGATAAAGTTACTTCAGTAATTTACGTTCGGACAAATGATAACTTGGCCGATCCATTCACTAAGGGAATTTGAGAGATCTTAGAGTAATTGATAATAGTCAAGCATAGTGGAAACCCAACTTTATAATTTATATCGAAATTATTAAAGTTAAATGGGTAACAATAGCTATTGTAAATTAACAGTGATCGAGTCCTAGGGCACAAGGTTAATACTTATGGAAAGTTAGGAGGATGAGTATAAGAGAACACTCTTAATGAAATTCAAGGTTTAGTAAGGCAATACTAAGGTATCAAATTTAGGAACTTCACCTATATGAACATAAAAAGTGGTGTCGCTTCTAACAAAGGTCAGATGAACTTTTGCAAATGTTCATGAATATAGGAATAGCACAATGCCATAAAAGTGCTTAAGCATAGGAAATTTCTAACCAAAGTGTGGAAATTCATTGTGATAATTTGATTAGCAAGTGGAATCATGGTTCAAAGTTTTGTCTATCATGATTTCATTAATAGAATTATTTACACTAATTGAAGGTTCAAATCTTAATAGATACCTTCTTGCATATATAAATTTGTGTAAATTAGTGTAGCTAACAAATTAAGTGGAGGATTATTGAAATAGTTTGTTATCATAAAAGAGGTGTCTCTTGATTAAGAGAAGATGTAACTCTTGATTATGGAAAGAGGCGACTCTTCATCCTAAAAGGAGGTTATCAGTAGTTATTTCTTGAAATGAAGAGTGGTAATAGTTGGGGATAAGGTACTCATTTCCAAAAGATGTGTTGATTGGTTTCTTTAAATAGACATCAATTCACATATTATTTATAATAACCACTACTATTCATAAATGCTACTTCTTCAAAAAAAGTCTTTCTTTTTCTCTTTTCATATGTAACTTTATCACATTTCAAGTTGAAGTTCTAAAAGAGGAATATTGAGTAATTATTGAATTCATTTCTTTGTGACTTTGGTGTATATCCTGGAGGTATATTTATTCTAACTTTATAGTAGTAATAGTTGGGACAAATAATACCTTAAGGACAAGTAATTGTCATTAAGCATCAAAGCATCAAGAATCTATTACTACTTCTCTATATTCTTTACCAAACAAATTTCACCAACAATAATATCTATGCTTCAACCTAAAAGGAAGTGTTGAGAGTATTTGGTTAATTGGGGATATCTGTCTTTTTCCTTTGTTACTTTATGTATGGCGGTAATATGGGTGTTATTGTAATTTTGGCCTATTGACTTTATGATAAATCGATAGTTTGAGATCACATTGACCTAACCAAGTATTCAATTTAGTTTTTTGTCTCTCAACAATCACTATAGACAAAGAGAAAATATATATATATATATATATATATATATATATATATATATATATATATATATATATGCCAAGTGTGCCATACTCTATCGTCGATGAAGTCTTTGCCCATTAACAAGCGTTTAAGAATATTTTATAAATGAAATGTTTGAGAACTCAATTGCACTTCAAGCATTAATTTCAAGACTTCTACCGTAATTATCAACACCAATTAATTCAGATAATAATTGATATTAAAAAGAAAAAAATCTCAAAATTTTTTATATACATTGTCATAAATGGAAATCGATATTGTCAACCAATCCTAAAGCAGGTCGTGGCGATGGGGTTCAAGCTACTTGCACGATAAAATGACCGGCCTTTTTGCGAGAGTAACCATTGTAACCATATGAGAATATCTTGAGAAAATGCCTAGGAATGTGGCTTTCATGGTTTTAGGAGGTCTTCCGATCTCCTTTAAGAATGTTCATTGGAAGTTGGTATTCAACTCCTCTTCCTGCCGAAAAAAGACCGTCGTATGTGACGTTACCCATCCTGAAAAATTGCCAAGCTGCTAGGAGATTGAGGTTCATCCTTTACTCATGTGATTATATTGTTTAGAGCCAACCAAATTGTTACAAAATCAGTGTAGGATGGAAGAATCGAGCAAGATGTTGCTCAAAGTACTTAAATGCAAATAATGAAATCCCTATAATCGCAAGGATTGATGCACCGATTATGTGGAATGATTCTGAAACTTTTTTTTTTTTTTTTTATGTTTGTGACATGATTGATTTCTCTTCTTTGTGGCATGGTTTTGTAACAAAGGATCTCGTTGGACATGATTAATGGATTCATTCTCGAGAAAAAAAACAATGATTGAGGGAAGACATGCAGCCAATGATTAGGGTCTGGTTCAAAGATAATTGATGCCTAACATTTACTTTGTGTAAAACTTTCACCATTGTTGTGTTATAAGATTCAAGAATGGCCTTAGTTTCACTCAAATGTGGCTTGGCGTTGCAGATTAGCTTCCATAGAAAGACCGGTTGTTTACAAGTATGGCAACCAGGCCGATTCCTTATTTATGGCCTTGATAGAGATTCCTTATTTATGGCCTTGATAGAGGATAAGATTCTTTATTTGCTTTTTTTTTCCTTAAAAGCATGGGCATGGGTTTTTTTAAAGCATTACCTTAGGGGGATGAGGGATTAGCTTTAAGAAGTGATGGATTTTTGAAAAGCCATTATTGCATATCCCACTGGACGATGGGTCCGTACATTCTTAATTGACCCTAAACCTCATGTTAGAGATGGATAAGACCGCCAGAGGAGTATACTATGATTTCCCATTTGGAAGGTATAAAATTAACAGGGTCAACTGCTTTGTGGGGATTATAGTCGATAATAACTTCCATTTATCTCACACACACACACACACACACACACATACACACAATGCTAATTTGACAATGTGATTAATATTTTGTATAATTTTGACAATGTGATTAATATTTTGTCCTTAATTGGCACTTCAACAATGCTAATTTCTGGTTTTGTTAGCACTTACTGGTAAAATGTTAGGACGCCACCAAATGGTTCACAAAGTATATCAAGTAATGACAGTTGTAATTTGTAAACTATCACTTATTATTATTATTATTCATTGTTGCCTCTTAGTTTTTTTTTTTTTTTTTGGATACGGTCATTCTTAAACCTTTAAAGCGTAGTTCAATGTTATCCTTTTTAAAAACTTCTGCATCTAAACTTTAGGATATGTTGTCATGTCATAACGTATCTTCTTCCCTTTTTTGGTTCAACTTCAACCATGAACTTTGTTTTTTGACAACTTTGTTTGAGTTTTTAAACTCGCTAAATTGAAGGAGAAGACTAGGTTACAAAAGAGACGAATGGATAATTTTGTGTCCTATTAAATATAAGAAAACCGGTTGAGTTTTCTCTCATCTCTATTTAAAAGAAAACATAAAAGATGCATTTAATCACTTAGTGAATATTTTTTTCAAATGAAAAAGAGATAAAATGTCTTCATTTTACATAATTGTAGACTGAAAATTAAAAACATATGAATTTTTAAAATTTTTATTTTATATAAGAAAAGTGAGATTGCGCGGGCATGCAAGTACAATATTTTGTTTTCAAAATTTTTATTCCATTTCATTCTAAATCCGCTTTGCACGTTTTTTAATCCACTAACATTTGTTTTATATAGAAACAATCATCTTTTATCTACGTAATATAAAGGAGTTAAAGGGATAGATAAGATGCAAAGCATATTTATGTTAGTTCGGCCTATCCACTCGGTTATTCTACGTTTCCAGCTCTCCCAGCCCAAAAAGAATTGGAATTTGCTATTGTAATCCTTGAGATGTTAACCATTTACACAAAAAATGTTGCTTCTCCATGGAGCTTCTGCGGTGTCCTCTATGAACATAACACATTTCACCACCCTCAACCACGCTTAGACTAATCACAGATGCTTCGGCTTTCACAGAGAAATACAATTGGATACATAACTTCCATAGATCGTTGCAGAAGGTAGCTGGTGTCCTCCGGTTGAATTTATAGCCATTAGACTTGAAATGATCGTTTGAAATTCAGATTTCCAACGTAGCTTTTGGGTTCTCCTATTTGCAGTTGCAGAAGGTCATTGTGCAGATCTGTGGACACAGAATCCCGAAATTGTTAGTCTACTTCTACTGCATGATGTTATCCTCTTTTGCCTGCCCAAACATGGTAAAACTGTTCCGATCATGTCCAGTTCATTTTTTATGGACCCCAACATCTGAAAGAAGCCAGTGAAAAATACCAAATTCGATAGAGATCAAATTAATAAAGACTTTAGGTCCTTCCTTTAGGATTGTAGAGCTGTGCAGTTCGATCATCCACTGCATTCCAACATGCTATCCTTCTGCATCATGTGCATCCAAACTATTTGGCTACGTTCTGTTCTACAATCTGTTCTCTTTCTATACTTAGGTACCTCTAAGCATATTGATGTCCTTAAATTCTATCAACCATTTATCTTCTATTTGTTTATTTATTTGATTTATTTTTATAGTAAATCTGTTGCTTGAATTATTTCTGTTACTTGGAATAAATCTAATTTTGTTTCTCACGATTATGAGTTTAACTCTTATGGCATTGTGATTTAGCATGACATCCAGCGGATCATCGAGTATGTCAGTTGACTTTCCATTGATGATACGTCCATGTCCTCAAGTGAAGTTATGCACTATAAAAAAAGGGGCAAAAGAATCCTATTAATCGAGGAAGATAATATTATGTCCCGACTTGTAATGTAAGTATCTCAAATTTATCACCAATTATTTGTACATGTTGTGATATTTTGTAGTACTCAATATTGCCTTACGATAATGTTTTGTTTTTCTCTTTTCCAGACGTGGCTTTGGACAACGGGTTGAAGAATGGACTGAGGAACGACGAATATATTCACCTCAAAATGTTGATGTGGCCGAGTCTCGAGAGGCATCAAATGAAAATGGAGAGTTAATTAGCATGAAAAGATTGTTGAAGTCAATTAGAAGGAGAATGTGCGTTTTTTTTTGCTACTAATAATTTGGTATGGAGTCATCATATCTTTCATTACTGGATTTGTGATTTGCATGTTCTTATATAAGCAGTTACAGGAGTCAATCCTGGTTGTTATGTAGGACTTGCTGGTTTTATATGATTATAAAGAAATTCAGAGAAGATTGAATTTTTGACTCAATATTAATATGTTGAGGTGAACTGAGTCAAGCTACTTGTGAGTAGCTCATGCTCAGTCCAAAGATTACTGGAGATCAGCTAGTCTAATTTCAAGTCCAACTCAAGCTCACGAGCTACTCAAGTATCTTGGTGAGTAGAGCTCGAGTTGGTCGATCTCGATTTTCTAGTTGAGTCAAATCCAAGTATAAATTTTGATAATCATTCAAGCTCAAGTCGAGTTTGAGTATCGACTATGTGAATGGAGTTGAACTCAACCTTGAATTCGGAACTATATCAGCTCAACTCGATCACACCATTTCTAATATGCGCATGAAGAATAGGACTCGAAACAAAAGAGCGCTGAGCAAAGAAATCTATGTTTGACTTTTGGATACACAAGTTTATACCATTATCTTATGATAATCGCATAAAAGAGAAAACAATAGACGAAATATCAACATGAGAAAGCAAAACTTAAATTGCAGAAGGTGCTTCATCTATAATTTAGTTTTTTTGCATTCTATTTACAGTAGGAAGATCATGAAAGTCGTCCACCGTGCACACCGATAGATCATGAAAAGCAACCCAAAATCCACGGTCAGTAATTTAAGGGCCAAAAACGTGGTCTTTTGAGTAAGATATATGAAAAACAAACAAACAACTAATATAAAAATCGTGTAGTTAATATAAAAAAAGGTTCTCCTTGTTTCCCAAAAAAATCAATTATAAAAACAAATCCTCAATGATCTGATGCATTCGTTGCATCCACAGTTTTCTATGTATTGTCGGGTCAAACGTACCATTTTTCGTTATTTAAGTCATTCGAGTCCAAAGTCAATGTTATATTTGTATTTCTTCTAGAGATTATTGAACTTAGGTAAATTGTATCAAAATTTGCTTATACTTGGAGGATGTCAAGTTACATCTGTATAAATTCCTCTAAGATTTCCTTGGTAATAAGAGCCTTTTGATATTTGGATTTAGAATTTATCTCTATATGAGATTACTAACTTAACATCGTCTCGCTGTACTTGGATTAGAAATCTTGACTTTTGTGAGCATCATGCCCTCATATCTTGCGGCCGTAACTCACCAAAGTAGGATAAAATATTGATGAACCAATGATTACACAGTAGAAGGATATGGTGTCCATAGTGATACATAACCCTAAATCTATCAAACAGATCGGTCAGATTGGGTTTAAGTCAGATTGAAAATGGTCCTACCCAAACTATGGATCATATATGACCTAATTAAAAAATAAAATAAAAATTGAGCCACAATTAAGACACCTTTGCTCCGAAGTGATATTGTAAATTTTAAATAACCTCTATATGATCTAATTAAAAAGATGAGGTTGATACCACAAAAAATCTCAAATCAGTAAATCTATGATAAAATTGCCCCAAACTAATTTTTTTACTATAAAAAATCCTAAACCGATACACATATGATAAATTTATCCAAAATTAATTTTTGATTGCCAAAAACTTCAAACTAGTATATGTACAACAAATTTATCCCACGTTTGTTTCATTAAATTGAATTAGTATAATGAAAAATCATAAACCGGTGCACCCAAAACAAACAGAGGCTAAAATCTCAAACCGGTATACTCATCCACTTTGTTAAATGTCATCCAACTTAGCAATTTAACGATAAAATGTAAAGGAAACTAATAAAGGGAGATTTATCATGGATGTCTCAGTTTAGAGTTTTTTATAGCCAAAAAAAATAATTTTTGGTAAATTTATTATAGAGAGACTAGTTTGAGGTTGTTTGTATGTATTAACACAAAAAGAATATGGCTCACGCTATTTCCACCCCATTTGGCTCTTGACATCCTATTTCACATTGAATTGACAATATTATCTCTTGTAGGTCCTACTCTTGACTTAAGATTATTTCTTGCATTTTCTTTTATTCTTTATCTTTTATTTTATTTTTTGGTAAAGTTCTTTATCTTTTATTCTTATTTTTATTTTTATTTTTTGGTGACCAAGGATCCGCCGGTCTGCCCTTGTCGGCTTATGCCAATTTGGGATCCATGGGTCTTGAGAGGCCTTGAGCGACTATACCTTAGGGAAGACTAGCCCAACAACCCACCGCAGAGGCCTCCCGCTTGAATCGCTACCAGCATAGGGTTTCGAACCCTCGACCTCCATAGAAGGAAGGAGAATTCTTAACCAACTATCTTTACTCACGAGTGGGTATCTTTTATTTCAATTATACTAAAAGACAAAAATGCCCACGTCCTTTTTAAATAACTTTTTTTCACCCCGATCGCTTCTTTCACACCCATTACATTCAACATTACCTTCATTTTTGTCTTATTCTAATTTATGCTCCATTATTATTATATGAGCAACCACTAATCATATGCTAATCATATATCCAATTAAAGAAATGTTAGTTCCATCTACAAATTGTTTATTTTATTTTACTAGATTATCTTCACGATTATGAATTTTTCAACTTTGATATTATGGTTAATGCATGCATTATACATAATTTACTCATTTTTTATTCTATTATTTTTTGTAGTGCAGTCACAATGGAAATCAATATTGTTTTTCGCTTAAATGTATTTGTTGATGATGAATCTATGAATGGCAAACAACAATCAATCATGTCAACAAGTTCATTTGAAATTTTACTAGGTAAATTTCTAACATGAGAGAATCCTTTGAGTAGTGTGTGGATGCATCTTCTTACTTAAGGAATTTAAAGAAAGACAAATATGTTCTTCTTGGTTGTAATTGGGGAGGTAATTATGGTAATTGACATAATATTTCTATTGAACATCGGAGAAGAAAGACTAGATTTCATTTGATTGATTGTCCTTTCAAAATATGTTTTTATAAAGAAGAAAAGATCATGGTCACTCAAAATATTTGATGTATCACATAATAAATAATTAGAAACTTGACTATTAGATTCACTAAATAAAATAAAAATTAAGTTGTTGGAATATACAGATTACTATAATTATCTTTTTATTTTGTACTAAATCCTAGAATAAAAAAGAAATATACAACTCATTAACACAATAATTATCTTTTTTTTTGTCAAATAATTAGTTAGCTGCCTGCCGAATAATTATTCTTTTAAAAGAGGTATACAAATTTTGTTTCAAATGGAGAAAAAAAAAGAAAAAGAAAAACCAAAAAAGAAGAAAAATAAGAAAGCAATAATCTTAAATCAAGAGTAGCCCCAAATTTAAGATCAATAAATGTTGTCTAAGAGAAGTATGGGTAGTTTCGTGTCTAATAAAATTGAAAAAAGGAAAAAGAATGATAAAAAAGAAGAAGAAATAACCTTAAGTCGAGTAGTGCATGAGACAATATAGTCAATTCAATGTAAAAGAAGTGTTATGAGTCGATTAGGAATGAAAATAGCGCGAGCCAAAAATATTTGTCATAAATTGACACCTCTACATAATCCTTTTTCTAGCTCTCCTAGATAGTTACATGGAAACGAACAGAAAGGAAATGGAAGAAAAACAATATATTATATATAATATTTTTGCTAAAGCAATAAATTCGATATTTTTAATTTTGTTTTTGGCCAAACAGATATTTTTAAAACTTAATTATTTTATCTTCTTTTCAACCAAGACCTCGAAAATACTTTCTCTATTGCCCCCTCGGCTACTCAGCAGGCTGCAAACTGGCGCAGTAAATCCCACAAGTCGTCTCCTCCTCCAACCTCCTCACTCCTCCTGTTGCTGCTGCTGCTCTCTCTCTCTCTTGCTGGTGAATTTCGATGGTACCCAGAGCGGTAGACCATCTCGTGACTACCCAAGCGAGTTCTTCGATCTCTCCAACATTAGGAGTTCCCCGCGAACTTCTTCTTTTTCCCTTCTTCTGCGAGGACGGACGGACGGAGGATGCATGCTTCCTTTCTTGATTTGAATTCCGGCCCTTTGTTAGAAAATGGGAATGATGGTGATCGGCAGGAGCTTCACCGGTTGTTTGTACTCTGAATCGGGTTGCCTGTTGAAGCTCGGACGAGTGATATGTGCTTGCAATCTTTCTTGCCCGCCAACTGTTTGATGATTTGTCAGCATCGGTTGATTAGTGCTCAAGCGGTTCTCTCTTGTTCCCTTTACGTCTGTTCATGGGTCTAGTTTCGAGCAGGGCTTACTTTGGAGTCTTCTCTTATGATGATTTCTGGTATCAAGACCAAACCGAGTCACCTAAGACTTGGATAAAGCTCGTGATGATAAATTTGGCTTAAAGTCAGTAGCCCGAAAACCCAAAGGGGGTTGTTTTGTTGGTTTTGTTATTCGTAAACTAGGAACTCCAAATAATCTAGAAGATTCAATGTGACGTAAGAGGTATCTGTTAATTGGTTTCGGCCTATATATTTTTAAATGGATTATATGTTGCTACTCAGATTTGTAAAAGTACAGCCCGAACTAGTATCCTTACATATTTTGTTTTAGATGATCTGCTTCACATTTCAATATTATGTATATTCTGTATTTCGAGAAAAGCTTTTCAGTAGCTATTGTGATTTTGTTGGCGTGAATTTAAGGAATCAACTAGTTCTTGCAATTGAGCTGATATAAGTTGAGCTCAGCTCAACTTTTCAACTTTTCAATGACTCCCATTCAGATATGAATGCTGATGTTCAATTGAGCTCAAGCTGAGTTTTCACTGATGATTTTCTTGTTAAGTATCTTCCTGCTTCGTGTTGACTGGGCTCAGTTGCATGCTGTTGATTTTTCTTAGTCTGTCAATTTTGCCATTGTTCCCACTTGTCTATAGAACCTTGAGCATACATGTGTACTCAAAGTACAAAAGGGCTTGTATTTTGGAACCACTGGTCCAAGGTAGCCTGACAAGTTCTACACTTTTTTATAGGGCTCATAATTGGACAGGCCTAGGAGAAAGTGGAAGCTTGGCTGTGAGAGAAGATTACCAGACCCAGAAGAAGGCTGAGGCCTGGAACATCTCTGGCTATGTTGTTTCATTTGTTCTTATCTTCTTTTTCTTGAGTTTGTATTATCTTGTTGCCAACATTGATAGTTCAGATTGCCTAAAATCTGCTTTAAGAAGTTTATTTTGCGACTAATCAATCATCTGCTCCCTGAATTTGGTCATTCTTTGCTTAATGAGGTATGCTGTTGCATAGAATGGGAATGAACAATGAGAGATCAGATTCTGAGATGGAGAAGACGTTATTGATTTACAACAGTTAAATGGCTAGGTATCCCCTTGGTAACTGATTTTTCCTTTATATGTCCAAATTAAAAATTTCCTTTAAAGAGTCTCTGTGTATCATGTGCCTTCCTGCTTCATTTTGCTTGTGTCTTGTGGAACTTCATATGACAACTAAAAGTATAAGAATGTATATAATCATGTCATCGAGAATTTTCAACTTATTCATCATTATCTATCCTACTTCGGTTAACTAACTTTTGTCACATGGTGTCCCACTAATGATACAAGTCTGATTTCCATATGCTTCTTGAGTAGACAAATATCAAAAGGCGGCTAGTATTCTTTTGGTTGATCAAATACTGAAGTGGGACAGCATTTCATCTTATAGGGTCACAAAATTTGATGAAGCGGCAGCTGCAGGAAGCAGGTTTCTCGTCAGCTTCCAACAAGGGCTAAATAGAAAATCTAGATTTCTTTATTTTCTCACTTTTCTTATTTGTCAACATTAATCTCATTCTGGCATCCTCAATCGTTCTCTCTTCATCTTTTTGTAGGATTTGTTCAACAGCCTACTCTAGACAGAAGTTCTAATCTACTTAAGAATATTATCAAAGCTAACAAAACAGAGAGGTTTACATCATACTTCAATGCTGGATGTATCTACGCCAATTATGTGTCCCAGAATCTGACAAAGTGTCGGCATAACTCTTTCCATTTCCTGAAAGTGTAGCTCAACTCTGTTGTTTAACTATTGTATGCAGCACAATAGACTGACCACCGTCCTCAATACCATGTGGTGACAGTATTTGCGCATTCCTCCTTATCTTTGTGCAAGCTGTGTTGAAGATGTAGTTATCCAATGCATTTCTGCTTAGCTTGAAACTTCTGTGAACACTCTAATTAATTAGATATTTGGCATCTCTTCCACATGTAAAATTATGTTCTCACTCTGATTGGTGATATTATATTTCAATGGAGCATTTTATCAAAATAGCAACAGTACATAGTCTACATATTTGAGGATTTATAACATATCTTGGGTAAGGGATATCTTATTTCAGCCACTATTTCCTACTTGGTGTGTGATTTATGTGCCTGAACTGACTGTGACTATCTTCTGTTTTCTTTTAATGTGCATACAGAAGTACATACTTGTGTACTTGGTCTTCATGGCCTTGTGAATACAGGTAATATTTTATTACACAGAATCCAATATTTTATTCCATCTTGGAAGGGGAGGTTGGGGTTCAAATCCCCACCTTCTTAGGAGGAATTGGGGTGGGAACGATTTCATTTCAGGAGTGGGTTTCGGCTCCCACGCCCTGCAAGGAGGCAGGACAAAAGTTTGAGAGTGAGTGTTAGAATAGGATTAGCGTAGGACTGACAAAAAAAAAAAAAAAAAATTTTAAATGTGCTTCTCTCATTGAGTACATAATTAATTTTTGTTGATTATGGGATTTGTTAGCATTGATTACCTTTAGACACCTCAAGAAATTTATCTTTAGGATGGTATCTAATATCTCATTGAGGGTAATTTTCATAGAGTTTATTGTACGATCCTTTGAGAACAAATGATTGCCATGCTCTGCTGAGATTGATCAAAATCTAAGATATTCTAATCTTTTATATGTGTACTTTTTCATATTGAAGCATGGCTCAAATGCATGTTTCAGTTGAAATTTTGTCCTAATTACATTATAGCTGATGTTTTAAATCTCTAACACATACATCATAGTCTGATCAAAACAACAAACTTTAGTCATACTCTGTTGAGATTGACCAAAATCTGGGATATTGTGATATCCGCTGGATTTATTTTTGCAATGGAGGGTATAATTCAAATGCGTTTTTAGGTCTAATTATGTTATAACCAGTCTTTTAAATCTCTTACACATCAAAATTTGATAAAAGACCTTGTTTAGTTCCCCATGCATTTCTGTTTGTTTCTCTTTAATTCGTTTGTATAAATAAATTCAAAAATTGTTGTAGAAATATTTTTAGGAGTTTTATGCATATTAGACTTGCTAATTAATTCATATCAGATAATTTTAGGAGCATTTAATTAGTTAAAATTTGTTTAATTTGATGTTTTAGCATCAGATTTGCATTAGGACTTCTATTCATAAATTATTAGAATTAAATCTTTACAAAAGATATCTTTTTTTTTTCTTTTTTTTAAACCTGAAAAGAAGATTTCTTAGGTGCATAGTAGGAAATCCGTTGTTGGGGAGAGCCTCTTTACACTTAGGTAATTTTATGATGGGGAATCTATTGCTGAGTTATGAAGTTGACATTCTTTCAAGAGCCTTTATGTTGTGTCGGACACTTCGACACGTATCCGACATTCTCGGACACTCTTCGACACTCGGTCAACGCGTGTCGGAAAATCCGGCACGTGATCAACTTTTTCGACACTCTCGGACACTCGAGTCGGAATTCGACATATGAGTTTCGACACGTGATTTCGATATCGAGTCATTTTTAAAAATTCAATAATATATATATTTGTGTGTGTGTGAAAAAATAAAACACAATAATAAAATAATAAATGGACAAGAAGAAAAATCTAGTCTTCTCTTCTTTTTCTGACTCACTTCGCGTGATACTCCATTCACCCCTTAATTTTTTTTTTCTCCTCTTCCAACATATCTAACATGTCGGTCCGAATATTGATCACTTGTTTTTCTCTAAGTTTTATGAATTATTGAAATAGGGTTGAATTTGTCAAATTGAAATAATGAATGATATTAATAAATGGCGAATTAATGCTTTTAATGTAAATTCATTCTAGACTTATTTATTTAATTATAAATTTGATTTAAATTAATTTCTAAAAATAATAATGTATTATGTATATATAAAAATATATATTAATATACAACGTGTTTCAACGTGTCAAATTCTTTGTTTTTGAGAAATGACATGTCAACGTATCGTGTCGCGTGTTGCGTGTCAGTGTCGGTGCTACTTAATTGCTAAGAGCCTCTTCATACTGAGGTAACTTTATGGTTTATGTTCATTAATTTAATATATATTTGTTAATTAGCTTTTTTGGTCGAAAAATTAATTTGAATTTGGCATTCAGTTAATTTCAGTATCTATTTGATTTATAAAATTAACAAAAGTAATTTTGGTGTTTAATTTCGTTTTTCATTATTTAGTTAGGGCTTTTGGTTAATCTTAATGATAAATTTAGATAATTAGTGGATTTCAATTGTTAGTAATTTCATGCTTAACGTAGGCCTCTATTTGAGTGTTTCTTATTTTGACATTTATATAATCGCGACAGTAATTAATTAATTTTCTGATTTTTTTTTTTGTATAATTTCTACATTAAGTGATCACTAGATTTTAGGTTTAATTCGATTTCATTAAAGAAAAAAATTACAAAAAATAAATAAAATCTGGTTTAGTATGATATCCAGATGCATTTAATCAATCATTATATTAACGCATTGTAAGAAGACAGTAGCGTGTAGTTTTTTTTCCAGGTTCTACTCTATTCTATTCTACACTCACTCTCTCGGACTTTTCCCCCCTGCTCTTGCGGGCGTAGGGTGGGGAAAGCCTCTTTCTTGAAACTCAAAGTGTCCCCACCCCATCCACGAGAAGGTGGGGATTTGAACCCCTCACCTCCCCATTCCATGTTGGAAGGATAGGCCACTAGGACGAATCCCAGTGGTTAGTAACGTGTAGTTTAGTACTTAGGAGTTTTAAGATCATGTTTATTAATACATCTTAATTTGACATTAATTTTATTTTAATTTCTTTGCTCACGGGGTTATTGTCTCGAGCATTTCATGTTTATTAACACATCTTAATTTGACATTAATTATATTTTAATATCTTCACTCACGGAGTTATTGTCTCATACAGTTTAAGAGGCCTTGTTTCATTTTACGGTCAATACGGCCTGGTTTCTTTATTTTCCTCGTTCTTTATCTTATTTTGGTTAGATAATTATTGTTTGATTGTTTAGTTTTATTTCTTGAGCATCTGCATGAACACCTTTCACATGTTAGAGGATTTTGAATAAAATTTATGAATATCTCATGTACATAAAAGAGAAGATACTAAGGTATTATATTTATCTAGTGTAGCGAAGTCATTAATCTTCATTTTGTAGGAGGAGTAGATGGACTTTTGCATCTGCTAGCAGGATAAGTTAGGGCCATTTGGTAACCATCAAACGGTGCCAAATTCGATTTTTTTTTTTCTAGAATCGTGTTTGGTAAAATTTTTGTTTCGGGAACAAATTTGTTCCCGAGAATCAGGTTGGGACGAGAATCAAGAATAAAAAAAAAAGTTGATTCTTATTCAGAACAAAATTGATAATCAAAACTTTTTATTCTTCTATTTTCTTTTTCTTCATTAATCGCCAACCCGTAACCGCCACCCGCCGCCCGCCGTCGCCGCCTCGCCAACGCCGATTGCCGCCTCTCTCCGCCGTCGCCGCGGTCGCCGCCACCGCCATCACCACCGCGCTCGCCGCCGCGCCAATTGCCGCCTCTGCGCCGCTGCGGGAGGCCAAGCCTAGCCACCCGAGGCTAGGGCGAGATCAGCGAGCTGTCGGAGGCAAGCCTAGCACCACGGCGAGAGCTCACCCAACCCCGTCGGTGGCTAGAGGCGGGCTTCCCTACGCTAGGCGAGAGCCAAGCCGACAAGGGCCGGCCTCGTAGGGTCGACAACAGGCACTAAGAAGAAAATTAGAATAGGAGAAAAAGGAAAAAAATTTTAAAAAATATTTAAAAATTAAAGTATATTGATTTGGAGCGAGAATCGATGAATAATGTACTAAAAGCAATTCTATTCGAGGAATCAGAAATTTTATACGGAGTTACCAAACGCATTCTTTTACTTAGAATCGGTTCAGGGAGCAGGAATAAAAAATAATCATTTCGATTAGAATTTGTTCACAGGAACAGAATCGTTACAAACGCGCCCTTAGTAATAGCCTCGAAATATGTGAAACAACTACTTTCAAGAGAAATAAAGTTATGATCGGTGGGGCTTGAGAGGCCCTATGCTAGGCTTAGGTGTCACTTCGCAAGAGGAACCATTCGTGTCTACTTAGTAATCTGCTGACTTCCTTGGGAACATATCATGTCACCCTCGGGAGGGTCACTTTTAAAGTACGATAACATAAATGCTCACCACTTAAAAAGGAGTCCCTTCTAGATCGTGGCATTTGATAAGGGAAATTATCACCAACTAAGAAATTTTACCTTGGATATTTGCTTGTAAGAGTAAAATAGATGGCCACTGCATGAGGGTTCTATTTAACAAACAAAGGCACGTTAGTCTCAACTTAATGAGATCCTTTCAAGGGCTTTGAGTAAAAGGAAATGATATTCTTATCCAAGCGATCAAATTCAAAGAATTTATTGATCTAGCATGGTATATCCTCAGGAAAAGCCCTAGAGGCTTCATCTCTGCCTTAAGACATAGGATAGGTGGCGAACCGCCTTACTAGCTCCTCTCTTCGTTGCAGTTTCTCAATTTTATTCTGCTATTTGTTGGGTCATTTCAATTGATCTAGTCCCAATTTCTCAATTAAGGGCAAGTTTATGCCCTCAACGTTGTTGCTTAATACATATGGTAGGGTATTCAACCAAAAGGAAAAAAAAAAAAAACATATATTCAAGGGGTAGGTTTTCGTGTGCTATATATGCCATTTCCTTAAATATACTGTGATGTCGTTGAACTTTTGGAATGAAACTCGTGTTGCAACCGTTGGTTGATGTATAGTTTAAAATTGCTGATATTGTTCTTGTTTGTCCTTGTAGTTTGCTCTTAGAACGTTGTCATGTAGGCTTCTAGTCCTGGAAAATCACTAGGATAAGCAAAGAATAGGACATAAAGGACACCGGGAGTGCCAAAATTTGGCACAAATGGACAATTAAGTGCCAAAAGTTAAGAAAATGATACTTAAGTGCCAAAATCGAAGCAAAATGGATAAGTTAAGTGCCAATGGTGAGAAAATCTGGCCAAAACTCTTGGAGATGGCGATTTTCGATGAAAGCACCAAAACGGCGTCGTTTGGTGCTGGTAATTAAATAATTAATATAAAAATTAATTAAAATTAAATTTAAAACATAATAATAGTATTAATACTAATACTAATACTAATACTAATTTTGTTTTTTTAGAAAAAAAAAAAAAGAAGAGGAGGAGGGAGAGGTGGGGGCGTGGCCGTGGCGGCGGGGGCTTCTTGCCGTCGTTGAAGGTCGGAGAGGGTTAGTAAGGGCCATGAGGTCTCGGCCAGGGGCCAACAACCCCAGCCAACCGGCGAAAAGGGCTTATGAGCCCTTACCCGGATCTAGGCCGAGGTCGCGGCCCTCCCTAGATCCGGTGAAGGTCGGCGACCCTCGCAGAGACCACACCCAGGTGAGTGGGGGTCGGCGGCCTTCGGCCAAGGCTCGGCAGCCCGGCCTTCCAGGCCTTCCCTCACCTTTTAGGCAAGCGGGGAGGCGGCGGTGGCGAGGGATTTGAGAAACCCTAAAGTCGCCGGCTTCTTTCCTCCTCCTCCTTTTTTAAAAAATAATTTAATTAATTTTATATTGAAGGGCCCCAGATATACCAAAGCCCTCACCCACAGTTGCTTTCCTCCTCTTCCTTTTTTTTTTTTTAAAACGATGTCATTTTTTGTGTTTTGGCTGAGTCAACCTTCCTACAAGCCAACACGTAAGCGAGAAAATTAATAAAAATTTACCACGTGGATTTCCGGCGGGGTTCATCGGATGTGGCACTCAAGTGTCCAATTTTCATAAAGTGACACTTAAGTGTCATTTGTAAATTTTGGCACTTAAGTGTCCATAATAAGGTTTGGATTGTTTCGCATTAGCGAGTGCTTTGAACCTAAAACTACTCCTCATTTAAGCTCACAACTAGGGGAGTGTCACCATAGATAGATAAAAACAAAATATTTGTAGAAAATATTGTACTCTAGCATGGATAAGAAGTCTTTACAGCCATCTTAAGCATTTAAGACTTTATTGTGAAAATGAAAAGTTTTTAGAATCAAATTGCACTTTTGGGCATGAATTTCAAGACTTTTCTTGCAAATTCTCTCTACAAAAATTTGCAAAGAAATACCAATCAAGTTGGATAACAGTTGCTATTAAAAAAGATAAATTTAGTGTCAAAAGTTATTACATAAAATGTCATATGGAAACCAATTCCCAAATAGGATGTACGGTAGGTTCCACTCTACGACAAAATAAATTGCTTACTTTGTGAGATTATTGATATGAAATCATCATAATCATTTGATAATATCGTGAGAAAATGCCCGGAAAAGATGGCTCCAATGATTTGTGGAGGTTTTCTCATTCCTGATTAAAAATGTGGATTGGAGGCTGCTATCGATCTCCTCTTCCAGCCCAGGAACAAGACCATCTCAATTGGCCCATACCAGCGTTGAGCAAATTAAGAATTAGCTTGGAGATCTAGCTAAATCGTTTCCTCATCTGTTCATGAGGTTTAAACCTAGCAAAAGACTGATTGCATTAATAATGCAATCCTTATGGTGATTCTTTGAAAAGCTTGAAATCAGACAAAGTGAGAGTAGAGTTCAGCGAGGCTGTGTGAAGAGGATCCATCAATTTTGTGATTTAATTTTTGAACATTTTGGTTTCCTTGGAATAATTTAGGTTGCACATGGTAGCGCTTCTACTCCGGGGAACTTTATTTCTTTTCAGAAATATTTCTTTTCTATTTCTACTCCGAGAAACAATTTTTGAGTAAAATAACTTTGTGGCGTTTAGTAATAATACAAAAATTATATTCTTGAAATAAAAAAAATAATAGAAATGTGTATAGTACGATTTATAATTTTTTGTATTTATTCATTTTCTTTTTGCTCATGGACCATTATTATGCCGCCGCGCTGCATGACCGTCAGCTTGCCGTTGTTGGCTACCGCCGCGATTCCGCCCATAGCCATCCCGGCGGTTGCGAAGGCGAACAGGTGGCCACGGGAGGGGGATAGGCGGCCGATGGGTTGTGGTGGCTTGGTCGTGTGTTAGTGGTAATTCGGCTGGTCATGTGACGACGGGCGGGTGATGATCATGCGAGACAGGAACGTGATATCTCATAAAAGATTAGAATAAAAATAATAGAAGTTATCCTGTACACGAGATGTCACATGCACGGATGCATCACAGAAACCTCATTAGTCATGTGTAGACATTACTATCTTTATCTAATTTAATAGCTTAGGTAATGCAATAATGAGCACACATTCAAAAACTCAAGATAAAGTCAAAATATCAATCACAATCATAACAAATCAAAAATACTTTAAAATGAAGATTTGGTTTGGTTTGAGAGTCTTGAAATGTGTTTGAAATCTGCAAAGTCTTCTCCCCCCTTTTTGTCGGCATTAAAAAAATCCAAGGAGCACGCAGAATGCGAACAAGTTGAAAGTCCTCCATAGGCTTGGGCAGTTCCTTCTAGCTTCCTCAAATCTTCCTATAGTTGGGTAAGAAACGTGCCTTTGCGAGTATCCCGGCCGAACCTCTTTAATATGATCATGCATGGTGATGTTTCATTGCATGATTTTCGTTCTACAAATCAGAAATTCATTTATAACATAGATTTGGCCTTTGACCTCAAGATGATGTCAAGCAACCTTCCAAAATCTCTAAATTGTCAGTCGTGTGCTTGCGTCAACTCGGTCTAATGGTGGAGTCAAGCCGGTATGAATATCGGCGGGGAGATCGAGTATTTGGAGATGATGCCTCTCCCTCGAAGCGGCGACATAAACATCTTCTACATCGGGAGGTGATGGAGCTAACACTTGTTTGGACTTATCTCCCTCGTAAAAAGTCAGGTAGAAGGGGAGTACATTCTCTTTGGGTATCTCCCCCTGTTTCAATGTCTTCTAGAGAAGAAAAGTACTATTCTGCTTTACGAGGGTTTCCTGGTGACAGGTTGTTGTTGATCCTCTTTTGCTGGAGAATCCTGTTTTGCCGGTTCGTCCCATTGTTCTTCTTTTCCTCTTTCCTCTTCCTCTTCTTCTTTATCTTCTTCTTTTGTTCTTCTTTACGTTTCTTCTTTCATTTCTTCTTTACATTACGCAAAATGTTACGGAACTTGAAACAAGTGCGAGAAAATTGAGAACAAGAAGCGAGAGATGGGTAAACATCCTCATTATCTTCATCTTCCAAGATGATTGCTCTTCTCTTCTTGATAGGACTAGTCACCGGTTCCTTTCCTTTTCTTTTGGCGCGAAGAGAAATTTCCCGAACTTAATAGGAGTCTTCTCCTTGAGCTGCTCCGGCTTCTTGCTGAGTTCTTTCGAACGCACATCTTTATTTATCATCCTCGATCCGATGACCATTTTATCAATAGTCTTCCACGGAGAGAGAGAGAATAGCAGGGAGAGGTTTGAATGTTCGGAGTGTTTGAAAGACGAGTGATGGGGAGCATAAGGGAGTTTTCCACTTGTCCTTTGCCATGGACACATACATGTGAAACATGATAGTGTGTGCGAGAGAGAAATTAAGACCAATCTTGATTGCATACATCAACTTAGCCTACGAGATGGAGTACATCTGTCTTTGATGTCTTTGATTTCGGTCTAAGATATTTGATCACTATCTTGTGAAGCATAGTGTTTGTTGCATTCATCTGGAGTAGGAAGAACTGACCTTCCAGCAATTCAGGTCTCTCACAAGTTCTAGGATTGCATGACTTACATACCAGAAATTGATTGGAAAGCACCTCTTTCCACACCAGTATGCCGGAGTGTCCGTATCAACAACATATTCTCTATCTCTCACCTTTGAATGAAAAGCTATTCGCATCAAAAGGCTGAGATTGGAATAAAAATATGCTGTTAATTAGAATAACCATCATCACATTCAGCTACAGAACTTATGAAATTGAAGTTTTCTCAAACTTCTCTCTCAGATTGATGCTTAATAAATCCAGGAAAATCAAAATCCACGTGAAGTAGTTCATCACCAGCTTAGGCGGAGTTTCTCATACATCTTTACGTGTGTCCGTCAGTCTGATCGAAACAATTCATCCTTCTTTCCTCGAAGGTTTTGACCCACACTCCATCCAAGGTTTAAAATGTATAAACATTTTCTCATCATCATCCTTTCCCTCACGGTTTGATTTACACTACTAAACCTAGGGTCCCAGGAAAGTTTGCAAAGGCTTTTCTTTGCCGTTCATGGGGAACAATGCCGATCTCTCCATTACGGTGAGAAAATGTGTCTCATTTGTATAACATTTTCTTTCAATTCATCAATAAAGGTCATTTAACGAGAGACCTCATTCCTTCAATGCGAGTAAAGCCTATAAATAAACGAGGCTTGAGTGATCTTACGGGTTCAATATCTTCAAGAACTGTACGCATCTTGGGGGCGACGATCATGAGGTCTAGTTGAGGAAGTATCTTGTTGAGATCGTTGAGGAGTACGTTACATTGGAAAGTCACTTTCTTCGTGAGATCGAAGTGCGTAGGCCCCTCACAGGAGTACTGTGGTCCCCTATTTGCTATCCTTGGGGATTTCCTTTGGTAAGACATTGTCGCTTTTGCTTAGAAACTTTCACGCTTGTGTCGCAAGAAAGTTAAAAGCTTTGAGACGTAGAAATTTAGGAGAGAAAAATCGGAGGGTGAAAAGCTTTTGAACTAGGGTTTCTGGGTAAAGTGAAAACGAGAAGGAGAAGGAGTATATAAAAGATAGCGATATGGGGTAACTCAAGCGTCGCAATTTTGGAAATATTAAGAATTTCTTTTAAAAAATAACTGCCTTAATAAATCGATAACTACCATTTTTAAAAAAACTGCCTTAATAAGCTCAATTAGAGATAACGAACAATCTTACCTTTTCGAAAAACAGTTTAAGTAAATGAACTTACGGTCCGTCTATTGGTATTTTGAGTCTACAACCTTTTTGAGTACATTTTCTGTCGGACTTTAGATTCGAGTACGAGCTTCAACATTCTTCAAGAGATAAAAAATATTGAGTCTTGGCGAATAGACTCAAACAAGCTTTTCTCAAGTGGCTTTGTGAAGATATACATGCCGATTGATTATTTGAGTCTATGAATTTTGTATCAAGACTTCTTTGTTTTTGAACATGATCTCTTTATAAAATGATGTCGAATCTCAATATGTTTTGCTCTTGAATGTAGGATAGGATTCTTTGTAAGATTGATTGCGCTGGTATTGTCACATTTTATCTCTGTGCAAGAATCTTCAATGCACCAAAATCACGCAGTTGTTGTTTATCCACGGTGTTGAGAACCGGCAACTTCCAAGGGATACATATTCTGCTTGGCTATTAAAAGAGCCACAATACTTTGTTTCTTGAAAACCAGAGATGCGCCTGTTTCAAGCAATTGACAAGTACTTGAAGTAGGCATTTTTCTTTCAACTCTACAACCTGCAAGATCTGCGTCTTAATAACCAAGAAGAGTAAAGTCTCATTCTTTGGGATACCATAGACCAATCTTAGCGATGGCTAACAGCTTATATTTAATGATACGTTGAGCGGCACTTAGATGAGATTCTTTAGGATCGATTGAAACCTAGCGCATATGCAAACACTAAATAATATGTCGGTCTGGATGTAGTAAGATAAGAAGTGAACCAATGATACTCTGTATAACTTTTGGTCGATTTTCTTCCCCGCTTCATCTTTGTCTATCTTCAAGGAACTTGACATTGGTATGTCATCTTTTGCAATTTCCATGCAAAGACTTTAACAAGTTCTTTTGCATATTTCAATATTCATTCCTTTAGTTGTTTCACTTGTAGACCAAGGAAAAAGGATAGTTCACCCATCATGCTCATCTCGAATTCATCTGCATAGACTTAGAAAATTTCTTGCACAAAGTCTCATTACATGATCCGAGATATAATGTCATCAACATAAACGAACAAGTAGAAAACTTTTACCTTCCTTTTTAATAAACAAAGTAGTGTCTACCTTTCCTTTAGAAAGCCATTATGAATTAAGAAATTACTTAGCCTTTCATACCAAGCTCGAGGAGCTTGTTTCAATCCATATAAAGCTTTCTTGATCGACATCGAGTCTCGGTTTCTTGAGTCTTCAAATCCAGGAGGTTGTTCCACGTAGATTTCTTCTTGAATAAATTCATTCAGGAATGCGCTTTTGACATCCATTTGAAATAACACTGAAATTCTTATAACAAGCAAAAGCAAGTAGTAATCTGATTGCTTCTAACCTTGCTATCTTGGAGCATAGGTCTCATCATAGTTTATCCCTTCTTCTTGCGTGTATCCTTTAGCCATGAGTCTTGCTTTGTTTCTCGTTACTTTGCCTTTCATCAACTTTGTTCTGAAAACTCATTTAGCTCAATAATGATTAACCCTTTTGGTTTATGAGTCAATTCCCATACGTCGTTAATACCGAATTGTCCGAGCTCTTCTTGCATTGCTTCAATCCATTTCATGAAACAAAGCTTCTTCCAATATTTTGTTCTATTTCAGAAATAAGAGCAAGCATCCTAGACTCTTCTCACCTTTTGATCTTGTTTGAATTCCCTCATTAATGTTTCCAATAATGAGTTCTTCAGGATGACTAGACTTGTGCTTCAGAGTTACTAGTCAAGTTGATAGATTGCTTTGATCTTTATTGAGTAGAATCTTCATCAGTAGCTTGTTGTACCGATTCTAAAATAGTAACTGCTTCAATGGAGGTAGATCTAGCAGTGTCTGGAACAGATTATGAATCTTCAGTCTAAATTTGCTGAATTTGTGGAGAGTCTTGAAATTTGACATTCATTGATTCTTCCATAGTCGTGAGTCTTCTTGTTGAATACTCTAAAAGGCTTTGCTTGTAGTTGAGTAACCAAGAAAGAATCATTCATCCGATTCTCTTCAAACTTACCAACACGATCATTTGCATTCTTTAGAATAAAACATTTGCAACCAAAATATTTGAAAATAAGAAACTATTGGTTTATTTCCTTTAAAAATTTCATAAGGGTTTCTCAAGAATTTGCCTTAAAACACTCGGTTTATAATATAGCGATTGAGACAGCTTTGGCCCAAAACCTTGAAGAAATTTGATTTCCAATTAAAAAGAGTTCTTGCCATTTCTTGTAAAGACCTATTCTTCCTTTCCACAACCCCATTATGTTATGGTGTATATGGAGAGGAGAATTTGTCTTGAAAACCAAATTCATCACAAAATTTAGTAAAGTTTTGATTTTCAAACTCACCTCCATGGTTTGTACGGAATGCTCGAGATAGTGTGACCTTTTCATTCTGCACTTTCTTAGCAAACTTTGAAAAGAGAGGAGAAAGTCTCTGACTTACTTGAAAGAAAGTAGACCCAAGTAAATCGTGAGTAATCATCCACAATTACTAGACGGAACCTTTTCCACCAATGCTTTTGCGTTCGTAGGTCCAAACAAATCCATATGCGAAGTCAGCAAAGTACATGATTAGTGGAAACTTTATTTATTGATTTGTAAGAGTTTCTAACCTGTTTACCCAGTATGCATGGTGTACATAGATCGACTTTGAGTAATTGAGAATAGGCATTTATCTCTTTATTGTCATGGCAAATGCCCTCTCTACCCTTATGAGGAAAGTTGTCCTAGAGGGTAGTATAAAAGGAATTCGCCTAAACCCAACATGCCCAATACTTTCGCATCTCCTCTTGCAGATGATGCCATCTTTTTCTTAGATGGATCCATAAGAGAAGCTCAAAATGTAGCCAATGTATTGAACCAATATTGTTATGTGTTGGGACATGCTATCAACCTCAACAAATCAAGCCTTTTCTTTGAGAGAAATTGCCTAGAAACTTTGAAACAGAATGTAGCAGCTCGAGTTGAGAGTTCCTATCTCGAGAACATAGGAAATATCTTGGAATCCCATCAGATTGGGGTCGCACAAAAAAGCAAATGTTCGCATGGATTCTAGCTAAAGTTGAGAGGAAACTTGAAGGATGGAAAGAGAGGCTAATATCGAAGGGGGGAAAAGAAATTCTCATCAAGACAGTCATCCAAGCTGTATTGCTATGTCCATATTCAAAATTCCAACTTCCATTTGCCGCACTATTGAGAAGCGAATCGCCGCTTTTTGGTGGAAACAAAATGTTGTTAGAAGAGGTATTCACTGGAAAAATTAGGATGTGCTGAAAACCAGGATGGATTGTGGAGGCCTAGGTTTTAAGGACTTAGTGGATTTTAATAAAGCAATGCTGGGGAAGCAGGCTTGGAGAATGGCTCAACAATCGGATGCCCTATGGTGTCAAGTTCTTAAAAGTATCTATTTTCCTCAAGGTGACTTCTAGACCGCAAACAAAGGATCCCGTCCTTCATGGGGTTGGCAAAGTTTATTGATGGGGAGAGAGACAATTGAACATGCCACAAGATGGAAGGTTGGAAATGGACAAAGAATACGCATAAGAGAAGATGTATGGCTTCCTACTGGGAGATTAATTGGCCTGCCAAATCGGAATGAGCCACGAGTGGTTGCTGAATTAATTGATAATGAAGCTAATGAATGGGATATAAGGAAAATTCATGAATTGTTTGATGAAAGAGTAGCTTAAGAGATTTTAGCAAACCCGTTGAGCCTAAATCCTCAGCCTGATAAGCTTGTATGGACAGCCAATAGCTCTGGGTTATACACAGTTAAGAGTGGCTATAATCAACTACACAATAGAGCAGCATTCCTCACCCAACCTAACCCATCTTCCTCCTACCACGTTCCTAAATCCCTCTAGAACGAGGTATGGAAACTCCCTACCACCAAAAATTCAATTCCTACTATGGAGTATATGCAGCAATTCTCTCCCAACAAAGGAAAACATGTACAAAAGACATATAATACCTTATCCAACTTGCCAAATTTGTGGCGATGCACCAGAGACAACAGAACACCTCTTCCTTCCATGCGACTGGACAAAAACACTATGGTCAGCCCCTGATTTTCAAGCCGACACATCCCCAGCAATTATTACTCGAATTGATAAATGGATCTTTGAGAATCTTACCTCAAAAACAAGATCTGAATAGAAAGCCCTCTTCGCAAGTCTACTGTGATAGATTTGGAAAACCTGCAACTCAGCAGTCTTCCAAGGGTCTTCACTGGAGCCGACAACTACCCAAGAAGAAGCCCGAATAGCCGATGCTCTGTTCATGAAATGGTCCACAAAAGGGATGAGCGGAAAGTACGGATCAACAAAAAGCACAGATAGAATGCTAAGATGGAACCCACCCGGGAGAAGCGAGCTGAAGATCAACGTTGATAGCTCCTGGTGCGCCTCAACCAAGATGGGATTTGTGGCTAGTCTGTGTAGGAACGAAGTTGGCTTCCTCGTTACGGGATTCACCAAGAAGATTTACGCACCGTCCGCTTGGGTAGCCGAAACCCTAGCTATGAGGGAAGCCTTGTTATGGGTGAAACGGAAAAGAAACACACGAACTGCTCTTCATCTGGAAGCCACGACCAAATTTGATCCGGAAGCCGTGAACTTTGCTGATCTGCGAGTGACCCTATCAACAGACCACTTTCCTCTTGTGCATTGCTTATCAGGCTTCGAAGAGCCTCCTTGGCCAGCCCAACCCACTGTGGCAGATTGCAGAAATTTACTGGCCCAGCTTCAAGGAATTTCGGTCATCTATGAGCCTCGGGAAACAAATAAGGCCGCGGATTGGGTAGCTAAAACCCATCAAGCAAATCTTCCAAGTAATTGGTTTTCATATCCTCCTCCACCTTTAATGTCAATATTATGCTTAGATATTCCAACTGAAGTTGCCCCTTTAGTGGGCTAGTAATGAAAGACTAATATTTCGACCCAAAAAAAAAAAAAAACTCAAAATGCACTTAAATCTCAATGACCAGTATTTCAACAACATGTTAATATGCTCGGGGTACTAAATTATTAACACTACTTGCAGCACGAATATTCCAAAACCATCAATGAACATAATCAAGGCGACTGAAACTTGAGGAAATCAACCTCGATGTATGGAATTAACCTACGTAGCATAAATAGGGCAAGTGTCCGTTCCGGCGAGGTCTCGAAAGCCTTGTTTCAGCTATTTGTTAGTCGATGGGGCGGCTTGAGGGCGGTGGGGTGGTGCGAGTGTAGGCTGAATGAGGGGCGCGTCACTGGCAAAGGTGGTAGTGAGGAAGCTGTCACGCTCCGAACCTAGAGCACGCGCACATCCCTCGGTGGTCGATAGAATTTTGCGACGTTCCAGGACTCGTCGCCGACCCTTTTCATTTTATTGCACATGCGGAAGCGAATTCACTAATCCCCGACAACAACAAAATGGGATAGAAAAGTAGGACAACAATTTCAAATCAAATACACTTTTATAAACACTTCAAGCTTATACAAGTAAGGTCTATGTCATAAAGAACTACCGAGCCACCTATGCTCCTGACCCTTCCGCTTCAAGCTTCGGTTCTTCACACAAGGGACCTGAAAATGGTTATTCAATAACCAGTGAGATATAAATCTCAGCGAGTTACACCCTTAAGCCCCGGTTAGTACACCAACTCAACCCGGGTATCTATCCGTAACCACCCCACTAACAAACAACAACCAATAGTCAACAACCAACAAATAATAGTCGATTCGCATACAACCTCACCCGGTATGCCATACCCCGCACGATATCACTCAGCATGATACACACAAAGCACATGACCATTAGATGATGCAGTTCATCAATCACACACGAGTCGCATCATAAGCGATCTCACTCGGCCATTGCCACACCCGCACATTATCAATTCATGTGTGCATACCATAAACGATGTGATTCACTCATGCATATAATTAATGCATATAACAATTTCACACATCAATGCATCAATTCAGATCGAGTCATCGATCAATCGACTCAGTCGATTCCATGTCAATCCGACCATTCCCCGGTCGTCTCCCTTATTCAGTCTCAAATCTTACTCACGGCTCCACGAGCACGGTCTACCAAATTTCTTGGCAACAATTTACGGTCTAAAGGACACAAGCTATCTTTAGGTGACAAATTACAGCCCAGTGGGCGCGACCTTTAATAGGTGGCAGGTTACGGCCTTATTAGGCGCGACCCTTATCGGGTGGCAATTTACGGCCCAACGGGCGCGACCTCTATCAGGTGGCAAATTACGGCCTAGTGGACGCGACCTTTAATAGGTGGCAGGTTACGGCCTTATTAGGCGCGACCCTTATCGGGTGGCAATTTACGGCCCAACGGGCGCGACCTCTATCGTGGCAAATTATGGCCTAGTGGGCGTGACCTTTAATAGGTGGTGGCCTAGTGGGCGCGACCTTTAATAGGTGGGTTACGGCCTTATTAGGCGCGACCCTTATCGGGTGGCAATTTACGGCCCAACGGGCGCGACCTCTATCAGGTGGCAATTTACGGCCTCAAAGGCGCGACCTTTAATAGGTGGCAAATTACGGCCCAATGGGCGCGACCGATTCCAAATTCGATGGCAGAACTCGGCCCCATTGGCATAATTTAGGTTAAGTGGTCATCACGGCCCCACTAACTTTAACAGCCCACAAATCCATTTTGCATTGTAAACCGACGCCCGGTATTTTCTAATTAAAAATACCTATATTTCACAATCATCACACAATTACACCATTCAACAATCAATTCATGCGGATGCCCATGCATTTACACATCCATTCACTTCATAAAATCAACACACATGAATTTAGACAACTTTTCTCATTCTAGATGAACAGTGCACATGAACAGTACTTTGTGAACAATACTCGTGAACAGTGCACGTGAACAGTATTTTGTGAATAGTGTCGCGTGAACAGTAAATTTCCAGAATTCAATAAACAATAAATTATATTCAAAATCATTAAAAATAATGATTAAATTAAAAATCAATCAATTAAGATAAAACATGCTTAATTAACCACATAAAGTCACATTAAGCAAATAAAACAAGATTAAGCTAAATTAATCGATCCATCAATCTAACCACCTATCTTAGGACTAATACAACTTAATTAAATCACATAAATTAGAATTAAATCTAACTAAACCAACCCTAAGCAAGTTTAGGCACTAATCGAAGGATTAGGAGCTAAACTCACCCGTTAAGCGGGCCGGAGACACCGACACGCGGCGGCGGCGGCGGTGGCTACGCACCGGGACCTCGACAACAACAATCCAAGACAGTCCCAAGCTCAACACAGCAACCACAAGCCCTCTCGACTCCCACCGAAAATTCGAAAAACAGCCCTGCCGAGAGGAGAAAACAAGTTGAACGGCTTGGCGGAGCTCCGGCGAGGGGGTGGCCGACAACCGGCGACACCAGGAGGTCTTGGGGGTCTTGCTGGAGGTTGGGATGGGCGGAGGAACGGCTGGAATGGAAGAAAATGGCCGAAAACTCGAAAGGCGGTGCGGGCTGCGGGCGGGCCGACGGACCGGCGACCGGCGGCTTCGCGACGGCCGTACAGGACGGACGGCGGCTCCGTTCGGGACGCAATTGGTTATTTGGAACAGTATGTCTCCCGGTCACGGTGATATGTGGCTCCTTCTGTGATTCAACCGTAAAGACCACTTTTGACTCAATTCTTCACCGAAGGGTCACTGGAGAGGAACTGGAAGAGAGGGAGAACGAGGGAGAGAGATGGTCGACCGGTTTGGGGCTGAAGAGGAGGAGAGAGAGTGATGGGAGAGCTGCCATCAAGGCCTCATTAAGGCCATTCAATGCTTGCTCCACTTCCCCATGCACATCACCTCCTCTTTCTCTCTCTTGCTTTGCCCTTATCCACAAGCTTTTAGGGGCAATTTGGTCATTTCCACCTTGCACAAATTACCAATCTATCCTTGGGCTGAAATTGGTGGATGGGCCTAAGAAATGGGCTTGGCCATGAATAGGAATGGGCTTAGGAATTTATTGGGCTTTGAAATGGTTAAGGCTTGGCCCATGGGCTTAGAAGATGAATAGTTGGTTTGGCCCAATGGGCTCACTTGCTTGTTTTGGGCCCATCATGGGCTGTCCCACCTTGGGCCTAAGGCCCACACTAGCTTGGCCCGGCCCACGTCCTCACGGGCTCGCTTCCTTGGTCCGAAAATCCTTTTTTCAATTGCTCGGCTTAACTGGCTCTGTCGACTGTTTGAAGCAGCTTCATCTAATGTCTGTCCTGGACATTTCCGATAATTCGAAGTCCAGTTCTAAGTTCTCTTGCCATGTCAATTTTGCCCTAATGTCATTTTGGTTATAACTCAGACCGACGGGTGGCTCGGAGGATTCACGCGTAACCGACTCGTGCCAAACCACGTTCAAGACATCTCGACGCATGGACGTCCTTGAGCGCATGAAATTACGGAGGATAGATTCTTATTTCAAAGTACACGATCACTAAGGATCGACATAGGGTCGTTCGCGGGCTCGATAACGATAAACGGAATCACCCGTCGTTCCATTATGTTCTGTCCGCAAATCAACTTCTAGTCGTCCTTTGAATCGGCCTGCCTATCTACAGGATCATCCTCACGCAAGTCTCATGGTCAAGTCGTTTTCCCAGGTCGAGTCCTTTAGTCGTACGGGTTTCGTCCTCATTAGCCCTTCCCTTAAGGTCAGTATCTCATGAGTGATCAATTCCGAGTGAGATCAACCAACAATGCATTGACGAAATTCACATTCATCCATCCTTCAGAGGACTCGAATTTCAGGATGTCACAGAAGCCACGATTGTTGTGTGGAAACAAAGAAGAAACGAGGGAGGGTGAGGGTCATGCGGTGTCGAGCAGGAAGGAGGGATGATGCGCGGATGAAGAAAAGGATGAACGGAAGGGAACGTTGGGGTAGTGGAGTGGCAGAAGAGATGGAAATGAATGGAGCTTGCTGAATTTATATTTTTGTTTCCCCCTTCACCACCGCCTACATGGTCTTGACAGTTGATTAAATGCCACATTACCACAAATTGTGGCAACACAAGAAGACGCCAGCCGGGGGAAACTAAGGAAGAAAAATGGTGGTTTGGCTTATTTTAATCTTCAATTTCTTCTCTCCCATCTCCTGCATTGTAAGTCCGGTCTTCTTGCGGTCTATTTGTTGACCATGTTAGCACCGCATGGTGCTAGCAACCGAGGGGGAACGCCAGCTGTAGAAGTTGTGGCGTCGCTGGGGTTGATCCAGCAGAGGTGTAGCTCGATGTTGATTGGCTCGGCAACCGATATGAGTGCGACGAAGAGAGGAGAACGGCCGCTTGAATTGGTCTTCGTGCGGTCGTCGCGGCTGACGCGGTGGCTGCAGAAGGTGATGCCAGCCGGGGGACGGCATCCATGCCTCGGTGATGTGGACGTGTCGTCGAGTGAGGCTGAGGTGACTCGGTGGTGGCGTCGAGTGGCCAGCTGGGGTGTCACGGTTGGTGACAGGGATGAACTGAAGTGGCAAGTCCTTAGGGTGGCAAGGCATGACAAAACACGGTGGCATGATCCGACGGCAAGTTTGATGACGTGGCAATAGTTACTAGTCACTTGAGGCTCACGATTTCATCGAACGAAGATCCGAATATCACATAAGGAATTGTCGCTGCCCCACCCAGATTCAATCCGGTTCTCTGACCCGAAGACAATGGATCCAAATCTCCATTTGGGTGTTGTCCAGGTGGGCCGAAATTGGCCCATTGCTGGGTGGACCCAATGGTTCCTCCAATTCGGTTCAGTGGTCCATGGGCCCTGAATCGGGATCCATGGTATGTATGGCCATTGAACTGGAGGAGACTAGGGGGCCGCTAGAGCGACTGGAGCAATTGGAGTAGGGGCGGAGGATTGTCCCAAAATTTGGTCAGGTGATTCCTCTATTATAGGTAGCGTCGAATCTTGGATTTCACTGCTGTGTGGATTCTGCATATTCATAGTCGAATACATACCTGTTGTGCTGGCTTTGTTTTGCAGGTGCAACAACAATAACTCAAAAACAATTGAAGGTAATTCAGAAGTATTTTTGCGGAAGCGGGGTTAGAGACACTGCTGTGATACATTAACAAGGGGTTAGAGACACTGCTCTGATACCATAACAAGAAATGTGGAACGAGGAAGGAAAAGAATTTTTCATATATTTCATCATATTCTATGTACCAGAGTGTAATCATATCTATAGTACAAGAAATGAATCGGAAAGAATATACACAATATCCAGTATCTATGATTTACTGTATCAATTACAAAATTAAATCACAATCGAAAATCAACCTGAATCAATCAAAAGAATCGAAATGGATCAAATCAAATCCAGTCTCCAACAGTTGCTACTGTTCTCTGTGCACGATTTTCCTCGCGAGCTTCTTGCTTTTCAATCCCAAGTAGATGAAGATTGGTATATCAGGGACCGGGATGCACTTGGGGCGTGTTTGTTTGTGTTCTTTATTTCTGTTTATGAACAGATTTTCTGTTTTTTTGTTCGGGAACAAAAAAAGAACAGAAAACGCGTTTGTTTGCGTTTTTGTTCCAAATATGTTCTTTTGTTCCTTGGAACAAAAAAGAAGAAACAAAGAAAAAAAGTTGTTTCTGCTTGTTTAACGGAAAAACAAAGAACAATTTTTCTCTCTCTTCTCTTCTCTTTTCTTTTCTTTTTTTCTTCTTTTCTTCTTCTTCTTGCTTTGGCCGGTCACCGGCCTCGGCCATGGCCGGCCCTCGTCGGCCGGTCGCCGGCCATGGCCGAGGCCGGCGACCAGCCAAAGCAAGAAAAAAAAAATGAAAAAAAAATGAAAAAAAAAACATTAAAAATTAAAAGAAACAAAAAAATAACATAAATTTACCAAACATGTTTCTGTTCTTTTTTATTTCAAGAACAAGTTTACCAAATGCGTTTTTTTGTTCAAAAACTGTTCCCCGGAACAGAAACACAAACAAACGCACCCTTGATGACCCAACCGATAGGCTAAGACACGGCCGCGATCCCGACACATGCATCCCATTGTCCCCAGCTCAACCGCTCCATGTTAGCGAACCACTTTAGGAACTCAACCATCACCACCGGAGGACCACTGTCACAAAGATGATCGCAAGGAACAGCTTGTTCTTATGAATGCCCTTGAACACATTCCTCTTCTCGAGTTTCCTCGCGTTGAACTCATTGAAGACCTGGCACAAGACGAACGCGTTGAATATCAATGTTTGCTTCACCGCCTCGTCCACGCCGAAGATTGATTCTCCCTTGAACTGGAGAGTGAGTAGGATGGCCATTTGGTATGTTGCTTGGGCCACAATGTTCCTCCACATGACGTTTGTTATGAGCGGCTCGGTCCGTCCCACGGGGGCTTCTCCATGAGCTCCCTGATGGGTCGCTCCGTGGCCAGGGCGAGGGCACCAAGTGTGTCCATGATCAGGTTCACCAACAATAGTTGGACGGCTGTCAAGGGGACGTCGCCGGAAGAGACTGTGGCCACGAAGTTGATCACGAGGGCGGCAACATTCACTGTGAGCTGGAATTGGATGAACTTCTGGATGTTATTGTAGACGCATCGACCCCACCGCACCACTGTCGCCACAGAGGCAAAGTTGTCGTCGAGGATTACAATGTCCGAGCTCTCTTTGGCGACCTCGGTGCCTTGGATGCCCATCGAAAGCCCTATGTCGGCTTCCTTGAGGGCTGGTGCATCGTTCGTGCCATCCCCAGTGACAGCGACCACATGGCCTTTCTGCTTCAGGCATTGAACCATGAGGAGCTTATCGAGAGGCGAGGATCTCGCCATGACCCGGATTTTCTCAACTCTCCAAAGCCTCTCCTCAGGTGAGTAGTTGCGAAACTCGGCTCCTTCCATGATGGCTCCACTGGAGGCATCATCCTCAGGCCTGAGAATCCCGCACTCCGTGGCGATGGCCTTGGCGGTGAAGATGTTGTCTCCCGTTATCATCTTGATGTTCACTCCCGCATCCTGACAAGCTTGGACCGCACTCTTCACACCGGGACGGCAAGGGTCCTTAATACCGACAAGTCCTAGTAATGTCAGGCCGTCCTCTTGGATCTTCTTCCCGTCTTCTCTTTCTTTGATCGCTTCCTCGGAGACTTGTTTATGAGCGAAAGCGATGCACCTGAGGCTGCTCGCCGCCATCCCCTGAATAATTTGCTCGAATCTCGTCCTTTCATCTGTGTCCAAATCTTTCACTATCCCCGACTCGTCATAGAAGCTCGAGCACTTTGCCAATAACATCTCTGCCGCTCCTTTCCAGTGCACATGGAATGTGTCGTCTGAGCTCTTCCTTATTAGGACACCGCTTCTCTTCTTCTGCGAGTTGAAGGCTTCGACTTGGATGACTTCACAGCTCTTCTTTGTGTCCTCTATGTCCATGCTCAATTGCGAAGCGGCCCAGGAAAGAATTGCTTTCTCAGTGGGACTGCCAGAGAACTCATACTCCGATCCCAAAGACGACCTATAGACACTACCCGTGGTGTTCAAAGCAACCCCATCCTGAATCAAATCCAGGATGAACTTGGAGACAGAGGAGTAGGTGTTTTCCGCCACAGAGTCTTGGCTGACTTAGAATTTCGTCACCTTCATCTGGTTCATTGTGAGAGTGCCGGTCTTGTCGGTGCAAATAGTGGTGGCTGACCCCATCGTTTCACAGGCCGAAAGCTTCCTCACCATTGCGTGATCTGCCATCATCCTCTTCATCGAATAAGCTAGAGTGAGGGTTACCGCAAGCGGCAAGCCTTCAGGAATCGTAACCACCACGATGGTCACTGCAGCTGCGATGATGCTCACCACCGAGTTTATGATATCATCACCTGTGGTTTGGCCTGCAATGAATTCCCGGTTCCCATATTCATCCTGTGTGTTTCCCGTGAAATAGCGTATCAGCAAGACCACAAGAACCAGGAAAGCAACCGCCAAGCCTACTTTGCCAATTGACGAGGTGAGCTTGTTGAGCCGAGCCTGTAAAGGGGTCTGTTCGCTGTTGTCGCGGCTGATCAAGCTCATCATCTCACCCCACGTCGTGTTCATGCCCACGGATGTAACCAGCATCTGACCATACCCATCAGCAACCTTTGTTCCCGAGAACAGGAACGGATTCTCCTTGTGGTTCACTTCTACGTGATCACTCTCCCCAGTCATGCTCGATTCATCAATCTAGATTCACAGCACAAACGTTGCACATGTTTAGTGACGCTAGGATGACACGATATGAAGCGTTCTGGTCTTAACATGAAGCAAATAAAATGAAGCATGAACAAACAGGAAACAAGAACAAATGGATCACGTTTTAACGGTAGAAGTTTTTTGATAGAGTTTGTTCTACTATAACGAGAACTACGAATAAAAACCATTACTTATCCTTTTTTCTCATAGAATCAAGATTATAAAAATGATACACTTCTACAATTTTTTGGACTAATTAGTCAACTAATTACGGAAACTGCACTCGAACTTGGTAATATTAATACTACGTATGTTTCTGGAGGACACCAACATGAGTTAATATGCAAATAATGCGTCGAACCAGTACAAATTGTCGTCCATACCTGCAAGGAATGTCCGTCCAGGTACAGCCCGTCTGCTGGAACTTGATCGCCGATCTTCAAACAAACGACGTCTCCAACGACGATCTCAAATATGGAAACCTGCTGCCACCGACCCTTCCTTATTACATCAATGAGAATATTACCGCTCACCTGAGAGAATTTTTTGAACTGCCGGTTCCGGCGGTAATTGCTCCCAGCGGACACGGCAATCACGAGGAACACCGCGACGAATATGCTGCCACCATCATACCATCCTCCCTTGACCCCATCCTCCTTGATCCCAAACCCAAGTGAAAGCCCAGCGCAAACAAGAAGAATCATGATTGTGAGGTCCTTGAAAGCCTCGACCACGAAGTGGAAGAAGCGCTTGGCAGGCGGCTTCTTGTATGAGTTGATGCCAAACGCATTTTGCCGGCGAGAGACGTCGTCTGGGTCGCCATTTATTCTGGCCGAGCCATCAGTTTCGAGTGTTGAGGCAACTTTCTGGCCCCGCCGAATTCCCGGAGGTGGCTGAGGTCCTTGTCCTTGACCAGCTTGGTGAGCCGTGACTGATCAATGTCGAAGGAGCTGGGATGATCAGAGCTGGTGCTCAGGACCGGATCGTGGATCGAAATCGAAGTGTAGGAAGGAGATTTTCGTGGGGACAACTTCTTGGCTTTCTTTGGGGAGTTAGTAATGGCTCGGGAGCAATATATGGTTGCGAAGGCCAAGTGCCATTGCTTGGCAAACTTGTGCATGGCGGGCAAGTTGAGAGAGACCTCATAGCAGGCAAAGTTGCGACGGAGAATGCTCGTCATCACTCGAAAGAGACACACAGGCTTTGGTGATCCTCAAATGACGTAGGGCCGCACAACGCAAATTTCAAGACAAGAGAAAAACTCAATGTTTGCTGTTTAGTTTAGCAACGAAAAGTGCAATTTTGTAATATGTGGAATAATGTTTGGGACAACACTAGCATTGTATTTATATACCCTGAACTAGAGGAGAACCGTTTGGGTTGGGCATTAAGAAAGTTCCTTTGGCGACGCACCCTGTTTGCTTCGTATCTTCCTCTTTCCCTTTTGTTGTTTTGACGATCATGGCGGTACCCAAATTGAGTTCTCCGTTCTCATCTCTTGTTAGTTTCCAGGAAACGAAGGTGTAAAACCAGCGCTTGCTTGCATTCATCCGGCGGGCTCGGGACGTGGAGTGGACGAAAAGTCTGTAAAGGACGTGCAGAAATGAGGGACAAATGCTGATGCCGGGTTGTTTCTTTTGACTTCTGCAGGTGGTTACCGACCTCATCATGGAATCCAATACTGGACATCTTTATATCGTTCGTTTGAGTAATGGAATCCTATGTTCCTGCTTTATTCCCACCATCTCGGACAAAAGGTATTGTCAGAATTGTCAGATTATCTCTCCATCGCTCCTTTAATTGGTCGATTGGTTGAAGACCAACGTGTCCTGGTCTTGGACCGCGTTTGGGCCGACACGTCTGCCTACATTCTCGTGGGAACTCTCTCTTCTCTTTCCACATATGTTTCCTCTTTTTTGTTTGAATTCCACAATTAAGAATAATAACTTATTATCAAGGAAAAATATCACAAATGGTCAATATATGTTGTACTTTAGCTGGTACGTCCATGATGGGGTGCGATTGGACGCACCGTTTCAAGTTGAAACGTTACGATGGAAAGACACTAATGGAGGGGTACGAAGGGAGACGTATATAAGCCTCCCGAACACAACTGTTGAAAAAGTTGTCAGATCATTTACACCAAAATCTCTCTCCATTTCCATCGTCAAATAAGAAGGCATTCTATTTCAATATTGCAAGAACAGTTTGCATTTACGCCGTGGAAATCGGGTGCTTTCCTCGTGATCGCATCCAAACCAATGTGAGATAGTGTTGTTCGTGATTGATTCACAATTCAACGTTCGTTCTGGGGCTATTTGCTGTTTGCGCATTGGAATCAGGTAAGTCATCTTCCGCCGACTAGAATTTCAACATTGGTATCATTGCCCGGTCGTGATTTCTGCCTTGTTTTTCATTGAGTTTTCTCATTTACCATTTGATATTGAGATCAAGAGATTGTATTCTACATTGTTTGGATGTCTAATGGTCGGAATTGCCATTTGAGAAACTCAAAATCGAACCGAAGCAAAGAACGGATTAGGGGTTGCGTACACCCGTACAGTTTTGGCCATTTTTCGAAATACTTTTTTGGCCAAAATTAATTTTTGAATATGTAGGGTGAAAGTACTCGTCGAGAGGAGTCCAACGGTGGGTCGAACGCCGCCGGAAGACGCTGGACGCGTCCACACGCACGGCCAAAAGCTACTACGCGTGGGCGCCACGCGCTTGAAGCGTTGGCTTGGCCAGCGCATGCGCCACACTCGCCGGTCAACGAATTGGCAAGTGTGCGTCACGCGCCGGTCGGCGAACCGGCGTGTGATGACGTCATCCAACGGTCAGTAACCGTTGGGATGACGTCACCGTCGGCGGTAGTTGGCCGGCCGGCGACCCGACCCGACCCGTTGATCGTTGATTGTTGACCGTTGACCCGACCCGTTGACCAATCAACGGTCGGACCAGTCAACGGTCAGACCGGTCAACGGTTGGACCGGTCGGACCGACCAGGAGCTTTTGGGCTCGCTGGCGCGAGCGCCACACGCGCTGCGCACTCGGGTGACGCGTGGGGGCGTGTGCAAGCTCCGATTGGAGCGTGGTTGGTGGCATTGGGTTCGTATGGATGTCATCTACACTGTGGCATAATTATTTTTCATTTTTGGATTTTATAAATGTATGAAAATGTGTAGGGAACCCTATGTACGCGTATTTTTTGGGGTTTAATGCATAGTTTATTCATTTGTAGCTTATATTTTCTTGTGGTTAGGAAATATAGTAGCTAGCTTGTGTGCGAGATGATGTCATATATGCTGTGTAGAGCTTGGTTCGATGATATTATGTATATAGTTTAATATACTTGCAATTTTCAAGTTGCTAGAAAATTCGAACAATGGTAGGAAATCCATTACATATTGAATTGTGGTTTTGATTGGAGTTGCTGCATGATTGTTATTTGTACATTGATTTACATCATGCTATGCTTTTGTGTTAATGGAAAAATGTAGACATTACATGAGGTCATGTAATTATTTTTCCTAGTAGGAGTTTGAAGGTTGGTAGAATTCGAAGGAGTTCTTACCTAAAACTCAAAATTTGTGCAAATTAAACTAATTAATGATAATAGAACAATCGTACATAGAAGTTGATTGGGAACATAGTGAACTTTTGTTTCTATGTCTTTTGTTGAATTATCATTATTTTAGTTTGTTTTTGCTGCAAATTAAATATGTGGGTTACTCTGAAAAATGTGCTAGTATTGATTCTGCGTCTATTATGTCAATGTGTTATAGTAATTGATTATGGCATCGGCATCCAAGACCATTATGGCTGACCTTAATAAGGGTAAGAAGCTGAACGGTGACAATTATGATATTTGGCACCGAAAGGTTCAGTACATCCTTGAGGAGCAAGAGGTTTTGGAAACTTTCAACCACACCATGGATAAACCTGAGCATGGAACTTCAGCTCAACGCATGAGAGATCTAGAAGCTTATCAAGCTTGGAAAAAGAAGAACAGCATTGCTCGCATCACGTTGTTGAGCTATATGCAGGATGATCTCATGTGTGAGTTTGAAAGTTATGATAAAGCTCATATAATGTGGGTTGCCTTGAAAGATAAGTTTGGGAGTACATCTGCCACTAAGCTGAGGAGACTCACCATCAAGTTTGACACATACCGAAAGCGCCCAAATATAACGATGAGGCAGCATCTTCGAGAGATGTCAAATATGATTCGTGAGCTGAAGTCGGCAAGTCACTCCCTTACTGATGAACAGCAGGTTCAGGCTGTTATAAGGTCTCTTCCTGACAATTGGGAGCATATGAAGATCAATATGACACATAATGAGAATATTGTCACATTTGATGATATAGCGCGTCATTTGGAATTAGAGGATGAGTGCCTAGAGGCTGCAAGATCCTATACTCATGCTTATGTTGCTGAATCGAGTTCGCGCAAAGCTTCGGGCTTCAAGCGCAAAAGAAATTCTCAATTCAACAACAAAAGGAAAAAGACTGATCAGGCACCTAAAAGGGCTAAGACCTTCCAACGCAAGAAGCGTGGTGGGAAGAAGGACAAGGCCAAGATGAAGAGCTACAATTGTGGCAAGATGGGTCACTTTGCTCGTGAATGCACTGAGCCGAAAGAGGTACCCTATTACTCCATTACTTTAAGTAATGCTTTTGTTTCTAGTACTGTAATGCTTGCTAAATCTCATCCAATGTGGACTGTAGACTCAGGAGCAACAGACCACGTAGCTAGAGACCGAGAAGTATTTGTGGAGTATCGTCGGATACAGCCTAGAAGAAGATGGATATATGTTGGGAATAGCTCAAGAGTTGAAGTGAAGGGTATCGGCACACGTAAATTAATTTTACGTGGTGGTCGAAGCCTATTCCTACATGATGTCCTCTATGCTCCGGATATTCGACGAAACTTGGTATCCCTAGTTGTTCTTCTTAGCCTAGGTTATTTATTAAATTTTCATGGTGATTGTATTGACATTTTGTATGGAACAATTTACTATGGTTCAGGTCATGTATCGAATGGTTTTATGGTGTTAGACATTGACTATGATCAGTACAATGTTAATGTTAATGGTTGTCTTTAATTACATCTTCTAGTAATGTTGAGATTGATGCAAATACTTGGCATGCTAGATTAGGTCACATTGGGTTGCAAAGAATACAAAGATTAGCTAGAGAATGCCTTTTAGGGTCACTCACTAATGTTGATCTACTCGTATGTGAACATTGTCTAGCGGGAAAGGCAACTAAAAAACCACTCGGTAAAGGGACTAGAGCTGAATTTCCATTGCAACTCATATATTCTGACATTTGTGGTCCTTTGAATTTGAGGGTGAGGCATGGAGCCTCATATTTCATTACTTTCATAGATGACTTCACGTGTTTCGGTTATGTCTTTCTGATCTCTCATAAGTCAGAAGCATTAGACTGCTTTAGACGATATATAACGATGGTAAAAAACCAGTTGAACAAAACGATAAATGCATTAAGAACCGATCATGGACGTGAGTATCTATCAGAGCAATTCAAGGCTCTTTGTGATGAAAATGGAATTGTACGACAATTGACTATTCCTAGTACTCCACAACAAAATGGGGTAGCTGAAAGAAGGAATAGAACCATATTGGAAATGGTTAGGTCTATGATGGCGCAAGCAAATTTACCTATCTCCTTTTGGGGAGATGCATTATTGACTGATGCCTACCTACTTAACCAAGTGCCCTCAAAATCGGTCACTTCCACCCCTTATGAATTATGGACTGATAGAAAATCAGACTTAAATAGTATACGTCCATGGGGATGTGCAGCTTATGTTCATGAATCTTCCCATAAATATGGCAAATTAGGCTGTAGAGGGAATAAATGTATCTTAATAAGATATTCTGAACACTCCAAAGGGTATGTGATCATAGATGAACAAGCTGATGGGAGTGTGACCGAAAAGGAGTCACGAGATGTCACGTTCTTGGAGAACGATTTTCCTAATAGAGGTGAGATTGATAAGGATTTCCAATTATATGAAATGGAAGATCCTAATAATACACCCACTAATGTTATGGAGGGAAATGAAGATTTACCTCAACATAAAAGACCTAGTGGGAGTGTTGCATCGTCTGGCGAATTGAATTCAAGAGGCTCTCTCATCCTAAAAGTAATCGTAAAAGTATTCCTCGTCGTCGTTTTGAGATTGAAGGGGAAACATTTATGATTGCTCATAAAGATGATCTCGAGCCTAAGACTGTTCAAGAGGCTCTCTCATCCTCTGATAAGGAAGAATGGAGAAAAGCTTTGGAAGACGAGATGGAGTCAATGAGGACAAATCATGTCTGGGACTTGGTTGATCTACCACCCAATCGTAAGACCATTGGAAACAAATGGGTCTTTAAGATTAAGTAAAGGGCGGATGGATCCATTGAAAAGTATAAGGCTCGTCTTGTGGCGAAAGGTTATACTTAACAAGAGGGTATAGACTACGAGGAAACCTTTTCACCAGTTGTAAGGTTTGCCGCAATACGCCTTATTCTAGCCATCGTTGCACATTTGGACCTTGAATTACATCAAATGGATGTAAAGACAGCATTTCTCAATGGAGAACTAGATGAGGAAATTTATATGAAACAACCAATAGGCTTCATAGCTAAAGGTCAAGAGCATAAAGTTTGCAAACTTCATCGCTCAATATATGGCCTTAAGCAATCATCTAGACAGTGGTATCTTCGTTTTCATCAAGTCATAACAACTTTTGGTTTCACAATGATCGAAGAAGATCACTGTGTATATGTCAAGCGGTCCGAAGATAAATTTGTGATTTTATCACTTTATGTGGATAATATTTTGTTGGCTGGAAATGACAAGATTATGGTAATCACCATAAAAGAATGGTTGTCCTCCAATTTTGAAATGAAGGACATGGGAGAAGCTGCTTATATATTAGGAGTTAAGATCAAAAGAAATCGATCAAGGAAACTCCTTACTTTCTCACAAGAGTCTTATATTATGAAGATCCTTGATCGTTTCAATATGCAGCACTGTAATCCCATTGATACCCCTATCATGCAAGGTGAAGGCCTAAGTACTAAGATGTGTCCTAAGACTCCAGAAGAAATTAAAATGATGGAAATTGTTCCTTACGCTAGTGCGATCGGAAGTTTGATGTATGCTATGATGTGTACTCGACCCGACATATGTTATGTCTGTTGGATAAATTCTCTTGAAGTATTTTGAAGTTGACAAAACATTTTCCTTAGTCTAGTCTGAAGACTTACAAACTCTATTGACAAAGTCTGAAGATCAAAGTCTGAAGCTAGCAAGACTCATGTTTCAAAGTCTACTCTCATGGACAGTCTCCAGACCGAACTTTTATTCTGATCTTATATGGTCTTTATTCTAACGGCTAGAGAATATCTTTCTACTAGATTCAGCACTAGAAGATCTTACTTTCGTAATTGAATATGTATAGATTCTTTAAAGATTTCGCAACTTATATTTGGAAGGATCTACTTATGGAAACCAAGATCCTGATTGTATGGGCGAACAGGATTAATGAGCTATCAACACTTACCTTAAAGAGCTCGAGATCTCTCTAATTGATTCTGTCCAACGGGTTGATTGGAAGAACTTCTTTGGAAGGTGCCAACGGTATTGAAGGCATGAAGAAGTATATAAAAGAGATGCTCCAGCTTGTTGAAGGGTGTCGGATAGAAGAATTCCAAAGTCCGAATCTCCTTTTCTATTTTGCGATCTTATTCTTTGAGCGTTATATGTAATCAAAAGAGAGATCATATTGTAGTGAGAACTTGAGGAAGTGTAGTAGAGCTTCTACACTATGGACTCAAGAGCGTAAGACTGTAATCACTGTTTTTGATTCTTAGTGAAATCCAGCCAGAAGGGCTGTTCGTGCGGGAGAGTGGACGTAGGCTTGGTCTAAGCCGAACCACTATAAATCTAGAGTCTTGATTCTTTATCCCTAATCTTTTTATCTTTCATTACTTTCATTTGCTGCGATTGTTGGTTTTAATTCATTAATATCTCATTTGGATTAAATTGTTGAAATTGCTTTAATCGCCTATTCACCCCCCTCTAGGTGTTAATTCTAGTTCTAACAATTGGTATCAGAGCTTGTGTACTTGTTCATAAGAAGTGTCTTTACTTCTGAGTAAAATATCTATGGCTAGTATGTTGCCTACAGGGTTGGTTGAAGGTCAAAGCAATACCAGACCTCCATACTTTGATGGAAAAAACTATAGCATATGGAAAAATAAGATGAAGGCATTCCTAAGATCAAAAGATCCTTTGAATGGGAAGTGTTTGATAAAGGAATCATTCTTCTTTGCATCAAAATCGAGAGAGGAAAAGAAACCGCTGATCCTACTCTATTGACTCAAGAAGAAATCACCAAGAGACAGACTCTTGACGCCAAAGCTATTTACTCCTTATATTGTGCTTTATCCCCTACTGAGTACAATAGAATATCTTCTTTTGATATAGCAAAAGAAGTCCGGGATAGGCTTCACATTACCTATGAAGGAACTGATCGTGTTAAAAAAACGAGGATCAACATTCTTTTGGGACAATATGAAGTCTTTAGGATGAGATCAAGAGAATCAATAACTGACATGTTTAGTCGTTTTACTGAAATTGTGAATGGTCTTGAATATCAGGGACATCCAATCTCAGGACATATGAAGGTCAACAAACTACTTCGAGGACTCTCAAAAGACTGGAATTACATAAAAACCTCAATAAGAGAGACGCAAAAGATTGCTCCACTCTTTGTAGACAAACTGGTTGGGACTCTTCAATCTTATGAAGTGGAACATACCAACGAAGAGGAAGACTCAAAAGGTAAGAAATCTATTGCCTTAAAGTCTAATGACTATTCGATGTTACGAGACTCGAAGAAGATCTAGATGATGAAGAACGGCACTCATGATAAAGAGATTCAGAAAGTTGAACAGAAAGGAAGGAAATTCAATTGGAAGAAACAAAGTTCTCAAAGGTTTTAAAACATGTCAACAGAGGAAGATGATTCTAGCAAAGAAGTGACTTGCTTTGAATGCAAGAAAAGGGACACATCAGACCCAACCGTCCTCTCGTTAAAGAAGAGAAAATGAAAGACGAGAAAAATGGAAGGCACTCAAAGTAGAGACTTGGAGTGATACCGAATGTGAAGGAAGTGACGATGATTATGCCAATATCTGTTTAATGGCAAAATCAGATTCAGACCAGACCTTGATTCGAGACACGAGACTGCATGCAGTGAACTCGAGGTTGGTAACCTGAAAATTCCTGTTAAGGTTTCTAAATATATTGATGAACTTTGTCTTAGTCTGAAAACCTCTCTTAAGAGGATCTCCGAATTAAAAAGGGAAAATTCTACATTGAAGCAACAGGATAAACTTATGAAAGAAAGTTTGAAAAGCTGGAAAAAGATTTTGTTGTTATGAAAGAAAACTCAGATATTATTTCAAATGAAAATAATCTTTTGAAAAATGATATTACTAACATATCAAAAAGATTTTCAAATGGTTCTGAAAAGTTGGATAAGATTCTTTCGATACAAAGACCATACTTTGATAAGTTAGGTCTTGGTATGACTTCTGAAACTATTCCACTAATTGATTTCCCGAAGGTAAAAGAAAGAATTAAACAGAGACCAGCTAGAATTGCTTATAAGAATCATTTCCAGAAAGTTTTTGTAAAACCCGTTGGCAGAAATGGTTTGAGATGTTCCAAGTGTAAAAGCTTAGAACATTTTGAGAAAGAATGTCCTTTGGTTTGGAGACCTATTAAAAAGAGCCGGGCTAAGACTGTCTATTGTTCTAACACTCGGACCCAAGATGGTATGGGTACCAAAAAGAGCTTGAATTCGTGTTAATTGCAAAAGGTTACTATCAAAAAGAAGATTAAATGGTATCTTGATAGTGGCTGCTCAAGACATATGACAAGAGACTCAAGCTGCTTCATAAAACTTGTCCAGATAGACGGAGGAAAAGTTTCCTTTGGTGGTAACAACAAAGGAAGAATTACCGGTCGAGGAACAGAAAGATTGGAAGTTTGTCAATCAATAATGTTTCCTTAGTTGAAGGATTAAATTACAACTTGCTTAGCATAAGTCGGTTGTGTGATATTAGTTTCAAGATCAACTTCCGGAAGAAACGTGCTCGGAATCGGCAAAGACTTTACTCAATCTTTTACCTGGACGAAGACATGGAAATATCTATTTTCTGGATGTGAATCAAGAAAGATCACGTGCTTAATATCAGTACAAGATGAAGCAAATCTATGGCACAAAAAGCTAGGCCATATCAATATGAAGCAAATCAACAAGATCTCTACCAAGAAACTTGTTCGAGGATTGCCTATTCTCAATTACTCAAAGTCTCGATCTATGTACACCATGCGTCGGGTAAACAGGTTAGAAACTCTTACAAATCAATAAATAAAGTTTCCACTAATCATGTATTGTAGCTTCTGCATATGGATTTGTTTGGACCTACCAAAACCCAAAGCATTGGTAGAAAAAGGTTCTGTCTAGTAATCGTGGATGATTACTCACGATTTACTTGGGTCTACTTTCTTTCAAGTAAGTCGAGACTTTCTCTCTTTTCAAAGTTTGCTAAGAAAGTGCATAATGAGAAAGGTCACACTATCTCAAGCATTCGTACAGACCATGGAGGTGAGTTTGAAAATCAAGACTTTACTAAATTTTGTGATGAATTTGGTTTTCAGCACAAATTCTCCTCTCCATATACACCGAGAACGAGAATGGGGTTGTGGAAAGGAAGAATATGTCTTTATAAGAAATGGCAAGAACACTTTTAATTGGAAATCAAATTTCTTCAAAGTTTTGGGCTGAAGCTGTCTCAATTGCTTGCTATATTATAAACCGAGTGTTTTTAAGGCCAATTCTTGAGAAAACCCCTTATGAAATTTTTAAAGGAAAGAAACCAATAGTTTCTTATTTTCAAATATTTGGTTGCAAATGTTTTATTCTAAAGAATACAAATGATCATGTTGGTAAGTTTGAAGAAAAATCAGATGAATGATTCTTTCTTGGTTACTCAACTACAAGCAAAGCTTTTAGAGTATTCAACAAAAGACTCGGACGTGGAAGAATCAATGAATGTCAAATTTCAAGACTCTCCACAAGTTCAGCAAATTCAAATCGAAGATTCAGAATCTGTTCCTGCACTTTGCTAGATCTACCACCACCGAAGCAAGTTACTAATTCGGAATCGCACAACAAGCTACCGATGAAGAATCTACTCAAGAAGAAGATCAACAATCTATCGATCGACTAGTAACCGGAAGCACAAGTCTAGTCATCCTGAAGAACTCATTATTGGGAACATTAATGAGGGAATTCGAACAAGATCCAAAAGGCGAGAAGAGTCTAGTGCTGTTGCTCTTATTTCTTAAATAGAACCCAAAAATATTGAAGAAGCTTTAGCTGATGAAAGCTGGATTGAAGCAATGCAAGAAGAGCTCAGACAATTCAGTATTAACGACGTATGGGAATTGACTCCCAAACCAAAAGGTAAATCGTTGTTGGAGCTAAATGGGTTTTCAGGAACAAAGTTGACGAAAAGGCAAAGTAACGAGAAACAAAGCAAGACTCGTGGCTAAATGATACGCAAAAGAAGAAGGGATAGACTATGATGAGACTTATGCTCCAGTAGCAAGGTTAGAAGCAATCAGATTACTACTTGCTTTTGCTTGCTATAAGAATTTCAGGTTGTTTCAAATGGATATCAAAAGCGCATTCCGAATGGATTTATTCAAGAAGAAGTCTACGTGGAACAACCTCCGGATTTGAAGACTCAAAAAAACCAGACTCAGTGTTCAGACTGAAGAAAACTTTATATGGATTGAAACAAGCTCCTCGAGCTTGGTATGAAAGGCTAAGTAATTTCTTAATTCATAATGGCTTCTCTAAAGGAAAGGTAGACACTACTTTGTTTATCAAAAAGGAAGGTAAAAGTTTTCTACTTGTTCAGATTTATGTTGATGACATTATATTCGGATCATCTAATGAGACTTTGTGCAAGAAATTTTCTAAGTCTATGCAGGATGAATTCGAGATGAGCATGATGGGTGAACTATCCTTTTTCCTTGGTCTACAAGTGAAACAACTAAATGAAGGAATATTCATTCATCAAGAGAAATATGCAAAAGAACTTGTTAAAAAGTCCGGTATGGAAAATTGCAAAAAGATCGACATACCAATGTCAAGTTCCTTGAAGATAGACAAAGATGAAGCAGGGAAGAAAATCGACCAAAAGTTATACGGGAGTATCATTGGTTCACTTCTTTATCTTACCGCATCCGGACGACATATTATTTAGTGTTTGCATATGTGCTAAGTTTCAATCTCGATCCTAGAGAATCTCATCTAAGTGTTGCTAAACGTATTATTAAATATGTTGCTACTATCGCTAAGATTGGTCTATGGTATCCCAAAGAATGAGACTTTACACTTCTTGGCTATTCGACGCAGATCTTGAAGGTTGTAGAGTTGAAAGAAAAAGCACTTCATGTACTTGTCAATTGCTTGGAAACATGGCGGTATCTTGGTTTTCAAGAAAACAAAGTACCGTGGCTCTTTCAACAATCGAAGCGAGAATACGTAGCCCTTGGAAGTTGCTGTTCTCAAATACTATGGATAAAACAACAACTACAAGACTTTGGTATTGAAGACTCTTGCACAGAGATAAGATGTGACAATACCAGCGCAATCAATCTTACAAAGAATCCTATCTTACATTCAAGAGCAAAACACATTGAGATTCGACATCATTTTATAAGAGATCATGTTCAGAACAAAGAAGTCTTGATACAATTCATAGACTCAAAGAATCAACCGGCAGACATCTTCACAAAGCCACTTGAGAAAAGCTTGTTTGAATCTATTCGCTCAAGACTCAATATTTTATCTCTTGAAGAATGTTGAAGCTCAGACTCAGAATCTAAAGTTTGACAGAGTATCAGACTCAAAGGTTGAAGACTGAGAATACGAATCGACATGACTGTAAGTTCATTTACTTAAATTGTCATTTCGAAAAGGTAAGTTTGTCTGTTTATCTCTAATTGAGTTTATTAAGGCAGTTATATTTAAAAAATGGTAGTTATCGATTTATTAAGGCTGTTATTTTCAAAAGGAAATTCTTAAGATTTCCAAAATTTGCGACGCTTGGATTTCCCTCGTATCTATTATCTTTTATACACTCATTCTTCTTCGTTTTCACTTTACCAAGAAACCCTAGATCAAAAGCTTTTCACTTCTCTGTATTTTTTCTCTCCAAAATTTCTTCGTCTCAAAGCTTTTAACTTTCTTGCGACACAAGTGAGAAAGCTTCTCCAAAGAAAGCAACAATGTCTTACCAAAGGAAGTCATCAAGAATAGCAAACGAGGGGGACCACAAAGATCTGGTGAGGGGCCTACGCACTTCGATCTCACCGAAGAAAGCGACTTTCCATCTGAACAAACTCCTCAACGATCTCAACAGCGTTCTTCCTCAACTAGACCTCATGGTCGTCGCTCTCAAGATGTAAAAGAAGTTGTTGAAGATATTGAACCTGTAAGAACACTTAAGCCTGCTTTTGTTTATAGGCTTTACTCTGCATTGAAGGAAGGAGGTTCCGCAATGACCTTTATAGATGAATTTCTGAAAGAGAAAGGTTACTCAAATGAGACTCACTTTCTCACCGTCATGGAGAGGTCAGGGATTGTTCCTGAAGGAACGGCTGCAAAAGCTTTTGCAAACTTTCCCAATGATCCTAGATTTAGTAGTATAAATCAGCCAGAGGGAAAGGATGATGATGAGAAAATGTTCATACACTTTAAACCGTGGATGGGTGTGGCTGCAAACCTTCGAGGGAAGAAGGATGAACTGTTTCGCTCAGACGGACATAGGAAGATGTATGAAAAGTTGCTGAAGCGTGGAGTGATGAATCCACGGACGGTGGATTTTGATTTTCTGGACCTATTGAGCATAAATCCGAGAGAGAAGTTTGAAAACTTCAACTCCATCGATTCTGATCGACCGTGATATGGCACATTCTCGAATTAACAGCGTACTTCTATTCCAATCTCGGTTTCATTGATGCAAATAGCTTTTCTTTTTAGTGTGAGAGATAAAGAGTATGTTGTTGATAAAGACATTCTGGCAGATGTAATTGGTGTGGAAATAGGTGCTTTCCAATCAATTGGTGTGTCTGTAAGTCATGCTACTCTAGAACTTGCGAGAGACAGGATTGTTGAAGGTCGTCTCTCCTACTCCAGGATGAATGCAACAAACACTCTGCTTCACAAGATTGTGATCAACTGTCTTAGACCAAAATCAACATCCAAGACAGATGTATCCATCTCGAGGCTAAGTTGATGTATGCAATCAAGATTGGTCTTAACTTCTCTTTGACGCACACTATCATGTTTCACATGTACGGATCCATGGCAAAGGATAAGGGAAAACTCCTTTATGCTGCTCTCATCACTCGTCTTTCAGACATCGAACATTTAGCCTCCTCACATTTTCTCTCGTGAAGACTATTGATAAAATGGTTATCGGACTCGAGGATGATAACAAAGATGCGTCCGAAAGAACTCAGCAAGAAGTCGGAGCAGTTCAAGGAAAAGACTCCTATCAAGTTCAGAAGACTCTTCGCGGCCAAAAGAAAAGGAAAGGAACTAGTGGCTAGTTCTATCAAGAAGAGAAGGGCAATCATCTTGGAAGATGAAGATGATGAGGATGCTCTACCAATCTCTCGCTCTTGTTTCTCAATTTTCTGTACTTTTAAGCCGTTCCGTAACAACAATTTGCGAAACAAAGAAAGAGGAAGAGAAGAAAAGAGAAGAAGAGAAAGAAGAAGAGAACGAAGAAGAGAAAGAGAAAGAGAAAGAGAAAGAAAGAAAGGAAGAGGAAGAAGAAAAAGCAGAACAAGCGGACGAACTAGCAAAAATAGATTCTCCAGAGAAAAAGAGGATCAACAACAACCCGTCACCGAGGAAACTCCTCAAAAGAAGAGTTTTTTCTCCTCCGGAAGACATGGAAACAAGGGGAGATACACACAAAGAACATACCCATCTTCTACCGACTTTTAGAGAAGAAGATACACAAACATGTGTTAGTCGATCACCTCCTGATGCTGAAGATGTTCATGCTGCTCAGTTTCTTGAGGGAGACGCATCATCTCCACATACTGAACTCCCTGCTGATATTCATACTGGCTTGACTCCACCATCAGACCGAGCTGACGCAAGCACACAGATTGACAATTCAAGAGATTTTGGAAGGTTGCTTGACATCATCTTGGAACTCAAAGGTCAAATCTATGCTATGGGGTATGAATTTCAAACTTTGCAGAATGAAAATCATGCAATTTTCATCACTATGCATGATCGGCTTAAAGAGGTTCGGCGTCGATTCAGCCACCGCAAAAGGCACCGCTCTTACCCAACTACGGGAAGATTTGAGGAAGCTAGAAGAAACTGTCAAGTCTATGGACGACTTTCAACTTGTTCGCATTCCTCGTGCTCCTTGATTTTTTTTTTATGTTGACAAAAAGGGGGAGAAGACTTTGTAGATTTTCAAGCACATTCCTATTTCAGACTCTACAATTTCAGACTTTATCCTCAAAACAAAAACCAAATCTTATCTTTATTTTTAAACAATTTTTGAGTTGTGATTGTGATTGATATTTTGACTTTATCTTGAGTTTTTGAATGTGTGCATTTTTGAATGTGTGCTCATTATTGCATTACTTTAAGCTATTTTAGATAAAGATAGTACCGTCTGTTCATGACTAATGAGGTTTCGTAGATGCAAATCCGTGTACAGTGGTAAGTCTCGTGTACATGACATCCGTGTACAGGATAACTTCTACTATTTTTATTCTAATCTTTTATGAGATATTAATGCTTGCTTAAAAGTTGTATTGCAGGGCAATAATATTCAAATCTGCAGAAAAGTTTTGTCACCATCAAAAAAGGGGAGATTGTTGGATAAATTATCTTGAAGTATTTTGAAGTTGACAAAACATTTTCCTTAGTCTAGTCTGAAGACTTACAAACTCTATTGACAAAGTCTGAATATCAAAGTCTGAAGCTAGCAAGACTCATGTTTCAAAGTCTACTCTCATGGACAGTCTCCAGACCGAACTTTTATTCTGATCTTATATGGTCTTTATTCTAACGGCTAGAGAATATCTTTCTACTAGATTCAGCACTAGGATATCTTACTTTCGTAATCGAATATGTATAGATTCTTTAAAGATTTCGCAACTTATATTTGGAAGGATCTACTTATGGAAACCAATATCCTGATTGTATGGGCGAACAGGATTGATGGGCTATCAACAATTACCTTAAAGAGCTCGAGATCTCTCTAATTGATTCTGTCCAACGGGTTGATTGGAAGAACTTCTTTGGAATGTGCCAACGGTATTGAAGGCATGAAGAAGTATATAAGAGAGATGCTCCAGCTTGTTGAAGGGTGCCGGATAGAAGAATTCCAAAGTCTCGAATCTCCTTTTCTATTTTGCGATCTTATTCTTTGAGCGTTATATGTAATCAAAAGAGAGATCATATTGTAGTGAGACCTTGAGGAAGTGTAGTAGAGCTTCTACACTATGGACTCAAGAGCGTGAGACTGTAATAACTTTTTTTTATTCTTAGTGAAATCCAGCCAGAAGGGCTGTCCGTGCGGGAGAGTGGACGTAGGCTTGGTCTAAGCCAAACCACTATAAATCTGGAGTCTTGATTCTCTATCCCTAATCCTTTTATCTTTCATTACTTTCATTTGCTGCGATTGTTAGTTTTAATTCATTAATATCTCATTTGGATTAAATTGGTGAAATTGCTTTAATCACATATTCACCCCCCTCTAGGTGCTAATTCTAGTCCTAACAATGTCGTGCGATTGGTGAGCCGATATCAATCAAATCCCGATCAAGCACACTGGAAAGCAGTGAAGAGGATCCTGAGATACTTGAAGAACACCATGGACTATCGACTTTGTTACCAAGGGAATGATTTACGCCTATTAGGTTATTCATATGCTGATTGGGGTGGAGACCTGGATGAGCGTAAATCGACTTCTGGATATGCGTTCTTGCTCAATGGAGGAGCAATTTCTTGGAATAGTAAGAAACATACATGCACAGCCTTGTCAACTATGGAGGCTGAATTTATTGCGTGTTCTACCGCAGTGTAAGAAGCAGTATGGCTAAAACGTTTCTTTGAAAATTTAGCCACTGTCACTGAGGTTTCAAGACCGGTGACAGTTTATTATGATAGTCAAGCAGCCATTGCCTATGTGAAAGATCCCAAGTATCATGGAAGGACGAAGCACATTGACATAAAGAATAACTTCATCAGAGATATTATAGCGCAGAAAGAAGTGATTCTACAATACATTTCAACCAATAGAATGGTTGCTGATCCATTTACGAAGGCTATTCCTAGAGACATATCCTTGACCCACAGGATGTCACTAGGATTGCGTAGAATGTGATATATGTTATTGTAAAGGATCATTGTTTCATGTATTTGTAGACATATGTATTGTACTTGTTTGTTTATTAATGACTTGATACTTTATCAAAAAGTACAAATCCATTATGAGACTAGCACAAGCACACATATATTATTGGAAAATATGTCAGCAGGTAATGATTGGCTCACTCACACGAGCAACCGCCTCAAGTGCTATAGTTAGCACGTTGAGATGAGACGTTATGTACAAATAAATGCTGAAGAGCAAGTCTGGTACATGAAATATGTCGCCTTAATTGGAGTCAAGATGAGGTCTGTGACTTGTTTATAATAAGACCGAACATGATAGTCCCACAATCATGTATGCCTGTAAGATGCCGGATGCGAGTACTTAATTGGGCGCTATAGAAAGCGAGCCAATATAGCACTCGAGCTAAACATGAGTACGTGAAAAGCACGTGACTATGTGTAGGCTAAGATCCATATAGTGAATATATTTAAGAAATGAAATACGCTCTTATAGAAAGAGAAATCCACTATAGCATGTATGTCATACTACATGTGCATTGTTCGACCAACAAGGGAATGTGAGTAAAATTATCCCTATTTACTCATCGTGTGAGCCCTTGAGGTAATTTATAATTTACCTCAATTTGTGCCCTATGTTACTTTTGACTATGTTCTCGAAATGAAAGATCAATGTTGCTACTTTAGCATGTTACGGGCGGTCATGAATAGATAAGGCCTACGGGACGTGTCTGGGAAAGTAGTTGTTCTAAAATTGAGAGAGACATGAGTGCGAAGGAAGACTATTGTTGTTTTATATCTGTCACATGTATTTACCAATCGACCAATTATATCACCTTATGTGATTGCGGATATAATTGTAAATACATGGTGTTTTGAGGATAATCAAGTATAGCCTTTAAGGGATAGGTATATTTGTATTAATGTAACAAAATATGTCTAGGGCACTGTGAGACACCAATTGTATATTTCTTCTTCGGGGTTGTAGCCATTATGCCATCCCTAACAGGTGCATAATTTGAGCTCCCAAGTGCAAGTGTACTCACTGGTCACACGGCTTACATGCCAGTATGAATTGTTCTATAAAGTTGATGAATGTTGAATGCATTGCCTTATATTCTTGATAGAGCGCTATCAAGCTCATCATGTCCGAGTGGGAGATGTTGTACTTTAGCTGGTACGTCCATGATGGGGTGTGATTGGACGCACCGTTTCAAGTTGAAACGTTACGATGGAAAGACACTAATGGAGGGGTACGAAGGGAGACGTATATAAGCCTCCCGAACACAACCGTTGAAAAAGTTGTCAGATCATTTGCACCAAAATCTCTCTCCATTTCCATCATCAAATAAAAAAGCATTACATTTCAATTTTGCAAGAACAATTTGCATTTACGCCGTGGAAATCGGGTGCTTTCCTCGTGATCACATCCAAACCAACGTGAGGTAGTGTTGTTCGTGATTGATTCGCAATTCAACGTTCGTTCTGGGGCTATTTGCTATTTGCGCATCGGAATCAGGTAAGTCGTCTTCCGCCGACTAGAATTCCAACAATATACGATTACTTAATGTGCAATTTGATCCCTGAATTTTTTATCGACTCAATTTGGTCCATGAATTATTGATAAATATCTGATTTGGTCTCTGAACTTTCGATTGGCTCAATTTGATCCATGAACTATTGATAAATGTCTGATTTAATCATTCATTACTGTTTTTCCTTCTTCTTCTTCTTTTTTTTTCTTTTTGCTTCTTCTCTCTTCCCTCCGCCAGCTTCGGCGAAGGGAAGCCGGCGTCCGGTGAGGGTCATCCTCGTTGGCGTCGGGCGAGGGCCGTCCTCGCCGGATGCGGGCGAGGGTGGCCCTCACCGGCGTGGCGAGGGGCTCCTCGCCCGATGCCGAGGTGCTTCTCGCTTAAGGAGCCCCTCGGCGACGTCGGGCTGGCGTCGAGCGAGGAGCACCCCGACGTCGGGCGAGGGGCTCCCTCACCCGCATCCGGCAAGGATGGCCCTCGCCCGACGCCGACGAGGGCGACCCTCGCCGGATGCCGGCTTCCCTCCGCTGGAGCCGGCGGAGGGAAGAGAGAAGAAGCCAAAAAAAAAAAAGGAAAAACAGTAACGAATGACTAAATCGAATATTTATCAATAATTCGTGGACCAAATTGAGCCGATCGAAAGTTCAGGGACCAAATTGCACATTAAGTAATAGTATAGGGACCATTTGTGACATTTTCTCTATTATCAATCACAAATTCTTAAAATAGTGAGTTTCACAATAATTTATAATTATTTATTATTTGATTTTTTATGATTTAAAACACACTATTATTCTTATATAAATTAAATACCATCACCCAATCATTTCTCTTTCTTTATTTCCTCCCCTTTCATATAGAAACAAATGTGTTAGAGTAGGATTAGAGTAGGACTGACCAAAAAAAAAAAAAATATGTGTTAGAGAATTGATTGGGTGATAGTCTTTAATCTACTATAATCACAAAAAATTAAATAATAAATAAATATAAATTGTTGTGTGGTCTACTTTAAGAATTTGTGGCTCACAATAAGTTCTTATTCTCGTAGAAACTCAGATTATTATGCTAGTAAAGTTCTATATATTATTTATTAATGAATGAGAATGTGGGACTTGAGAGGGACGCATGAAAGTTGCTCTTTCATAATGCTTATTAGGTCGAAAGCTTTTGTCGTCAGGACCAACATGCTCCAAGCATGGGAGAGCCGAAGAATATTTAGCTAAGGAATTTCCGCCTTTTCCCTCTACCACTAGCGTACAGATCAAATTCCACGTCAATACTGAGCTCTATTTTGATCATCAATGGGTAACTGAATTTTGAATTATGTAGTTATTAAGTTCGCAACTGTCGCGCCTCATATTCATCAAGAGTGGGAAATTGACAAGGCCAATTTTCTTACCGAAGAAGTATCCTCAAATGCAACTAACAATCTTGAAATTTCTATAATCTATCAAAATTATATTTAGGGTACCAACTCAACTAACTTGTGATGTGTACGCGCTCTGCCATCCTTTCCCTTCCCGTTCTCTTTTCTTCTTCTTCTTTTCTTGCCTTCGATGTGGGGCTCTTTCCTTCACAAGATCTCAGCACTTTGCCTTTTCTGTTTTTGACCAGTCAAAGCTTTTCAGATAAAAGAGAATATGATACGTGTAGACTGTCACGTCAGCTTCCGACGGATAAGCATCTGACTTGGAATCCTCTCCTCCTCTTCATTCATCTCCCATCGCCTCCACCGCAGCAAATTTATTCCCTCTTAAGAACACCTTCCTTGTTCTCATATTCTCCCTTCTCTTCCTCTTTCTTCGGGCGCGAGATCTCCGCAAGTTCCTAGAAATTCATGCAACCTTGCGAATCGAACGTCTTCGCAAGCCTCTCCCTGCACAGAAGACCGCTCGATGGCTCGAGAGCGGCAATTCTGAAAACCCGAGCGAGGCTCTATTCGTCGAGTTACATGGGTCTTGTTGGCCGCAAACCACCCCCTCAAGCCGTTCCCAGATCACATCTGCAAAGGACACCCACGAAAAAATAACAAATTATTTTTTTCATCAAAGCAGACCCAAAGTTTACTGTTAATACCACCGCCTGCGGTGGCTCAGTTGGATAAGGCTCCCATGATCCTTTGCGAGGAGGAGAGGAGTTCGAATCCCGCTGGCCGCACGGGATCTTAAGTGCGACGTCGGCGTGGTGGGTCCTCCGTTAGCGTCGCCCCAGGGGTTGCCCGCCGGCTGTCGGCTTACGGGGTTCCCTGGGTTACCAAAAAAAAAAAAAATTTACTGTTAATGTGAAGATTGATGAAGATGAACATTAATCATGAACAGTGTTAAAATCCAGCTGATATGGATTTTTTTGCTGAATTGGAAATGACAACGGGGGATGGATATGAGACATAAGTGAAAGTTTGTGGCTTTTATTTTTGGGGTAGGGGTGGGGGAAGAATTCAAGACGTAATTACAATAAAATCTATAATTCGTTTTTTTAAGGTATTAGGCATGCTGACATGACAAACGGTGCCATGTTACCACAAATTCTCATTTGGCAATCGAAGCTTTGCGAAATCGAGAGACGTTAAGATTGCGTTTGGTAACGTTTATGTTCAAAAATTGTTATAGGGAATAGAAATAGAAAAAACTATTTCTGTTCCGATGAACAATTTTTTAACAGAAGAACGCATTTGATAAACTTGTTCCTGGAATAGAAAAAGAACAGAAACACGTTTGGTAAACTTGTATAATTTTTTCGTTTCTTTTAATTTTTTAATATTTTATTTTATTTTTCCTTTTTTTCTTTTTTTCTTTTTACTTTTTACTTTTTCTTCCTTTTGGCCAGCCTTAGCCATGGCCGGCGACCGGCCGACGAGGGCCGGCGGCCTCGCCCAGCCACCGACGAGGCTCGACGTCACCGGTGGGCTGGGTGAGCTCGGCCTCACCTTGGCCGGGCGAGCTTGAGCTCGCCCGGATCCGGCAAGGCCGAGCTCGCCCAACCAAGGCGAGGTCGAGCCTCGCCGAGGGCCAACGACGCTCTAGTGAGGTCGCCGGCCCTCGACGGCCGATCACCGACCATGGCCAAGGCCAGCGATTGGCCAAAGAAAAAAAGAAGAAGAAAAGAAAGAGAAGAAAAAATTAGGAGAGAGAAAAATTGTTTCTTGGAAGTGTTCAGGAACAAGAAACAAATTTTTTTATTTCTTGTTTCTGTTCCAAATTTGTTCCCAAGAACAAAAAAATAGATTTGGAACAAAAATGCAAACAAACGCGTTTCTGTTCTTTTTTTGTTCCCCGGAACCAAAAAAAAAAGAATTGTGTTCATGAACAAAAAAAAAAATGAACACAAACAAACGCAGCCTAATTATCATAGGTCCATAACCAAAAAAATATTGAAAAGCGAATTATTTTAGAGGGAAAAAGAAAAGAACGTGGAACATTGAATTGCCTTTTAAATCTTAAATTTAGAAATTCTTTCACAAATTCTTTTCAATGGCAACGAAAATGTTCTTACGACATCCAAATTTAAAAAAAAAATGTTCGAGATCATCTAAAAATATTGATATTTTCTAAATCCCAAAAAGTGCATCCCGTAATTATATCCAAGTTTTGATTACTAATTTCGTCTTCCTTTTTTCTGTTGTTATTCTGTTACTTTTTCTTGTGGCCAACCATGTGTCTTCTTTCTTTTAAAACTCGGCCACCTTGAACATCTCACCACGTGGAACTTTTAACTTTCCTTTAAAACTTAAGGGATGTTTTCCCCGGAAATTGGATACACAAGTTAGCCGGTTTCCTGAGAAATATTGAAGGTGGAGACGGCTCGGTCATATTTGGGACAGTGACGGACCCGTTACCTTCCCATTTTCTGCCAGGAAACTAAACTGAAGTGTTAGAGAGAGATATTAATTATTATTGTAAAATATGGGTTTTGACCAGGTCAAAATGGAGAAGGAAAATAAACGTTGAAAAGTCAAAAGAAAAAGAAACCGTGGACTTCGGTTCAATTACAAGGAAAAGCAACGCAGAGAAAGAAGGCCGAGAGCTCGCAAAAGGAAAGAGAGGAAACGGCTGAAAAAGAAAAGAAAAGAAAGAAGAGGGCTTCGTCCCTCTTCACCACGGAAACCTTGACAAGCCAATTTAACTCCTATTCGCACGCCTGGTAAGTGATCCCACCATTTTTTCGATAATCAAAATAATATTCAAAGTTAGGGCACAAATTCGAAATTAGGTCAATTTTGAAATGCAAGATTCAATTAGGGGTGTGCATGGTCCGGGCGGGCAGTTCCCGACCTAGAACCGGGAACCGCCCGCTAAGGAATTGGAACTGGAATCCACTCGTTTGTTGCATGGATCCACCCGGAGACCGAACTGTCGGTCCGATCTGGTTCCCGGGTGGATCCATGGAACCGATCTTGACGCGAAACAATTTTGGTTTTCAACATAGAACGACTACGTGACATCAAAGCAAGTCAAAGAAAGAAAAACCAAATTTAAGTACGTGGAGATGCGAACGGCGAGAGAAGTAAACGCAGCAAAATGGTGATAGGATTAGGAGCCGAAGACGAAGGAAGTGAGATGAGATTTAGGGTTTCTTTTAGTATTTTGTTTTTAATATTAAAAAGGTTTCGGTCCGGTCCGAGTGGGCGGGCGGGCGAATCCGCCCATGGAACCGGGAACCGGACCGGTACCCACCGGTTCCCATAAATTGGAACCGGGAACCGGACCGTTTCCCTCAAGACCGCTGGTTCCGGGCGGTCCGGGCGGTTCCCGGGTATTTTGCACACCCCTAGATTCAATAGAGGAGTTGTTGGATTACGCGCGCGCGCGCGCCCACACACACACACACATATATATATATATATATACACATACATAAATGACAGTTTAGGTTATTGTGGAGCCGTAGAATTTTACAATACTCAATTTGGACATACAATTTGCCCAAAACAAAATTTTGAAGTTGGTTGTGAGTGATGAACAGTGCACATCTAGTACTTTCAAGCTGAATTTTGGCAGTTTTCAGCACAAGTTTGAGTTAGTCGAGTTGTGGGTCTTTTAGTGTTTCAAAAGGGCTCATGTTTGACTAAATTCGTTTGAAACAGAGTTTGGTAAAAAGAGTTATGACACGACCAAGCTTCATGCTCAAGCTTGGCATTGCGAATGGTTTTGAATGATGACTTCATACGAGCGATTTTTGGACACGTTTGAGTTGTTTTGTTAGTGTATATGAGTCACCTTGTTAGCATTTAAACTTAGTTTTGCCATTTCGTTGTTGAGGTAATGTTTTGAGTTTTGACATCGATTCTCATTTAATTGTTAGGATTACGAGATCATCAGCTCGTTTAGCCGCGCGTTGTTGGTTTAAGTGAATAAGTTATGAAATAACATTTTCACTACTTAAAAACCTGCATCAGGCATTTACTACTCTTCGATTATTTGAGAATGGTTTGAGAAATGTGTTATGAAAGGTGTCGTGAAAGTTTATGAATATGTATTACATTATGAACTGATTTATGGAATGAGTTTTAAAATTATTTGGGAAACGTTTAATGAAAGACTTATCCAAATGTTACTAGTTTCTCAAATGAATTCTAAAATAGTATGAGAAATGTCTTGTGAAGTATATTTTGTTTGATGAATGGAGTTAGGAAAGATGATGTATTATGGGTTTGCGAAATCGTTTTGCGAAAGAATTATGTTGACTTTAAGTATGGTTTATGAAAGATGATTTTGATTCAATATGTGAAATCGATTTATGATATGAATACTAGATTGGTTTTTGCGAAAAGAATTGATTTGTGAAAGGCTATGTTTTGACTTATGAAACTAATTGTGATATGGATTGGTAAATGACTAAATGTAACACGACAATGTAAGCTTGTTAGAGCCACCTCTAGGGCATTATACTATTGATAGATGTTGGTTAAGGACTAAGTGCTATACAATAACATAATTTTGTGGGTGCCATCTTTAGGGCATTGTACCGTTGATATGTACTAGTCAAGGACTAAGTGCTGCACGATGATGCGAGTTTCGTAAGAGGCACCTCTAGGGCCTTGTATTGTTCATATGTGCTAGTCAAGAGTTACGTGCTACATGGTGATGTGAGTCATGTGAGAGCTACTTCTAGGGCCTTCTACTATTCAACGGTTAATTGTTACATGATGACATGAGTCTCATGAGAGCCACCTCTAAGGCCTTAAGATGTTATGTGATACAAGTTTGGTCGATAAAATGGACCATTGACATGTAATTTGAGATTAGTCAATTAAATGAACTATTGACATGTGATATGATGAAATTAGGACTAAACCATTAATTATCTATTTTGATATTATTGATGAAAATTGTATTTCTACTATTAGTGTAATTATGCTGTAATTTGATCTTGTAAGTTTGCTATATGTTGGATTTAAGGTATTGAGTTTTGGTATAGCTCTATAAACGTGCATAGTATATGTTCGATTTGTTCATTTCAGGACCCTCGTTTAATGGTTGTTTGAGCGAGGGCCTTATTGATGAAGACTTTTGAGAGTTAGACTTTTGGGTATAGTTTGAGTCTACATCCTTTGGGTGGAAGAATGACCATGTTATTAACCCTATCCCTATAAGATTTGAGGTGTCAAAATTATTTACAAAACTTTGGCCATGAGCATAAAATCTGGAAATTAGGTAATGATTTGTTTTGAAACGAGCAGATCTGAAATATTTTCTCGTTTCTCGTTGGAACATTGAGGCAGTTAAGCCTGCTCGATGCAAGAGGTTTCGATTAGTGTAATTTCCCTGAACGAGTGAGTTTTCTACTTGATTTTCTGTAACATCCTGGGTCTCCACTGTACACATATTATCCGCTTTGGATACTAAGTCCTCACGGTTTTGTTTTTCTCGGGGCAGCTTATACTACCCCAAGAAAATGCATATGTACAGTTAGAGGGCTCATTGCCTTATAAGGCAGCCCAGAACTCCCTCCCTAGGCGATGTGGAACAAGAGAGAGAGTGACCCCTTCCTTGTGCATGTCCAGGGACCGAGGCGCGGACGCACCACCATCCCTCCTCCCCGCGCACCACCGCTCGGGCAATCACACTCTCCCTCCCTTGGGAGCACAGCGCCCTCGTTGTGGCCCCACACGCAGTCGGGAGTCGGCTCTAATACCACTTGTAACGCCCTAGGTCTTCACTGTACACATATTGTCCACTTTGGACACTAAGTCCTCACGGTTTTGTTCTTCTCGAGGCAGCCCATACTACCCCAAGAAAACGCGTATATACAGTTAGAGGGCCCATTGCCTTATAAGGCAATCCAAAACTCCCTCCCTAGGCGATGTGGGACAAGAGAGAGAGAGAGGGACCCCTTCCTTGCGCACACCCGGGGACCGAGGCGCGGACACATCGCCATCCCTCCTCCCCGCGCACCGCCGCTCGGGCCGTCACATTTTCAGTCTTGAATGCGTTGCCCTTTTGATGCCTTGCTGACTCCCATCTCCCCTCCGGACCAGAGGAGGAGATAGAGGGCGGTGGTCCTCATAGGAGCTTGGCGTGGGTCATGGGACACTCACGGGGCTTGGCGAGAGCAGTCAGTGGCTACTGGTAAAGAGTTCCGTGACTCTCGCTGTCCTACATGATGGGAGTATCTTTGATTACGCTTGTCGTTGCCATTTTCAATAAGTAATACTAAAATGTTTATAAAATCAGAATTTTCTCTGATTATGGCGAAAATGATTTGAAATTTAGATCCTATCATCTGAAAAGAGCTCTAATTGAGAAGCTATTACTACATTCAATGCCAATTATACAGTGTTCACCTCAACTATTATCCTACAGCACTATATGGAATTCAGTTCTAGTCATAGAAATTTTCAATTGTTTGAGATCTAATCATGGTAGTATCTGCAAGAGACCTAAAGGGAAGATAAAAATAGAGAGCATTAGATTGGGGCATTACCTCTTCAAAAACAAGTCTCTACTTGAAGACGCTAAGGGCGCGCATGACAAAATTTCTGGCCAGAAATTGATTTCTCAATTTCTATTCCCTGGACAAGTTTTTGGGCAAAGAAACCCGTTTGATAACAACTCAAAATTTCTATTTCTGGAACAGAAATCCGTTTGATAACAGAATAAAATTTCTATTTTTAGGAATAGAAATTGATTAGATAACAACATATGAAATCCTCAAATACAAAATAATAGTCCAAATAATACTAATACATTACAAAAGGTGAAAATACAATTTCATAGAATTTCAAAATATTATTGGCAATGGTTTTCCTAAGCGTAGAGAGAGAGAGAGGGGGAGACCTCGGGTGGAGAGGAAGGAAGGTGCAATCCAAATCCGAATGGGGACACGGACGGAGGAGGTGAGTTCGACGGGACGACCGAAGCAAATTGGACGGTCGAGGACGGTGACGGCATCGAAGTCAACGGTGGCAAGAAAGATGGATTCGAGTCGATGGCGAGGATGGACAGGTTGTTTGGAGTCGACGGCGCTAGGGTTTGGTTGAAGCGTTGAGAGGAGAAGAAGAAGCAACGCCCAAATAGAAAAGCCCGTGAATGAAGAAAGATACCCAAATGGAGAAAAAAAAATCTATTTTTACCTTACAAAAAAAAATTATATTTCTATTTCAGAAATTGAGAAGTTAAAAATTTCAGCTTCGATTTATTCGATTTCTCTATTTCTGAAATAGAAATCTATTTTATAAATAGAGAAATCAAATTGCGTTACCAAATAGATTTACATTGGGCACTATTAGGAAACAGGAAAACGAGAGAAATTGAGAAACAAAAACTTTATCACGCGCGCCCTAAGTGCTCTTTGTTGGAGTCAACACAGTCGGGATAGGAATAGACTAGGTGCTCTTTGTTGGACTTTGAGCCCAAATCTAGTTAGTACGGGAATAGACTGAACATTGTGTTCTCATTCGGGATGGGCTTAGCCTGCTTCTACTTCTTCCACTTCAAATAGCTTTTGAAGGGCCTCTCAGGTACTGGGATGCACTTAACAACCCAATTGAGAGGCCATGAAGCGGCTGACATTGCAATGCACACGCCCCATTACTTCAAATTCAACCTCTCTGTACCTAGAAACCTTGTCGAGAGTTCCATCATCACCACCTGAGCGAGGATTATTCCTCCACAAACAGCCAAAAGCCATTTGTCGTGTGTGATCGTCCCCTTGAAGACATTGATCTCTTCAAGCTTCCCACAATTAAATAGGTTGAAAACTTGACAGAGAACGAGAGTGTTGAAGATCAATGCATTCTTGACCTGGTGATTCACGCTGAGAAGTTGTTCACCCTTGAGCTGCACTATCAAAAGGACTGTTACCTGGGATGATGCCTGAGCTATCAGGTTTCTCCACATAATGTTGGTTAGAAGTGGATCATTCCAAGCCACGGGATGCTTTTGCAGGAGGCAATCAGTCGGTCGCTCAGTGTTAAGGGCCACGGCACCAAATATAGGAAGAAAATGTAACATTCACAATACTGTTATGACATTGGCATATGTTTCCTATACATGATGACCTGAACAAGATATTGCCATAAGCAGCATCATTGGATATACATGGAAAAACAAGTAATTCCTAAGTCCCCCAATGCTCACACCTAAAAATAAATAAAATCTCACACCTTTTTCCGCATGCCTGATCGTTATCGACTCTGAATTACCGTCCAGATTTTGCACGAGGCAGAAGAGTGCAGAACAATTTCAGGCATAAAAGTGGAGTGTCGAAATCCCGGTATTAATCATCTTAAGTATGCGGATGACCTCATGTCATTCGTTCAAATTCATCTTTAAGAAGTGTTCCTGCTGTTCTTCTCTGCTCAATTTTCCTCACGACTTATAAAAGCCGAAGATTGGTGTTTTTGGGACTGGAATGCACTTGACAACCCAACCGATAGGCCAAGACATGGCTGCGATCCCGATACAAGCGCCCCATTCTCCCCAGCTCAACCGCTGTGTGTCAACAAACCGCATCAGGAACTCCACCATCATCACCTGGAGGACAACCGTCACAAAGACAATCCCAAGGAATAGCTTGTTCTTGTGTATGCCCTTGAACACGTTCTTCTCTTCAAGCTTCCTAGCATTGAACTCGTTAAAGACCTGGCACAGGACGAACACATTGAATATCAGCGTCTGCTTCACCGCCTTGTCCCCACCAAAAATCAATTCGCCCTTGAATTGTAGAGTGAGGAGGACGACCACTTGGTATATTGTTTGTGCCATAAGGTTCCTCCACGTTATGTTGGTTATGAGTGGGTTGGTCCGGCCCACAGGGGGCCTCTCCATGAGCTCCCGGGTGGGACGCTCCGTGGCAAGGGCAAGGGCACCGAGCGTGTCCATGATTAAGGTCACCCATAAGAGCTGGACAGCCGTGAGAGGGACATCGCCAGATGAGACTGCAGTCACAAAGTTGATCACAAGGGCCGCAACGTTCACCGTGAAATGGAACTGGATGAACTTCTGGATGTTATTGTAGATGCATCGACCCCACCGCAACATCGTCACCACGGAGGTGAAGTTGTCATCAAGGATTACAATGTCTGAGCTCTCTTTGGCGACCTCAGTGCCTTGGATGCCCATTGAGAGACCAATGTCAGCTTCCTTGAGGGCCGGTGCGTCATTCATGCCATCCCCAGTGACGGCGACCACATGGCCTTTCTGCTTCAGGCATTGAACCATGAGGAGCTTATCGAGAGGCGAGGATCTCGCCATGACCCGGATTTTCTCAACTCTCCAAAGCCTCTCCTCAGGTGAGTAGTTGCGAAACTCGGCTCCTTCCATGATGGCTCCACTGGAGGCATCATCCTCAGGCCTGAGAATCCCGCACTCCGTGGCGATGGCCTTGGCGGTGAAGATGTTGTCTCCCGTTATCATCTTGATGTTCACTCCCGCATCCTGACAAGCTTGGACCGCACTCTTCACACCGGGACGGCAAGGGTCCTTAATACCGACAAGTCCTAGTAATGTCAGGCCGTCCTCTTGGATCTTCTTCCCATCTTCTCTTTCTTTGATCGCTTCCTCGGAGACTTGTTTATGAGCGAAAGCGATGCACCTGAGGCTGCTCGCCGCCATCCCCTGAATAATTTGCTCGAATCTCGTCCTTTCACCTGTGTCCAAATCTTTCACTATCCCCGACTCGTCATAGAAGCTCGAGCACTTTGCCAATAACATCTCTGCCGCTCCTTTCCAGTGCACATGGAATGTGTCGTCTGAGCTCTTCCTTATTAGGACACCGCTTCTCTTCTTCTGCGAGTTGAAGGCTTCGACTTGGATGACTTCACAGCTCTTCTTTGTGTCCTCCATGTCCATGCTCAATTGCGAAGCGGCCCAGGAAAGAATTGCTTTCTCGGTGGGACTACCAGAGAACTCATACTCCGATCCCAAAGATGACCTATAGACACTGCCCGTGGTGTTCAAAGCAACCCCATCCTGAATCAAATCCAGGATGAACTTGGAGACAGAGGAGTAGGTGTTTTCCGTCACAAAGTCTTGGCTGACCCAGAATTTCGTCACCTTCATCTGGTTCATTGTGAGAGTACCGGTCTTGTCGGTGCAGATAGTGGTGGCTGACCCCATCGTTTCACAGGCCGAAAGCTTCCTCACCATCGCCTGATCTGCCATCATCCTCTTCATCGAATAAGCAAGAGTGAGGGTTACTGCAAGCGGCAAGCCTTCAGGAATCGCGACCACCACGATGGTCACTGCAGCTGCGATGATGCTCACCACAGAGTTTATGATATCGTCACCTTTGGTTTGGCCTGCAATGAATTCCTGGTTGCCTTTCTCGTCCTTTGTGTTTCCTGTGAAATAGCGGATCAGAAGGACCATGAGAACCAGAAAAGCAACCACCAAGCCGACTTTGCCAATTGACAAGGTGAGTTTGTCGAGCTGAGCCTGTAAAGGGGTCTGCTCGCTGCTATTGCATCTCATCGAGCTCATCATCTCGCCCCAAGTCGTGTTCATCCCGACCGAAATGACCAGCATCCGACCATACCCATCAGCCACAGTGGAGCCAGATAACAAGAAAGGGTGGTGGCGATCGACTTCTACATAACGGCTCTCTCCCGTCGTGCTAGACTCGTCGACTTGAACCGAGTGCCCATCTAGGAATAGTCCATCGGCCGGAACTTGATCTCCAATACTCAGGCAGACAACATCTCCAACGACGATATTGAATATTGAGGTCTTTTGGCATCTCCCGGATCTAACAACATTGACTTGGATGTCATTTTGTCCGCACATCCAGTGTAGTTGCTTGTACTGCCAGAAGTTATATGCAGCGGATACCGTAATCACTGCAAAGACTGCAAGAAATATGCTTCCACCGTCATACCAACCTTCTCCGAATCCATGCTTCTTTATACCAAAAGCCAGAGAAAGTGCAGCACAAACTAAAAGTGCCACCAAGACGATGTCTTTGAAAGCATCCCACAAAAAACTGAAAAAACGCCTCTGGGAGTGCTTCAAATACACGTTTGACCCGAACTCCTTCACCCGGCAATATACGTCATCCGCATCACCACTGATCCCTTTCTCCCTGTCGGTTCCGAGATCAGAAGCGATGCCAGCGACTCCACCCATCCTCTCAAGCCGGGTTCCATCTCTAATTTGAAAGAGCTTCTTTAGGAGAGTTTGATCAACTCCGAAGATCCGCTGATTTTTGCTTGCGCAATCATGAAAGGAGGCACCTTTTGGAAGGGTGGGGAAGGCAAATCCCCAAAGCTGCTTGGCCTTAGTGAGAGTTGTAGATGGGAGGTCAATAAGGCACCCGATGCCAACCGGCTTTGCCTTGGGATGGCCTTTTCTGTTTACTGTTCCGCTCCCTAAGTCGGATTCAGGAGAGTCCACGCTCTCGCTGAAATTGAAGAAACGGACCACAATGTGAAATGGTATGGCCAGAGCTTCACTCCCCTTTTCAAATTTAACAGCTTTGGCAAGATCAAGCACGGCCTTGATGGTAAAGATGATGGCCCTGGCCAATTGCGACCCTTCACTGTGTTTCTTAAACATGGTTTATGGAGAAGAGAAAAACAAATGGGGATGATTAAGGCGCCAACTGGTGGGTTTCGCTAGAAAGAACGCAGAGGAAGATGGCCCCAGTAAAGAGAAGAAGAAGAGAGTGGTCGGCTGAGAAAGACAGCGAGCGTGAAAATGGGACGAAGATTTTTGGGAGGCTCGCTGGCTTTTTAAAACATATGGTCCCGGGAATTCCAGGAACTTGCTTCGGAACTTTCCTTGCTGTGAGGACGAAATGAGATGGTAAGAGATGGGACAACCTAAGAGGTGATTGACCGGAGACCGCGTTAACTTGGCAACTACCTAATATTTTCTCGAGTGGATGAGCTAGCGTCGACAAAGTACTGTACTCCAAAAGTGACGGGATCTTGAAAAGGAGATCGCCAATGACGCAAAAATTAGAATGCGGAATCTGAAGAGAAAGTTCATTTTCCTTGGGTCGAAATAAAGACAAAGTTGGTTCGGGGGAACTTTTTGTTATGTCACTATAGGGAAAAGGAAAATGAAAATAAAATTTTGCTTTAATTTTCAATGTTTGGACATGCCTATATTATGCCAAAAAAAAAAAAAGTGTAATGAAAATTAAAACTTATCACAAAAGTGCAATCGGCTCCTAAAATTTGAAAAAAAAAATACAATCAACAGAATGATTTAACAAGATTTAGAACTTAATTGTGCTTTTAAAAGTTTTAAAACTTAATTAGAGTTTTGTGATAAGTTTTAAGATTTAATTGCACATTTTGAAAGTTGTAGAACTCAATTACATTTTCATAACAAGTTTTAAGACTTCCAACGTATTTACAAAAAACCACTGGAGGTCCGAAACTTTCGGGAGGGAATTATTCGCACACTATGAACAGTGATCGTACTGTGAACAGTCTATGAACAGTGATCGTACTGTGAACAATACTTTCCCTAGCCTAGTGCTACAGTAAAAGTGAATAGTACTATGCTACAGTGAAATTGAACGGACATCGGCCTTTCAGCGGTCTCGTCCGTCATGAGCATTGTAGTCATAGTCTGAGTCGTCCGAGCTGTTTGCTGTTGTCAGAAGATGTGCTTCGTACTTCTGTTCAAGATCTTCTGGCGAGAGTATTTGTTTTAGACGATGTGATGAGGATGCTTCCTCATGAGCTCGGTGGGATGCTTCTTCTTCAGCCCGGTTTGTATTGTCATCTTTCGTGGTGTTGGCGGGAATGCTTGGCCGAGGCCAATGGAATGGCTGTGAGTAATAGGAAGTGTCTATTTGGGATAAGGACAATGGTTCCTGGTCGTAGGGATCTTGGGAAAGAGGACCTCCCCAACGTGCATAAGGGTCTTGGGTAGGTTGGACAATGTCTGGTGCACTTGTCATTTCATTATCTTGAGATGATTCAGCTTGTCTGAATTGCCTGAGTGCTTCCCTAGCTTCTGGTACTAGGTCATAATGATCCCATACAGTGGGTTCATTATAATTCCATATACTTTTAGGAATGGTTTTGTTTTCTTGGCATAGGATTCTCTGGAGTTCTCGATATTGGGGTTGGCAAGATGCGACCAATCTCGGATAAGATTTGTGAATCCGAGCTTCTTTGCTATCCAGATGTGGTTCCTATCTCCAAGGGAGCATTGATGATGTTGCCATTGTTTTGGCAGAAGTGCCATGGACGTCGGAAAAACAGGATGGTATGGACCTCAGGATTTGGTGTTGTGGTTCTAAGTTCCTTTTCCAAGAGATGTTTCCAGTGAGTAGGAGGATAGAACCAATTGAGAAAGTCTAGAAGGTTTCGATCACTTTCTTTCTCAATATTTCTACCAAGTAAGAATATCCTGGTGAGGTTTGCAACAAATCTCCTGGTTGGAATCTCAAAAGCTATTAAGTACTTATTGGTTAAGTACCACAATAGCGTCTTAAGCTGATCAGGGAAATCATATTCTTTCCAGATAAGAGGATGTATGAATGGATATTCCGAATTTAATCCACAAGGATAAAGAATCGAACCCGCATTGAATCGAACAGATCGTGTGGCTTTGCCACATGAGGTTTTCTAGATTTGCAGTAAGATTGTCATTTTGGATTTGTTCAATAATTTCCTGGGGAAATTTCCAGCTTGGCAAATCTTTGATCTTCTCAATCTTGTATTTTACGCCATGATTGAGCATATGAAAAGCAGGCCTTTTGATATACATGTTGATTTTGGCTGGTGCCTTTGGTCTTGACAAGAAATCAGCAAGAACATTCTTTTTCCCTGGAATATGTTTGGTTTCAAAAGAATATTTTGAAAACCATTCAGCCCATCGAAGCAGTTGGGAATTTGGAATCTGCTTTTGTTTAAACTTGGTCATCTGAGGAAAAGATGCCATGTCTAATTCCACCAGGAAGTGATGGCCGATGAGATGGAATTCAAACTTCTTGATCCCATTTTTTGCTAAGATTTCTTTGAAAGTGGAGTGGTAATGCATTTCAGATTGTGAAAACTTTCCACTTTTGTGAGCACAAAGGTGTCTCTTACCATCAATTTCTTCAAGTAGAATAGCTGCCCAAAGTATTCGTCACGGCATCGTTTGAAGAATTCTTTTACCCGTTGATGGTATCTTTAGTGGTGGGAGATTCTGCATAATCTCCTTAAGCTCAGCAACCGCTTTTGTCTGAGTTTTTCCCCAGGGTGGAGGATTCTTCTTTAGCATGGTCTGCAAAGAAATCAGAAGCTTTGCAATATTTGGGACAAAGTCCCTGAGATAATTAATTATCCCAAGGAATTGCTGGACTTCCTTCTTTGTGAAATTCTCTTTTGGAAACTTTAACAGTTCCTGAGCAATATGCGGCCCTGGATAGTATGTACCCTTGTTGAGGTGCATACCAAGAAATTCAATTTCTGTTTGGGCAATATTCATCTTTCTCGGGAAAGCATGATGCCATGCTTTTGACAATTTCTGCGAATTGTTCAAGGAGTTGGCAAGTGTGACTGCTCATCGAAGCGTAGAGCGGGATATCATCGATATATCTTGCAGCATTTGGAAGGATTGGTTGGAAGATACGACACATGGCCTTTTGGAAAAGGGATGGTGCTACCTTTAAGCCAAAAGGAATAACTTTCCACTGAAAGTGTTGGTTTGGAATACAAAATCCTGTTTTCGATCTGTCTTCAAGATGGATGCACAGTTGCCAAAATCCAGCTTTGAGGTCGAATTTGGAATAGATATGGGCCTTTATTAATCCAGTAAAGAGAGAGTCTCTGGATGGTAAAGGGAATTTGTCATCTGGAGGAAAAGATTGAGAGGTTGGTAGTTGATTACCAATCTCATTTTTCCTCTTACCTTTCGCTCAGCACGTTTATTGACATAAAAGGCTTCACAAGCCCATTGAGAGTTGGAGATTTCAATAAGGCCTTGTTGCAATAGTTCTGAGCATTCCCTTTGAGCTAAAGCCAAGTGTTCTGGCTTCATTCCCATGTGGCTCGCCTTGGTTGGATTTATATCTTCATTTTTCTTGAAAGGAAGCCGAACGAAGAATTCTGGATTTTGCCATAAAGGGTGGGAACACTTTTGAGCAAATTCTGCATGGGATTTTGAACATGATTCCAACAATTTTTGCATTATTGGATCTAACAGGCTCATCTGAATGGAAAAGAGTCTTTGGATATTGACAAACTCGAGAATTGGTTCTTATACCTAAGACCTTTTCCGGAATGATACGAAGCCGTGAAATCGAGTCATAACGTCCCAACCAATGATCGGGTCTTTGTTGGGAAGATTGGATCCAAAGATCTTTGTGGTTATTGAGCATTGTGGGAAAAACTGAATGGTCACAGGGGTAGTTCTCACATTTGTGGAGAAAGTATCTCCTGAGGCAGAGTTGAAATATCGGACATAAGGAGTCCAATATTCTTCAGGGAGAACTTTGGTATCCAGGATTGAGCAACTTGCTCCGGTATCAATGAGAGCAATGACAGTGATTGGTTTAGCAAATTTTGAGGTGAGGATCTTTACAGGAAAATGGGGACAGTGGGTTTGACTCGAAAATATGTCAAGGTTTTGTTCTGCAGATGTGGGTGATATGTGAAAAATATCTTGATTCGAATCGAATCAATTTCACGGAATTGTCGTAACATGGAATGATACAAAGAGTTTGTTCAGATTGTTCTTCATCGCGAGAGAATAATGATTCAACATCATCATTTTCAAGAGAAATACTTGTTTCATGCTCAATCTGGGTGTATCAAATGATGTTGGCCCTTTCTGGCTTGGGGACAGTTTTTGGAAAAGTGTCCTTTCTGGTTGCAGATGTAGCAACGATTCGACTTTTTATGCCCTGAGCGATCCCTTCTTTTTCGTAGGTATCGCAATTTCTTCTTTCTTCGGAAGTTCTTGTGGCCATGTTTGGACTTATTCATCGAGAACTTCTTGAAGTGTTTCTTCTTTCGAGAATACTTTCCACAAGTACCATCACAATCTTTTTTGGAACATTTGATCTTCAGCTTGTGATGAGAGCAGGCTGTCTCGAGGGTTGGATCACTGTTGATATAGGATTTGACCATCTGGCGTTTTAGGCATATTTCTTCAAGGCATAGATGGATTTTTTGTTGTATTTCTCCCGGAGGTATATCCTGAACTCTCTTTTGTCTCCCAAAAAAGGATCTTTCGACCATTTGGGATAATTCCTTGGGGATGGAATTCAAGAAAATATGCTTCAGATTTGAATCTGCTCCAATTTGGTAAAAGAGCTGGAGCATAATTCGATAATGCTTATCAAGATGTTTCTTTTGAAGGAACAACATTTTCTTTCGAAAAACTCTCTTCTTTTCATTTCGATAAGGTCGGTGGGTTTTCCCACAAAGAAATGGTATAGGATAGTGATGGCTTGGCTGAAATTTGGTGACATCAAAAAATGGATCTGGTCTTGTTCTGATACTGATTTCCACCAAAGTTTAAGACATCCTGTGAATCTAGTAACAAAATTGTAAAGGACATCATTCATATCCTGGTTGGTGAGGGATCGAGTGTTTAACCAAGTATGAAATTCCTCAAGTCTTTCGGCCATTTGTGGTAAGGAATATCATCGATGGTAAAAAACTGTTTTGATGCCATAGACACATGATTTCCGGGGTTGTCCCTAACAACCTCTCGGGTCGAGTAAATTGACTCCATTTCTTGATCTGGAGGATCAGCCATGAATATTGAAGAAGTTACTGGTACAACAGGAAGAGGATCAGGCTCAGTAACTGAAAAGGATGAAGAGGAAGAGGATGATACTGAATTAGATTCAGTGTCAGAAGTAGTAGTATTAATTTGTTCTGCTGGGAAAAGAGTTTGATCATTTGGGGGAGTTGGATCAGTCTTGTGGACAGGATCAAGATGTCCTTGGACACTCAAATCCTTTAGAAAGGATTCTAATGGATTTGCTAGCATCATCTGATCTGGCTTTTCCCTTATGACAACTGAACATGATTCTTCAGGAATTTTTTATTTTCCTCTTTCCTTTTGGATTCGATTCAACTCTTTGATGCGTTCTCGTATATCTGGTTCCTTCTTGGATGAATCTTGTGGAATAGCAGCAAAGATTGATGTTTGAGGTGGTGGAGGCAAATATCCAGTTCTTACTGGAGTTGTAAATGGATCAAAAGGTCTGAACCTTCCTTCTTCAAGGAGTTGGATTTGCCTTTTGAGCTTTTCTATCTCTGGTTCGGGCTTTCTAGATAATGGTAGCCTAGCGTTGCCCTGATTCTAAGGCATTTAGCCTTTTCTGGAATTCAGAAACCATTTTCTTGGTGGTCTCATCATATCTTCGGAGATCTTGTTGCACACTTCCAATCTTGGAATCAATTGCTTTGAAAGCATTGTTTTGTGCTAACAGAGTCTCTGATTGCCAATTTAAAACAGCTTCAGCAGCAGAAGTCTTCTTCTGTCTTCCATGTTCATCCACATCAGTGGGGGTGGATATTTTAGGAACATGGCGGTACCTGCCTTGAGGCCACCCTTCCATCTTGGAATGGGGAAGTTGGGGGTTCAAATCCCCACCTTCTTAGGAGGGGATTGGGGTGGGGACGATTTCATTTCAGGAGTGGGTTTCGACTCCCACGTCCTGCAAGGAGGCAGGGCAAAAGTCTGAGAGTGAGTGTTAGAGTAGGATTAGCGTAGGACCGACAAAAAAAAAACGTATTTACAAAAAAAAATAATTCATATATTAAAAATGCATTAAAAAAGTGCATTTGGCTATACAAGGAAATATTTAACAATGAGTAAAGAAATTCTTAGGTAGTGACTCCATTATTTTGATGAAAGAGACGTAACCACTTAACTCTCGTAATTTTATTCAAAACTCGAATGACTCCTTCACTCAGTTTTCAAGATTGCATTAGATGTGCATTATTCATCAATTGTAGAAAAATGTTGCGCAACATTGATTATTCGTAAGTATTTCTTTAAAATATAAACTTGACTTACAATAATCAAAAGAAATTTCACCCCATCCAACGTATCTTCTTCTTCTTTTTAATCCAACATATTATAATTATTAATTTATTTATCTTGATTGATAGGAACAATACATATAATATTTGGCTAGTGGGCTCCAAAAGAAGAAAAAGAAAAAGAAATTGAAAAGTCAATAAAGCAAAAGGAGAGGAGAGGAGAGGAGGCTCGGCTAAATAAGAAGCCGGAAGCTTCCTCGACCAAAAAGAAAGGAATGAAAGAGAAAAGAAGAAGGGGAAGAAAAGAAAGGGGAAGAAAGAAAGGGGTTTGACATGTGTATTTTGCGAACACCTCACCAAGTCGACTTGATTCCGTAACGCCTGGTAAGAGATTAAGCCCTTTTTTTCATCCAATTGAAGTATTTTTTTCGAGTTTAGGGCTTAAATTCTGAATTTTAGGAAAATTGAGTGGCAAAGTTCGATTTTTGAATTGTTAAGCCGTTTATTTTTGTAAAAATGATAGTTTATGGTATTGTGGAGCCATGGGATTTTACAGATCGTGATTTGAGCTTACAGTTTGCCCAAAACAAAATTTTCAAGTTTCCCACGCACAGTGAACAATGTGCGTCTAGTAGCTTGGGGCCCGTGTTTTGTTGATTTTCGGCTTGATTTTGGGATGGTCAAGTTGGGATTTTTGTAGGATGTGCGAATGGCTTTCTATTAACTATAAATACATTCTAAACATGATTCAAAGGAGAAAGTTATGGCGTAATCAAGTTTTATGCTCAAACTCTGCGTTGCAAACAGCTTGAATAATTGTTTTGGGTATGCGATTTGTTAGCGTGTATGAGTTGTTTTGTTAGCGTTAAGGTGTAGTTTAGTCGTTTTGTAATTGAGGTAGATTTTTATTTGATTTTAACATTATTTCTCAGTTATTTGATAGGGCCGTGAGTTTGATGATATGAGTATCATTTGTTATTTGGTCATAGGTGACGAGGCGAGTGACACTATATCTTCTTTGATTTTGTAAAACCATGTCTTGAAGTATATATGTATTGAATTGAGAAGAGCATTTTTATTGTATAAAAGCCGGATCAAGCACTTGCTACTCTTTAGTTGATTATAAATATTTCAAAAGCATGTTATACAAAGTGTGTCAAGTGTGTGTATATATATATATATGAAAAAAAAATTGTAACTAGTTTATGGAAAGATTTATGATAATTGGAGAAATGGGTAGGAAATGGCGGATGGCCTTGTTGCAAAAATTTATTTGCTTGGTTTATGATATTGATTTATGGATTGGATTTCTAGTATTAGAGGATGGTTGTTTATGCTCAATAAGATTGTGAACTTAATGAGGGGTTATGAGGTATACATACTAACTTTAGGATATCCTTCTAAGCCAAGCTATCGGCTTTGTAGGTAGACATTGCCAAGGGGGAATCTTAGTCCCCTTATCACCAGGTGTTGTGTCGCGATCATGATAGGGTATTGAGCAATAAATCAATGAATAGATGGACCATTGATGTGTGATATTTGGTGGAAATTATTCAATGAACTTGACCATTGAAGCTTGAATTCTAATAATGGTTTAAATGAGTTTTTTATATTGGTATAAATCCTCAATGATAAGAAATAACTATTATATGATTCGATATGTATTTTATATAGTTTAAGTTATAAAGTTTTGTATTACTTTGTATACATGCATAGTGATTGTTCGATCTGCTTAAAAGATATGTATTACTCACTGAACTGTTGTTGCTCATTCCACTCGTCCTTTAATATTTTTAGGTTCCTTGGTTAGAGGCGAATAGAGCGAGAGCACCGTTAGTTGGAAACTTTTGGGAGTGTTATTTTTGGATATGGCTTAAGGAAATGGCGTACTCAATTATTGCTAGTTGTTGGGTTGACTAAGTTCTAGTTGTAAATGTTCTTTTTAGTGGATTTATAGAAACTTTGGTATTGTGACCAACCTATTGGTTAATTTGATATGTATATATATTTTGAGATATATATATATATATATATATATATATATATATATATATATATATATATATATATATATATCTGTTAATATCAGGTTGTTAGTTATATTTAAGGCTACGTCTTTCGTGTGGAAGGACGGACGTGTCATCTCCACTTTTTTTGTGATTTTGGGGTGTGATGATACACGATGCTAAAAACACTATATAAGTGGAATTAATTGTCCTTACTTTTTAGTGAGTAAAGTAAAACTTTTAGCATTTTGAATCATTCTATTAGAGGGGACAACAACGCCGTCATGATAGTGGGTATTGTCAAGATTGAGAATTCCATCATCACCTCGGTATTGGCTTACGGCGATTGGGTCTTGAATCTAGAAATGATCTTGAGGCTAGTTCAATTCTCCAGAAACCAGTTAGAGCAGCCTAGTTGGTTCGGTCTGATTCTCTTTTTATAACTCGATAACTAGTCTAGTCTAGGTAGGGTATCGGTGCAAAGCTTTGAATCAGCGGATTCTACCCAAGAACTAGCCTAGGAGCCTAGAGTTACTCATGAAAGATTCGAACCTCTTACCATGAAGATGGAATACACTTTCAAGTCTCAAGCTCATAATTTCGACGCCTGCTGATCCACAGCTAAGCGATTGTTTAAATAACACAGGTCCAAATTTATGTCCCTTTTAGCCTTAGGCTAGTAACCACAAGCGGATCCATCCCAAAAAAGAAGAAAAAGAACAGAAAAAAGAAATGTTACATGTAATTATGAAAATGATAGAAGGTGTGAATGATGCCGCCATATATACAAATCAATAGTTTTTGCCTAGAAGGTGTAACCTTATTACACAAGAGTAGCCTAATTGGTACAATATATTTTTCTTGCCATGTATATGGCAATACCCTTTATTTATTTTATATCCAGGTGACCTCGAGATCTGAATGAGGACCCAAATGAAACATTTTAAGGACTTGCTTAGGTCCATGTACGCATATAGAGAAATAGGGAGAAATAAAATTAGGAAAAAGGAAGAAGAAAGATTGGCATTGGAAGTGTTGTTGTTTCAATGGATGATTCATTTTCAATTAAAAAGAAAAAAAAAATTGCTTTCAAGAAATTATTGTTCAAGTTCAAACAATTCACAGCATCAAACACCAATTCAAAAATAGAAAAAAATCGAGTTAAAACGCAATCAGTGTTCCTACTGTCCTCTTCTGCACAAATTTTGCTCGTGAGCTTCTTGATTTCCATGACCTGCAATCCTTCTTCCCTCGGTACCCCCGGCTAGTCACGTGGTAGGACACCATGTGAGCTGGGCTAGGACAAGCTTTGGATCGTTGGCGGACTAAATTACATAGCATTAACGGTCAAGGCTTGCCCATGAAACTAGCACGTTGGGCCTCCTTTTGTAAGACTTATGGGCTTGTTTCAGGAGCCACTTTGGACTGTTTATGAAGGTTGAAGAGGTTGAAGAGGCCCATCGAAACTCTTCAATGCACTTCAACCCGTCTGCCCATCAGCAGGGCCAAAAGTAAAAGAACAACATGAAAGTTAAAAAAATAATTTTGTTAGGAATACTATGATTTAAAAAGTGATGTACAAAATTAATGTTGGCATTAAGCAATGTGATAGACTATTGCTGGATACGGTAATCACAGATGACTTATTTAAAGCCCAATTTATAATGTGTCGTGTTACTTCATATGCCGGTTTTGTAGATCGGCCTTAATCTAGCATAAGTCAAGAGAACAACCTTTTGATGGGCAATAATGAATTTGGAACCTCAAAAATGACTACAAGTTTGCCGACTACAATTTGTTTACTAAGTGAATAACCATCATCTGATTGGGCATTTAAATGAGACAATAATCCCATGTAAAAGGCTTCATTTGTTTAAACATTTAGTGAGGTTTTGCCAAGTCAATTCGTAAGCAAAATATAAAGAAAAGTCCTTAGTTTTTTTAATGTTGGCATTTCAACTTTAGGGATAATCGGTTTGACATTTGGTGACAGAAGCAGGTCTCCGAGGTGTGGCAAAACACGTAATGTACAACTTTGAATTTTCACATACGATTTTAATAAATCATGACATATTCATATTACTAAAGACCGCACGAAATACAGAGCAGCGACACAATACTAATGTTAAGGCGCGCCACTTATCCCCAGTCCACAAAATTCCAATCTCCTAGGGATAAGAAAGATCTAAGAACGTGAACTGGGGTCCAATTTTGAGGGCAAGGAAAAGTCAACAACTCAATGCCTGAGAAAAAAGAGGGAAAAAGAGAAGAAGGTGCAAATTCAAAAGATGAATTTAGCTAAATAAAGATACAGAAGAACAAGGTCCCTTTGGGGGGAGGGATTGCGACAGGACAAAGGAATAATCAACGAATGAATATGAATAGGGATGGAGGCTTTCCGATCTTCTCTGGTTCAACCGCGTTGACCGGAAAGAAGCTCATTTTCTTTTTCTTCTTTTCATCATCCAATGGTCATCATCATCTTGACGAATTCATCGTAGTTGACCTGCCCATCGCCGTCCAGGTCGGCCTCTCTTATCATCTGCTCCACCTCCTCGTCCGTCAGCTTCTCCCCCAGATTTATCATTACATGCCGAAGCTGCACAACGAACAAAAAGCTCATCATTTTCTGTACAACGTTCAAGAGGTAATCCGAGAATGTGAACCCAAAATGCACAGGTATGAAAGTCATAGCAATGCATAGGTGTATTCGGGATCCAAGGTTTCAAGAGAAACAAATGATTAGAAAATAACCAAGGTCCTGTCTCAAGAACCCGATGTTTAACTGCCTCTGTTTTAAACTTGACTATATATAAACCTGCTTCTCCCTGGGAGATGTCTACTGTATCAGTCCGCCATATACGGCGCATGGTATTCTGAAATGCCTGAAGATTGATTGAAGGATTGTTGAGTAACTTACCAACCAGGGTTAAGCGACACTCCTCTAATGTTTCAGGTGGCGCAGCTTCGTCCCAGACTTCCACTGGCTGTTCCGACCAGAGACGCCCCAAACGAGTGCATAATGCACCTAAACGAGCCTCCTCGTCACCAGTCGGGCAATCCATTTACCCGTAAGCACTCCTCGACAGAGAACTCCAAAACTGAGAAAGTTACACTCACGAAAACCCAAGGAGACCTTCAACAAGGGTCAGAGCAGCATCATGCAGGGACCCAGAAGAAATTAATTGAAAAAAAGAGCTAGGGCATTCGGTGGAGCTGGAGAAATTGACATGCAGACACAAAAAGGAGCAGAGAACCAAGATTTGGACACCCCTGGATGAGCGGATGAGACATGGAGAGGGAAGGAGAGAGTCCGATTCTGATGCTGAAAAGTAGAGACAGATAGAGTGGTAATGGAAATTTTGTCTGGGATGTGTGGGTAAGAGACGAAAAGATGAAATTCAGGTGGAAGAAAGAAATCTGCGCCGGTTACACCTGGTAATGGGACGTGACAGCGAGAAATCTGGAAGGAATATGCGATGTTGGAGAAGAAACTACCATGGAGGTAGAGAAGCTCGACATAACGAGAGAGAAAGAGAGACCTTTGGGGGGATTGCTTCCTGCGGATGATTCGGTCTATCTCCTAACTCTTTCTAATGGTATTAATGTCAATCCTGCATTTTTGTGATACGTGATAACCCGTATCTGCCATCACATTCTCATGATACGTAGCGTTTTATATTATTAGTCAATGTCTTCACGATCAATTTGACTTTACCTAAATCAACACTAGGCAATAGTTTTGTTGTTAACAAGCTTACACGCTGCAAAAATTCTGCCGCACCAATAACAATACTATGTTTATTTTACATAGAGAGCTTTGTATACTCCATGTACGAGTTGCAGACCTTCCGTAACGCAGCATTGGTGAGTCTCATCCTCCCAGCATATCTTTCGACCTTTCGTTGACTCCCCCTCCAAGGCCCGTCAAATGAACTCAATCGCGGGCTTTCGTGGAAACACATTTTCTGCTACGTCCCTCACTTTCACTGTAACCCCAGTATGATCTCACCAAATATAATCCTGCAAAAAATAAGAACTCTAAAGGCGAAAAATTTTCTTAATCCCTTACACATATAATATTGCGGAAGCAAGCGATCGATTAATAAAATAAATGGCATAAAAAAATAAACCAAACACTAGACTTATATGGTTTGGTCAGTGTGACAAATGTCCATGGGAAGCTTGTACAAAATTCCACTAAGCGATACAATAGAAATTAAACCATGTTCAAGTCATTAAAACACTTTCAGTATTTCATTACCCCCAATTACACTCAATAACCTATACAATAATTAGCCTTTACAATTTCTCACAAAATAATATCAATTTTACAAATCAATTACGCATAATCTTACCACACCTTTTTTTAAGGTTTCAAACACTTGGGGTGTAATTCACGAACAAAAGCTCCTTTTTTATACTCTTCAAACACACACGCGCGTGCGCGCGCGCACACAAGATTTAAATACAAAATAGGAAACCCTTTATGAGAAAACCTCATCATACAAGGAGACAACTGAAGTAGGAACCAACAAAAACTAGGAAATTAGACAAATTACAAAAGTTTTCTTTTCTGGCTAAAAGTCAAGACATATTTTTGACAATCTCCACCTTGGCTCAACATTAAAGCCCACTTACAATCACTTTGTCGGAATCCAAACTTCACTCTGATCTCCCATAGCCCTCATGAGCTCAACCGCCATAGGCATCTTTCGATTCTAAGCATTGCTTGAATTTCACTGTAATTGTGGATCTCATTAGAACACCAATTGTACATACACTTTTAATTACTCCACAACGATTTTTCAACACAACCTCCTCTGACAAGGAGAATCATGATTGTGAGGTCCTTGAAAGCCTCGAACACGAAGAGGAAGAAGCCCTTGGCAGGCGGCTTCTTGTATGAGTTTACGCCAAACGCATTTTGCCTGCGAGAGATTCGTCTGGGTCGCCACTTGTCCCTGCCGTGACATCAGTTTCGAGTGTTAAGGCGACTTTCTTGACCCCACCAAATTCCTGGACGTGGCGGAGGTCCTTTTCCTTGACCAGCTTGGTGAGCCGTGACTGATCAATCTTGAAGGAGCAGGGTTGATCGGAACAAGCACTCTGAGCCTCATCGCAGATCGAAATTGAAGTGTAGGAAGGAGATTTTCAAGGGAATTTGTTGGTTATCTTTGCCGAGGTAGTGATGGCTTGGGAGGAATAGATGGTCGCGAATGCCAAACGCCATTGCTTGGTGAACTTGCGCATAGTGGGCAAGTCGATCGAGACCTCGTAGCGGGCGTAGCAGTCGCCGCTGAGAATGCTCGTCATCGCTAGGAAGAGACAGGCTCGCGATCCTATTACGAGACAGGGTGGCAGCACAATGCAAATGGCAAAGACGAGAAAAAAAACTCTGAAGTTTCGTGTTGCGTTAGCCGCGAAAAGGGTAAAGTTCGAATTTCGTGGAGTGATGATGGATACAATGATCATGGATTTCATGTACTTATATGCACGCGGTGAGTTCGTTTGCTTTTTGGTCTTCGAGGGACGAGGGAGGTGGTAGCTGCCGACGGGTTTCCCTGAAACGATGCTCCGACATCGGCATCTAATACCCGACATCATCTTGATCAGTCTTTCAAAAAAAAAGGAGTCCTATCCTCTAGAATTTTAGCCCCCACCTCCACGAACACGTGGTGGTAGTGTCGTATTTTCTCCCATCTTTTCCTTCAATCACTTGATTGGTAGATGATGATTATAAACATGGACAGCATTTATTTCTCGCGAAGTGCGTTTATAGGCGATGTCTATGCTTATAATGGGCCGAATCAAGATGGAGTAACGCATGGCCCTACGGTATGCACATGTTTTAGAGCAAGCGGAGCATTTGTTATATGTGATAGATGAATAAAATTTGTTATAAAAGTACAATTAAGTCGTAAAACTTTCAAAAAAGTACAATAAAGTCTTAAAACTTGTTAAGAATGTCCATTCGAGTCCTATACATTTCAAAAAGTGCAATCAACGAAAGGATTCTATCGGATTAATTTAATAATTTTAAAGACTTAATTGTATTTTTTTGAAAATTTTAATACTCAATTATACGCTTATGGTAAGTTTTAAGACTTTTAGGGCACTTATCCTACCTAATGTCCTGCAACCTGCTCCCCAGGCATCGATTCTTACTGCAAAGTATGGGGCAATGGGAGTGCTGTTTAGCCGAACCTGTAGACACACGGTTCCGCGAATTCCAGGTACTGGCCAGGAACTTTCCTCGCGAAATCTGTGAAAGACAAAATGAAATGCAGAGACTAGAGAGGCGTTAAAGGACAGATTGGCTAGGCAAAAGTACTTTCTCCTCCAAAAGAGATGGAATCTTAAAAAAGGAGCGAACGAGCGATGCCGCGTAAAAAAATTATTTGATTAAGGGCCCTTTGGTTCGTGGGCAATTTCTTAAATCTCTCGTTTTAGTGAAAATGAAAAATAGAAATAAAATTTTGTTTTTATTTTTTAATATCTGAACGTGCGCATATTGAAAATGTATTTAAAAAGCACGATTAATTATCCTATTCACAAGGTGTTAATAGCGAGCGGTGATATGCTTAGGCGACAGCTTCGTAATTTTGATGAAAGAGACGGAACCATCTGTTTGGGCCACGCAAGTTTACATGACATTTAGATGGCTCCTCGTCGAGCGAGATCCTGCTCCACCATAAGTTCTTCATGGAAAGCACCTTCTGACCGGTCGAAACCAGTGCTTCCGAAGCCCGTGATCTTTGAAGAAACCACGGGCATTACGAGCACGGCAAGCGTTCCACAGAATCACGGAAATCTGTCGTGTTAACTGTTAACTATACCACGGGTCAAGCATTCACAATGATAAATATTTGTCAACTTCAATAATTAGAACCTTTGCCCTCGTTACTATGTCCGTAATCCTGAAGCTCATTTCTTGCATGAACGATCTCATCTCTTTACTGTGTCCATCTCCGGATGACACGATAATCAGCCAGAAACAGCACAACGTTTGATATCCACATTTCAATTGTCAAATTTCTTGCAAGATCACATGAATGCCAACCAGTAGATATCCACGCACTTGGCAATTTCGAAATTACCTGTCCGCTTCACTTGAGACAATAGCCCCATCGATTACGTGGGGTTTATATACATGCTCAAGGAAACCGGAGGGCGATGTTGTTAAGCAGCGATCCGGGTTGCGGTGTAATTGCGGGACACAGAAGCTGCCAACGGGTTTCCGAGAAAGGACGACCCGAAAGACTCGTGTAGAGGAGAGACCCAATGCAAACGACAGCTGATGGTGGACCAATGCAAATGCGTCACGTCCGCAAACTCCGATATCTGCACAATTAATTGAACTCCCGAAATTGTGGAAGGTAATGGCATGGCCTTTTAAGTATGATAGAAATTCTTGTGCACTCGTTCTCCTTCTTGGTTGAATTTTCTCTTCGAGTTTCTTTGTTTTTGTTCGATGATCACGAGATACATGACTCTGAGTTCTCAGTTTTTGCATGATTGTATTTCGTGAGTTCATTCTAGGGTTACAGCGAAACTGAGGGACGCAGTGAGAAAACGTGTTTCCACGAAACGAAGCTTCGCCCGCGACTGACTTCATTTGACGGTCTTGGGACGGGGAGTCAACGAATAGTCCAAAGATATGCAAGGAGGATGAGACCCAATGCTGTGCGCTGGAGAGTGTTGTTTCTTGGAAGGTTTCAACTCCTACATGGAGCATGCATTGCTCTCTATGAAAAAAGAAAAAAGAAATACAAAAAAAGCCTCAAAATTAGTATTGGTGCAATTAGAATTTGCACCTCGTACCTTACAATTCGTCGTGAGGATACTGACTAAGGATAAAAATTGCTATAATTCATGAGAACACGATGTCAAATATGGATTATCACGTGTCGTGTGAACATGGATTCGCTTTAACACCATTCACAAAGAGTTAAGGGGATTAGACCAAATCATCCGGAAGAAGCCATACTCCAAAACCATCTGAGTAAGGAAAAAACAATAGCAGAAATACTCTTTCTAGAAAACCATCTAAATCATATAAGGATCAAAGATTGAGGATCTTGTTGCATGTAACAATAATTTTTTTTTAAAAAAAAAATTGCATAAAGGAATTTCATGGTTGATTCATCAGTCCTAACCTTGCTCCGTGTTTAAGCCATGTCTGCAAACTTTCTTCGATGTTTCCTTCCACCCACATTCTTGAATTGTTTCGCCTCTCATAGAGAAACATTGCATTGATGAATGAGAACACGAGCGTCTTTTTGACTTTACTCTCGTTAATTTAATTATTTTTTTTTTGGAAAATCCTATTTTACTAAAAGTTTACTTGCTCTTCTCCAAACCCTTTTCAACTAATTATAATGTTTTTTTTTTCTCGATTGCATATACATTGTACCCTTTTTAATATTGAAAATTTTCATAAAATTAGGGATGTAATTGAACATGTATCAAAAATTCAGGGATCACATTGAACAAATTAAAATTTTAGGGACTGCATTGCATATTTCGATAAATCTCAAAGACTATATTGAACAAATTAAAAGTTAATGGACCACATTACATATTAAGCCAAAGTTCATGGACTATTTATGTCATTGTCTCAAAAAAATTTGCGGAGAAATTGGTCGTGACATAAAAAGTGTGGACCAAAAATTTGTTGTGGTTATGTCCTATGATGCCAATTAGAGTCTTCTCATTTACCCATTAATGCACATTACTTATTTTTCCCGATAAAAGGATATCGCGACCAAATTTTCGGGTGAACCACCTAGGCTACGTTTGGTAGTCGAGCTAAAATTTGGGATAGGATATGATTTATCATATCCTATGTTTGGTGCTCGCTTAGAATAGGATAAAGTCGGATATAAGGGAGATATAGACAAGATAAAATTATCCTAGGGGGATGTGGGATAAAGGTGGATATGATTTCTAATGTCTTTAATAGGAAAGTTATTTTTCTCGAATAACAAACTTATTAAATTAATAAAATTGAAATTATATTTCAATATAAATAATATTTGAATTCTAATTTAAGAAATTAAAAATAAAAAATAAAAATTATTTTTAATTAATCCTATTTTAATTTATATATTCAACTTTAATTATATCTTATAATAAACATTCAATCTATAAATTAAATATTTATATTTATTATATATTTATGGTATTTTTGTATTTTAGGTATGTTAATACAATTTACTATTTGATAAAATTTTATTAAAGAATGATGAAAGGGGAAAAAAAGAAATAATAAAGAAAATAATATAAAAAAAGAGGAAACATAAAATAAGAATAAAATAAAAATAAATTAAGGAATAGTGTTACGTGAAATTTTCACCATCTCTATTTATGAAAATTTAGGTTCATTTATAATGATATGCCGTTTATATCAAAAAAATGTATATGATATTATGTGAATATATCCGACTTTAATACTACGATTCACCAAATAACGGACATGATATAAAAAAAAATAATAGGATTTCATATCCTATCATATTCAGTCCTATTCTGATTAGAAATCCGGATGACTAAACGTAGCCCTAGGGTTTGGCTAATGGATTGTTAAGCCTAGACTTAACTCAGGCTCTCCCAAGCCCATACCAATTCGCGACTTAGGTTTAAATTCTTAACATGCAATGATTTTCAATCAGGAGTCGCCACTAATCTATTTTTGGTGGGTCGATTAGAAACCCAAGCAAAGTAACGGGAGATTTATTTTACTTCTACGAACTAAAGATTGTGAGTTCGAGAACTTGATTACGCTAACTTTCACTAACGCCCTTTCGGTACCTTTCTCTTTTATTTTGAAAAAAAATGTTTGGCAAGCAGCTTGAATTAATTTTAATTCACGTCCCTAAGATGTGAGGTGATCATGTAGGTGCGCAAACCACCAATTTAACATCTAGATAAAGTAATGAATAAATTACAGGACTTACCTCATAGCAATGAAAGCATCTATAGTGTTAGATCAAAATTCACATTAACAATCTTAGATATGATTTCTAATTAACACGCAATCACTCATTTTTTGTTTTCATTTAATGAAGATCATGCTTTATGCAATGCATGCTACTAATCTAACATGAAATGACATGACATAAAAATATGACTCAAACTATATGACATGAGTAAAATAATTTCCAAAGAAATGCAATAATTAAGCATGCAATCTAAATTAATCAAATGACCTAACTCTAATGACAAGGAAGTTCTAATTAAATGAATCTAGTAATCACTAAATGACGTGCATTTCATGAACCTAATTCTATATGACGTGCACATGATATTTTATTATCATAAAAATACAATCTATTCTAGAGAATGAAATGAATTTATTCTAAGATAATTTTTTTTTTGTATTTTTCATGAAATTCGAAATTAAGAAAAATGTAAAAATTATCTATCTAGATTAAGATTTTATCCAGCATATATTAAGGATCAGGTCAGACTAAATCCTAATTTAAACTAAGATATTATCTTAACCTAGCAATCTCTAACCTAAGATGCAATATATCTAGAAAATCAATCTAAACTTAAAATGAAACATGCAATTTTATCCTAATATGCCATGACGTACAAAGAAATGCCCTAATTCTACATGATATATGCATGAGGATTTTTTTGTGTTTTTTTTATTATATAAAATTCGAAATTAAAATTGCCAAATAATTAAACATGCAATTCAAATTAAAAAAAAAAAAAAAAAACTAACATCCTAAATGAATGCATTTTTTTTGGTTTTTATTTTTAAAAAAAATTAGAAATAGGTAAATTTATATCCTAGATATGCAATTTAATTCAAAGATATCATCTAAACATGCATTTTAAAAAAAAGACTAACTAACCTATCATGCAATCAATCCTAATCTAAATGGGATACAAATGCAAATTTTTTGTATTTTCGGGATAAATAGAACAATTAAAAGATAAACATCAAACCATCCATAGTAATCAAAAATGCTATCCGCCATTCGAATTGAAATTCAAACTTGATTATTTCGCTAATAAAATCGATAAATTGATCTTAAGCCTTAAAGATCAAGATATCAATTTTACTCCTGTGTGAATAATTATTCCATCTAAAGCCTTATAGATAGAATAAAAATTCATGCGGTTGCGAATTGATGCTACATCATGGAATTTCAATCATGCATTGGGAAATATTTCAAACAATGAGACAAAATATCAAAAACTAAATAAGATAAAATAAATCTACCGAATATAAAATAAATTTACCTAAAAATAAAGTAAATCTCTACCTAAATTGATTTTTTTCAAAAATCCGATCTAGTGATCGGTAGAACGGACCAACAATGGAGGCTCGACGCGACTAAGAACGATGGCTGTGATGGTAGTTCACCAGGGGTGATGGGTCGTTGTTTGAGTGGGGGTTGGTCGTTGGAGCTCCGGCGAGGAGGCTCAAGCACAGACCAGCAACAACAAATCAGCAACCGCCGCTGGTGCAGGAGGGCTGGTATTCAGATCGCGACCTGCTGTCCTTAGGGGAGCCCGGCATCGCTGGGGGCAAGCAGCAGAGCATCAGGCTACCGGAGTCTCGGTGGCGCGGCGTGTGGCTCGATGAACACGGGATCTGCGCTGGGCGATCAAGGACGGAAGGCAGCTCAGCAACAAGGGAGCTCGGCGGCTAACTCGCGCAAGCTGGCGGTGCAGCTGCTGCGAGGCGGTGACAACGAGCAAGTTGCGAGCAGAGCGGCTAGGCAGATGTGCAACATTCGGCTCGAGATCTACGGGTGTTGAGCACAGACGGTGGGTGGAGACGCGACGAGCGAGGCAGACGTCGAGCACTAGGTCGCAGCTGCTGGTGTCAAAGGCGGAGGCAGCAGTGGCGACGATGGATGCGCGAACGAGCGAGCGGGCAGGACCGGACCAAAGGCGACGTTGTGGGCCGGTGCGGGTTGGTTGGTCGCGGGTCAGGCAGAAGCAGCAAAGTTGGAGCGCTGAGCGGAGGACTCAACCAAGAAGAAGAACAATGCTTCTGTTTTCCTCCTCTTCTTCTTATTCTTTTTTTCTTTTCTTATCTTTTTCTTTTCTTTCCTCTCACCTCACGTCCCTCACGTCACTTCTCCTTGTTCTGCTTTTACGTTTTTGACTTCTCCACTAGCTTTTTCCTTTAGCAGACTTTTCCTCTTTCTTTTTGTGTTCCCTTCTTCGAAGAAGAAAACCCCCAAAAAGCAAGAAGAGTTTTTTCTTTTCTTTTTGTTCAACTTTTGACCTAGAACACGAGAAAAAGACCCCCCAACATGATAAAAAAGAACCCTCCTTTTGTGCGGCCATATATTCAATGTGGCCTCCCGAAAACCCTACACGAACAATCTATTTATAAGCCTCAGACTAAGGTTTTAATTTTTCCAAATTGATATCCACGAAAATTCTTTTTTTCCAAATGCAATATTCACTTCACATTTGCCCTATCCAAATAATTCATCATATCCCGGAAAAAATTTCGAATTCCTATTTTCTCACGAGATAATTTCCAATCATTAAAAACTGGGCTTTGGCCAATTTGTTCGCTTTGCGGGCTTAGTCCGGTCTATCAATTTACAGTTCAGAATCACCAATTCAAATCCATCCGCCACCAGTCCAATAAATAAATGCAAAAAATGCAAATTAAAAATAAATGCTCCTAAATCTATATGCTATGCAATCAATAATTTTTCGGGGATAAAATTAACTTTTAGTTTTCTATGCAATAAATAAATGACCGGATCGCCAAAATTTAAGTTTCAACATAGGATAATAGAAATCACACTGTATCAAGAGAAATTTAATGTATATGTACAATGAGAAGAATCAAGTTAAACCCAATTAGCGTTCCTAAACCTAATTAACTGTTCTATGTGCACAATTTTCCCCACGAGTTTCTTGATTTTCGATCCCAAGTAGCTGAAGATTGGTGTATCAGGGACCGGGATGCACTTGACGACCCAACCGATAGGCCAAGACGCGGACGCAATCCCGACACACGCACCCCATTGTCGCCAGCTCAACTGCTCTGTGCCGGCGAACCGCTTGAGGAACTCAACCATCACCACTTGGAGGACCACCGTCACGAAGATGATCCAGAGGAACAGCTTGTTCTTCTGTGTGCCCTCGAACACGTTTTTCTTCTCGAGCTTCCTCGCGTTGAACTCGTTGAAGACCTGGCACAGGATGAACGTGTTGAATATCAGCGTCTGCTTCACAGCCTCATCCACGCCAAAAATACATTTGCCCTTGAACTGTAGAGTGAGAAGGACGGCCACTTGGTAAATTGCTTGTCCCACCAGATTCCTCCACATGACGTTGGTGACGAGCGGCTCCATCTGGCCCACGGGGGGCTTCTCCATGAGCTCCCTGGTGGGCCGTTCCGTGGACAGGGCAATGGCGCCAAGTGTGTCCATGATCAAGTTCACCCACAAGAGCTGGAGGACTGTCAGGGGGACGTCGCCGGAAGAGACCGCTGCCACAAAGTTGATCAAAAGGGCCGCAACATTCACCGTGAGCTGGAACTGGATGAATTTCCGAATGTTATCATAGACGCATCGACCCCACCGCAACACCGTCTCCACGGAGGCAAAGTTGTCGTCGAGGATGATGATGTCCGGGCTCTCTTTGGCGACCTCAGTGCTTTGGATGTCCATCGAGATCCATATGTCGGCTTCCCTGAGGGCCAGTGCATCGTTCGTGCCTTCCCCAGTGATGGCGACCACATGGCCTTTCTGCTTCAGGCACTTAACCATGAGGAGCTTATCGGAAGACGAAGATCTTGCCATGACCCGGATTTTCTCGACTCTTTGAAGCCTCTCCTCGGGCGTGCAGCTGCGGAACTCAGCTCCTTCCACAATGGCTTCATTGGAGGCATCGTCCCCGGGCCTGAGAATCCCACACTCTGTGGCGATGGCCTTAGCGGTGAAGATGTTGTCTCCTGTTATCATCTTGATGTTCACTCCCGCGTCCTGACAAGCTTGGACGACGCTCTTCACGCCGGGACGGCATGGGTCCTTAATACCGACAAGACCTAGTAATGTCAGGCCGTCCTCTTGGATCTTCTTCCGGTCTTCTGTTTCGTTGATCGCTTCCTCAGAGACTTGTTTATGAGCAAAGGCGATGCACCTGAGGCTGCTCGCTGCCATCCCCTGAATAATCTGCTCGAATCTCATCCTTTCATCTTGGTCCAAATCTTTCACTATCCCTGACCCGTCGTAGAAGCTCGAGCACTTTGCCAAGACCATCTCTGCCGCTCCTTTCCAGTGCACGTGGACGGTGTTGTCCACGCTCTTCCTTATTATGACACCGCTTCTCTTCTTCTGCGAGTTGAAGGCTTCGACTTGGATGACTTCACAGCTCTTCTTTGTCTCCTCGATGTCCATGCTCAATTGCAAAACAGCCCAGGAAAGAATCGCTTTCTCGGTGGGACTACCCAAGAACTCGTACTCCGATCCCAAGGACAGTCTATATACGCTGCCTGCGGTGTTCAAAGCGATCCCATCACGAATAAAATCCAGGACATACTTTGAGGGAAAGGAGTACGCATTTTCTGCGACGGAGTCTTGGCCGACCCAGAATTTTGTCACCTGCATCTGGTTCATCGTCAGGGTGCCAGTCTTGTTAGTGCAAATGGTGGTGGTCGACCCCATCATCTCGCAGGCTGAAAGCTTCCTCACCATCGCCTGATCCGCCATCATCCTCTTCATCGAATAAGCAAGAGTGAGAGTTATCGCAAGCGGCAAGCCTTCGGGAATTGCGACCCCCACAATTGTTACTGTGGTTGCTATGATGCCCCCCACGGAGTTTATGATATTGTCACCCATCGTTTGGCCTGAAACGAATTCCCGTTTCCCGTTCTCGTCCTGTTTTTTTCCCGTGAAATAGCGAATTAGCAGGTCCACAAGAACCACAAAATTGACCGCCAAGCCGACTTTGCTAATTGATGAGGTGAGCTTGTTGAGCCGAGCCTGTAAAGGGGTCTGCTCGCTGCTGCTGCGGTTGATTGAACTCATCATCTTGCCCCATGTTGTGTTCATCCCAACCGATGTGACCAGCATCCGAGCATCCCCATGAGCGACCTTTGTTCCGGAGAACAGGAATGGGTTCTCATTGCTGTTCACTTCTACGTGATCACTCTCCCTTGTCATGATCGATTGGTCAACCTAAATTGACAATACAAACGTCGCACATGACTTAGTGACGCTAGGAAGAGACGCTAGGATGCATTCCGGTCTCAAGTTGAAACAACGAAAATGAAATCTGAATAAATATTGATACGAGAAGAAATGGATCAAGCTTAAGTATAATTTTGTCTAGTAAATTTTTTTTTAACAGAGTTTGTTCTCCTACGACTAGATCTACGACCATTACTTTTCCTTTTTTTTCACATAATTAAGATTATGAAAATGACAAACCATCCGTATCAAACAGAATATCGTACACTTTAACAATTCTTTGGACTAATTACTTAACTAATTAATCAACCTGGGCTCGAACTTGGTAATACTAATACTATATACTTATGGAGGAAACTAACATGAGTTAATATGCAAAACTAATGTGATCAAACTGGTGCAAATTCTCCTCCTTACCTGCAAGGAGTGCCCGTCGAGGAACAGACCGTCTGCTGGGACTTGATTCCCAATCTTCAGACAAACGACATCTCCAACGATCTTGGATCTGGACACTTGTTGCTGCTGACCCTTTCTTATCACCTGGATGAGAATATTACAGCTAGCCCCATACAATTTATCAAACAGCCGGTTCTGCTGGTATTTGCTCACAGCGGACACCATGATCACGAGGAAAACTGCGAAGAATGGGCTCCCGCCATTGTACCACCCTTCCTTGACCCCGTTCTCCTTGATGGCAAGCCCGGGTGAAAGCCCGGCGCAAACAAGAAGAATCAGGTGTGTGAGGTCCTTGAAAGCGTCGAGCAAAAAGTGGAAGAAGCGCTTGGTGGGCCGGTTGAATGTGTTGATGCCGAATGCATTTTGCCTGCGAGTGATGTCATCCAGTTCGCCGCTAATTCCATCAGAGACATCAGTTTCAAGGGCTGAGGCAACTCCGTTGACACCACCGAATTTGCTGAGGCGGTTGAAGTCCTTGTCGTTGACCAGCCTGGTGAGCTGTGATCCGAGCTGTGACTGATCAATCTCGTTGGAGCTGGGTTGATCAGAGCGAATGCTCGGTGCCTGATCGGGGATCAAAATCGAAGTGCAGGAAGGAGCGGGCGCTTCAAGCTGTGGCTGATCAATCTCGAAGGAGCTGGGTTGATCAGAAAGAGTGCTCGGAGCCTGATCGGGGATCGATATCAAAGTGCAGGAAGGAGCGAGTGCTCCGACCTGTGGCTGATCAATGTCGAAGGAGCTGGGTTGATCTGAGCGAGTGCTCAGAGCCTGATCGGGGATCGATATCAAAGTGCAGGAAGGAGCGAGTGCTCCGAGCTGTGGCTGATCAATCTCGAAGGAGCTGGGTTGATCAGAGCGAGCGCTCGTAGCCTGACCGGGGTTTGAAATCAAAGTGCGGGAAGGAGATTCCCTTGGGAACTCGTGGGTTTTCTTCGCGGAGTTAGCGAGGGCTCGGGATGCGATGGCGGGGAACTTGTGCATGGCGGGCAAGTGGAGAGAGACCTCCTAAACGGGGGACGGAGTTGCCGCGGAGAATGCTCGTCGTCGCCGGGGAAAGATGCACAGGCTTCTTGGGATCCTCCGATGATAGAGATGGGGCCGCGCGGCAGTGCAATTGGCAAGACGAAAATAGGAAAAACCTTGAATTTTGTGGGATGGTGTTCGAGGCGACTTAGGTTTCATTTATACCTGTGCTTAAGCCGAACTGGCGGTTGAAGTCGTTAAGGGGGGACGCTGCCTGGATAGTACGTTTATCGGCATGGGGAAGCTGCGATCGGGTTTCCCGCTGACCCAAAAGAATGAAGACATGCAGACGTGAGAGAGACGGTGGTGAGTGGTGGTTCCTGCGGCCGTCGCGTACGGAATGTGACGCATCACTCAGAGATTCCATGCTGAGTTTTTTGTACTTTTCGTCCCGCCCGTCCCGAAATGACACGGTTTTGATTTTAAAATTTATTCATCGGGGTGATGTCGGCATATACAATGCACCAATGAAAGGTTTAGCTGAAGATACCATTCATAAAATTAATGCAAAAATTAAAGGTGAGTAATTTCAGATTTTGTACAAATTTCATCTATAACCTATTGGAATATGGATTTTACCCTCATATCATGAAATTTGGAATCTACCTTATCATAAATTTCATATAAATTCTAAGGTTTGCCCAAATTTCACTCATATTATTAATTGAACGATTGTAGTAAATCATCACATTTAATAATTAACGCTTGTTACTACAATCTACTAATCATAATTTATATTTAGACACACGAAGAAAGTAAAAGTCTTAATCATAAAATGGAAGCTTACACTAATGGTTCCATATTATATATTCATCATAAGACGTCATGGAATACCACAAGATTATGCTAAGACATAGATCAAGAAAAACATAAAAATAGGTTATAAATTTCAAGTTCCACTTACTTAGAACTTGGAATTTGACATGTTTCTTCTGGTTTGGTTATTCTGTTCCAAATTTACCCCAAAATCATGCTCACCTCTAGCAAAAACTGACGGGATCTTACAATTAAATCGATACGAAATCATTAGAAAAAATAAGTGAAAAATAATAGAGGATGCAAGAGATTTTCACGTGATTCGATTCGAGTGTTAGTACATGCTCCCTGATGAAAGTTGGCAGCAAGTAATTTACCAATAATCGAAAATTGGAATTACGGCTGCTTACACACTCAAGTATTTTCTATACATAAATTAGACTTGTGCCCAAAGTATTAATAAATAAACAACTCCATTGAATGTAAAACTTTGTAGAGTTCAATTCTCAATCTTCTTGGACATGGATGAGTTGACCATTGCCGATTGAAGAAATATTATACATCACAAAATAACCACCCAAGAAAATTTTAGCCTAATTATTACTACAATTAGGATTGATATATATCCTCAAATAGGGTCGGGTCTTGTACATAACTCAAACTTGAAACATTAATTTAAGGGTAAATACCATGAAAAACTCCAAATTATTGTACCAATAACAAATTTAGCCCAAACTAATACATCTGTGATAAATTTACTCAAATTCGGCAAGTCCACGTGAAAATTCATAACACTCTTTCTATATTTCTTCAATTAGCCATAATTTAAAAGCAAATATCTCTCTCTCTCTCTCTCTCAGCACAAAAAAACCCTAGATCGTCTTTCTATTCATCAACTCCTTTATTGTCATCTTTGGCTAAGGTTGTGGAAATTGTGAACACCATTTAGCTAGAACTCTTTAATAACACTTTTAGTAAATCTAGTAGTACTCTTGATAAAATAGCTCGATCAAGTGCCATTATATGGCCCGATCAAATCTCATGTTAGAACATTAATGATGGATTAAGCCCTTACAATTTTTATTTGACCTTCTATCGATACTCCTCCACAAAGTAAGCAAAAACAACGTCATTTCACTTGTGGTACGCGGTAATTGTTAGAATCCCGAACCGCATTCAAAAAAGTGTATCGAGCATTTGATTTGTCAACTTTTCTTGATAAATCTAAGCTGATGAACGAAGCAATCACGCATTGTAAGAACATAGAGTGACATTAAAACCACTACAAGAAGTTAGGGGACAGATAAAGTCTTATGTAAAATGCTGCGCTCCAAACACATCATGCGAAAAGAAAAAAAAATAAGTGCATTGAAAATCTTAGAATTTATAAAAAGTACAATTAAGTCTTAAAATTTGTTAAATTAAATTAATACACTCGAATTTTTTAATGGCTTTGACGTGACTAAAACATGAATGATAAGACTAAAATAACCTCATTTCGATCCAAATATGATTTAAATTAGAGTAAAAGAATAAATTAAATTTTTAAAAAATTGAAAAAAAGAAAGAAAGAATGGAGAGATGGTCATTCTCTTTTTCTGTCTGACTCAGGCGGACGCCCGGGGGCGATGGCGACACGAAGATGCGTGCGCGCTAGCTGTGACCAGGCTGTGAACCAGTGGTTCCGGTCCGGAAACTTTTCGGGAAAACTCACGCGTTTTGGGGGCAGAGGAGAGGAGGTTCCCAGATATGAGGGAGCGGACCGGTGGGTCGAAGAGGACACGCAGAAACCGTAGGAAGAAAGCCCATCTTTTTTCCCGGTAAGATCGCGAAGGAGAGAAAAAGCTAGATTGTGGAGGAACTTTCTGGATGATCAGTCCTTCGTGAAATAGCCGTCGTCATCTTCGCCATGGTCTTCCGCTTCGGGGAAAGTACTTTCAGACTCTGGTCCCATTCATGCTTGGTTTCTCTATGTTCCATCAAGCACCATTATGCGGTACAACCGAGGTCAATAATGTCATATTTCATGATAATTACCCTTAATTATGCTTAGTTGGTTAGGAAGCACCGACATTCCGAAAGAATTCATGCTGAATTGAATACTCTCTAACATTTGGTTAATAGGTTTTGAAAATCCGATATCTAATCAATTTCTCAATCTTTCTTTGATATGCGAGTTCGAAATTCCGACATGCGAATTTACGCATGGGTCAATTTAAAAAATTTCAATAAATTAGTAGTCAAAATATAAATATGTAAACAAATGAAAAATAAAAATTAAGAAAAAAAGAAAAATATAATGTTATCTTTTCTTTTGACTCTCACTTCCACTGACACATAATTCACACCCCAATTTGGTTTTTTCTCCTGTCTTCCAACACGCTCTGACACACAAATTCAGAATGTGGATTGCTTATTTTTTTCTTTTATTTGTCAAATTATAACAATGAATTATATTAATAAATGGTGGATAAATGTGCAAAAGTCCTAAAACTTGTCACGAAAATTCAATTGAGTCCTAAAACTTGCAAAAAGTGCAATCAAGTCATAAAACTTGGCAAATTGTTTCAATTGAGTCCTAAAATTAACACAGTTAGCCTTTTCCATTAAAAATGATGACGTGGCATTTTAAATAATTTTTATTTTCCACGTGGATTTTTAAATTAATTTTATTCATTTAAAAATTAGATTTAAAAACTAAAAAAAAAAAGATTTATTCATTTTATCTTATTTTCACCAAAAACTAAAAAGAAAAGTTAAAAAATTTATTTTTAAAATTGTTTAAAAAAAAATCAGCGGCTCCTCGCCCCCGCCGTTGTCGCCCATCGTTGGAGGGGCTGGGTGACGATTGTTGGCCCTCGCCCGGCCGGGCGAGGCCTTGCCGGCCCCGGGCGAGGGCTGGTGACCGTCGCCCGCCCTGGGCGAGACCTCATCGACCCTCACTCGGGGCTAGCGAGGGCTAGCAAGGCTCACCAGCCCTCGCTCCGGGCTAGCGAGGCTCGCCAGATCTGGGCAAGCCTCGCGAAGATCTAGCAACCCTCACCGGCCCCAAGCGAGGGCCGATAAGGCCTCACCCAAGGTGGGAGACCGTCACCCGGGCCCTCTAGCGATGGGCGGGCGGGGAGGGGGAGGAACCACCGATTTTTTTTTTTAAACAATTTTTAAAAATAAATTTTTTAACTTTTCTTTTTAGTTTTTGGTGAAAATAAGATAAAATGAATAAATATAATTTTATTAGTTTTTAAATCTAATTTTTAAAAAAATAATTAAAAAATCTATGTGGAAAATAAAAAAATTATTTAAAATGCCACGTTAGCATTTTTAACGGAAAATGCTAACGGTGTTAACTTTAGGACTCAATTGAAATAATTTGACAAGTTTTAAGACTTGATTGCACTTTTTACAAGTTTTAAGACTCAATTGCATTTTCGTGATAAGTTATAGGACTTCGCAAAGCACTTATCCGTAAATGTTTTTAGTGTAAATTCATTCTAGGCTCCTTTATTATTATTATTTTATTTGTGAATTTGAATCATATTAATTTGATTAAAATAATCATAAAAATGATAATTTATCATGTATGTATAAAAATATATATTTAATATACAACGTGTCCTAACATATCGAAATTTTTTATTTTTGAGAAATAACGTGTTGGGATATTGTGTCGTGTCGTGTCACGTGTTAGGTGGCAGTGTTGGTGCTACTTACTCGTTAGGTTGCTACGTCGATCACTAAGACTAAAACTTTGTATCATAAGAATTTAGAGAAAAGTGTTAGAAAAATCCTAAATGTATTGTATTGGTAGCAATTTATTCTTAAACATTTTAATTATATTAGTTTAATTCTAAATCTTTTAATATAAAGCCAATTTAGCCCTTCTAGCTTATTTTGACCGTATATTATTGATATGAAAGGTATGATCACCGTTGATGTTGACATTTTTATATAATATTTTAATAATTTTTGAATTTTTTCCTCCTTTTTTCCTTCGGTGGCCAACACGGCAATGTTTTGCAAGAGTTGGCCTCGCCTGAATGAGGGTGGCCCTCGCCATATTTGGTGAAAGGCGAGGATCTCACCATGACCTGGATTTTCTCGACTCTTTGAAGCCTCTCCTTAGGTGTGTAGTTGCAGAACTCTAGCTCCTTCCACAATGTCTCCATTGAAGGCGTCGTCCCTGGGCCTGAGAATCGCGCACTCAACAGCAATGGCCTGAGTGGTGAAGATGTTGTCTCCTGTTATCATCTTGATGTTCACTCCCGCATCCTGACAAGCTTGGACTGCGCTCCTCACACCAGGACGGCATGGGTCCTTAATACCAACAAGTCCTAGTAATGTCAAGCTGTCCTCTTGGATCTTCTTCCCATCTTCTCTTTCTTTAGTCGCTTCCTCGGAGACTTGTTTATGAGCAAAAGCGATGCACCTGAGGCTGCTCTCTGCCATCCCCTGGATGATTTGCTCGAATTTCTTCCTTTCATCTTTGTCCAAATCTTTCTCTATCCCCACCAGTTGTAGAACCTTGAGCACATCACCAAGACCATCTCTGCTGCTCCTTTCCGGTGTACGTGGACCATGTTGTCTGCACTCTTCTTTATTAGGACACCACTTTTCTTCTGCGAGTTGAAGGCTTCAACTTGGATGACTTCACAGCTCTTCTTTATCTCCTCTATGTCCATGCTTAATTGGGAAACCACCCAGGAAAGAATCGCTTTCTTGGTGGGACTGCTGAAGAACTCGTACTCCAATCCCAAAGACGGCTTATAGACGCTGCCCGAGGTGTTCAAAGCGATCCCGCCCTTAATAAAATCCAGGACATACTTGGAGGCAGAGGAGTATGCATTCTCTGCCATGAAGTCGTTGCCGACCCAGAATTTCGTCACCTTCATCTAGTTCATTGTCAGAGTGCCAGTCTTGTCAGTGCAAATAGTGGTGGCAGAGCCCATCGTCTCACAGGCTGACAGCTTCCTCATCCTCACCATTGCCTGATCCGCCATCATCCGCTTCATCGAATAAGCAAGTGTGACGTGAGTGGCAAGCTTTCAGAAACAGCGACCACCACAATAGTCACAGCAGCTGCAATGATGCCCACCACAGAGTTTATGATATCGTCACCTGTTGTTTGGCCTGCAACGAATTCCCGAATTCCGTTCTCGTCCTGTGTGTTTCTCATGAAATAACAAATCAGCAAGACCATGAGAACCAAGACTGTGACCACCAAGCCTACTTTGCCAATCGACAAGGTGAGCGTGTTGAGCCGACCCTGTAAAGGGGTTTGCTCGCTGTTGTCACGGCTGATGGAGCTCATCATCTTGCCCCATGTTGTGTTCATACCAACCGATGTAACCAGCATCTGAGCATAGCCATCAGCAACCTTTGTTCTTGAGAACATGAATGGATTCTGATTGCTGTTCACTTCTACGTGATCGCTCTCCCCAGTCTTGCTCGATTCGTCAACCTAAATTAACAATACAAAAGTTGCTCTTTATTTAGTGACGCTAGGATGATACGATAGGATGCATTCCTGTCAAGGAACTGAAATCTGACTAAATAGTAACACAAGAACAAATCGATTCTATTTTAACTATACTTTTTGCAGTAAAATTCTTTCACTAAATTTGTTCTACTATGAATAAAACCGTTACTTTTCCCTTTTTTTTTTTTTTTATCATAGAACTAAGATAATGAAAATGACAAACTGCCCTGTATCAAAGTGAATATCATGCACTTCTACCCTTCTTTGGACTAATTACTTAACTATATATTTCTGGGGGAAACTAACATGAGTTAATATGCAAATCTAATTCGCTCAAGGCAGTAAAAATTGCCATCCATACCTGCACAGAGTGCCCCTCGAGGAGCAGCCCATCTGCCGGGACTTGATCGCCAATCTTCAAACAAACGATGTCTCCGACAATGCTCTCGAATATGGAAACCTACTGCTGCCGACCCTTCCTTATCACATCGGTGAGAATATTAACGCTCACCCAGGACAATTCTTCAAATTGCTGGTTCTGCTGGTAATTGCTCATGGCCGACACTGCGATCACAAGGAACACTGATGAATATGCTCCTGCCGTTGTACCAGCTTTCCTTGACCACGTTCTCCTTGATCCCAAACCTGAGCGAAAGCCCGGCACAGACAAGGAGAATCATGATTGTGAGGTCCTTGAAAGCCTCCAACACGAAGTGGAAGTAGCCCTTGGGAATCTCTCTTTAGTGAACTCAGTGCCTTGGATGCCCATCGAGATCCCGATGTTGGCTTCGCTGAGGGCCGGTGCATCGCTCGTGCTGTCCCCAGTGATGGCGACCACATGGCCTTTCTGCTTCAGGCCTTGAACCATGAGGAACTTGTCAAAAGGTGAAGATCTCGCCATGACCGGGATATTCTCAACTCTCGAGAGCCTCTCCTCAGGCATGTAGCCACGAAACTCAGCTCCTTCCATGATAGCCTCGCTGTCATCCTTAGGCTTGAGAATCCCGCACTCCGTGGCAATGGCCTTGGCAGGGAAGATGTTGTCTCCATCATCTTGATGTTCACTCCCGCCTCCTGACAAGCTTGGACCGCACTCTTCACATCGGGACGACACGGGTCCTTAATACCAACAAGTCCTAGTAATGTTAGGCTGTCCTTTTGGATCTTCTACCCATCTTCTCTTTCTTTGATCACTTCCTCGAAGACTTGTTTATGAGCAAAAGCGATGCACCTGAGGCTGGTCGCCACCATTCCCTGGATAATCTGCTCGAATCTCACCCTTTCATCTTTGTGCAAATCTTTCACTATCCCCAACACATTGTAAAAGCTTGAGCACATCGCCAAGACTATCTCTGCCGCTCCTTTCCAGTGCACATGAACTGTGTCGTCCATGCTCTTCTTTATTAGGACACCACTTCTCTTCTTTTGCGAGTTGAAGGCTTCGACTTGGATGACTTCACAGTTCTTTATCTCCTCCATGTCCATGCTCAACTGTGAAACCGACCAGGAAAGAATCGCTTTCTTGGTGGGACCACCGGAGAAATTGTACTATGATCCTGAAGATGGCTTGTAGACACTGCCTGTGGTGTTCAAAGCAACCCCGTCCTAAATAAGATCAAGGACATACTTGGAGGCAGAGTAGTACACGTTTTCTGCCACAGAGTCTTGGCCGATCCGGAATTTCATCACCTTCATCTGTTTCATTGTCAGGGTGCCAGTCTTGTCGGTGCAAATGGTGGTGGCCGACCCCATCATCTCGCAGGCTAAAAGCTTCCTCACCAGCGCCTGATCTGCCATCATCCTCTTCATCAAATAAGCAAGGGTGAGAGTTACCGCAAGCAGCAAGCCTTCAGGAATTTTGCGACCCCCATGATTGTCACTGTGGTTGCTATTGTGAAGATGAACAAGATGGAAAAGTACTGAAGAGAAACAATCAGACTTTCTTCTTATCTGTATATTTCTCTATTTCTTCGATACAAAAACAGAGAGCATTTCAAAGATATACTCTTCTGTTATTTCATCTATTTTGTTACAATGAATCTTTTTATTCAAGAATCATACGACGTCTTTTGTTTATAAGACTCTAAAGCTAAAAACAGAAAGAACTCTCTCAACAATTCTGTTATACAACTAACTGAACTAATAACAAACTTTCCTTCTCCTTTTGAACACAAGACACGTGCTATTTACATCGACCTTTCATGTTGTACGACTGATAACATCTTTGGCTTTGACTTGTGCACTTTGTTTCTTCTGGTTTTCTCTACAACACCAATCTTCGCAATTCCTTTACTTTCTTCCTTTGTTAGCTCCATAGCAACAACAGCATCATCAGCATTGTAAACTTTCTGAGTTTGTGTTCCTCTCATGTTCTTAACATCCCCCCTCAAATGGGGAGGGGATAAAAATCCCATACCCAATTTGGTGCGTAAGGTAGAATGAGCAACACTCGACAAAGGCTTTGTAAAAATATCAGCAAGTTGAAGATGACTTGGAACATATCGAATACTAAGTGACCCGGAGGAGACTTTTTCTCGAACAAAATGAAATAAGTTGATCTACTCGATCTTGAGATAAGTTGTTTGGTCTGTAATGCTGGTTCCTTCCTGAATAACCATAATTACGACCTGTATTGTTCATCGCACGAGCTCGACCAAAATTACGTCCTCCTCTGTTACTACCTCTTTGACCTCCAAAGCCAGAGTTCTGAAAACTATAGTCTCTTTCAGAGTTCCCTCTCTGCTGTGTTTCAAAATTTCTTTGGCCAAAATAGGCTAGATTAGGATTAAATTGACTCATTGAGTATGTCTTTAGTCTTGTTTCAAATCGTTCAAGCTGTGCTATCACTTCATCATAATCTGGTTGAGGTTTTAGGCAGTAGATAGTAGTTCGAAAATTCTCATATTCAGAACCTAGTCCTTCAAGAACACCAAACATTTTGGTTATCTCATCTATAGGTTTTCCAATTGCATTTAGCTGATCACAGATGGACTTATACTCTCTTAGGTAGATTGAAAGGGCTCGATCTCGTTTCTGACAAGCTTGCAATTTTCCTCTAAGTTCAAACTCTCGAGCAACTGATTTCTGAGTAAAGCGATTGAGAAGAGTTTGCCATACCTCGTAAGAGGTTTCTAAACCAATGATTAAACTCAGAATATTTTCAGAAATAGCTCCACTAATCCATGATGATACAAGCTGATCAGTCCTTGTCCAATCTGTGTAATCTGGATTTATGATTTCAGTTTCACTTTCTTCATTTTCAGCTTGCAATAATCGAGGAGGTGAAGAGATTTCTGTGATAAACCCAAAGAGTTCTTGACTTCGAAGAAATCTATGAAACTGTGCTTCCCACAGCAGGAAATTGTCTTCAGCAAGTTTGATTGTGACAAAATTGGAGATGTTAACATGTATTGGAAAAGGATACTTCTGTGTTCTTGCTGCCATTTCTATGTTTGCAGGGTTTTGATGATGAAGAAAGACGATTCTGTGATTGAGAATCAGGTTTACCTGTTGATCTTACAAGACGACGTTCTGTTATTGTCACTCGTAATGTTCAGATCTTAGCAGAACAGCTGAAACAAATGCAAAGCACTTTGAACTTTCCAGATCAACAAACGAGAATGATCATCCGCTACTTTGATTCATTGCGATCATTGAACTTCAGAGACGACTCCAATCTTCTGCATCTTCAGTATCTCAGATTTGATTTCACGAATGATTGAGTATTCATGAAAAGCTATTCGACATGGATGATCGATAGAGCTCTGATACCATGTGAAGATGAACAAGATGGAAAAGTACTGAAGAGAAACAATCAGACTTTCTTCTTATCTGTATATTTCTCTATTTCTTCGATACAAAAAACAGAGAGCATTTCAAAGATATACTCTTCTGTTATTTTATCTATTTTGTTACAATGAATCTTTTTATTCAAGAATCATACGACGTCTTTTGTTTATAAGACTCTAAAGCTAAAAACAGAAAGAACTCTCTCAACAATTCTGTTATACAACTAACTGAACTAATAACAAACTTTCCTTCTCCTTTTTGAACACAAGACACGTGCTATTTACATCGACCTTTCATGTTGTACGACTGATAACATCTTTGGCTTTGACTTGTGCACTTTGTTTCTTCTGGTTTTTCTCTACAACACCAATCTTCGCAATTCCTTTACTTTCTTCCTTTGTTAGCTCCATAGCAACAACAGCATCATCAGCATTGTAAACTTTCTGAGTTTGTGTTCCTCTCATGTTCTTAACAGCTATGATGCCTCCCACGGAGTTTATGATATTGTCACCCATTGTTTGGCCTGGAACGAATTCCTGTTTCCCGTTCTCATCCTGTTTTTTCCCCGTGAAGTAGCGAATTAGCAGGTCCACAAGAACCAGAAAATTGACCGCCAAGCCGACTTTGCTAATCGACAATGTGAGCTTGTTGAGCCGAGCCTGTAAAGGGGTATACTCACTACTGCCGTGGTTGATTGAACTCATCATCTTGCCCCACATTGTGTTCATCCTGACCGATGTGACCAGCATCCGAGCATCCCCATGAGCAACCTTCGTTCTGGAGAACAGGAATGGATTCTGAATGCTGCTCACTTCTATGTGATCACTCTCCCTGGTCATGATCGATTCGTCAACCTAAATTGACAATACAAATGTCGCACATGATTTAGTGACGCTAGGATGAGACGAGTGGATGCATTCCAGTCTCAAGTTGAAACAAAGAAAATGAAACCTGAATAAATATTGACACAAGAAGAGTTGGATCATGTTTAAATATACTTTTTCCAGTAAATTTTTTAACAAAGTTTGTTCTCCTACGACTAGAATTACGAATTAAAATCCTCACTTTTCCTTTTTGTCATAGAATTATGATTGTGATTGTGATTGTGATTATGATAAATTGTGCAGTATCAAATAGAATATCGTACACTTTTACATTTCGTTGGACTAATTACTTAACTAATTAATCAACCAGCCTGGGCTCGAACTTGGTAATACTAATACTATATATTTCCGGAGGAAATTAACATAAGTTATTACGCGAATCTAATGTGATCAAACTGGTACAATCTCATCCGTACCTGCAAGGAATGGCCGTCTATGAACAGACCGTCTGCTGGGAGTTGATCGCTGATCTTCAGACAAATGACATCTCTGACGACTATCTTTGATCTGGACACTTGCTGCTGCTGACCCTTTCTTATCACATGGATGAGAATATTACCGCTAGCCCCATACAATTTATGGAATTGCCGGTTCTAGTGGTATTTGCTCTCAGCGGACACCATGATCACAAGGAAAACTGCGAAGAATGGGCTCCCACCATTGTACCAGCCTTCTTTGACCCCATTCTCCTTGATCGCAAGCCCGGGCGAAAGCCCGGCGCAAACAAGAAGAATCAGGTGCGTGAGGTCCTTAAAAGCCTCGAGCAAAAAGTGGAAGAAGCCCTCGGTGGGCCGCTTGAATTTGTTGACGCCAAATGTGTTTTGCCTGCTAGTGATGTCATCCTGTTCACCGCTAATTCCATCAGAGACATCAGTTTCAAGGGCCGAGGTGACTCTGTTGATGCCGCCGAATTCTCTGAGGCAGTTGAGGTTCTTGTCATTGACCAGCCTGGTGAGCTGTGATTGATCAATCTTGAAAGAGCTGGGTTGATCAGAGTGAGCAGTCCGAGCCTCATCGGGGATCGAAATCAAAGTGCATGAAGAAGCGAGCACTTCGAGCTGTGACTGATTAATCTCGAAGGAGCTGGGTTGATCAGAGAGAGCTCTCGGAGCCTCATCGGGGATCAAAATAGCCAATGTCTTGTACGATATCACTTGTGACATCAAAGGAATAGAGATAGAACATCCAGTAGAGGATATAATTACTTAACAACGGTGTACTGGTTCTAGTATAGACGAAATAATTATGCTGTCCATGACTAATGATGTTATGATTTTAACAGTGCTGTACCAATGTCAACGATTTCTGATCAATTTGGGATTGAATTGATTACCGTAAAATAAGTTTCAGATTTTTTGGATGATTTTATTGACAATAATGTGATTAGAGGGGGCCTTATCTCAAGAGGTTTGCATGTGATAACTTGCCGTGAGCAACGGTTAGTACTGTGCACGAACAGAACCGAGGACTAGGATTAAATAGAGAGCATGTCAAAGGAGGAGGAGGCGAATATAGCGAACTCGAATGCCTAATGGCAGATGACCTATTTTAGGATGGAAGAAGTCGCAGGAGGATGAATTATGTACATTTAGATAGCATCCGAGCTCTCAAAGCCATCCATAGCGAAGTGGATCATCCAAAATTCCATCCATGATCATCGAATGAGGATAGTGAACATAACGAGAGGGTTGAGGTGGTTAACAAACAAATACATTGCCATGCGACAATTTAGGTTTAGTCGAATCAATAATGGGTATGTTATTGCGTACCAAAAGGCTATTGGCTGACGATATAGATTGTCATGTATGCGAATTTGAGGTCAAATATGGGTTATCATGCATTGTGAAAAGGTAGATTGACATGAAAACCACTTCAATGAGTTAGTGGATACATAAACTTTTATGCAAAAAGCTGTACTCCAAACCCATAAATATATATAATAAGCATATTAAAAATCCTAAAATGTATAATTCATTTGAATTTATGACTCTGACGTGATTAAAACATAAAAGGTAAGGTGAGTAACGCGTCATTTCGATTCAAATATGATTTAAATTAAATTAAAAGATTTAACAGAGTTAATAATAATAATAATAATAATGAAGAGATGGTCGTTCTCTTTTTCTCCCTGACGACGCTCTGGCAGACGCCCGAGGGCGATGGCGACGCGAAGATGTGCGCGCGCTAGCTGTGACCAGGCTGCGAACCAGTGACGCATGTCAATATGTCACGAGTGGGAGCTGACGCGTTATGGGGGCGGGGGAGAGGAGGTTCCAAGATATGAGGGAGCGGATGGGTGGGGTTGAAGAGGACACGCAGGGACCACGGCAAGAAAGCCAATCCCTTTTCCCGGTAAGATCGCGGAGGGAGAAAAGCCAGATTGTGGAGGAACTTTCTGGATGGTCTGTCAGGCATCTCCTTCGCCATGGTTTTCCGCTTCTTTTGCGCGATTTCATCTCGTTCGGGGAGAGTGCTTTCAGACTCTGGTCCTGTACATGCTCTGTTTCTCTCCGTTTTATGATCGGGAGAGTTCGTGGAAGTTGTCACGCTTGATTCTTCGAAACATCTGGCTACCTGAAGTTAATATGTCACAAGTATATTAATTTAGAGTTTTTTTTCATGATATTAACCCTCAATTATGCTTGGTAGGTTGCTATTATCGGTCACCGATGCTAAAACTTTAGAGCATTTTAATTATGTAAATTTAGTTCTAAATTTTTTTAATAAAGAGCCAATTCAGTTATTACAACTTATTTTGACTGAATGTGTTGACATGGATGCTGGCCGGATTATGTGATTGAATTAGTGTCGACTTGGACATTTATAAATAATATTTAATAATTTTTGAATTTTTTTCTTCTTTTTTTCCTCCTCTTTCCTCTAGTGGGCAACACAGCCATGCCCTCCAAGGGTTGGTGAACCTCACCAGTTCTGATGAGACCAGGTGTTGCCTGGGGTTGCCCTCACTCAAGCAACGCCCGGCGAGGTCGCCCTCACTCAGCCCAATCTTCAGACGAGAGAGAATCGCAACACGCTCAAGACTAGGGGTGATCGGGTCCAGGGTGGGTAGGGTCTAGACCTGGACCCTGTTCCCGACCTTGTTATAACCGGTTCTCTTTTTTTGGACTCTGTTCCCTACCCTGTTTGCATTGGACCCTCTTCCCGACCTACCCTGTTTTTCCGGTCCGGGAACAGGGTTAACCCTGTTTATATTGGAACATATTTTGCAAAATTTTTCTGTTTTCACCATTCTCACAGGACCTTGAAACAGCTCAATAACAAAGATGTGAATGGCGGACAGAAAAGAAGAAACACAAATAATGAAAACAACTAAATGCAGAGAGTCCATAGTTAATGATTGTGGCCTTGTCAACCACTTTGTCAGTGAGCTTCTATTTCGAGAGGCAAGCTCTCACTCGATCACCGGCCACACCTCATACACAGCAATGACACATCAGAGTGATACGGATAGGGGAAAATGAGATATAATAGAGAAATTTGAGCATACAAGCAACGATTCCAACACTGAACTCCGTTCATATAGAAGACTCAACTCAAACCAGAGAAATCAAGACGCAATTTCCAACATGAGAATCATAACGCCAATTCAATAACAAATGAGCATTGTATTCCAACTCAACCGGCCACAGTGAGATTTCATAAGTCAAGAATGAGTTGGGTTGATGCATTACGACTTTCGGCTCAATGATCTACTAGAAACACATCCGGATCTAGTTCCAGCATTTCATCAAACATGTGATATGCATTTCCATCAAGGAGTTTATACAAGAATATGAACCAATGATTCACTTTTAGAACCATATAATCCCTGTTTTCACCATCTCCCAATCCAGATTTATCATTCTACATCCAGCAAAACCTGGTCAACCCACGAGAATGCCAGCAAAATTCACTAAGTAAGAAGCCCGTGGCATGAATCGCCGTCCCGTTAGGCAGGGAACAGATACCAACGGCCTAAAGAGGGGGCTCGACTTCTGCACTGTAGGCTCTGTTGCCGGTGCGGGGCGGCGAGGATGGCCGGGACCAGGAAAAGAAAACGGGTACAAATGCAAATCAGAAACGACGCTGCCAGCAATTGGGTTGGAGGCAGGATTCAAAAACAAGGATTCAGCAATATCTTGAATTACAGAAAATCAGCACGAAGACTTTTTCGCCCGTCAGATTAAAACACTGGAAGATCTTGAATTCGGAAGCGGCAGCACACGACGCCCGACAAAAAAAGCGGGTACGACTCAAAAACCAATCGGCCTATCGATCAAGTACTTGGAGATGCTGTAAGATGGAATCAAGAACTCAGAACAAAGCCACCTAGAGACAATCCCAAGAATCTACAAGAGTCCAAACAGAGAGAGAGAGAGAGAAGTATGAGTCAAGAAGAAGGGAAGGGAAGGAGACTTCGGGCCGTCGATGAAGGGAAAATGCGAAGTGTTGGACGGAAGGAGGAGGAAAGAGACGCGCTTAAGCCACGCCAACGCCAAGTACTCCTCGTTTGAAAACCGAAACTCGCAAGGAAATTGCAGGCCGGCACTGATCTGGAGGACGGAGATGAAGCTGGTGTACGACGAGTCAAGCTTGGACCCGGGGGCGACGGCGTCGAAGCCCACCTTGCCGCCCTGGAGGTCGGTGATGTTGACGAAGCCGGTGTCGCGGGAGGAAGGCGATGGTGGGTGCAGCGCTCGGATGGATGGATCAACGGAGGTGAGACGTGAGAGCTTGAGAAGTTGAGAGTAAAGATAGAAAGAAACGAATTAGGGTTTTGCCTTAAAAACCGGTTCTCAAACCGGTTCCCGAACCGGTCCGGTCGATCCGGTTCCCGGGTGGGTATTCCCTCGGAACCGGTTCCCGGACCGGTTCAAACATGGTCTGAACTTTGGGAACTAGTTCCCGGACTGGTTTCAACCGGAACCGATTCCCGACCCTATTTTTCAGGTGGGCCGATCCGGAAACCGGGTTGACCCGGTCCGGTTGCACACCCCTACTCAAGACTCCTGCAGAGAGAGCAGAGAAATGAGGGGACATCCGTTCCAAGGGTTACCACCACCTACTTCGAGCCCACGAGAAGCCCAAATTCGAGAAAAAGAACAGCAAGAAGGAGCACGAGGCATTCTTCAATTTCCCTCTTCTTCTTCTCCCAAAAAAGATACAGCCCCATCCCCTGTTCCACCTCCACCTCCCGCTGTCAAGAGCGCCCTTGAGCGGCCCAAGTCCGATGCGCCTAACGTCAAAAAAGTACTCAAATTCTCTGTACGGATCTGGCAAGGGTGGGCTTGTGGACGTTTGCCCTCGCCCTCAGCTCGGGTGAGGCCGACCACCAGAGAAGAGACAAGAGGAGGAAAAAAAGAGGAAAAAACTCGAAAATTATTGAAATTTATTTTAAAATGTCAACTTTAGTGTCGGTTGTGCCATATAGGCCATTCAGAGCTATAATGGCAATTTCCGGCAAAAATTAGCCAAAATGACTAAATTGGCTTTAGGTCAAAATATTTGGGACTCAATTGATATCATTAAAAATGTTTAAGACTAAATTGATATCAATATAATATGTGAGGATTTTTTGGACATTTTTCCCTAAGAATTTGCTCTGGCTATAGTGAAACCAAGTTGCGATATTGATCCTATGATTTGAAAAGAGCTCTAATTGAGTAGCTATTAACAACATTTCGTTACCTCTAACTTTTTTCCCACAATTCTATACTGAATTCAATTCAAGTCAAAGAAATTTTCAATTGTTTGAGATCGACGCAGCAGATATCGCACGAGACCCAAAGGGAGGGTAAAAAACAGAGGGCACTGCAGTTGGGCATTTGCATTTTTAAGAATGCATCTCTAACCTGAAGAAAACACCAGGTGATCTTTGTTGCACTTGACTCCAAAGCTAATCAGTACAATACCGTCATCACAGGAAAAGACCACTTAAACAACCAACAAAGAGGTCATGAAACGGCTGCCACCGCAATGCACCCCCACACACCCCCCCCATTGCTTCCTATCCAATCTCTCTATACCTAGAAACCTCGCCGAGAGTTCCATCATCGCCACCCGAGCGAGGACTATTCCTCAAAAACAGCCCAAAGCCATTTGTTGCGTGTGACCGTCCCCTTCAAGACATTGATCTCTTCGAGCTTCCTTGAATAGATAAGCCGTAAATCTTGACAAAAAGGATGAGAATGTGGAAGATGGATGTGTTCTTGACTTGTTCATTCCCATTAAGATGTTGTTCATCCTTGAACCGCACCATCAAAAAGACTATTACTTGGTACAATGCCTGAGCCACCAGATTTTTTTCTATATAGTGTTGGTAGTGAGTGGATTATGATAGAATATATAAATTTTAAATCATTCATTCATCTAGCAATTTAAATTTATAAAGAAGTTAACAGTGGTTCTACAATATTTAATATGGTATCATAGTAAAAAGTCTTGAGTTCAAGTTGTTCCAGGTCTCTTTCTAGGTTCCATTTGCCCATCTAATTAAATGTTTCCACGCCTTAGTTCTAGACAAAAAGACCCGGTAGTGGTCAATGTAACAAATTAGCTCCCAGCCCTAAGATGCTTTTGTAGTTGGTTGCTTGATGTTAAAGGCATGGCACCTAATATATGCACCATTTGGCCCATCCATAATTCTTTATGTCTATGTTCCAAATTTTGAGAATACAGCCCAACTTAATTTGAGTTAATTAGAAATTGTGACTTGATATACGTAATGAATTTCTTCCTTGCCTTGACATAGTCCATGTCTATAATTCATACAATACACGTTATGAAGAGGCATGCCTAGTCGGACATTGACGAGGTCGAAAATGCATCAAGCCGACAACATTGCTCGACGTGATTTGCCTATAATTCAAGCCAATTCTCTTATTTCCTAAGGATAGCATAAAAACAAAATGTTAATGCACAAAATCTGAAAGTTGTGGGCTTTGGTTTGAAGCGCTTTAATTTGATTCTAGTCATTTCCTTATTTTTAATTTTTTAATATTTTCCGAAAGTTTTTGAATTTTTATTCTTTTCATTTTTTTCTGAAAATTTTTGAATTTGGAAAATTTTTAATATACATGTAATATTTAATATTATTATATTCGGAAAAAACGGGTTCAGGCCAGTAAACCCGATCCGGCCCGTTGACCCCATCCAACAATCCGAATTTAACCTAAAATAGACAAAATCTATTTCTTAAAACATTTTTTGTTTTCTTTTTCGTTTTTATACTAATATTAATATTTAAATTAATTTTTTTTTTTTTTTTTGTCTTTTCCCTATTTCGTCCTCTTCTGCCCCTCTTCTTCTCCTTCTTCAATGGTTTACTCCCACGCCCGAAACTAGCCCCTCCTCCCAAAGCCTCCATCGCCGAACGCCCAACCTATTCTCTCACGCCGAGCACCATAAACAAAGCAGCGGCTGAGATCGTCGCTTGCCGCCACCATCACCTCGTGACATCATCGCCGGCCACCCCGAGCCGCGCATCACTTACAGCCACCACACCCAGGAAACCAACGGGAGACAAATAAAACGCAGCGAATGTATGCCCAGACCTGGCCCGATGATGCAAACGACAACTAGCAATCAACAAAAGGTTCATAACATGGAAAGCCCACTTATACGCGTTCAGGAACATATGGGAATCGGTAATGCAACCGCCTGGGCTGGCTTAGAAATATCGTCGAACATGTGGTGGGCATGGACCGGAGGAAGGATATCAACCCTTCTTGCACTCGGACTCAGCGCCAAACTTAAAAAAAATCATCAAAGGGGCATTCGAAATCAACCACATTAGCCGGCAGAAGCCCAGCACGCGTGTGACTAACAGGAGGAACAAAACTCAGCGTCCTATCCAAGCAAAATAGGGCGGAGTAGCAGGGATTCACGGGGAGGACGGGCGTTTAAAATGAGGAGATCCCTACTCGGCCTCGGCAGCGGCGACGGGAGGGTGAACTCGAAATGGATCGAGCAATGGCTGGCCGTCCCGCGGTGTTCTCGAAGCGAGACCCTCGGGAAAGCAACGCAACTCGACACAAATCAAAAAGCTACGCACAAGACCTACCTGGTTCGGGTTGGGGGGTGGGGTAAGGTGTGCGGGGAGTGGGCGGTTGACGAACGGACTCTGGCGACGGTCGACCACCCTCTCGAGCTCCCTCAGTCTCCGGTTCTCTCCCTCTCACTCGCTCAAAAATCTCCGAGCTCTCCGATCTCTCCCCACTCCCTCGGCCAAAAGCGAACCCCGAAAAACAGAACGCTCTCTGTGCATAATTTTCTTAACTAGCTGTAAGATTGGGGTACGCGGGACCGGAATGCACTTGACAATCCAAGCAATAGGCCAAGACATGGCTGCGATCCCCACACATTCACCCCATTGTCCCCAGCTCAACCACTTCGTGACTGCGAACTGCTTCAGGAACTCAACCATTACCACCTGGAGGACCACCGTCAAGAAGATGATCCCTAGGAACAGCTTGTTCTTGTGAATGCCCTCAAATATGTTCTTCTTCGCAAGCTTCCTCACATTGAACTCGTTGAAGACCTGGCACAGGACGAACACGTTAAATATCAACGTCCGCTTCACCGCCTCGTCTACGCCGAAGATCGATTCGCCCTTGAATTGTAGAGTAAGGAGGACAGCCACTTGGTAAATTGCTTGTCCCACCAGATTCCTCCACATGACGTTTGTTATGAGTGGCTCGGTCCAGCCCACGGGGGGCTTTTTCATGACCTCCCTGGTCTGCTCTGTGGACAGGTCTGTGGACAGAGCGAAGGCGCCAAGCGTGTCCACAATCAGGTTCACCCATAAGAGCTGGATGGCTGTCAAAGGGACGTCACGGGAGGAGATTGCGGCCACAAAATTGATCAAAAGGGCCGCGACGTTTACTGTGAGCTTGAACTGGATGAACTTCTGGATGTTATCATAGATGCATCGACCCCAACGCAGCACCTCCGCCACAGAGGCGAAGTTGTCACCGTGGATGACAATGTCCGAGCTCTCTTCGGCAACCTCAATGCCTTGGATGCCCATCGAGACCCCGATGTGGGCTTCCTTGAGGGCCTGTGCATCGTTTATGCCGTCCCCTACGAAGGCGACCACATGGCCTTTCTTCTTCAGGGATTGAACCATGAGGAGCTTATTGAGAGACGAGGATCTCGTCATGACCTCGATTTCGTCTAGCATCCCAGGCCTCATAGTCATGCACTTGCGGAAATCATTCCCTTTCAAGATGACACTTTTGGAGGGACGTTTCTCAGACCTGATAATCCCGCACTCCGTGGCGATGGCCTTAGCAGGGACGATGCCGTCTCCTGTTATCATCTTGATGTTCACTCCCGCATCCTGAAAAGCTTGGACCGCGGTCTCCACACCAGGACGGCACAGTTCCTTGATACCAACGAGTCCTAGTAATGTCAGGCTGTCCTCTCGGATCGTTTTCCGGTCTTCTATTTCTTTGGCTGCTTCTGCGCAGACTTGTTTATGAGCAAAAGCGATGCACCTGAGGCCGCTCACCCTCATCTCGTGGATAATCTCCTTGAATCTCATCCTTTTACCTTCGTCTAAATTTTCCTTCTTCCCCAACCAGTTGTAGAAGCTTGAGCACATCACCAAGATCATCTTTGCCGCTCCTTTCAAGTGCACATGAAATGTGTCATCTATGCTCTTCTTTATTAGGACACCGCTTGTCTTCTTCTGCGAGTTGAAGGCTTCGACTCGGATGACTTCACATCTCTCCTTTTTCTCCTCCATGTCAATGCTTAATTGTGAAACTGCCCAGGAAAGAATCGCTTTCTCGGTGGGACTACCAGAGAACTTGTACACCGATTCTGAAGATGGCTTATAGACGCTGCCCTTGGTGTTCAAAGCAACTCCGTCCTTAATCAAATCCAGGACAAACTTGGAGACAGGGAAGCACCCGTTTTCTGCCACGGACATTCGGCCGACCCAGAATTTCTTCACTTTCATCTGGTTCATCGTGAGAGTGCCGGTCTTGTCGATGCAAATAGTGGTGGCCGACCCCATTGTCTCGCAGGCCCAAAGCTTCCTCACCATCACTTTATCCCTTATCATTCTCTTCATTGAATAAGCAAGAATGAGTGTTACCGCGATTGGCAATCCTTCGGGAATCATGACAGATATGATTGTCACTGTGGCTGCAATTTTTCCCCCCACAGAGTTCATGATGTTGTCACCCATCGTTTGCCCTGGAACGAATTCCTGTTTCCTGTTCGCGTCCTGTTTTTTTCCCATGAAGTAGTGAATTTGCAGGACCACAAGAACCAGAAAATTGACCACCAAGCTGACTTTGCTGATCGACGAGGTGAGCTTGTTGAGCCGAGCCTGTAAAGGGGTTTCCTCGCTGCTGTCGTGGTTGATTGAACTCATCATCTGGCCGCCCTTCGTATTCATCCCAACCGTTGTGACCAGCATCCGAGCATCCCCACCAACGACCTTTGTTCCAGAGAACAGGAATGGATTCTGATCGTTCTTCTCTTCTATGCAATCACTCTCCCCAGTCATGCTCGATTCGTCAACCTAAATTGATGATACAAACGTTGCACATGATTTAGGGACGCTAGAATGCGGAGTCTCAAGTTGAAACAAAGAAAATGAAACCTGAATAAATATTAACCCGAGAAGAAACGGATTATGTTTAAGCATACTTTTTCCAGTAAATTTTTTTAACAAAGTTGTTCTCCTACGACTGGAGTTACGAATTAAAACCCTTACTTTCCTCTTTTTTTATAGAATTAAAATTATGAAAATGACTGCAGTATCAAACAGAATATCATACGCTTTTACATTTCTTTGTACGAATTACTAAACTAATTAATCAACCTGGGCTCGAACTTGGTAATACTAATACTATATATTTCTGGAGGAAACTAACATGAGTTAATATGTGAAACTAATGCGATCAAAACAGTACAAGTTCTTGTCCATACCCACAAGCGGCGCCCAATGATGTACAGACCGTCTGCCGGGACTTGATTGCCTGGCCACAGACAAACGACATCTCCGACGACGATATTGGATCTGGACGCTTGCTGCCGCCGGCCCTTTCTTATCACATCGAAGAGAATATTACCACTAGCCCCATACAATTTATCAAACTGCCAGTTCTGCTGATATTTGCACACGGCGGACACCACAATCACGAGGAAAACTGAGAAGAACGAGCTCCCACCGCTGTACCAGCCTTCCCTGAGCCCGCTCTCCTTGATCGTGAGCCCGGGCAAAAGCCCAGCGCAAACAAGAAGAGTCAGGTGCGTGAGGTCCTTGAAAGCCTCGAGCAAAAAGTGGAAGAAGCCCTTGGCGGGCCGCTTGAATGTGTTGACACCGAATGCGTTTTGCCTGCGAGTGATGTCATCCGGTTCGCCGCTGATTCCTCTCAAGGCATCAGTATTAAGGGCGCGGGCGATTCCCCTTCTGCCGTATTTTCTCTGGAGGTCGCCGAGGTCCTTCTCATTGACCAGACTTGTGAGCTCTGACTGATTAATCCCGAAGGAGCTGGGTTGATCGTGGATTGAAATCGAAGTGTGGGAAGGATATCTTCTTCGCCTCGCTGAGGCCATTGCTCGGGCGATTCGAGGTGGCCTAGGAGCGGAAGGAGTAACCACTCCTCAGCAATGGGAAGAGATGTACAGATAGGGCCGACAGAGAGAAACTCTGATTGTTTTGTGAAAGCAACGAGAAAAGCAATCTTGGAGTTTGCGGAATGATGTCTGAGAAAATACCCACGCATGGGTTAAGCGGTGAGTTGGGTTAAGCGGTGCATCGGGCTACAGACTATATAGCACTGATATGAACACACGACACTATACGTTGACACATCATTTATAAAAAAATAAAAAATTTTGATACGTTAGAACACGTTATATAATAAATAAATATTTTTATATATACATATAATTATTTCAAAACTAAACAGTAGAGTCAATAAATTTATGATTTTTTACAGTGACCAGCATTTATCATTATTCAACATTGTTCATCTCCTTTCTTGAAATTACCCTCCACCCTCCATCCTCCCCCTCCAAAAAAAGAAGAGAAGAAAAAGACAAATCCGTCAAATTGGACGGACATCCCCATTTTAAATTATTTTATGCTCTTCACGGCACCATTATTTTTTTCCGCTCTTCCTTGAAAATCCAAACCCTAGTCACCTACTTTTCCTCCTAGGTTCCTCCTCCTTGCACGATACCCCATTGTTTAATCTTTTTTTTGCCCTCTTTGGAAACCCAAACCCTAGCCACCTCCTCCTCCATGGCACCCGCATTTTTTTTTTTCTGCCCTTCCTTGGAAACCTAAACCCTAGCCGTCTCCTCCTCCTTCTAGGTTCCTCCTCCTTGCACGGCATCCCCATTCTTAATCTTTTTCTACTCTTCTTCCTAAAGCAAGAAGAGCAACCTTGAAACCCCCAGAAAACCCGCTCCCTCCTCCTCATTGCATGATCCTCTTCCTCTCAATCTGTACTCTCTCTTGGTTGCCTCATCACAATCATTCGTTGCCTTGCCTTTGGCCCTCCCTCCATCGCGGTGTTGCAGTCGCGTCGCCTATTTCTCTCTTCCTCGAGCCCTCTCTTACAGTCACAGCCTCACCACTGTGGCCTCGCCTCCGCAACCTTGTTTCCTCTCCCTCGCCCTCGTCTCCACCCTCCATCACCTTCTACAACGATTCACTCTCCCTTCACACTTGCAGACCCACTCTAGAAACCTAGTCTCTTGCAATTCCGGACCCGCGAGTCAGAGCGTATCGAGAATAGTTGACTTTCCGACATGTGTTGACCGTGTGTCCGAGCATGTCCAAACGTGTTGGAGCATGTCGGGAGCATGTCAAACACCCCAACACGTGTCCGACAAGACACATAAGGTTCCAGAAAGTTGCTTCATAGGCTACCACGTGTCCGAAACCATGTGTTCGTGCTTCATAGGCTACCGCGTGATTGCGGGACACGGAAGTTGCTAACGGTTTCCAAGAAAGGACAACCCGAAAGACTCACGCAGAGGAGAGATTTAATGCAAAACAACGGTTGATTGTGGACCAATGCAAGATATTTTGTGAGTGCATACTAGGGTTATAGCGAAATTGAGGCACCGCGGGGGTAAACACGTTTCTAGGAAAGCCCACAATTGACTTAATTTGACGGGCAAGGGATGGGGAGTCCGCGAATAGTCAAAAGATATGCAAGGAGGATGAGAGCCAATGCTGTGTTGTGAATTAGAATTTATCATTTATTATCTGCAGAAAAGGTAGATTTGACAAATCTACAATATTTCTAAATATGAGTGTTTGTGGTAGTGCTTATATGAATCTGAATAGTGTTTTGTTTAAGGTGGAGCTACAACTAGAAACACTTGAAGTAGAAAGTACTAGTGTGATAATCGATGGAGATAATACTTATAATGAGATTAAGCCTATAGAGTCAACAGTTGTTATAACTGTTGAGTTTAACAAGATCTAAGTCGATCTGTTAAAATATATGGATGCAAAAGTGGTTTTACATCTATAGTTGAGAAGGTTGTGTTGAAAAATCATTGTGCAGTAATTAAAAGTGGATGTAAAATTGGTGTTTTAATGAGGTCTACGGTTATAGTGAAGTTTAAGCGATGCTTAGAATCGAAATATGTCTATAGTGGTTGAGCTCATATGGGGTTATGGGAGATTATACCGAAGTTCGGATTTTAAAAAGCAATTGTAACTGGGCTTTAATGTTGAGCCAAGGTGGAAATTGTTAAAAATATGTCTCGGCTTTTAGCCTAAAAAGAAAACTTTGGTAATTTGGCTAATTTGAAATATCAAAGTGCCATTTCCAAGTGAGTACTTGACGTGGATTATTGTTCGTGAATTACATCCAAGAAAGATTAATATTTGTAGTTTATGTTGAGATTTGTTTAATACTTTTGCAAGATTAAGAGATTATTTCGCAAAGAATTGCGTGACTAAATATTGCGTATGTTATTAGATGTAATTGGGAGTTGAGAAACACCAAAAGTGTTTAAGTGACTCGAGTGTATAACCTCCGTTGTATTGCTTGATCTATAATAGAATTTGCTGCTGCTCATTCTGTGGACGTAAGTCATTATGACAAAATCACGTAAATATGATATTTGATTTATTTTCTTAATCTATTTATTTTATTATTCGATTGCTCACTTTCCAGAACATATATAATGACCATGGATTGCATGTACTTCATATACATGTGTCGCAACCCACCCCTCGGGGGGAGGGAATATGTTTAAAGGTATTGTCTAAAGATTGGGCCTATGGCTCATGATCGCATGGGTTCTCCCAAGTCTATACCTTGCATGACATTGGATGTTCAAATTGAAGGTATTTTTTTTTTTTTTAAAGAATGAGTCGCCACTAGCCTATGGGGTCGACTAGAAATCAAGTGAGGTATGGAGTATACCTCACTTCCTACGCAATGAGAGAATCTAAATTTGGGGACTTGATTATACTAATTAATCAATTAGTGCCATTTCGGTATCTAATCCTCTTCATTTTAGTTAGGCTAATTAATCGAGTTTAGTTTAATTAATTATAATTAGCCTATTAATTGTAATTAGCATAATTAATCGCGATTAGCTTAATTAATTGCGATTAGCTTAATTAATTGCGATTAGTGTAATTAATGATAGATTAGTCGTTAAGGAGAATTTTATACCCGTTTTTCCGGATGAGATTGTGCGTAATTCCGATTGTTTGCACATGTGATGTTATGTTATTGATTGCCCAATTATGAATTTTATTTATTATTTTCGAAAAGGGTTTTATAGGCAAGAAAATAGAAAAATATGAGGTGTTGGGTTTGAATGCCAAATTTTACATGCTAAATAAAATAATGGGGTTTTAAAATAAAATTATGCAAAGTTTAACGGGTTGATTTCAAATACGTGACCACGTACGAATATTTCATTGGGATTTTTAAATGTGAAAAATTGCCAAAGTTAATTATTTGAAAATGACCTATTGCTTTCTTGGTTAATGACAATAAAAATTGGCTTGATTGTTGATGTGCTTGAGTGGTGATTTAACCGAATCCGTCACCCAACAGAAGTTTGGGGGCGATGCCCAATTTTTATCGAATGTTCGGCAAGGGTCCAAATGTCGAGTCGCGGTTGAGGCCGGATCGATACTCCTTTATGGAATGCCATCTAGGTGGGGGTTCTAGATGATGCTGTGCCTGATGGGGCAAGACGATGCCCGGTCACGTCGGAAGACCGCCAACTCTTGTGTTAGCCATGGCCCGATGGGTCGTATAATTGGAACACTTATGTTTGACAGTGCGCTTGGCTATTATGGATTATGTTCTGATTATCATTTATGTGTGTTGCATTAATATTGCCATGTGAGGTGTACTAATATGCAAGGGTATGCCAATGTGAGGTAAGATTGCATGCCGTTGCATGTTTAAGCCATCTCCAAGGTGAATTAGCTTCTTAATCGAGATTTAGGAAGTTGACTTGCTGAGATTTTATCACCTTGCTGTTGTTAACTATTTTTAGGGCTATAGCGTGGGGAAACTGCTAGGTGCTGTTGTGGTGGGCGCGAGATGTGACACTTTTTGGTTGGCCTTGCCATCAGTGAAGCTAAAGTTAACCCTGACCTTTCTGACCCTTTTTGCTCATAGGTCGTGTAGGAGTTGCATTTTGTTTTAGGCATGTAAATGTTAAACTTCTTGGGTTAACAAGTGGATAAATAAAGGTTAGGCTTCTAGAAATCGTTTGTTGTGTTTTACTATCCATGTTTTGTTGATTGATTGGGTGTTTAGTTAATTCGCTTAGATAAAAAGAATGGGTCGGCGACACGTCCTGGGACGTAGCATTTTTAATTAACCGTCGAGGGATGTTTACGCGCTCGGGGTTCGGGGCTTGACAATGCCTGGGCTACCAGATTTCTCCGCATGATCTTGACTATAAGTGGATCGGTTCCAAGCCGCGGGATGCTTTTGCATGAGCCCATCAGTCGGTCGCTCGGTGTTGAGGGCCAAGGCGCCTATATATGCACGATTTGGCTCGCCCGTAATTTGTCATGTCTACATTCCAAACTCTGAGAATAAGGGCCCCCTTGAATTGACATCGCCTACGTCTGTAATTCATACCGATTTGCTCGTCTCACGGAATTCGTCACTCTTCACGCTCATATTTGAAGTTGCAATCTCTGTCGGACACTGATGGGGCCAGAGACGCAACAAGCCGACGGTACTCCACGACATAATTCGCTTATAATTCAAGGCAAATCTCTTATTTCCTAGCATAACATGAAAACAAAATGTTAATGCACAAAATCTGAAATATAAAAGAATAGTATTGGGCTTTGTTTTGAAGCGCTTTAATTTGATTCGAGTCAGTTCCTTTTAGAAGACTGCGCCAGCATACTAAGCCCAGATAAGCCAAGCTCGGTCTTTTGACCCGTGCCGAAAGATCGATTGATTACTCATTCCTTATTTCTCAATGAACACTTTCTTTCAATCGAATATATTACATCATTGATTACGCATTCCTCATTTACTGGGCAAAGAAAAAAAAAAATCACACAGCATCAATGACGAATTCAATATACCTCCTGTACAATGGAAAGCTTTGAGTTAGGGCCAAGTAGCGTTTCTACTGGTTTCTGTGCACGATTTTCCTCACAAGCTCCTTGCTTTTGGATCCCAAGTAGCTGAAGATTGGTGTTACCGGGATGCACTTGACGACCCAACTTATAGGCCAAGATGCAGCCGCAATTCCGACACACGCACCCCACTGACCCCAGCTCAATCGCTCCGTGTCAGCGAACCGCTTTAAGAACTCGACCATCACCACCTGGAGGACGACCGTCATGAAGATGATCCCGAGGAACAGCTTGTTCTTGTGAATGCCCTCGAACACATTCTTCTTCTCAAGCTTCTCGCGTTGAACTCATTGAAAACCTGGCACAGGACGAAGGCGTTGAATATCAGTGTCCGCTTTGCTACCTCGTTGACCCCGAAGATCGATCCGCCCTTGAATTGCAAAGTGAGGAGGATGGCCGTTTGGTACGTTGCTTGTGCTATAACATTCCTCCACATGACGTTGGTTATGAGTGGCTTGGTTCGGCCCACGGGGGGTTTCTCCATGAGCTCCCTGGTAGGCCGCTCGGTGGCCAGGGCGAGGGCGCCGAGTGTGTCCATGATCAAGTTCACCCATAAGAGCTGGACCGCCGTTAGAGGGACATGGCCGGAGGAGACCGCAGCCACAAAGTTGATCACGAGGGCCGCGACATTCACCGTGAGCTGGAACTGGATGAACTTTTGGATGTTAGTGTAGACGCATCGACCCCAATGCAGCACCGTCACCACAGAGGCGAAGTTGTCGTCAAGGATGACAATGTCTGAGCTCTCTTTGGCGACCTCAGTGCCTTGGATGCCCATCGAGAGCCCGATGTCAGCTTCCTTGAGGGCCGGTGCATCATTCGTGCCGTCCCCAGTGACAGCAACCACATGGCCTTTCTGCTTCAGGCATTGAACCATCAGGAGCTTATCGAAAGGTGAGGATCTTGCCATGACCCGGATTTTCTCGACTCTTTGAAGCCTCTCCACAGGTGTGTAGTTGCGGAACTCAGCTCCTTCCATGATGGCTCCATTGAAGGCGTCGTCCCCGGGCCTAAGAATCCCACACTCAGTGGCAATGGCCTTGGCAGTGAAGATGTTGTCTCCTGTTATCATCTTGATGTTCACTCCTGCGTCTTGACAAGCTTGGACCGCGCTCCTCACACCAGGACGGCATGGGTCCTTAATACCAACAAGTCCTAGCAATGTTAGGCGATCCTCTTGGATCTTCTTCCCGTCTTCTTTTTCTTTGGTCACTTCCTCGGAGACTTGTTTATGAGCAAAAGCGATGCACCTGAGGCTGCTCGCCGCCATGCCCTGGATAATCTGCTCGAATTTCATCCTTTCATCTTTGTCCAAATCTTTCTCTATCCCAGACCCGTCGTAGAAGCTCGAGCACATTGCCAAGACCATCTCTGCCGCTCCTTTCCAGTGTACATGGAATGAGTCATCCACGCTCTTCTTTATTAGGACACCACTTCTCTTCTTCAACGAATTGAAGGCTTCAACTTGGATGACTTCACATCTCTTCTTTATTTCCTCCATGTCCATGCTTAATTGTGAAACTGCCCAGGAAAGAATCGCTTTCTCAGTGGGACTGCCGGAGAACTCGTACTCCGATCCCAAAGACCGCTTATAGACGCAACCCGTGGTGTTCGATGTGACCCCCTCCTGAATAAAATCCAGGACATACTTGGAGGCAGAGGAGTATGCGTTTTCTGCCACAGAGTTTTTGCCAACCCAGAATTTCGTCACCTTCATCTGGTTCATTGTCAGAGTGCCGGTCTTGTCAGTGCAAATAGTGGTGGCTGACCCCATCGTCTCGCAGGCTGACAGCTTCCTTACCATCGCCTGATCTGCCATCATCCTCTTCATCGAATAGGCGAGAGTTAGGGTTACCGCGAGTGGCAAGCCTTCAGGAATTGCGACCACCACGATTGTCACAGCAGCTGCAATGATGCCCACCAGGGAGTTTATGATATCGTCACCTGTCGTTTGGCCGGCAATGAATTCCTGGCTACTGTTCTCATCCTGTGTGTTTCCCGTGAAATAGCGAATCAGTAGGACTATGAGAACCAGGAATGCAACTGCCAAGCCTACTTTGCCAATCGATGAGGTTAGCTTGTTGAGCCGAGCTTGTAAAGGGGTTTGCTCGCTATTGTCACGGCTGATGGAGCTCATCATCTCGCCCCATGTCGTGTTCATACCGACTGATGTAATGAGCATCTGAGCATACCCATCAGCAACCTTTGTTCCTGAGAACAGGAATGGATTACGATTGCTGTTCACTTCTACGTGATCACTCTCCCCAGTCATGCTTGATTCGTCAACCTAAATTAACAATACAAAAGTTGCTCTTGATTTAGTGACGCTAGGATGACACGATACGACGCATTCCAGTCAAGAAACTGAAATCTCAGTAAATAGTAACACAAGAACAAATTGATTCTATTTTAACTATACTTTTGTGGTAAAATTCTTTCAGTAAGTTTGTTCTACTTTGACTACAACTACGACTTAAAACCGTTACTTTTCATAGAACTAAGATTGACACACGGACCCCTAAAGAGCCATAACTTGGCAAAAAGTGACACTTAACTGCCATAACTTACGAAAGGTACACTTAAGTGTCACATTTTAAGAAAAGTGGGACACGAGTGCCATTTCCGGCAAAGTTGGCCGGAAATCATACGTGTCATTAAAATATTAATATTTCTCGCCGATGTATTTCGCTGGAGAGCTAAGTCAGCTCGAATTCGACCAAAACAACATCGTTTTGGCATAATTTGAATTTTATAATAATATAAAAATTATTTAAATTAAATTTAAAAATAAATTTCCACTTTTAGAAGACCCTGCGTTATATCACCGGATCTCGATTTTTCATATATAAATGTAACTAATGTATCTGTACCTATGGGATAGGGATAGAGAAAGAGGAAAAAACGGAAGATTTCACTCACATAGTACTTTTGATCGAAAAATCAATCTTTCGTACCCTTCGCTCAATGAGAAAACGGGTCGATTCTACAGGATCAAACCTATGGGACTTAAGGAATGATGGAAGGGAATAAAAAAAGAAATAAAAAAAGAAAAGAAATAAAATGTGATATCTCACACCGGGTAAATCCTTAACCCTTCCCCCTCTTACTAAGACTACAGAATGTTCTTGTGAATTATGGCCAATACCAGGTATTTAGTCCGAATCGGTGAAATGAGGGAATCTATAAAAATTATTCAACAAGCTCTGGAAGGAATTAGTAGAATTTTCTCTTCGAGTGAAATCAATACCATTCCTGCTAGTTCTTATACTGGAGAATAATTTTTTTAAAACATTAAAAACTTTAAAAAATTACAAATTTTTTTAAAAAATTACAAAAAAATTACAAAAATTACAAAAAATTAAAAAAATTTACAAAAATTTACAAAATTTACAAAAAATTTCAGCCCTCAGCCGCCTCCCTTTTTCTATTTTCCTTTTTAATTTTTTTGTAAATTTTTTAATTTTGCAAAAAATTTTTTAATTTTTTAAATAAATTTATTTTAAATCTAATTTAATTAATTTTATATTAAATTTTTTACCATGTCAGCACCAAAACGACGTCGTTTTGGGTGTTGGCCAAAATAGAGCCCTTAAATCGGCCAAAACGATGTTGTTTTGGTATAAGTTGAATTTTAATATAATATAAAAATTAATTAAATTAAATTTAAAACAAAATAATAATATAATTTATATTTATTTTTAAAAAACGGAGGAGGAAGGCAGCTAGCAGCTGAGGGTAGAGCCCTCGCTGCCGTCGCCTCCCCGCCGTTGCCGGAAGGTGGGGGAGGGTTATCTGGGGCCGCCTCCCTTTTTTTTTTTTAATTTTTTTTAAATTGTTTAAATTGTTTAAATTTGTATCATGAAAAATGGATACAAATTTTTGACTGCTACTTAGTATCGGTAATAGGTCTGAAAAAGTATCTAAAAATATCCAATTTACCACGTTAGCACTAAAACAACGCCGTTTTGCACTCGCTTCGCCAGAAAATTAACACATCAGCGTTTTGGCTAGATTTTAGCCAGATTGGCACTCAAGTGATTCATTTTGCTCCGATTTTGGTACTTAAGTGTACCTTTCGTAATTTATGGCACTTAAGTATCATTTTATGCAAAGTTATGGCACTTAAAGCGTTCTTTTGTCAACTAAGATTATAAAAATAACAAACTGCCCCGTATCAAAGAGAATATCATACATTTCTACATTTCTTTGGACTAATTACTTAACTAAATATTTCTGGAGGAAACCAACATGAGTAAATATGCAAATCTAACGCGGTCAAGCCAGTAAAAATTGCTGTCCATACCTGCAGGGAGTGCCCCTGGAGGAACAGCCCGTCCGCCGGAACTTGATCGCCAATCTTCAAACAAATGACGTCTCCGACGACGATCTCGAATATGGAAACCTGCTGCCGCCGACCCTTCCTTATCACATCAATGAGAATATTACCGCTCACCTGAGACAATTTTTCAAATTGCCTGTTCTGCCGGTAATTGCTCATGGCTGACACCGTGATCACAAGGACCACCGCAACGAATATACTGCCCCCGTCGTACCAGCCTTCCTTGATCCCATTCTTCTTGATCCCAAACCCGAGCGAAAGCCCAGCACAGACAAGAAGAATCATGATTGTGAGGTCCTTGAAAGCCTCGAACATGAAGTGGAAGAAGCCCTTGGCAGGTGGCTTCTTGTATGAGTTAACGCCAAATGCATTTTGCCTGCGAGAAAGATCAACCGGGTCGCCGCTTATCCCGACTGAGACATCAATTTCGAGTGTTGAGGCAACATTCTTGACCCCGCCGAATTCCTGGAGGTGGTGGAGGTCCTTTTCCTTGACCAGCTTGGTGAGCCGTGACTGATCAATCTCGAAGGAGGTGGGTTGATAGCAGCGAGTGCTCTGATCCTCATCGTGAATCGAAAGCAAAGTGTAGGAAGGAGATTTTCTAGGGAATTTCTTGGTTTTCTTTGCAGAGGTAGTGATGGCTCGGGAGGAATAGATGGTGGCGAATGCCAAACGCCATTGCTTGGCGAACTTGCGCACTGTAGGCGAGTCGAGACAGAACTTGCATTGGACGCAGTAGTCCCCGCTGAGAATGCTCGTCATTGCTCGGAAGAGACACACAGGCTTGTGATCCTATTACGAGACAGGGTGACACAATGCAAATGGCAAGACGAAAGGCAAGAAACTCTAAAGTTTGGTGTTGCGTTAGCCCGGGAAAGTGCAACGTTCGAATTTGTGTGGAGTGATGATGGATACAATGACCATGGATTGCACGTACTTTATATACAAACGGGAACAGAAAAAGAGGGCGACGGCATTTCTCCGAAGGTGTAAGATATGCTTTTCTTTTTACTTTGCGTCACGCGGCCAGCTTGTTTGCTTTTGGTGGGTTTCCCATAAACGAACCCCAACGCCGCGTTGTTTCTTGAAGACGCTCCATCATTCTTTCGCAAAAGAAGAGAATCATATTCCTTAAGACTTTAAGTCCCACCGTCCCGAATACACGGTGACGTCCTATCTCCCATGTCTCCTTCAATCAATTAACGGGTAGGTGATGAATATAATCATCGCTCCCATTCATTTCTCGTGAAGTAGGTCCGTAGGTGATGTCCTCACTTGTAACGCGCCAATTCAAGCTTCAACTTTTCGACCAAAAAAAACGAAAAAAAATTCAAGATTCAGCCGAAGGAAGGTACTTTCCTCTCTGGGTGTTTTATAAGCGAGCGATCTCTTGTTATATCCTGCGGATGAAACCTGCTTTTCAGGTGTCGATTCTCACTGAAAAGTATTGGGGCAACGGTTCCGCGAATCCCAGAACTTGCCAGGAACTTTCCTCGCCAAATCTTTTCCCTCCAAGAGAGATGAAATCTTAAAAAAGGAGCGAGCGATTCCCCGTCAAGTATCAATTGATTTAGATGGAAGCTAAAGAGAAAGTAAGGGCCCTTGGTCGTGGACAATTTCTTAATCTCTCGTTTTAGTGAAAGCAAAAAACAAAAATAGAACTTTGCTTTTTATTTTTCAATATTTGAAGGCGCGCACATTGAATATGTGTTTAAAAAGCACATTTAATTATCCTATTCACAAGGTATTAATAGTGAGTTGGGATATACTTAGGTGACGGCTCCATTATTTTGATGAAAGAGACGAGACCATCCTGGTCATGCAATTTTACATGAAATCTAGATGACTCGTTTATCCAGTTTCCAAGGTAAAAGCTCCGCATTGCATGTGCACTAGCTATCGAGGGCAAAAGATGCCAAGCGACATTGATGATTCGCGAGTTTTGCCTTTAAATACAAATTCCACTTATAATGATTTTAAGCCAAAGAAATTTCACTCCATCCAAGTATGTCTTCCGTAACCCTATGGCTGATGGGAATAAAACCTTACGGAGCCGGGAATAAATCCCTGCGGTTGACGGTAATAAAACCCTACAGAAGCCGGGAATAAAACCCCACGTTTGATGGATGTAGTAAAAAGCATACAAAAAAAAAAAAAAAAAAAACAAATCAAAGTAAAATACTATAGTAAATGGTTAAAATGTGAAAATACCCCAAACATCTCCTGAAAAAAAAGATATCTAAAAAGTTTAATTACAATATATTAACCTAGAAATTTAAACTCACAAATTCGATGAGCTATCATATGTATAATCATTCCAATAACTACTAAAAAAGTTTGAAATATCAAAAATCCACTATCGTCCAACAACAAATATTGAAGATACTTTTTGACATCTGAAATAATAAAATGGATAGATTTAATGATTGCTAATGTATATTTATCTAAAACCGATTTACCAAAACGTATCGAAATAGAACATTCCCTAATATGTCTTTTTTCAATATGAAATTAATTTTCGTACAATGTATGACCTTTTGCCCCTCGAGGAATCAAATCAAATTTATACCTTATAGCCCATTTTTGTGGCTTCATTAAACGTCATAAGAAAGTTTCAATGTCTTGTTTGGAGGTTTCCTATTTTGAAGAAGAACTCTTAGGGAATTTATATATATAGTTGTAATTCTTTCTTCCCTATAGAGTTATAGAGTTAACGAGTAATTGAAAATGGCAATTCCTTGCTTTGGCATTGTATTAATATTCTTTCCTTCTCAATTGATTGCGCTCACTAACATCGGACTTGTTGTCCTACATCAGCTATGACTTGGAAAATCTCTTAACATGAGGCATTTTTGATATTAACACAAGCACAATGCTAAAAACACTACAATCAGTGGAATCGAATTGTTTATATTTCTAAATTAAAAAAAAATTACTTTATAGATTTAATATCGTGAATCATTCTAGCTCTATATTACTCACATGAAGCGTGTCACAAATAAGTTTACTAATGATATTATATGTATTGAAAAGGAGATCCACAAATTACTTTTTACTTGAATAGCCAATTAATAATGTAATATTTAGATCCTTTTGACTAAGTCAAAAGATAGTGGCGGGACCAAAAAAAAAGAAAAGAAGAAGAAGAAGAAGAAAGTGGACTCTTCAGTTTATACAGAAGGTCAAGACGCACGCAGAGAAAAAGAAAGGAAAGGAAAGAAAGAAGAGAGAAGAAGAATAAAGGAAAAGAAAAAAGAGAGGATTTTGCGTCATGAAACGCGTTGCCAAGCCAATTCAATACGTATGGCAACTCCCGGTAAGTGTTCACACCTTTTGTTTGTCAAATGAAAGTAATATTTTGGATTAGGGCATAAATTTGGGGTTTTATGAATTTTGAACTTTGAAGTTCATTAAAAAGTCATTGAGCTATGTACATACATAAAAAATGATAATTTAGAGTGTTGTGGAGTCATAAAATTTATAGAACTTGATTTGGATTTACGATTAGCCTAAAACAAAATTATGAAGTTGGCCACGAGTCATGAACAGTGCACGACCAGTGGCTTTTGGGCTGAATTTCGATGGTTTTCACCATGATTTTGGTTCAGCCAAGTTGGAGTTCTTGTAATGCATTGAAAATGCTTTCCATTGACTATAATCATGTTTGAAACGGGGTTCGGTGAAAAAAGTTATGCCATGACCAAATTTCACGCTCAAGCTCCGTATTGTGAATGGCTTTGAATAGTTGCTTTGGACAAGCAATTTGTGGGCGCGCTAGAAACATTTTGTTAGCATTTAAGCTTAGTATAGTTAAATTGTAGTTGGGGTGGATTATACTCGATTTCAACGTTGTTTTTTACTTATTTGATAAGATTGTGAGTTCGGCAATTCGAGTAATCTTTTTATTTGGTCATAGGCATTTTCAAGTAAGTGGGACTATCTCTTCTTTTGATTTTTGGAACTCATATTCAAAATACTATGGATTATATCTCGTATGAATTATGAAATGGCATTATTGTTGCATAAAAAGCTAGATCGAGCATATACTACTCTTTGGTTATTTATGAATATTTAGAAAGCATGCTATATTAGTTATTGTGAAGTTGTGTAAAACTGTTTTATGAGTTGGTTTATGAAAGGATTTATGAATGATTTGAGAAATGACGGATGAGTTATATTGTGAAAAGTTATTTTTTTGGTTTATGGGATAGGATTTCTGGTATTATGCTTGTCTGATGTTCAACATGACATTGAACCAATGAGGGGTTTATGGGTATGTATACTGGTTAGGATATACTTTTGGACCAAGCCACTGGCTTTTAGATGGAGATCTTGCCAAGAGGAGAATCATGATCGTCTTGTCATTAGGCGTTGTGTTGTTCAGCGAAATGAACGGACCCTAAATGTCAAAACATATGCAGGTAGGGGATGCCCTGCATCGCATATCTTCATAGGACTAGAGATAGACGTTGCGCATTAAGGGCCTGTTTGTTTTTACTCCAAATAGTATTTGATTTTGTTCTTTCATTCCTCGGAACAAAAAAAAAAGAATAGAAATGCATTTAGTAAATTTTTTGTTCCCAAGAACAAAAAATTATATTTTTGTTTTCGGGAATAGATTTGGAATAGAATAAAAAAGTAGAAAAACTTACTTCTTGTACCCGGAAACAATTCCTAAAATCAATTCCTATTTTTTTTTTCTCTTTTTCTTTTCCTCTTTCTTCTTCTTCTTCCCTTTGGCCGGTCGCCGGCCTCGGCTATGGCCGGTGAGGCTCGGGCCGGCGACCTCGCCGAAGTGTCGCCGACCCCTGGCCACGCCGAGCCACGGCAAGGCTCGTTAGCTTGAGCCTCGCCGTGGCTGGGCGAGGCTCGGCCTCGCCTTGGCTAGGCCGGGCGAGGCCGAGCTGGCCCAGCCACCGGTGAGGCCAAGGCTTGTCTTAGCCAGTCGAGCTGGCTAGACCTCGCCCTGGCCTGGCGAGGCTCCGGTGAGCTAGCCGGACTCGCCCAGTAGGTCGCCGGTCGCCGGTCAAGGCAGTGGCCAGCGACTGACAGCAAAGAAGGAGGAGGAAGAAAAAAAAAGAAAAGAAAAAGAAAAAGAAAAAGAAAAAGAAAATTATAATAAAAGTATTAAAAATTTAAAATAAACCAAAAATTTAAGAGTTTTACCAAATGCATTTCTATCTCGGGAGTAGAAATTTTGGACAGTTACCAAACACGTTTTTTTACTCAAAAATTGTTCCTAGGAATAGAATTGAAAAAAATCATTTTTGATAAAAAAATTATTTCCAGGAGCAAAATGGTTATCAAACATACCCTAAGCGACTTTTCTTTCCTTAAGCGAAGTGTCGTTTTTTTTTTCTTTTTTTTTTTGGCTTTTTTGTTTGCGTTTCTTGACGTGACGACGATACATGAATTGACTTCTTGCTTTTTTTGGGTTATTATATTTTGGGAGCCGCCGTCAGATTCGGGGAGAAATTGAGGGATGGGGGACGGGAGTCAACGAAAAGTCAAAAAGATGTGGAGATACGAGAGAGGCCCAATGCTGCGCTCATTCTTTCTAGACGTGGCGTTACTCCCATTCGTCAGAGGAAAGGAAGGCTATGACCCCAATTCAACTTTTCCATTCAACCATTGGGGGTTCGCCCCAGTGGCCACCCTTCCATCTTGGAAGGGGGAGGTTGGGGGTTCAAATCCCCACCTTCTCGGGGGGATTGGGGTGGGGAAGATTTCATTTCAGGAGTGGGTTTCGACTCCCATGCCCTGTAAGGAGGCAGGGCACAAGTCTGATAGTGAGTGTTAGAGTAGGATTAGCGTAGGACCGACCAAAAAAAAAAAAAAACTTTTCCATTCAAAGCCCATCAAAGAAAATATAAGGTCTTTGATAAGTATTCATGGAACTCTATTAATGAATGTTAGTATTGAGAAAGCTGAAAGCCCAAAGTAAGTAGGGAACTACTTTGATTTTTCAGTATTTTTGGAATGCTATTGTGAAGGTTTGATTATTATTTTTCTTTCCAATATTGTCCTCACCGGTAATTGTGTTTTCCACTTTTGCCTTCAAAAAATAGTATTCATCGTCTTTTTCCTTAGGCTTGTTGGTTCATCATTCAAGTGAGGTCTAGGTCAAGGTCACCATTGTCAAGCTTGAGATTGAGGGTTGTGTGTGTCGGCTAGCCGCTTGCCAGAGCTATTGTCTTTACTACAGCCGTTGTGGGTTGAGGTTGAGGTCGAGCGACTCAAATCTGGCCCTTCAAATGTAGTCATGTGACCTCGGTATCGTGCGTCCTTAGCGTCGTGCATCCTAGGCGACCATCACCTGGGTTGCGAACAATCAAAGGGCTCAAATGGTCTACGGGATTGGTCATCGGTGAAGCTCCAACATTGCAAATCTCTAAATTGCAAATCCTAGAATAATGAGATTGACCGCTAGTAAAGTCTCTTCACCTTGTTGAGGTTGCACAACCCCTAGGATTGCCTCACCTAGGTTTGCGAGACCTCGAAGGTGGCCCTTGGTCACCATCGATGGTTACCTGACTTTGGTGAAGCTCACCTAGCTGCCCTTGCTCGCCCTCTCTTATGTTTTTCTCTTCTTTTTGTATTTCCCTTTTCTTTTCACTTCAAAGTTGCTTTACAAAATGTATACTAAGATGAGTATCCAAACACTATTACTTTCACCAAATGTCTCTTCGTTCAAAGATACTTGGAGAAATGCAAAGCTATTTCCCCAAAGTTGAACCAGAAAGAGCGTGTTCATCCTTTTAGGCCCCACCAATTTTGAAGGATGGGGTGTCTTTATATATTTCCCTTTATTCCTCGTTTAATCATGTGATTGGTAGATTATAAATATAAATACTACTCGCATTCATTTGTTTTATTCTTTCAATTTGATCTTGGATGATGTTGGTATTTATTATGCGCCAATTTTTTATATTTTTTGTCGGTCCTACGCTAATCCTACTCTTAACACTTACTCTCAGACTTTTGTCCTGCCTCCTTGCAGGGTGTGGGAGTCGAAACCCAGTCCTGAAATGAAATCGTCCCCACCCCAATTCCCCCTGAGAATGTGGGGATTTGAACCCCCAACCTTCCCCTTCCAAGATGGAAGGGTGGCCACTGGGGTGAACCCCCAGTGGTTATGCGCCGATTCAAGATTTAGCTAGAGGAACTTTTCCTCTCTCCAGTCCGGGTAGAGGAAAGTGCAACCGTACGATGTGCACCTCTTAAAGTGATGGCGATATATCAAGCCCACCTGAAAGTTGCTCTATAGATATAAATTCTCATTGCGCGTTTGGCTAAAGTAGCCATGCACGAGATAACGTGGTGACAGATGGAACAGACAATAGTAATGTATTTGTTTGAGCTTTGATACGACGAAATAGCAAAAATTTTCCACAGTTTCACAAATGATGTTTCGATTCTAATAGCGTTTATTAATAAATCAGTTTCATAATTTTTGTACAAACTAATTAGACAAATTATTTTGGCGAGCCATATTGCTGGACCCACACTCGGCATAGTTACTTGACAAGCATAGGCAAATATCATGACCAGCCTTATCTGGAGGTTATATGTGATCATTTGGGGCAAGCGAGGGTTAGCACTACGCACAAGCAACGCATAAGAGATCGGGGTGAAATAGAGCAGACGTAAAGGAGTAATACGTGATTATAGTGAATTTGAATACCAAATAACTGATGACATGTCTAAGTTGATTTAGTCGCACGAGGGTGAACCATATATATAGAGTAACCAAGCTATCGAAGCTCTCGATGGCAAGACCTATCCTCCAAAAGTCAAATGATCCATCGAACTAAGACAACGAGACGATTAAGGCGGTTAACGAATAGGATATCGCCACGAGAGAGAATCAAGATTTAGTTAAATCAACACGTCCATTTTCTTGGATTTTTCTGTCCAGGCGTAATTTTGATATTTTCCCCTTTCATACAGAAACGTTTCTGTATCCATCAACGAGAACGGTAAGGTTGAGAGATGTGCATACTATTAGACTCTTTCATGATGGTCCGACTTTGGGGGAGAGCCCGGGAATATTTTAGCTAAGGGTTTTCATTCATTTTCCCTCTACCAATTAGCGAAAGCGAGTTGAGAAGAAAAACATTTTACTTTTCTATGTTTGGACTAATTTTTTTTTTTCATAAATAGAATAATGAAATTACATTACCAAATGGATTTATGTTGTTCCAAACCTATTTCCTAAATCAGAAACATAGATCTAACTAGACATAGAATGATTATCATACGTGCCTTAAACATTGGAATTATGTCTTGAGCTTAAGCCCGTGAATGGAAATTCAATTGCATTTCATAAACAAAATAATGAACTTGCATTAGCAAATGGATTTATATTCTAAATATGTTTTCTAAAACAGAAAAATATATCTAACTAGAAATATAATGGTTATCATGCATACCTTAAACATTGAAATTATGTCTTTTAAGCCCATGAATAGAAATTCGATTGCAATAAATTGTTATTTTTGAATGCCTAAATATATGTCATGAAAATCCTAACTTCTTTTCGGTGTCATGATCCGAAAAGAAAGTTTCAATTGTGCTTCTTATTTGGTAGGGGTGATCAATTCCCGGGCGGTCCGGTCTCCACCCACCGATTCCTCCAGTCTAGACTGAATTCTCGGGCGGTCCAGTCTCCACTCACTTGTTCCTCCAGTCTAGACCGAAGGAGCCTAGAACCAGACCGAAGTTCCTCCAGTCTAGACCGAATTCCAGGGCAGTCCGGTCTCCACTCACCGGTTCCTCCAGTCTAGACCGAAAGAGCCTAGAACAAGATAGGACTAGACCGATCAATCCGCTAATGCATGTTCGCACTTGCAAAAAAAAAAAATCAAACTATTTCAGCATTTGTGTGAACATCGACCACACTTTACAAGTAGCAGGCTTGATCTTAGCTAAAAGGTAGAAGAAACCATGACTAAATCTGGCTTGGCTTTTATTCACAGTCTCTCTTGCGCTCTTTGTGTGCTTGTTTGATGTGGGACTCTCGGAGTGGCTTGTATTTATTAGGTTTTATTCAATACCATCATTTTTCGGCAGGGCAAAAATAGTAATTTGCCTTGGATATCTTGCAGGCGAGGGGAAGCGAGGGAGAGAAGGGGGGGAGGTGGGTAGTGAGTGTATGACGGCTATAGAGAGCTTAGTCTCACATCGGCTGGTAGAAAAGGTTAACAAGTAGGTTGCCTGTTTAAGTAGATAAGTCGAGACAGGCCTCGTAGCGGACGCAGTAGTCATTACTGAGAATGCTCGTCATCGCTTGGAAGAGACACACAGGCTCCCGATCCATTTACGAGACAGGGTGGCACAATGCAAGTGGCACGACGAAAGGAGAAAAACTCTGAAGTTTGGTGTTGCGTTAACCACGAAAAGTGCAACGTTCGAATTTGTGTGGAGCGATGATGGATACAAGGACCATGAATGGCTTGTACTTTATATACAAGCGGGAAAAGCACAAGAGGGTGACGGCATTTGTGCAAAGGTGTAAGATATGCTTTTCTTTTTCTTTGCCTCACGCGGCCAGCTCTGTTTGCTTTTCTTCTGATGGGTTTCCCCCGAAACGAACCCCAACGCCGCGTTGTTTCTTGAAGAAGCTCCGCAGTTATCATTCTTCCGCAAAAGAAGGGAATCATATTCCTTAAGACTTTATAAACATCGCTCACATTCATTTCTCGTGAAGTGTGTCCATAGGTGATGTCCTTGTAACACGCCAAGCTTCAGCCGAAGGAAGGCACTTTCCTCTCTCTCCCTCCAATCAAAGATGGAGTATGCGCGTTTTAAAGCGAGCGATCTCTTGTTATATCCTGCTGATGAAACCTACTCAGCAGGTATCGATTCTCACTGGAAAGTATTGGGGCAATGGTTCCGAGAAACCCAGAACTTGCCTGGAACTTTCCTCGCGAATCTTTTCCCTCCAAATGAGATGAAATCTTAAAAAAGGAGCGAGCGATGCCCCGTCAAATATCAATTGATTTAGATGGAAGCTAAAGAGAAATTAAGGGCCCTTGGTTCGTGGGCAATTTCTTCATCTCTCGTTTCAGTGAAAACGAAAAACGAAAATAGAACTTTGCTTTTATTTTTCAATATATGAACGTGCGCATATTGAATATGCCTTTAAAAAGCACATTTAATTATCATATTCACAAGGTGTTAATAGTGAGTGGGGATATACTTAGGGGACGGTTCCATTATTTTGATGAAAGAGATAGAACCATTCAGGCCACGCGATTTTACATGAAATCTAGATGATTCGTTTATCTAGTTTCCAAGGTAAAAGCTCCGCATTGCATGTGCACTAGCCATCGAGTGCAAAAAAATGCCGAGCGACATTGATAATTCGCGAGTTTTGTCTTTAAATACAAATTTCACTTATAATAATTTTAAACCAAAGAAATTTCACTCTATCCAAGTATATCTTCTGTAACCCTATGGCTGATGTGAATAAAACCTTATGGAAGTTGGGAATAAATCAACGATAATAAAACCCCACAGAAGCCGGGAATAAAAACCCACTGTTGATGGATGTATAAAAAGGGGGAAAATTACCAAAAAAATCCTAAACCTATAATAATTGTGCCAATTTAGTCATAAACTTATTTTTTTTACCAATTGAGTTCTAAATTTTTTACAGTCATGACAGTTCAATCCTTTCAACCAAAATTGGCCGGCCAACGCCGACGTAGCTGGCGGTGCAAGCTTGATAACGATAATTTTTATTTATTTTTTGAATTTTATTATCTTTTTTTTTTCCTTTTTTTTTCTATCTCTCTTCTTCTTCCTCGGCCCCTCTCCATTCTTCTTCTTCTTCTTCGAGCCTCGGCCCCTCTCCAGATATGCGAGGTGAGCCCTCGCCAGATCCGGCAGAGGTGAGCCTCGCTTGTAGCTGGGTGAGCTCGCCCTTGCCTAGCGAGAGAGGTGAGCTCGCCCGACCGCCTCAGGCCAACGACTGGCCAGCTCTCTAGTCAATCGCCCAAGCCAAAGGAAGAAAGAGGGAGGAGGGAGGAGGGAGGAGTAAAAAAGATTAAAAAATAAAATTCAAAAAAATAAAATATTATTTAAAAATTGTCGTTAGCCGACGTTAGTGCCAGCCGGCCCATTTTGGCTGGAAGAACCGCGGGGCACGATTGCAAAAGGTTTATGACTCAATTTATCAAAGAATAAGTTTATGACTGAATTGACACAATTACAATAGGTTTATCACTTGTTTTATAATCTTCCCTAGTAAAAGGCATACAAAAAAACCAAATCAAAGTAACCTACGATATTAAATGGTTTCACCCCGAACATCTCCTAAAAAAAGGGATGCCGACATGGGGAGACACTTAAATGCTAAAAGTTCAAAAATATATACTTAAATATCAAAATTGGAGCAAAATGAATCAGTTAAGTGTCAACTATGAGAAAAATGAATCAGTTAAGTGTCAACTATGAGAAAATCCAGCTAAAATGTTAACGTGATATTTTTCGAGCGAGATAAGTGCAAAATAAGGGGGGAGGGGGGAGGAGGGGATCGCAGAATGGCGAACTTATTTTGCCTGCGGGAGACGTCGTCTGGGTTGCCGCTTATGCTGGCCGAGACGTCAGCCACAAATTGCAAAGATGAAAAAGAAAGGATAGGAGTCAAAGCGGGACCCTCTGATTTGTGGATGGTATTTCAGCTAGCCGCTCCCATTGAGACTTCCAATGTCATCTCTTATTAGTTGCAAGGTTGTCGAAGACTACTTGTATATTAGCAAGTCCAGTGTGCTGAGAGTATCTTGAATTTTGAAGATATGTGTGTTCTCAAAATACAGAGGACATGAAAGGAGGAGTAGGTTATTGTAACAACCTTAAATGCCTAGTAGAATATGGCATCTTTCAGGCTGGATGAAGTCGAAGGATGAACCATTCATGTTGGATTTATCCAAGCTATTAGAGCTGTCGATGGCAATATCCATCCTCCAAAAAGTCCTCGAACAGATGACGAAGTAAGAGGATACACATAATGAGAAGATGGTGGTTAACAAATAGGATATTATCATGGTCAAGTCAACAATTGGTAGGTTATCGTGTATCATGACGTCATTGGCTAATGATATAGATTGCTATGTATCATTCTTTTGATTCTTTTATCGAACTATATGTTTAATGTCGTTACTTCATTGTCGTTATGTCTAACTTGATTCAAAGTTAATTAGAAATATGGTCGAGGCGGATTATGAATTTTTTCCTTACCTTGACATTGTCACGATTTTGTTCTTTCACATTCTTGACTGTAAATATGATCACTCGTCTTATAAACTTCGTCCTTCTTGTTCATATCAGAAGTTGCGTGCTTACCTCTGGAAATATGAGCTATGCAATAAATAAAAAACTATTTCTTTTACAAGGCTGGGCATACATACCGATGAGACCGAAAGATCAATCGATGGATTACAAATTCTTTATTTTTCTAGGGAAAACAAAGAAATCACGCGGCATCAATAAAGAATTCAATATACTTGTACAACGAAAAAAATCGAGTTAAACTAGTGTTGCTACTGTTCTGTTGGCACGATTTTTGTCACGAGCTTCTTGCTTTTCAATCCCAAGTAGCTGAAGATTGGCATATCTGGGACGGGGATGCACTTGACGACCCAACCGATAGGCCAAGACGCTGCTGCAATCCCTACACATGCGCCCCATTGTCCCCAGCTCAACCTCTCTGTGTCAGCGAACTGCTTTAGGAACTCAACCATCACCACCTGGAGGACCACCGTCACGAAAATGATCCCAAGGAACAGTTTGTTCTTGTGTATGCCCTCGAACACGTTCCTCTTCTCAAGCTTCCGCGCGTTGAACTCATTGAACACCTGGCACAAGACGAACGCATTGAATATTAGTGTCCGCTTCACCGCCTCATCCACGCCGAAGATCGATTCGCCCTTGAACTGTAGAGTGAGGAGGACAGCCATTTGGTATGTTGCTTGGGCCACAATGTTCCTCCACATGACATTGGTTATGAGCGGCTCAGTCCGTCCCACTGGGGGCTTCTCCATGAGCTCCCTAGTGGGCCGCTCCGTGGCTAGCGCAAGGGCGCCGAGTGTATCCATGATCAGGTTCACCCACAAGAGCTGGACAGCCGTCAGGGGGACGTCACCAGAAGAGACGGCGGCCACAAAGTTGATCACAAGTGCAGCAACGTTCACCGTGAGCTGGAATTGGATGAACTTCTGGATGTTATTGTAGACGCATCGACCCCATCGCAGCACCGTCGCCACAGAGGCGAAGTTGTCATCGAGGATTACGATGTCAGAGCTCTCTTTGGCGACCTCGGTGCCTTGGATGCCCATTGAAAGCCCGATGTCAGCTTCCTTGAGAGCTGGTGCATCGTTTGTGCCATCCCCTGTGACAGCAACCACGTGGCCTTTTTGCTTCAGGCATTGGACCATCAGGAGCTTATCAAGAGGCGAGGATCTTGCCATGACCCGGATTTTCTCAACTCTCCGAAGCCTTTCCTCAGGCGTGTAATTGCGAAAATCAGCTCCTTCCACAATGGCTTCGTTGGAGGCATCGTCCCCAGGCCTGAGAATCCCGCACTCTGTGGCGATGGCCTTAGCGGTGAAGATGTTGTCTCCCGTTATCATCTTAATGTTCACTCCTGCGTCCTGACAAGCTTGGACCGCTTTCTTCACGCCTGGACGGCACGGGTCCTTAATACCGACAAGTCCTAGTAATGTCAGGCCATCCTCTTGGATCTTCTTCCCATCTTCTCTCTCTTTGATCGCTTCCTCGGAGACTTGTTTTTTAGCGAAAGCGATGCACCTGAGGCTGCTCGCTGCCATCCCCTGAATAATTTGCTCTAATCTCGCCCTTTCATCTTCATCCAAATCTTTCACTATCCCCGACCCCTCGTAGAAGCTCGAGCACTTTGCCAAGACCATCTCTGCCGCTCCTTTCCAGTGCACATGGAATGTGTTGTCCATGCTCTTCCTTATTAGGACACCGCTTCTCTTCTTCTGTGAGTTGAAGGCTTCAACTCGGATGACTTCACAGCTCTTCTTTGTCTCCTCCATGTCCATGCTCAATTGCGAAACTGCCCAGGAAAGAATCGCTTTCTCAGTGGGACTACCCAAGAACTCGTACTCTGATCCCAAAGATGGCCTGTAGACACTGCCCGTGGTGTTCAAAGCAACCCCATCCTTAATCAAATCCAGGACAAACTTGGAGACAGAGGAGTAGGTGTTTTCCAACACAGAGTCTTGGCCGACCCAGAATTTCGTCACCTTCATCTGGTTCATAGTGAGAGTGCCGGTCTTGTCGGTGCAAATAGTGGTGGCAGACCCCATTGTTTCACAGGCTGAAAGCTTCCTCACCATTGCCTGATCCGCCATCATCCTCTTCATCGAATAAGCGAGAGTGAGGGTTACTGCAAGCGGCAACCCTTCGGGAATCGCGACCACCACGATGGTCACTGCAGCTGCGATGATGCTCACCACGGAATTTATGATATTGTTACCTGTGGTTTGGCCTGCAATGAATTCCCGGTTCCCGTTCTCGTCCTGTGTGTTTCCCGTGAAATAGCGAATCAGCAGAACCACGAGAACCAGGAAAGCGACCGCCAAGCCTACTTTGCCAATTGACGAGGTGAGCTTGTTGAGCCGAGCCTGTAAAGGGGTCTGCTCGCTGTTGTCACGGCTGATCGAGCTCATCATCTCGCCCCACGTCGTGCTCATGCCGACGGATGTTACCAGCATTTGAGCATACCCATCAGCAACCTTTGTTCCCGAGAATAGGAACGGATTCTCCTTGCGGTTGACTTCTACGTGATCACTCTCCCCGGTTATGCTCGATTCATCAACCTAAATTGACAACACAAATGTCGCACATGGTTTAGGGACGCTAGGATGACACGATACAAAGCTTTCTGATCTTCACTTGACGCAAAGAAAATGAAACGTGAACAAATGGATTACGTTTTAACAGTAGAATTTTTTAAGAGTTTTTCTACTATATAACTAGAATTACGAATAAAAGCCATTACTTATCCTATTTGTCATAGGATCAAGATTTTGAAAATGACAGACTGCCTAGTCAAGCAGAGAATGATACACTTCTGCAATTTTTTGGAATAATTACTCACACTGTGCTCGAAAATTGTAATAATAATATTAAGTATGTTTCTGGAGGAAACCAACATGAGTTGATATGCAAATCTAATGCGTCAAACCAGTAAAAATTGTCATCCATACCTGCAAGGAATGCCCGTCCAGGAACAGTCCATCTGCTGGAACTTGATCACCGATCTTCAAACGAACAACGTCTCCAACGACGATATCAAATATGGATACCTGCTGCGGCCGACCCTTCCTTATCACATCAATGAGAATATTATCGCTCACCTGAGACAATTTTTCAAACTGCCGGTTTTGGCGGTAATTGCTCCCAGCAGACACGGCGATCACCAGGAACACCGCAACGAATATGCTGCCACCATCATACCAACCTTCCTTGACCCCGTTCTCCTTGATCCCGAACCCGAGCGAAAGCCCGGCGCAAACAAGAAGAATCATGATTGTGAGGTCCTTGAAAGCCTCGACCACGAAGTGGAAGAAGCCCTTGGCAGGCGGCTTCTTGTATGAGTTGATGCCAAATGCATTTTGTCGGCGAGAGATGTCGTCTGGGTCGCCACTTATTCCGGCCGAGACATCAGTTTCGAGTGCTGAGGTGACTTTCTGGACCCCACCGAATTCCTGGAGGTGGCAGAGGTCCTTGTCCTTGACCAGCCTGGTGAGCTGTGACTGATGAATGTTGAAGGAGCTGGGATGAACAGAGCCAGCGCTCTGAGCCAGCTCGTGGATCGGAATCGAAGTGTAGGAAGGAGATTTTCGTGGGGACAACTTCTTGGTTTTCTTTGCGAAAGTAGTGAAGGCTCGGGAGCAATATATGGTCACGAAGGCTAGATGCCATGGCTTGGCAAACTTGGGCATAGCGTCAGGCAAGTCGAGAGAGACCTCGTAGCGGACATAGTCGCCACGGAGAATGCTGGTCATTGCTAGGAAGAGACACGCTGGCTTTAGTGATCCTTTAATGGGGTGGGTCGCACAATGCAAATGACAAGAGAAGAGGAAATGCTCTGTTGCTGTTGGTGCTCGGTTTAGTCGCTGAAAAAAAGCAATTCTCGAATTTGTGGGAGAAGTGATGTTGGGAGACAACCTTATATAAACATTCATATAACATCCCGAGCCGATCTAGAGGGTTGACGTCGGTTAGTGCGAGGCGAGGGATAAGAGCAACTTTACTTGCCTTCCACGGCGAGCCGTTTTTTTTTTTGGTCGAAACGAAACACGAATTGACTTGCTTTTTCGTCTTAACGTGATGCCCGGGCTTCCGCGTTTCTGGTACAGGATGCCCATTGTTCCGTTCGTTCCTTTTAGTCGGTTTGCAATTAAGTCCTCCGACGTCGTCTTGGTCTCCGAAACTACATCGTTCGAGGGACTTTTCCTTCGTTGCTCGTTTCATTTCCCTTTATTCCTTGTTCCATCATGTGATTGGTAGATTATAAATACAAATATCACCCACACTCATTCTGTTTTAATTTATTTTTTGTTCAATTTGATTGTGGATGATGTCCGTATTTATAATTCGTAGATTAAAGATTTAGGTAAAAGAACTTTCCTCTCTCCAGTACGGGGTGGAGGAAAGCACGGCCGTTTGATGCACACGTGACACGTCTTATAGTAAGCGTGGTATATTGGGCCCAGCTGAAGCTTACTCTGTACATGTCAATTCTTATTCCGCGTTTAACTAAAGTATGATAAAGCTACAATATGAAGCAGTCATAATGGAACAAACAATGATAATGTGTTTGTTTGGGCTTTGGTACGATGAAATGGCCATTTATTTTCACAGATGATGTTACGATTCTAATGGTGTTTACTAATTAAACAGGTTCATAATTTCTTACAAACTATCAAATTTTATGAATTAATATCAAATTAGATAGTAATCAGACGGAACTTTCTTGAGCAAGCAATGTTGCGGGACCCACACTCAGAATAGTCACTTACAAGCATAGGCAAATACCGTGACCGGAAGGCTTCATCTCAAGGTTATTAAGTGATCATTTGGTGCAAGCAAGTGTTAGCATTGTGCACGAGCAATGCCGAAGAGGCCGGGATGAAATAGAGAGGATGTAAAGGAGTAATATGCAATTATAGCAAATTTAAGTACCAAGTAGCAAATGACACGTCTCAATTAATCAAGTCGCACGAGGATGAACCATGTATTTAGAGGTCGTAATCAAGCTATTAGAGCTCTCAATCCTCCAAAAGTCAAATGACCCATCGAACTAGGACAACGAGATGATAAAGGCAGTTAACGAATAGGATATGGCCACGAGAGAGAATGTAGATTAAGTTAAATCAACAGGTGCATTTTATTGGATTTTTGTGTCCACACTTACTATTAGTCTCTTTCATAATGGTACGACTTTGGGGAGAGCCCTGGAATACTTTAGCTAAGGGTATTCATTCATTTTCCCCTACCAATTAGGGTATAGATTACGATCAAAAAGAAAATTAGCGTAAAGATCAAATTACACGGACACGTTTTTAGGAATAAGATTAGATGCATGATTTAAATTTTGTTCGCGAATGGACAATTAAATACGTGAATGATGACTATTTTGTTTCTAGACATAATTTCTAGCTAGAAATAGATTTTTCTATTTTTATTCTCCGAACGAGTTTTTAAGTAAAAATACACATTTGATAAGAACATAAACTTTTATTCCCTGAATGAGAATTCACAAAATTTTGAGCTTCCAAGTGGGAAGTGGGCAGCGACAGATGGTGGTGCACCGACACTCGGAGAGGTGTAGGCAGGTAGACGAGCGGCTAGTGGCAAGGGCGAGTTGAAAAGTAAAAACATTTTACTTTTCTATTTTTGGAAGAGACCTATTTTTGGATTAACTTTTTTTTTCATAAATAGAACAATGAAATTGTATTACCAAATAAATTTATGTTCCAGATCTATTTCTTAAAATAGAAAAATAGAATAACGAAATTACATTAACAAACATATGTATGTACCAACTCAACTAACTTGTGACGTGCAAGCGCTCTCTCATCCTTTCCCTTCCCATTCTTTTTTTCTTGTTCTTTTCTTCCCTTTGATGTGGGGCTCTTTCCTTCACAAGATCTCAGCACTTCCCCTTTTTTCTCTTTTTGACCGGTCAAAGCTTTTTAGATAAAAGAGAATAGGTTCCGTGCAGACTGTCTCGTCAGCTTCCGACGGATAAACAGCTGACTTGGACTCCCCTCCTCCTTTTCGTGCATCTCCAATCGCCTCCAGCAAATTTATTCCCTCTCAGGAACACCTTCCCTTGTGACCTAAAAAAACAAAAAAAGGAACGCCTTCCCCACCTTCCCTGTGTCCATCTCCGTTCTCGTCATCCTTCCTTCTCTTCCTCTTTCTTCGGGCGCGAGATCTTCGCCAAGTTCCTAGAAATTCATGCAACCTTGCGAATCGAACGTCTTCGCAAGCCTCTCCCTGCACAGAAGACCGCTCGATTGCTCGCCATCACCCTTGGCTTTTTCCCATATATTCTCCTTCCTAACGTCTCAAGACCGCTCTCCCGCTTGAGAGCGGGAATTCTGAAAACCCGAGCTTAGCACTCTTTGTCGAGTTACACCGGTCTTGTCGGCCGCAAACCACTCTCTCAAGCCATCCCCATATCACAAATGCAAATGACAAAGGTGGACAGATATGAGACATAAGTGAAAGTTTGTGGCTTTTATTTTTTGGTTGAGAGGGGGAAGAATTCAAGACATAATTGCAATAAAATCTACAATTTGAGATTTTTTAAGGTATTAGATCCGTTAACAAGACAAACGATGCCATGGTACAACAAATTCCCATTGGTGCAGAATTGGTAACCGAAGCTCTATGAAATCAGAGAGATATTGATCATCATAGGTGCATAACCAAAGAAATATTGAAAAGCAAATTGTTTTATCAGGGAAAAAAAGAGATTGTAGAACATTGAATTGCCTTGAAGCAACAGAAATATATATATATATTTTTCAAATCTCGAACTTAGAAATTCCTTTTCAAATTCTTTTCAATGGCATTAAAAATGTTCTTACAACATCCGAATTAAAAAATGTTTCGAGATCATCTGAAAAATTGGGATATTTTCTTAATCCCAAAAAGTGCATCCCGTAATTATTTCCAAGTTTTGATTACTAACTTCGTCTTCCTTTTTCGTCTTGTGGCCAACTATGTGTCTTCTTTTTTGAAACTTCGCCACCTTGAACGTCTAACCGAGTGGAACTTTTAACTTTCCTTTGAAACTCAAGGGATGTTTTCCTCGGAAATTGGATAAACAAGTTAGCCGGTTTCCTGAGAAATATTGAAGGTGGAGACGGCTCGGTCATATTTGGGACAGTGACGGCCCCGTTACCTTCCCATTTTCTACAAAGAAACTAAACTGAAATGTTAGAGAGAGATATTAATTATTATTGTAAAATGTGGGTTTTGACCAGGTCAAAAGGGAGAAGGAAAAAAACGTTGAAAAGTCAACAGAAAAAGAAAAACGTGAACTTCGGCTCAATTACAAGGAAAAGCAACGCAGAGAAAGAAGACCGAGCGCTCGCAAAAGGAAAGAGAGGAAACGGGGAAAAAGAAAGGAAAAAGAAAGGAGGGTTTCGCCCCTCCTCACCACGGAATCCCCGATAAGCCAATTTAACTCCTATTCGCATGTCTGGTAAGTGATCCCACCATTTTTCGTTAATCAAAATAATATTCAAAGTTAGGGCACAAATTCCAAATTAGGTCAATTCTGAGCTGCAAGTTTCAATTGAGGAGTTGTTGTATTAGGTATATATACATAAATGACAGTTTAGGCTATTGTGGAGTCATAGAATTTTACATAACTCAATTTGGACATATGATTTGCCCAAAAGAAAATTTTGAAGTTGGCCGCGGGTGATGAACAGTGCACATCCAGTGACTTTCAAGCTGAATTTTGGCAGTTTTCAGCACAATTTTGAGTTAGCCGAGTTGTGGGTCTTCTAGTGTTTTGAAACGGCTTATGTTTGACTATAAATTCATTTGAAAACAGAGTTCGCTAGAAAGAGTTATGGCACGACCAATCTCCTTGCTCAAGCTCGGCATTGCGAATGGTTTTGAATGATGACTTCAGACGAGTGATTTTTGGACACCTTTGAGTTGTTTTGTTAGCGTATACGTGTCACTTTGTTAGTATTTAAGCTTAGTATAGCCATTTTGTTGTTGAGGTAATATTTTATTGAGTTTTGACTTCGATTCTCATTTAATTGTTAGAATTACGAGATCATTAACTCGTTTAGCCACACGTTGTTGGTTTAAGTGAATAAGTTATAAAATAACTTCATTGCTTAAAAATCTGCATTAGGCATTTACTACTATTCGATTATTTGAGAATGGTTTGAGAAATATGTTATGGAAGGTGTTGTGAAAATTTATAAATATGTATTACGTTGTGAACCGATTTATGGAATTAGTTTTAAAATGATTTGGGAAACGTTTAATGAAAGATGTTTCAAAATGTTACTAGTTTATCAAATGAATTCCGAAATAGTGTCATAAATGTCTTGTGAAATATATTTTGTTTGATAAATGGAGTTAGGAAAGATGATATATTACGGGTTTGTGAAACCGCTTTGCGAAAGAATTACATTAAGTATGGTTTATGAAAGATGATTTGGTTCGATATGTGATACTGCACATCTAGATCATCCTAGTCAATATTCTAAAACCTTTTTATGCTATAGACGCTCCCCTTTTTTTTGTCGGTCATATTTTATTCATACTCTAACGCTCACTCTCAAACTTTTGCCCTGCTTTCTTGTAGGGCGTGAGAGTCGAAACCCACACTTAAAATTAAATTGTCCCCACCCCAAAACCCTCCCCTCGAGAAGGTGAAGATTCAAACCCCTACCTCTCCTTTCCCCCTTTCCAGGTTGGAAGGGTGGTTGGCAAACCCCAGTGGTTCTCCCCTTTTTCCCTTTGTGATAAAGAAGACACGGTTGATGAGATGCTTTCCATTGTGAAAGTATGCTGAGGTCGCTCTTGATGCCACGTGATTTTTTTTTCTTTGATTAATGGGAATGGACGCACTTTCACATAATGGATAACACAGACTCTAATACCATATTAAAAAGCCTAACTTAAAAGCTTAAATTAATAAATGGAGGGAGATAGAGTAAATATAAAGAGCATTTTGAATCACGTTATCAAGTGATGTGAGATAGTATTATTATTATTTTTGACAATATGTGAGATGATACTTCAATGTGATGAAATAGTTGATATCTTGGACGAATCATTTTGGGAATCATGGGTGTAAAGACAAGTTAAAATGGAAAAATGGCGTGATAAAAAGAATGACTAGCCTAGGGAAATCTATGAAATCTTTAAAGTTGGGAGTCTCTTCGGTTCGAGAGATTTTTTTTTTTTTTTTTCATTTTAGGGAAAAACGAAACTCTAATTCAATACCTGAAAAAGCGTTTAGAAATGATATTTGGTTATCCTAAACGATATCATTTCCAAATGAAACCAATGGAGGACGGTCGGGGATGAAGCACATGGAAAGTCGCCCGTCATGATTCAAGATCAAAGGTACGACCCCGGCAAAACCTATGAGTAATAACGACGAAGGAACCTCGTCGGCGGCTGAACAGTGACGGGTGTTTGCTAAAGATTGGGCAAAGAATCCAGAATTGCGTGCGGGTGGGCCATTCAAAATGTTCTTTGCCAAGGAGATACAGCATAAGAGTGTAATAGATGGAAAGGCTGAGGGAAGTTTCGCCAATAGTTCTAAATTATTCATTCATTCACGTCTCATTATCATTTGGCCTTTTATCAACTACCCACCAGTCTGATTTGATGTGGTCGATAGCTTTTCTTAAATTCCCCCCTCTTAAAATATTTCAATAGTAAACCACGCCTAAATTTAATGACTTTAATTGTTCAAATAATTAGTGGCGGCCACATGAAAATTTTCATAATGTTGGAAAAATTGGTCTTGAGTTCTTATCTTTCCATTCTAAAAGATTTATATTGAATGCACCAGCCATCAATTGCAAAAAACCAAAAACAAAAAAAACAAAAAACAATGTTGAGCAACATTGGTAAATAGCGAGTATTTTCTTCAAATACAAATTCAGCTAACAAATATTTTCAGCCAAAGAAATTTCACCCCGTCTAACGATATCTTTTCTCATCTTGATCGATGTGAACGTACGCACGGTGCTCAAAAACACACTACAACGAATGGAATTACGTTGTCTTTTTTTCTTAAATAATAAAGTAAATTCTTTTTTTTTTTTTTTGGTCAGGAAGTAAATTCTTCATATTGATCGCACAAAACATGTCAAAAGTAATGTCATCAATGATGCTATTTTTTTTTAAAAAGAGATCCACAAATTATTGCTTAGTTGACCAAATTCTTTTCTGATTAGAAATCTAGACAACCAAACATAGTTATATATATCAAGAAATAAATTTATGACCCATTTTGATGAGTTTAAACAATAATGTAATATTAACGCGGAAACGACATGATCTTATAAATAAGTCAATGCGAAATATTAGAGAAATATATGATATCGGATATTTATGTGGTTTGGTTTGAGTATTGCTACTGCTAGCATTAGCAGCTCATGGTCCTATTATGAGACAGGGTGGCAGCACAATGCAATGGCAAAGACGAGGAAAAAAAAACACTCTGTAAGTTTGGCATTGTGTCGGCCGCAAAAAGTGCAGCGTTCGAATTCATGTGGAGTGGTGATGGATACAAAGATCATGGATTTCATTGTAAGGTATGCTTTTTTATACACACCCAGGAGTTGAAAAAGAGGGCGTCGCCATTCGTGCGATGTTGGTTTCGGGGTTTTGCTGCCCAGAAGCAGGAAGATTCATTACTTAATTCAAACAAAGTCAAAACAATACTAAGATTCGGTATCTAGGAGAGAGAGCAAAGGAAAGAGGAGATGTTCCTTAGTAAATGGCTTAGCTGCCGCCCGAGGTGAGGCATTCCTTATACATCCTTGGGTTCCATAACCCTTGTCTTGCCCAAGCGGAATCCATTTCCTCCTTGTCTCGATATCATCCTAGTGCTACCTTTCACCAACAGCCTACCTTCCTGCACAATGCTACTTTCCTCGCTCTCCTAGTCCCTCTCGGTTGAGTGACTCTCCTACCTTCCTTCTATCACTGACTCTGAAACTATCTAAAAGGATAAAAGGAGAGGAATCCCCTGATTTAAGGCGTATGGCACTTCTTCACTGCTCAAAGGAAGTCTTTATGGGAGTTCTTCCCACTAAACGAAAGGCTTGAGAAAGACATCCCCTGGCATGCGTTCCAAAGAAGCTTTCCCCTATACTGAACCCTACCGAGAAGTAGAGGAAAGAAGTAGTCTTTGACTGAGTCCCCTAGTCTTCCTCGGTCCTAAGAATGGTCAAAGTCATAGAAGGGGCAATCACGGCCCTTGCCTAACTCCCGCCCTAATCTGAATCTCCTTCTTTCGGGGATAGGGACCCTAAAGAGTCAAAGTTGAAGGGGGGGGAGAATTCTTTAGTGACGTGGCGTAAAATACTCTTTGAAGACGTATCTCTCGAAGAGACTCTCCAATACTTCTTTCCTTGTTGAGCTTTAAGTATTGCTAAGATTGCCAGAAGTCGTTAAGTAAGTCCTGCTAAGATGCCAAGCGCTAAAGAAAGAAGTCCAGCTAGTTCCTTTCCTATCCTAAAGCTGAGTTGCCAAGCTAAGCTAAGAAGTAGAAGCAAGTAGGGAAAAGCCATTGTTTAAGTACGGGCACAATCCTTAGTTCCCCCTTTTGAGAATTCTAAGGCCAAGTTCCCCGCATTAAAACTCTCCTAGATACCGAATCTCAGTATTGTTTTGACTTTGTTTGATTGAGCTAAGTTTAGATTTAGTAATCTATTAGCCAAACTCTAGGTGGTGCACCCGAGGTTAGGTCGCAACATATATCATTGTAATTTTTTTCCTCTATAAAATTATTGAGTAATTGGAGATGACAATTTCTTGCTTGGGAATTGTTAAGTTTTGACTTTCAAATTAGTGTTAAGGGCATTTTGAACAATGCACATCTGTTTTAAGGTTTTTTTGAAGGGAGACTATAAAAATGATGTATTTAACAACACATCTCTAACCCTAGTCTCCACATTATCTCCATTCTTTGTTCTTTCTATCTTTTACTAGCTCTTTAGATCTTATGGTTTACCAGGTGGCTTTTTGAGTTTTTGGATTTTGCTCTTGTATTCTTTGTTGAAGATGATGAAAGTCCCTATCTCCTTGTGGTTTTTGCCTGATTTGGATTTCCACATATATCTTTATGTCTCGTGTGGTTTCGATTTTACTTTCATATTTTGCTACTTGCACTTCAATTGAATCATCTTTTTGTGTTGTTTGCAAAAGAGATAGTATGATAATTTTTTTTCTTAAGTGTGATGCTTAAGAAACCATAGAAGTGATGTTTAGGAAGCTTCAAGTGTGATGCCTAAAGAGTTCACTCATTTTGAGTAATTGTTCATCACAATTTCTCTTCAAGTTCTCAATGATTGCGCTGATTAATATCAAACTTGTCATGTTACATTAGTTATCACTTGGAAAATCCCCTAACAATGATACATTTTTGACATGAACATAAGGACGATTACTTTATAGTTTTACCAATGTGAATCATTCTATCTCTATATAAATCACACAAAGTGTGTCACGAGTAAATTAAGTAACGATACTATTTGTTTTGAAAAGAAGACCCACAAAATACTTTGTACTCGAACAGTCAATCAATACAACTATTGTCTTATCATAATAGCTAATATGCAAATAAATAAAAATTGAAATTTTGAGTAAGAGAAAAATCTTAGTCATATCAATGAATTTATTTCGTAACACATTTACCCTATATTATATGGCATTTTCGTCTTTTATTTTTTTAAAAAAATTTCTTTTTTTTTTTTTTCTTCTTCTCTCTTCCCTCCGCCATTGGCGGAGGGAAGAGAGAAGAAGAAAAAAGGAAAAAAGAAAAAGAAAAAAAAGACGAAAATGCCATTGGTGGGGTAAATGTGTCACGATTAATAAAGTTTAGGGTTTTTTATATCACAAAAAATGTTTGGGATAAATTTATCATTTTGGACAAAGTTTGGGACTTTTGGTGGACTTTTCCCTCTCTTTTTATTTTTTTTGGCTTTTTTATCTTTGCTTGTCTTGACGATGACGGGGGTACGCGAATTGACTGCCTGCTTTTTTCGTGTTATTATATCTTGGGAGTCGTCGTTAGATTTACAGAGAAACTGAGGGACGAGGGATGGGCCAGCTGCTCACGGGTTTCTCCGAGTGGACTTCTTGTGTATTACTGAGGTGGCCACACGAGCTCTATGTAATATTTTTCAAGCTGGTGACGTAGAGTCAACGAAAAGTCAAAAAGATGTGGAGATACAAGAGAAGCGCAATGCTGCGGTGTTTCTTCTTAGACACGGTGTTACTCTCATTCGTTTGAGGAACGGAAGGCTATGTTGACCCTTTTAGCCCCCACCGATTTTGAATATGCGGTATCTTTATATATTTTCCTTTATTCCTCGTCCAATCATGTGATTGGTAAATTACAAATATAAATACTACTCGCGTTCATTTTTTTTAAAAAAATTGATTGCCAACGATGGTTGTATTTAAAATGTGCCAATTAAAGATTTAGCTAGAGGAACTTTTCCTCTCACCACTGTACAAAGTACACGTCTTAAAGTGAGGGCGATATATCAGGCCCACCTAAAACTTTCTCTATAGATGTCAATTCTCATTGCGCGTTTGGTTAAAGCAGCCATGCATGAGATAATGTGGTCACATCTAAATAGACAATGGTAATGTGTTTGTTTAGGCTTTAGTATAATGAAACAGCAAAAATTCATTATCGTTTCACAAATGATGTTACGATTCTAATAGTGTTTATTAACAAATTAGTTTCATAATTTCATACAAACTATCAAATTTTATGAAATAATATCAAATTAGATAGTAATTAGACGGAAATTATTTCAGCAAGCCATATTGCCGGAGCCACACTCGGAATAGTCACTTGACATGCATAGGCAAATATTGTGACCATAAGGCCTTATCTTGAGGTTAGTACGTGATCATTTGGTGCGAGCGAGGGTTAGCACTATGCACAAGCAATGCTGAAGAGATCAGGATGAAATAGAGAGGATGTAAAGGAGTAATATGTAATTATAGCCGATATGAATACCAAGTGGCAGATAACTCGTCTTAGTTGATCAAGTCATGGTGAACAATATATATGTATATGTATATGTATATGTATGTGTGTGATATATATATATATATATATATATATATATATATATATATATATATATGGTGAACAATATATATGTATATGTATATGTATATGTATGTGTGATATATATATGTGTGTGTGTGTGTGTGTGTATATGTATATATAAAGTAACCAAGCTATCAGGGATCTCGACGGTAAGACCCATCCTCCAAAGGTTATGATCCTTCGCACTAAGATAACGAGACGATAAAGGCAGTCAAAGAATAGGATGCCGCCACGAGAGGGAATCTAGATTTAGTTAAATCAACACGTGCATTTTCTTGGATTTTTCTGTCCACACGTACTCCTGTCATTTCTCCCCTTTCATACAGAAACATCTGTATTCATCAATGAGAACGCTATAAGGTTGAAAGATGTGCATACTGTTAGTCTCTTTCATAATGGTACGACTTTGGGGAGAGCCCAGGAACAATTTAACTAAGAATTTTCTTTCATTTTCTCCGGGAGAAGAACATTAGTGCCGAAATTTTCGCATGACGCTTACTTTGATATCAAAATTTATTTTTCGCTCATTGAACACCACATCGAAATAAAATTGCTCATTTAAATGTCACTTCTGACCAAACGTCTTACATGGAATTTTTACAAGTAGCATGCTTAATCTTAGCTAAAAAGCATAAGAAAGCATGATTAATGGAGTTGTATGGCTTGGCTTTTTGCACAATCTCTCTTACATTCTTTGTGTGCTTGTTCGATGCGGGACTTTTAGAGTGGCTTGTCTCTATTAGGTTTTATTCACTACCATCATTTTCCAGCAGGGCAAAAATAGTGATTTGCCTTGGATCTCTTGCAGGTGAGGGGAAGTGACCTCGTAGCGGACATAGTCGCCACGGAGAATGCTGATCATGGCTGGGAAGAGACACACGGGCTCTAGTGATCCTCCAATGAGGTAGGGTCGCACAATGCAGTTGACAAGAGAAGAGGAAAAGCTCTGATGTTGTCGGTCTTTGGTTTAGCCGCTGAAAAGTAGTACTTCTCGAATTTGTGGGAGAAGTGATGTTGGGAGAGAATGCCTATGCATCGCATATCTTCATATGACTTGATATAGACATCATTTGCGCAAGGGATTAAGCGACTTTTCTTTCCTTACGCGAAGCGTCGTTTTTTTTTTTGGGGGCTTTTTATCTTTGCGTTTCTTGACGACGACGACGACACACACGAATTGACTTCTTGCTTTTTTCGTGGTATTATATTTTGGGATCCGTCGTCAAATTCGCGGAGAAATTGAGGGACGAGGGACGGGAGTCAACGAAAAGTCAAAAAGATATAGAGATACGAGAGAGGCCCAATGCTGTGCTCTTTCTTTCTAGATGTGGCATTACTCCCATTCGTTTGAGGAGAGGAAGGCTATGATCCCGTTTAGTTCAACTTTTCCGCTCAAAGCCCCCTAAAAAATATATAAGTTGTTTAACAAGTATTTATGAGGCCTATTTCCAATATTAGAAAAACTGAAAGCCCAAAACTTAAAGCAAGTAGGGATCTACTTTGGACTTTCAACATTTTTTGAATGCTGTTGTGAAGGTTTGATTATTAATTTTCTTTTCAATATTTCCATCATTGATAATTATATTTTTCACTTTTGCCCTCCAACAATTACTGTTCAACATCGCCGTTGTCAAGGTTGAGATCGAGGGTTGCATGTGCCAGTGAGTCGCTTGCCGAAGCTGTTGTCTTTGCCGATGCTGCTGTGGGTTGGGGTCAAGGTCTGTGAAGATGAACAAGATGAATGAAAACTGAAGAAAGATTATGAAACTCTCTTCTCTTTCTGTATTTACTCAGTATATGCAATACAACACAGAGCACGTTTCAATGGCGTGCTCGTCCTCTGTTTCTTACTTTTCTGTTACATCGACTCAATGAAGAAGAAGACGAAGTTTCTATATAAGACTCAGAAGCTAAAAGAAAAGGAGCTATCTTCAAAACAAAACAGCTGAAAACAAAAAGAAGAAAGAACTATCTTATATATTCTGTTATACATCAAAAACTGAAACAATAACAAACTTCTATTCTCCTTTCGAGCACATGGCACGTGCTGTTTTTAAGATCTTCAACACCGACTTATTATGTGGATGTGACTTTTCCAATCAACTGGTTTCCATCGCATTGTGTAGACACATGGCTGATAACATCTCCGGCCTTGACTTGTGCACTTCGCTTCTTCCGATCTTTTCAATGACGAGTCTCTGCAGTACTTTCATTCTCTTCCTTCGTTAACCCCATAGCAGCATAATAGTCTCTCTGAGTTTGTGTTCTCATGTTCTTAACATCCCCCCTCAAATTGGGAAGGGATAAGAATCCCATACCCAATTTGGTGTGAAGAGTAGAATGAGCAAAGTACGACAAAGACTTTGTAAAAATATCGGCAAGTTGAAGGTGACTTGGAACATAGCGAACACTTAGCGATCCGGAGGAGACTTTCTCCCGAACAAAGTGAAAATCAACTTCGATATGTTTGGTACGAGCATGTAGTATTGGATTAGCTGTAAGGGAGATAGCAGACTTATTGTCACAAAATAAGAGAGTTGGGGATGTAAGAGATATACCAATATCTCGCAAGACAAAATTGATCCAAGTAAGATCAGCAGTAGTGGAGGCAAGAGCTCGATATTCAGCTTCTATGGAAGATCGAGAGACAGTTGGTTGTTTCTTAGCTGACCATGAGAGAATATTTGAGCCAAGATACGCGCAATATCTAGTAGTGGATTGCCTGGTGTCAGTACACCTAGCCCAGTCAGCATCTGAGAAGCCATAGAGGGCTATTGAGCTATTAGAATGGAGGAAAAGTCCAAGATGATTGGTGCCTTTAACATATCGAAGTACTCTTTTCAACCTATGAAGGTTTGCAACTGTTGGATGTTGCATTTTCTGACATAGAGTATTCGTTGCATAAGCAAGATCAGGGCGGGTAATTGTCAAATATTGAAGACCACCCATGAGACTTCTATACTCAAGTGGATTAGAGAGTAAAGCGGTATATCATATGTCATAGCAAGCGATCGAAGTTGAAGAGGAGTTGATACAGGTTTACAATTTGTCATATGAGCTCTGGTCAGAAGATCAATAGCATACTTGGTTTGACAGAGAAATAAGTCATGAGAAGTACGTTTGGCTTCAATGCCTAGGAAGTAATGAAGATGGCCTAGATCTTTCATGTGGAAGTGAAGACTCAGTGACTTGATCAGGGTAGTTAGTAGCTGAGTTGAGCTGCCAGTCAGCACTATATCATCGACATACAACAGTAATAATACTGTGTCTGAACCAGTGTGAAGCACAAAGAGAGAAGGATCAATGGTGCCACAGAAGAATCCATTCTCAAGGAGAAAATTACTAAATTTATCAAACCATGCTCGCGGCGCTTGGCGAAGACCATAGAGAGACTTCTTGCGAAGACACACACAGTGAGACTGTTGAGGATGAATAAAGCCAGGGGGCTGCTCCATGTATACTGTCTCATTTAATGTACCATGGAGGAAAGCATTTTTAACATCAAGCTGATGTATTGGCCAGTTCTTCATCATTGCAACAGAGAGGACTATCCGAATAGTGGCATGCTTAATAACAGGACTAAACGTTTCAGTAAAATCGACCCCTGCTTCTTGATGGAACCCCTTCGCAACTAATCGAGCTTTTAATCTATCTAGACTGCCATCATGTGTTAGTTTAGTCTTAAACACCCATTTACAGCCTATAACATTCATCTGTTTAGTTTAGGAACTAATAACCAGGTCTAATTTTCATGCAGAGTATCCATTTCATCTTGCATTGCTTTGTACCATCCTTTATCAGCTAAGGCTATTTTAACCGATCTTGGTTCCAAAGGTACTTTATAGTCAGCCAAATATGCATACTTGGGGTTTGGTTTGATGATGCCAGATTTCAGTCGAGTTTGCATATGATGAGCAGAGGAAGTACCTGAAGAAGTAGCTGTTAAGTTTGGTTGTTCTTGATCATTGTCAAGTTCAATTTGGTTCGACAATTGTAGACATAGGATCTTGTTGCTATGTGGCAACAGAGTCAAACTGTAGCTGTGGGAAAGAAGAAATGTGTGGCACACCTTCGAATGTGATGTATTGTTGTGATCAACTTCTAAAGGAGGAGGTAGCTGGAAGTTTGTTGTATGGCTATTGGAGTGACTATCCACCGAGGTTGTTTTTGTGGAATCAAGAAGGTTAACTTCTTACGCCCATTGTTTATACGAGTTGTGTGCGATCATAGTCGGATGTCACCTTCTTTGTGAAGGGAAAGAAGGTTTCATCAAATACCACATGTCGACTAATATAGATATGACCATCAGTAGGTACAAGACAGCGATACCCTTTATGTCGTTCACTATAGCCCAAAAATATTCATGTAAGAGATCTGGGGTCGAACTTATGTTGTGCATAAGATCAAAGACAGGGATAGCAGGCACATCCAAAAACCCTGAGATGTTCATAGTTGGGCTGCTGATTATGAAGTCTGTAATAGGGAGAATCCATTTGTAACTTTGGTGTAGGGAGAATGTTCACAATATAGTTAGCTGTTATGAAAGCATCTACCCAAAACTTCAATGGAACTCTAGAGTGGTACAGCATAGCTAACCCCAATTCAACTATATGGCGATGTTTCCTTTCTGAGATTCCATTCTGTTCTGGTGTATGGGGGCAAGACATACTCCGCTTTATACCACAATTCCACAAATGATTTTGAAATCTTTTACTTGTGAACTCTCCTCCACCATCACAATGAAACATTTTGATTTGATGATCAAATTGCTTCTCGACTAGTTTCTGGAATATGATAAAGATATCATAAAATTATGACTTCAGCTTCATTGGATAGATCCAGCTATAACGAGAGAAATTGTCTACAAAGATGACATAGTATTGAAAGTTCTGAAAAGATCTAACTGGTGAAGGACCCTAGATGTCACAATGTATCTTTTCTAAGGGAATAGTAGATGTAGATTCTGATAATGGAAAATGTAAAGCTGTACTCTTTGCTATTTGACAACTTCTACATATGGCTTCAGGTTGTGCATTACAGGAAATCAAGTTTTGATTCTGTAAATGCTTCACTGTTTTCGAGTTTGTGTGAGCTAGTCTCTAATGCCACACATCTGCTGCTATCACTTTATGTCTTCGAGTAAAGAATGCTGTTGTAGTTCGTGGATCCACACAGTAAAGTCCTCTAACTTTCCTTTCGAGCATCTCTGTTTTGTTGGTTTGGTTGTCCTTTATATAGACCCCAATTTTATCAAAAACAAATGAACAAGGATAGTCATCTGTCAGTTTTGAAACAGAGAGAAGGTTCTTTTTTATTTCAGGAACAATCAAGACATCGTTTAAAGGTAATGTGTTGATTTCTGTATGTAACTGAGTATCACCAATATAAGCAATAGGTAAACATGAGCTATTTCCCATCATGACTGTATTGGTTCCAGTATATTTAGTAGAGTTGAGAAGAATACCAAAATCAGAACTGATATGCGCTGTTGCGCCAGTATCAGGATACCACTCACTTCCTCTTGGATCCTCTAGATGTACTGTTGCCAAAGCTATTGGAATCTCTTCAGCCTGATATGAATTATCGAATCGATACCAGCAACGAAGAGCATCATGTCCTGGTTGTTTACAAATTTGACACTCTAACCGAGTGCTTTCTGTTGTTTTCTCATCTTGCAAGTGTTTCTGAGACATTAACATTGAAGTTGGATAAGATTTGGTGTCTTGATACCTTTGTGAATAACTTGCATATGGTCAAAATCCCTGTCCAGGACTAGAGAAATCAATTCTCTACCTGAATTGTTGATCTACTCGATCCTGATTCAAGTTGTTTGGTTTGTAGTTCTGATTTCTTCCCGAATAGCCATAACTACGACCTATATTGTTCATTGCACGTCCTCGACCAAAGGTACGTCCTCCTCTGTTACTACCTCTTTGGACTCCAAAACCAGAATTTTGAAAACTATATTCTCTTTCAGAGTTCCCTTTCTGTTGTGTTTCAGAATTTCTTTGTCCAAAATAGGCTAGATTGGGGTTAAATTGATTCATCGAATATGTCTTTAGCCTTGTTTCAAATCGTTCAAGCTGTTCTATCACTTCATCATATTCTAGTTGGGGTTTCAGGCAGTAGATAGTAGTTTGAAAGTTCTCATATTCAGAGCCTAGTCCTTCAAGAACACCAAACATTTTGGTTATCTCATCTATAGGCTTTCCAATTGCATTTAGCTGATCACAGATGGACTTATACTCTCTTAGATAAACAGAAAGGACTCGATCTCGTTTTTGACATGCTTGCAGTTTTCCTCTCCGTTCAAACTCTCTAGCAACTGATTTCTGTGTAAAGCGATTGAGATTTGTTTGCCATACCTCGTAGGAAGTTTCTAAGCCAATGATCAAGCTTAGGATATTTTCAGATACAACTCCACTAATCCATGATGATACAAGCTAATCAGTTCTTGTCCAATCTGTGTAATTTGAATTTATGGCTTCAGTTTCACAGCCTTCAGTTTCAACTTGTAATGTTTGAGGAGGTGATGGAATTTCACCACTAATGAAGCCAAAGAGTTCTTAACTTCGAAGAAATCGTGAAACCGTGCTTGCCACAACAGGAAATTATCTTCAGCAAGTTTGATTGTGACAAAATCGGAGATGTTAACATGTATTGGAAAGGGATACTTCTGTGTTCTTGCTGCCATTTCTGTGTTTGCAAGGGTTTGATGATGAAGAAAGACGATTTTGTGATTGAAATCGGGATTACTTGTTGAACTTACAAGATGACGTTCTGTACATGTCACCAGCAATGTTCAAATCTTAACAGAGAGTAGTTGAATTGAATGCAAATCACTTTGAAATCTCCAAATCAACAAACGAGAATGATCAATAGCTACTTTGATCTGCTGCGATCAGTGAAGTTCATAGGCTACTTCGATCTTTTGCATCTCCAGCACCTTTGATTTGATTTCACGAACGATCTAGTATTCATGCAAACTATTCAATACGAATGATCGACCATGCTCTGATACCATGTGAAGATGAACAAGATGAATGAAAATTGAAGAAAGATTATGAAACTCTCTTCTCTTTCTGTATTTACTTAGTATATGCAATACAACACAGAGCACGTTTCAATGGCGTGCTCGTCCTCTGTTTCTTACTTTTCTATTACATCAACTCAAAGAAGAAGAAGCCGAAGTTTCTATATAAGACTTAGAAGCTAAAAGAAAAGGAGCTATCTTCAAAACAGAACAGTTGAAAACTAAAAGAAAAAAGAACTATCTTATATATTCTGTTATACATCAAAAAACTGAAACAATAACAAACTTCTCATCTCCTTTTGAGCACATGGCACGTGCTGTTTTTAAAATCTTCAACACCGACTTATTATGTGGATGTGACTTTTCCAATCAACTGGTTTCCATCGCATTGTGTAGACACATGGCTGATAACATCTCTGGCCCTGACTTGTGCACTTCGCTTCTTCTGATCTTTTTCAACGGCAGCAGTCTTTGCAGTACTTTCATTCTCTTCCTTTGTTAACTCCATAGCAGCATAATAGTCTCTCTGAGTTTGTGTTCTCATGTTCTTAACAAGGTCAAGGTCGAGCAACCCAAATCTAGCCCTTCAAATGTGGTCATGCGAACTCGGCGTTGTACGTCCTTGGCATCACGTGTCCTCAGCGACCATCACCTGGGTTGCGGACAATCAAAGGGATCAAATTGTCTACTGGATTGGTCACTGATGAAGCTCCTACATTGCAAATTTCCAAATTGAAAACCCTAAACTCAACGAGATTGATCGCTGGTGAAGCCTCTTCACCTTGCTGAGGTTACGCAACCCCTAGGGTCACATTGCCTGGGTTTGTGGGACCTCAGTTGACGGTTGCCCCTAGTCACCATCGATGGTTGCCTGTGGTCAACTCCGATGAAGCTCGCCCAGCTGCCCTTAGTTGTCCTCTCTTCTGTTTTTCTCTTCTTTTTGTTTTTCCTTCTTTCTTTTCACTTCAAAATTGCTTTACAAAATATACACCAAAATGAGTATCCAAATACTATTGATTTCACAAAATGTCTCTTCATTCAAAGATATTTGGAGAAATGCAAATTCATTTTTCCAAAGTTGAACCAAATAGGTCATGTTCGCCCTTTTAGTCCCCACTGATTTTGAAATACGTGGTGTCTTTATATATTTTCCTTTGTCAATATAAATACTACTCGCATTCATTCACTGTTCTTTTTCCCCATTTGATCGCGGATGATGTTGGTACTAAATATGCGCCGATTCAAGATTTAGCTAGAGGAACTTTTCCTCTCTCCAATCCAGGGTAGAGAAAAGCGCAACCATACGATGTGCACGTCTTAAAGTGACGGCGATATATCAAGCCCACCTGAAAGTTGCTCTATGGATATCAATTCTCATTGCGCGTTTGGTTAAAGCAGCCCTGCGCGAGATAATGAGGTGACAGATGGAACAGACAATGGTAATGTATTTGTTTGGGCTTTGGTATAACGAAATAGCAAAGATTTTCTACGGTTTTACAAATGATGTTACGATTCTAATAGCATTTATTATTAAATCAGTTTCATAATTTCGTACAAACTAATTAGACGGAAATTATTTTGGCAAGCCATATTGCTGGACCCACACTGAGAATAGTCACTTGACAAGCATAGGCAAATATCATGACCGGAAGGCCTTATCTGAAGGTTAGTATGCGATCATTTGGTGCGAGCAAGGGTTAGCACTACGCACGAGTAATACCTAAGAGATCTGGGTGAAATAGAGAGAATGTAAAGGAGTAACATGTGATTATAGCGAATTGGAATATCAAATAACAGATGCTACGTCTAAGTTGATCTAGTCGCACAAGGGTGAACCATATATATATAGTAACCAAGCTATCAGAGCTCTCGATGGCAAGACCTATCCTCCAAAAGTCAAATGATCCATCGAACTAAGACAACGAGATGATTAAGGCGGTTAACGAATACGATATCGCCACGGGAGAGAATCAAGATTTAGTTAAATCAACACAACACGTCTGTATCCATCGACGAGAACGGTAGGGTTGAGAGATGTGCATACTATTACTCTTTCATAATTGTACGACTTTGGGGGAGAGCCCGGGAATATTTTAACTAAGGGTTTTCATTCATTTTCCCCCTACCAATTAGCCAAGGCGAGTTGAGAAGAAAAAACTTTTTACTTTTCTATGTTTGGACTAAAACTTTTTTCATAAATAGAATAATGAAATTGCATTACCAAATGGATTTATATTCCAAACTTGTTTCCTAGAATAGAAATATAGATCTAACTAGAAATAGAACGGTTATCATGCGTGCCTTAAAGATTGAAATTGTGTCTTGAGTTTAAGCCGGTGAATGGAAATTCAATTGCGATAAATTGTTATTTTTGAATGCCTAAATATATGTCGTGAAAATCCTGATTTCTTTTCGGTGTCATGGTCCGAATTTGGTAAATGTTGTAAGAAAGTTTCAATTGTGCTTCTTATTTGATAGGGGTGATCAGTTCCCGAGCGGTCCAGTTCCCACCCACCAGTTCCTGTAGTCTAGACCGAAGGAGCCTGGAACTAGATAGGACCGGGCCAATCAATCCGTTTATGCATGTTCGCATGTGCAAAAAAATCAAACTATTTCAGCATTTGTGTGAACATCAACCACACTTTACAAGTAGCACGCTTGATCTAAGCTAAAAGGTAGAAGAAAGCATGATTAAATCTGGCTTGGCTTTCATTCACAATCTCTCTTGCGCTCTTTGTGTGCTTGTTTGATGTGGGACTCTCGTAGTGGCTTGTCTTTATTAAGTTTTATTCACTACCATCATTTTCCAGCAGGGCAAAAATAGTAATTTGCCTTGGATATCTCAGGCGAGGGGAAGCGAGAGAGAGCGACGGCTATAGAGAGCTTAGTCTCACATCGGCTGGTAGAAAAGGTTAACAAGCAGGTTGCCTGTTTTAGTAGATAAGTCGAGACAGGCCTCGTAGTGGACGCAGTAGTCATTACTAAGAATGCTCGTCATCGCTTGGAAGAGACACACAGGCTCGCGATCCATTTACAAGACAGGGTGGCGCAATGCAAGTGGCATGAAGAAAGGAAAAAAACTCTGAAGTTTGTGTTGCGTTAACCACGAAAAGTGCAACTTTCGAATTTGTGTGGAGCGATGATGGATACAAGGACCATGAATGGCTATATACAAGCGGGAAAATCACAAAAGGGTGACGGCATTTGTGCAAAGGTGTAAGATATGCTTTTCTTTTTCTTTGCCTCACGCGGCCAGCTCTGTTTGCTTTTCTGCTGATGGGTTTCCCCCGAAACGAACCCCAACGCCGCGTTGTTTCTTGAAGACGCTCCGCAGTAATCATTCTTCCGCAAAAGAAGGGAATCATATTCCTTAAGACTTTATAAACATCGCTCACATTCATTTCTCGTGAAGTGTGTCCATAGGTGATGTCCTTGTAACACGCCAAGCTTCAGCCGAAGGAAGGCACTTTCCTCTCTCTCCCTCCAATCAAAGATGGAGTATGCGCGTTTTAAAGTGAGCGATCTCTTGTTATATCCTGCTGATGAAACCTACGCAGCAGGTATCGATTCTCACTGGAAAGAATTGGGGCAATGGTTCCGAGAATCCCAGAACTTGCCTGGAACTTTCCCCGCAAATTCGTTTCCCTCCGAAAGAGATGAAATCTTAAAAACGGAGCGGGCCATGCCCCGTCAAACATCAATTGATTTAGATGGAAGCTAAAGAGAAATTAAGGGCCCTTGGTTCGTGGGCAATTTCTTAATCTGTCGTTTTAGTGAAAACGAAAAACGAATATAGAACTTTGCTTTTATTTTTCAATATTTGAACGTGGGCGTATTGAATATGCGTTTAAAAAGCACGTTGACTTAACATATTCACGAGGTGTTAATAGTGAGTGGGGATATACTTAGGGGACGGCTCCATTATTTTGATGAAAGAGACGGAACCATCCACGCCACAAAACTTTACATGAAATCTAGATGATTCGTTTATCTAGTTTCCAAGGTAAAAGCTCCGCATTGCATGTGCACTAGCCAGCGAATGCCAAAAAATGCCGAGCAACATTGAAAATTCGCGAGTTTTGTCTTTAAATACAAATTTCACTTATAATAATTTTAAGCCAAAGAAATTTCACTCTATCCAAGTGTATCTTCTATAACCCTATGGCTGATGGGAATAAAACCTTACGGAAGCCGGGAACAAATGGACGGTAAGAAAACCCTACAGAAGCCGGGAATAAATACCCACTGTTGATGGATGTAGTAGAAGGCATACGAAAAAACCAATTCAAAGTAACGTACCATATTAAATGGTTAAAATGCGAAAATAACCCCGAAAATCTCCTAAAAAAAGGATGTTGACACCTGAAGTGCCAAAACTTTAGTATGGTGAGATACTTAAGTGCTAAAAGATCGAAAATGTACACTTAATCTCAAAATCGGAGCAAAATGGATAAATTAAATACCAACAATGAAAATCCAGCAAAAATACTAACATAGTATTTTTCGGGCGAGACAAATGCAAAACGACATTGTTTTGTATACTGATGTGGCTAGATAAGTCGAAAACGATATCGTTTTGCACGTTGACATGATTAAATAAGCCAAAAAACGATATCTTTTGCCTTGGCTTAAAATTTTAAATTAAAAATTTTAATTTTAATTTTTAAATAAATAAGAGAGGGGAGGAGAAAAAAAGCAAAGAGAGGGAAAAGTGGGTGGGGGGTTGGTGGGGTTTGGGGTGGGGGTGGTGTGTGGGGGTGTGGGTGTGTTGGGGTTAAGAAGATTGCAGAACGGCGAACGCATTTTGCCTGCGAGAGACGTCGTCTGGGTTGCCGCTTATTCTGGCCGAGACGTCAGCCACAAATTGCAAAGATGAAAAAGAAAGGATAGAAGTCAAAGCGGGACCCTCTGATTTTGTGGATGGTATTTCAGCCAGCCGCTCCCATTGAGACTTCAATGTCATCTCTTATTAGTTGCAAAGTTGTTGAAGACTTGTTATATATTATCATGACGTCATTGGCTAATGATATAGATTGCTATATATCATTCTATTGATTCTTTTATCGAACTATATGTTTAATGTTGTTACGTCATTCAAGTTAATTAGAAATATGGTCCAGGCGGGTTATGAATTTTTTCCTTGCCTTGACATTGTCAATAGTATGCGATTCATGCCGATTCAGTCCCTTTGCGCTTAAAATTTTTCTCACAACTTTGTTCTTCACATTCTTGGCTGTAAATAGGGTCACTCGTCTTATGGATTTCGTCCTTCTTCTTCCTCATATCAGAAGTTGCGTGCTTACCTCTGGAAATATGAGTTATGCAATAAATGAAAAATTATTGCTTTTACAAGGCTTGGCCTACATATCGATGCGACTGAAAGATCAATCGATGGGTTACAAATTCCTTATTTTTCTAGGGAAAACAAAAAAATCACGCAGCATTAATAATGAACTCAATATACTTGTACAACGAAAAGGATCGAGTTAAACTAGTGTTGCTACTGTTCTGTGCGCATGATTTTCCTCACAAGCTTCTTGCTTTTCAATCCCAAGTAGCTGAAGATTGGCATATCTGGGACGGGGATGCACTTGACGACCCAACCGATAGGCCAAGATGCAGCTGCAATCCCTACGCATGCGCCCCATTGTCCCCAGCTCAACCTCTCTGTGTCGGCGAACCGCTTTAGGAACTCAACCATCACCACCTGGAGGACCACGGTCACGAAAATGATCCCAAGGAACAGTTTGTTCTTGTGTATGCCCTTGAACACGTTCCTCTTCTCAAGCTTCCGCGCGTTGAACTCGTTGAACACCTGGCACAAGACGAACGCATTGAATATTAGTGTCCGCTTCACCGCCTCATCCACGCCGAAGATCGATTCGCCCTTGAACTGTAGAGTGAGGAGGACGGCCATTTGGTATGTTGCTTGGGCCACAATGTTCCTCCACATGACATTGGTTATTAGCGGCTCAGTCCGTCCCACCGGGGGCTTCTCCATGAGCTCCCTAGTGGGCCGCTCCGTGGCCAGCGCAAGGGCGCCGAGTGTATCCATGATCAGGTTCACCCACAAGAGCTGGACAGCCGTCAGGGGACGTCGCCGGAAGAGACAGCGGCCACAAAGTTGATCACAAGGGCAGCAACGTTCACCGTGAGCTGGAATTGGATGAACTTCTGGATGTTATTGTAGACGCATCGACCCCAACACAGCACCGTTGCCATGGAGGCGAAGTTGTCGTCGAGGATTACGATGTCCGAGCTCTCCTTGGCGACCTCGGTGCCCTGTATGCCCATTGAAAGCCCGATGTCGGCTTCCTTGAGGGCTGGTGCATCGTTCGTGCCATCCCCTGTGACAGCAACCACGTGGCCTTTTTGCTTCAGGCATTGAACCATCAGGAGCTTATCCAAAGGCGAGGATCTCGCCATGACCCGGATTTTCTCAACTCTCCGAAGCCTCTCCTCAGGCGTGTAATTGCGAAAGTCAGCTCCTTCCACAATGGCTTCGTTGGAGGCATCGTCCTCGGGCCTGAGAATCCCGCACTCTGTGGCGATGGCCTTGGCGGTGAAGATGTTGTCTCCCGTTATCATCTTGATGTTCACTCCCGCATCCTGACAAGCTTGGACCGCACTCTTCACGCCGGGACGGCACGGATCCTTAATACCAACAAATCCTAGTAATGTCAGGCCATCCTCTTGGATCTTCTTCCCGTCTTCTCTTTCTAGGACAGCTTCCTCAGAGACTTGTTTATGAGCGAAAGCGATGCATCTGAGGCTGCTTGCCGCCATCCCCTGAATAATCTGCTCGAATCTCACCCTTTCATCTTCATCCAAATCTTTCACTATCCCTGACCCGTCGTAGAAGCTCGAGCACTTTGCCAAGACCATCTCTGCCGCTCCTTTCCAGTGCACGTGGAATGTATCATCCAAGCTTTTCCTTATTAGGACACCGCTTCTCTTCTTCTGGGAGTTGAAGGCTTCGACTTGGATGACTTCACAACTCTTCTCTGTCTCCTCCATGTCCATGGTCAATTGTAAAACCGCCCAGGAAAGAATTGCTTTCTCGGTGGGACTGCCTGAGAACTCGTACTCTGATTCATAAGACGGCCTATAGACACTACCTGTGGTGTTCAAAGCAACCCCATCCTGAATCAAATCCAGAACAAACCTGGAGACAGAGGAGTAAGTATTTTCTGCCACAGAGTCTTGGCCGACCCAGAATTTTGTCACCTTCATCTGGTTCATTGTGAGGGTACCGGTCTTGTCAGTGCAAATAGTGGTGGCCGACCCCATCGTTTCACAGGCCGAAAGCTTCCTCACCATTGCCTGATCCGCCATCATCCTCTTCATCGAATAAGCGAGAGTGAGGGTTACTGCAAGCGGCAAGCCTTCGGGAATCGCGACCACCACTATTGTCACTGCAGCTGCGATGATGCCCCAACGGAGTTTATGATGTCGTTACCTGTGGTTTGGCCTGCAATGAATTCCTTGTTCCCGTATGCATCCTGTGTGTTTCCCGTGAAATAGCGAATCAGCAGGACCAAGAGCACCAGGAAAGCAACTGCCAAGCCTACTTTGCCAATCGACGAGGTAAGCTTGTTGAGCCGAGCCTGTAAAGGGTCTGTTCGCTGTTGTCGCGGCTGATTGAGCTCATCATCTCGCCCCATGTCGTGTTCATGCCAACGGATGTAACCAGCATCTGAGCATACCCATCAGCAACCTTTGTTCCTGAGAACAGGAATGGATTGTCCTTGCAGTTCACTTCTACGTGATCACTCTCCCCAGTCATGCTCGATTCATCAACCTAAATTGACAACACAAACGTCGCACATGGTTTAGGGACGCTATGACACGATACAAAGCTCTGGTCTTAACTTGAAGCAAAGAAAATGAAACATGAACAAATTGGAAACAAGAACAAATGGATTACGTTATAGCATTAGAATTTTTTAAGAGAGTTTGTTCTACTATAAGTAGAACTACGAATAAAAACCATTACTTATCCGTTTTGTCATAGAATCAAGATCATGAAAATGACAAGACTGCCCAGTATCAAGCAGAATATGATACACTTCTACAATTTTTTGGACTAATTACTCAAACTGTGCTAGAACTTGGTAGAATTAATACTACGTATGTTTCTGGAGGAAACCAACATGAGATACTATGCAAATCTAATGCGTCAAACCCGTACAAATTGTCATCCTTACCTGCAAGGAATGCCCATCCAGGAACAGCCCATCTGCCGGAACTTGATCGCCAATCTTCAAACAAATGACGTCTCCAACGACAATCTCGAATATGGAAACCTGCTGCCGACGACCCTTCCTTATCACATCAATGAGAATATTACCACTCACCCGAGACAATTTTTCAAATTGCCGGTTTTGGCGGTAATTGCTCCCAGCACTCACGGCAATCACGAGGAACACAGCAACGAATATGCTGCCACCGTCATACCAGCCTTCCTTAACCCCGTTCTCCTTGATCCCGAACCCGAGCGAAAGCCCAGCGCAAACAAGAAGAATTGTTATTGTAAGGTCCTTGAAAGCCTCGAACACGAAATGGAAGAAGCCCTTGGCAGGCGGCTTCTTGTATGTGTTGACGCCGAACGCATTTTGCCTGCGAGAGATGTCATCAGGGTTGCCACTTGTTCCAGCCGAGACATCAGTTTTGAGTGCTGAGGCAACTTTCTCGACCCCGCCAAATTGCTGGAGGTGGCTGTGGTCCTTTTCCTTGACCAGCTTAGTAAGCTGTGACTGATCAATCTTGAAGAAGCCTGGATGATCAGAGCAAGCGCTCTGAACCTGATCGGGTATCAAAATCGAACTGTAGGAAGGAGATTTTCTCGGGAACTTCTTGGTTTTCTTTGCGTAGGTAGTGAAGGCTCGGGAGCAATGTATGGTCGCGAATGCCAAGCGCCATCGCTTGGCAAAATTGCGCGTAGCGGGCAAGTCGAGAGAGACCTCATAGCGGACGCAGTCGCCACGGGAAATGCTTGTCATCGCTCGGAGGAGTGACACAACGCAAAATGGCAAGAAAAGAAACGAAAGACTCTGACGTTGGTGTGGTGTTAAGCAGCGAAAAGTGCGAATTTCGAATACGTGGAACGATGTTTGGAGACAATACTGCATGTATCTCATGGATATCAGGTGACTATATACATGCCGTTACTTCTTCCTGTAGTCTTCGCGTTTCTTTTTTTTTTTTTTTTTTTTTTTTTTTTGTAATTATTATATGTCGGGAGCCGTTATGGTGTGGAGTCAACCAAAAAGGTCAAGAGATACTATGCAGCGTGTTGCTTCTTACGCGGTTTGCATCCGTTTCCCCGACATCATTTGAGCCACCCGAAGCTCTCACATTGTCATTATCGTTCTCTTTGTTTCAAAGGAATCCTATGTTTATGTTTGTACTTTAGTCTTGATAGACGGTAGTATCGTATTTTACGCTATCCCTCTTTCGATCATTTAGACTATAAATAAATAATAATTACTCGCATATATTTCTTGTTAAGTTTATTGGTTAGCGATGTTGACATTCATAATGGGCCAATTAAAAGATTTGGCCGGAGGCAACGGGAGGGAAAGCACGGCCCTTTAAAATAGCCGCGCAGAAGCTGTTGCCGCTACAATGCGACGGAAAATGGTAGTGTTGTTCGTTAGGAATATGGTAGGACGATGTGGCCGACATTTCCGGGCAGGTGGTTCGGGGGATTCCAGGTACTTTGCTAGGAACTTTCCTCGTAGCTCTGTGAGAGACAAAAAGACATGGAAAGAGAGGAGAAGAGAGGGGTGAAGGGCAGCCTAGCGAAATCATTTTCCTCCAAAAGGAGATGTAATTTAATAGGAGTGAGTGAGTCATGCCGAGTCAACAATTAATTGATTTAGATGGAAACTAAAGAGAAATTAAGGGCCCGTAGGTTCGTGGGAAATTCTTCGATATTCCATTGTTTGGTTGAAAACGAATACGAGGATGAAGTTTTGCTTTTATTTTCAATATTTTTTTTTTTTTTGGGTCGAAAACGAAACTGATATATTAAGCTGTAGGAATTACAATATGCATAGAGTCAGCATAGAGAAGATCCCGCAAAAACACAGGAGGAAAAAAGGCCCAGTTGGGGGAAAGGAGGTTGGCGCGATGGGCTTTGGCGGCCCGGTCCGCGACAACATTTGCTTCTCTTTTGCAATGTGAAACCCTAAGATTAGGGCATCGAAGGAGGAGGGTTGCAGCTTCGTCGAAGAGGGGGCGGAGCTCCCATGGCGTGAAAGACGAATCGTGGAGGGCCTTCACCAAAGTTAAGCAATCCGAGTCCAAGTCGATGCGTTCTGTTTCCATTCCTTTCTATAGCACGAATGCCAGCGTTAGGTTGAAAGCGAGCACCTCGGTTTGCAGAGCGGAAGATGTGGAGACCGATTTTGCAAATCCATCAAGCAGGACGCCTGAAGAATTGCGACACGCACATGCGACAGAAGCCGCATTGTCCTGAGGTTGGTAAGCCACATCTATATTGAGCTTGATTACTCTGTGAGCCGGTGGAATCCAACGAAGATCTGTTGCTGACAGTGGTGTGTCCCTTTTCTTGCGAGGATGATGGGAAGCTTGGGTTGATCGGGCAGAAGCAAGGGCCTGTTGTACCACCAGTTCGGCATTGGGAAGCTGCTGTCGAAATATGAAGGTGTTCCTAGCTTTCCAGATGTGCCACAGAAGAGAGGAAATTGATGCCAGATCCAATAAGGTATTCGCACTATCCAATACAGCAGTTAGCCATCGTTCAATCCTCTGTACCCCCATTAATGAGTGGTTGATGTTGATTGCTGAGTGAGTCCACACCCCATCTGTCCATGGGCAGAACAAAAACAAATGTTCTATTGTCTCTGGAGTCTGTGTAGTACATAATGAACAGATTGGGTCTGATAATATATGCCTGTGGAAGAGATTCATTTGAGTTGCCAATGCAATGTTGCACACTGACCAAAGAAAGGAACGTAATTTAGGCAGTGAGTTCATATTCCATATTGCTGTCCATAAGGTGCGGGGTACCTGGTAGGAAGTAGAGGCTTGGTTGTTGATGGGGCTTGTTTGTTGTGCTCGGAGAATATTATACCAGCTCTTCACAGTAAAGCACCCATTCTGTTTTCGCTGCCATATGACCTTGTCCTGCATAAATTGTGTGCGTAAAGGGATGGAGACTATTTCTTGCACTGTAGGTTCATCAAAACTCTGGCAAAGTAAGGAGACATTCCAAGTATTCTGTTTTGGAAGTAGAAAATCCGCAACTAGTTCATGTTCATTTTGAGGGGCTGGCCCGCCTATAATTCCTTTCTTCAGCCATCTGTCGTTGCGTATATTTATGCTAGTTCCATCTCCCACAGACCAGAGAATATGATCCCTGATATAATCCCGACCCAATAGCATACTCTGCCAACCCCAAGAGGGTCTTGTTCCTTTTGTTGCGTGCCAGAAATCATGTGAAGGGAAATATAAGCTTTTTAACACTCTGCTGTATAGAGAAAAAGGTTGCTGAAACATTCTCCAAGCCTGTTTGCCAAGTAGAGCCCGATTAAACGCAGTGAGATCTCTAAAGCCCATTCCTCCAGCATCTTTTCTGCTCTTGAGATCTTCCCATTTTCGCCAATGTATGCCTACTTTGGTTGGATCAGTTTGCCACCAAAACCGTGCTATCCATTGCTCTATTTGTTTACATATAGCAAGCGGGAGTTTAAAAAGTGACATCACATATAGAGGAATGGCTTGGACGACGGTTTTAATCAGAATTTCTTCCCCCCTTAGAGAGTAGCTTCTCTTTCCAACCCTCCAGCTTGGAATGCACACGTCCTAAGATCCAAGCAAACACTTCCCGCTTTGATGTACCCCAGTCAGAAGGAATTCCAAGATACTTGCCTGTTTTCTGTAACACCGGTACTCTAAGTTCTCGGGCTAGGTTCTCCTGTAGACTACGAGGACATTCTCGGCTAAAAAATAAGCCTGATTTATTTCTATTCACATGCACATCCCAGAGCGAACGTATTCATTCAGAACCATAGATAAATTCGACATTCGGTAAGGGTTGCATCTAAGAAAAAGATTGCGTCGTCTGCAAAGAATAAGTGGGAAAGAGTGGGACACCATCGATTTAATTTGATACTTGATAGATGGCCCATGCGTACTGCATTGTTGATAAGACCGGTTAAAGCATTTGCTAAAAGGATGAACAGGTACGGGGATAGAGGGTCGCCTTGCCGTAGTCCTCTGGTTGGCTGAAAGTAGGGTAAGACTTCTCCATTGAACTTAATGCCAAAGGAAACTGTAGTCACACACTGTAAAATCCATCTAACCCATTGAGGATGAAACCCTATCTTAAGAAGATAGTCCCGTAGGAAATCCCATTCCACCCTATCATAGGCCTTTTGCATATCTAATTTGAGCACGGCTTGGAAATGCTTCTTTCTCTTTTTAGTTCTGATTTGATGGAGAACTTCTTGTACTATAATGATGTTATCTTGAATTTGCCGTCCACCTACAAAAGCGCTTTGCTCCGGCGCGATCAGTTCGGGGAGCCAAGGCTTTAAACGGTTTGCAAGAACCTTGGATATGATTTTATAGATGAAATTACAGAGGCTAATAGGGCGAAATTGGTCCAATCGTTCAAGGTGTGGGGTTTTTGGGATCAAGGAAATGTAAGTCATGTTCAATTCTGGTGACATGTCCCCTCTTTGGAAGAATTGATGAACGGCATTGTAGATATCCTCATGTAATATATCCCAATAGCTTTGAAAAAACTGACCATTCAACCCGTCCGGGCCGGGTGCTTTTGTTGCCCCTAGCTGGAAAGCTGCTGTTTTGATTTCCTCAGGAGAAATTGCTGTGATTAAACTGTCATTCATCACTGCTGTCACTATCTGATTACATAGGGTAAGTGTCGGCTGATAATCTCTAGTGCCTGCAGAAGTACATAAAGCCCTAAAGAAATTAGAAGTTAGCTCTTTTAAGCAAATAGGATCACATACCCAAGTCTGTTCCGCATCATAGAGCATACTAATCCTGTTGTTTTGTCGTCTTTGAATTGTAGTAGCATGAAAAAACTTGGTATTGCGATCCCCCCATTGAAGCCATTTGATTCTAGAGCGCATTGCCCAATAACTTTCCTCCTGCTGCCATAACCTATGAATTCTCTCTTTCAGGTCAAGCATAAGGACATTATCAGAGGTACTTATAGGCTGATTCGTCAAAGTTTGAAGCTGATTTTTGAGAGTCTTGAGCTGGAGTCTGGCATTGGGATATCTGGAACGTTGCCATTGACAGAGAGCATCAGATACAACACGTAGCTTGTGAGAAAGAGACAATACGCCAAGCTGCTGAGACTTCCAAGAAGCTTCAATGGTGGATCGACATTCTACATCATGGGACTAGTAGGCTTCAAAATAGAAGGGACAGTGCCGTTTAGGTCTGTGTGCTACTACGGTATTCACAAGAATTGGGCTGTGGTCAGAGCCAAGAGCTGGAAGAGCAAACACTTCAGCAAGAGGATAGGTAACTCGCCATTCCTTTGTACAAAGCATACGATCGATCCTTTCCTTCACATGATCTGCCCCATTTCTGTTGTTTGTCCAGGTAAAAGCGCATCCGTTATTGCCAAGGTCCATCAGGGAACAATCATTAAGGACGGCACGGAAAGAGCTCATACGATGGGACTCAGCTGGTCGTTTCCCAGCTTTCTCCCATGGGTACAGAACTTCGTTGAAATCCCCTGCACAGAGCCAAGGTAAGGTTTGTTGTGTAGCGCAATGTCTTAAGTCAGCCCAAAACTGTTGTCGAAGATGATAACTAGCGGGAGCATGTATGCAGGTGAGACGCATGGTAATTCCTACTTCCATATCAGTGCAGTTGCAGTCCAGCATTGCAGAAGAGTGATGAGCAACATTCAAGTTTACTCGGTCTGTCCAAAAAAGTGCCAAACCACCTGCCAAGCCAACTGGATCTTCGAGAAAAACGTTCAAGAACTTAAGTTTCCGCTGTAAGTTAAGTAGTAGTGCTGCCTGATTTTTGGTTTCCATTAAAAAAAAAATGTCGGGCTTTTCCTTGGTCACTAAGACCGTAAGTGCTCGAACTGTCAGGGGATTGCCCAAACCCTGATAGTTCCAACTGACAAACTTCATTGTTCACCTGGTGGCTTTTTAGGGCCAACCACCAAGGCCCAACATGCAGAAGCATCAACTTCATGGACAGGAGTCTCTTGCAACAGTGATTCATCAAGGCTATGTTGAAGCTGAGAACGGACATCAGAGGTAATAAGCCTTTTGGCTTTCTTGATAGGGCCTGATCTAGTATTCAGTCTTGGACTTTTAAGTTTTTTGGACTGACTTGTAGCAGCTCCTTTGTCAGGAGAGGGGGTGGGCTTGGAGGGGAAGGAGCTTGCTCTGTGGTACATGGGTTGCTGAAGCTTCCTCGACTAGAGGCTGCCATTGTAGTGGTTTGGCAAGAATGATAGGTGTGGTAGTCAGTGGAGTTTGTAGTGTCTGATTGCCTTTATCTTTCTTTGCTTGAGATGCAGGGGTAGAAGTAGCAGGGTTCTGTAAAGTGATCAGAGCAGAGGAGGACTGCGGTGTCTCCGGAATGACAGTGGCAGCAGCATCCTGAGGAATGTCCAGAGAGTAAAAGGTACGCCAGAAAGGACTTGGTTTATTAACCTCGGCTCTAAGCCAAGACCCATATAAGAGATGTGTTTGCTCATCCATGTTGCGCTCATCATAGGGAAAATCTGGACAGTGCATAGCGTAGTACCCCAGTATGCCACACGAATAGCAAAAGTGAGACAACCTTTCATATCTGAAATCCAACCAAAAGTTGCTCCCTTCCACCTTAAGTAGAAGCCCTGGTTTAAGAGGCTCTTGTAAATTAAGTTCCACACGTGCTCGACCGGCTCGGATCGTAGAGCCCTCTTTATGATCGACTTTAACCTCTATGACCCTACCGATGTGTGACGCCACTTTGGTAATCATATGCTCAGTACAACGTTCCAGAGGTAAGCCGAGAATGTGAACCCAAAATACACAGGTATGAAAGTCATAGCAATGCATAGGTGTATTCGGGATCCAAGGTTTCAAGAGAAACAAATGATTGGAAAACAACCAAGGTCCCGTTTCGAGAACCCGCTGCTTAACTGCCTCTGTTGTAAACCTAACGATATATAAACCTTCTTCTCCCTGGGAGATGTCTACTGTATCAGTCCGCCATATACGACGCATGGTGTTCTGAAATGCCTGAAAATTGACTGAAGGATTGTTGAGTAACTTACCAACCAGGGTTAAGCGGCACTCCTCTAATGTTTCAGGTGGCGCAGCTTCGTCCTAGACTTCCACTGGCTGTGCCGACCAGAGACGCCCCAAACGAGTGCATAATGCACCTAAACGAGCCTCGTCGTCACCAGTCGGGCAATCCATTGACCCGCCAACACACCTCGACAGAGGAACTCCAAAAACAACGAAAGTGACACTCACGAAGACCCAAAGAGACCTTCAACAGGGGTCAGAACAGCATCATGCAGGGACCCAGAAGAAATGAATTGAAAAAAAGAACTAGGGCATTCGGTGGAGCTGGAGAAAGGGACATGCAGACACAGAAAGGATCAGAGAACCAAGATTTGGACACCCCTGAATGAGCAGATGAGACATGGAGAGGGAATGGGAAAATCCGATTGTGATGCTGAACCAGATAGAATGTTGATGTAAATTGGGCCTGGGAGGTGTGGGTAAGAAACGAAAGGATGAGAGTCAGGTGGAAGAAAGAAATCTTCGCCGGTTACACCTGGGACTGGGACATGACCTCGAGAATTCTGGACGGAATACGCGATGTTGGAGAAGACTACCATGGAGGTAGAGAAACTCGAGAGAAACTCGAGAGAAAAACCACCTTGAGAAAAGCATGGAGTGTCGATAATTACGGCTTTTTATTTTCAATATTTGAACATGGGCATATCGAGCATGCTGTCTAAAATGCACATTTAATTATCCTGTTCACAGGGAATTAATAATGAGTAGGGATATGCTTTGGTGACGCCTCCGTTATTTTGATGAAGGAGACGGGACCATCTAGGCCATGCAATTTCACGTGAAATCTAGATCACCGAGTTTCTTCGATGTCCAAAGTAGAAACGATAGAAGTAACAGAAGTCCACTATCGTTTTACAATAAATGTAGATGATACTTTTCTACATCTGAAATAACAAAACATATAAATTTAATGGTTGCTTATATGTGTTTATGTAAAACCGATTTACCAACCACTGGGGGTTCGCCCCAGTGGCCACCCTTCCATCTTGGAAGGGGAGGTTGGGGATTTCAACTCCCACGCCTTGCAAGGAGGCAGGGCAAAAGTCTGAGAGTGAGTGTTAGAGTAGGATTAGCATAGGACCGACCAAAAAAAAAAGAAAAACCGATTTACCGAAAGGTATCAAATAGAAAACTTTCTCTCTTTTTTTTTTTTTTATTTATTTATTAATATGAAACTAATTTTCTTACAATAATATGCCCTTTTTTCCCTCAAGGAATTAAATCTAATTTATACCCGATAGCCTGTTTTTGTGGCTACCTTAAGGTGAACATTGTAAAAAAGTTTCAATTGTGCTTCTCGTTTGGAGGTTTCCTATTTCGGAGCAGACCTTTTAGAGAGTCTATTAGAGACCCAATGGGATGTTTATCGGATACGGTTAAGTTACTACGACACCATTAAGGTAGTCAAAAGTACCATTCTTTTGAGTAAAAGGAATCCTATGTTTACACTTTTTAGTCCACCCTCTCGAACGCATGGTCTACCGTCGTATTTTCTTCCATCTCTCCTTCAATCGATCGACCCATAGATGATAAATATAAATATCATTTGCGTTTATTTCTTATGAAGCGTGTTCGCGGGCGATGTCCCTGTTTATAATGCGCCAATGGAGCGGGCATGTTATGGAGCGAGTTAAGTGCTCATTATGTCGCGCTGAAACCTGCTATGTAGACATCGATGCTCATGACGCGTGCGGTTCCAGTAATTGTCAAAGTAGCCGTGTTGAAGCTATTGCGGCTATAGTGTAAACAGGCAATGGCTTATGTTGTTTCGAGAATTCCAGGTACTCACTAGGAACTTTCCTTGCGGTCTGTGTGTGGAGGAGAATGCCTTCGCCTAGGCGAAGTACTTTCTCCTCCAAGAGAGATGAAATCTTAAAGAGGACGGAGGGAGTGATGCCCACCGGGAGAGCTGGAAAGGAAATAAACGCGAATTTAAGGGGCCTTTGGTTCGCAGGGCTCTCTCAATTTTTCGTTTCAGGGAGAATGAGCATGAAAAAAAAAATTGCCGTCTATTTTCATTAATTCTTTTCCACTATTTGAAAGTGCGCATATCGAGAATATGTTCAAAGGAACGTTTGGTTATCCTATTTACATGGAAAAAGTTCATAGTGAGTGGGTGAATACTTAGGTGATGGTCCTATTATTTTGATGAAAGAGACGGAGCCATCTATCTGGGCTAAGCAATTTTGCTTGAAAATCGGATGACTCATTCATTTGGTTTCCAAGATAAAAGGTCTGAATTACATACGCAATTCAAGTATTGTCTTTAGCATATGATGAATTTGTCCAAATACCAAATATTCAAATGAATAAAAAACGAAATTATGAGTCAACTGTTATAAGAGGAAAAAATTCGTCATCTCGACGAATTTAACTCCTTTACTTTTTCATTTCGAATCATCGAGAATTCCTCTAAGAATTTTTTTGGCAATATATTCTAACATTTGACAGATTGTATCTTAATCTTATGTTCCAGTTGCCAATTAGCTAAAATTGAGAATCTGTGAGCATGAAGTCGCTGTCATTTAGAGGGGATAACAGTGACGTCATGACATTGAGTTTAAGAATGAAAATGGGAAATGCTTGCGTGACTATGCCATTTGATTAGAAAGTAGACAGTTGAACTTCAGCCCCAAATTGCAAAGATGAGAAAGAAAGATAGAAGTCAAAGCGGGGCCCTCCGATTTTGTGGATGGTATTTCACCGTTACATTGTCATCCTTCAGTTCATTGTCACGCTAGCCGCTCCCATTCAAAATTCCAATGTCATCTCTCATTGTTGCAAAGTTGTTGAAGACTTGTTATATACTTGGCAAGTCCAGTGTGCTGAGAGCATCTTAAATTTGGAAGATATCCGAGTTCTCAAAACATAGAAGACATGAAAGGAGGAGTAGGTTATTGTAACAACCCTGGATGCCTAGTAGCATATGGCATCTTTTAGGCTGGATGAAGTCGAAGGATGACCATTCATGTTGGTATTATCCAAGCTATCGGAGCTGTCGATGGCAATATCCATCCTTCAAAAAGTCCTCGAATGATCAATGAACTAAGAGGGTACTAGGGGTGATTAGGTCTATGGTGGGTAGGGTCTAGACTTCGGCCCGTCGGCTAGCAAGGTATAAAGAGGCTTGCTTGGCTCTTGATGGCCGACAATAGTTGAAAAAGGCACGAATCCATGTGGAAAACTTGGGTAGGGTGTGACATGCTTAGTACGCCATGGCTAACACAATTACTAAAATATTTTCTCTTTTTAAGTATGTGGAAGCATGTACGGTTAAAGAACATGCAAGACACATAAAATTTCAAAGGAACACAAATAGAATTGCAAATCAAACAATCTCATTTCATTTCTTATTTCTATGTATTTTAGGTGACAATATCGGGGTACACTGGGAGATGAGCAAAAAGTACCACTACTCCATACTACGTCCAAAAGCTCCGGCAAGTGCATTATCCCAACCTGGATACTACATATGTACTATGTCATCTGCCTCCCACTCATAATACATTCAAAATCTTACCTTATTCTTTCTAAAATGCTACTGATCTAAGAAATAATGATCAATTACAAGTGAGCACAAAGCTCAACAAGCAAACTACTAACTTCTTTATACCACGTAAGTCAATAACAGCACGTATGATGAAGTTTAAATATAAAGGTCAAAAGATCATTATGATATCAACTTGCTTAAGAACCTTTCTTAAATTAGGATAACAAATAAAAAACGTTTCCTCTTAAAACAATTATCGAATAAAACTTGACTAAAAATTTGAAATTGCAATTGATCATGTTTATTATAAATTGACTGCCACTATCTTCCAGGGAATCCTATTACCTCTCTGGCATCTCTCACCCATTCAACATCTCGAGAACATTTAGAGGAACTGTGTAGGCATCCAAAGGAACCCAAATACCTCTCCAGGTATCCCTTCTAACACCTGGGACATTGTTGTCTCAAGGACCAACAACATACCTAAACTCGTCACTCATCTCATGGTGCAATAATTCCATAATTCAATTTAAATATGATGTCCAATGAGTTAAATCACAGAGACCATCGCAATTCCCAAATCCTTTGTCCGTTTAAAAACCCCAAAAATGATAGAGGATGGTTGCTTATCGGTATCCTCCAAAAGACAAGCACAAAAAGGGAAATTCCAAAGTCCCAGTTTCAATAAATAAACAAATAAAAAAGGCAATTCGCCCATCCCTAGAAATCAGCGGCATTTACCAAGTAAATCCATTCGGAAAATTGCAAAACTTTAGCCAAAACACACAATTTGTGAAGAAAGCCCCATCAAAGTTGTACCATAGAAATCAGGATAAAATTGGCAAAATCCACAATAAACCAAATATCAACATGATAGCATTCCTGGATTTTGTCCACAATTTGTGATATTCAAACTCAAATGCACTTAAATCTCAACAACCAGTATTTCAACATGTTAATATGCTCAGGGTACTAAATTGTTAACACTACTTGCAACACAAATATTTCAAAACCGTCGATGAACATAATCAAGCACGAATTTGATTGAGCTGAGTAAAACTTGAGGAAATCAACCTGATGTACGAAATTAACCTACGTAGCATAAACAGGGCAAGTGCCAGTTCTGGCGAGGTCTCGGAAGCCTGGTTTTGGCTATTTATTAGTCAATGGGACGGCCTGAGGATGGTGGGGCAGCGCGAGTGGGGCCTGAATGAGGGGCTCATCACTAGCAAAGGTGGCGGCGAGGAAGCCACGGCTGTTGCACGGAAACAGAGAAGAAACGAGGGAGGGTGAGGGTCATGCAGCGTTGAGCAGCAAGGAGGGATGATGCGCGAATGAAGAAAAGGATGAACGAAAGGGAACGGTGGGGGTAGTGGAGTGGCAGAAGAGATGGAAATGAATGGAGTTTGCTGAATTTATATTTTTGTTTCCCCCTTCACCACAGCCTACATGGTCTTGACAATTGAATAAATGCCACATTGCCACAAATTGTGGCAACACAAGAAGACGCGGCAATAGCTACTAGTCACTTGAGCTCACGATTCCGTCAAGCAAAGACCCGCATATCACATAAGGAATTGTCTCTAACCCGAAGACAATGGATGCAGATCTCCATTCGGGTGTTGTCCAGGTGGGCCGAAATTGGCCCATTACTGACTGGACCCAGTGGTCCACTGATTCGGTTCAGTGGCCCATGGGCCCTGAATCGGAAACCATGGGATGAATGGCCATTAAGCTGGAGGAAACTGGGGCGCTGGAGCGACTGGAGCAATTGGAGCAGGGGCGGAGGATTGTCCCGAAATTTGGTCGGGTGATTCTTCCATTGTAGGTAGGGTCGGATCTTGGATTTCACTACTGTGTGGATTCTGCATATTCAGAGAGTCGAATACGTACCTATTGTGCTGGTTTTGTTTTGTAGGTGCAACAACAATAACTCAGAAACAACTGAAGATAATTCAGAAGGATTTTTGCGGAAGCGGGGTTAAAGACACTGCTGTAATACTGTGATACATTGACAAGGGGTTAGAGACACTGCTCTGATACCCTGACAAGAAATGTGGAATGATGGAGGAACAGAGTTTTCCATATCAATCAAAAGAATCGGAATGGATCAAATCAAATCGAGTCTTTAATAGTTGCTACCGTTCTCTGTGCACGATTTTCCCTACCAGCTTCTTGCTTTTCAATCCCAAGTAGATGAAGATTGGCATATCAGGGACTGGGATGCACTTCACCACCCAACCGATAGGCCAAGACATGGCCGCGATCCCGACACACGCACCCCATTGTCCCCAGCTCAACCGCTCCGTGTCGGCGAACCGCTTTAGGAACTCGACCATCACCACCTGGAGGACCACTGTCACGAAGATGATCCCGAGGAACAGCTTGTTCTTGTGAATGCCCTCGAACACGTTCCTCTTCTCGAGTTTCCTCGCATTGAACTCATTGAAGACCTGGCACAAGACGAACGCGTTGAATATCAGCGTCCGCTTCACCGCCTCGTCCACGCCAAAGATTAAGTCGCCCTTGAACTGTAGAGTGAGGAGGATGGCCATTTGGTATGTTGCTTGGGCCACAATGTTCCTCCACATGACGTTGGTTATGAGCGGCTCGGTCCGTCCCACAGGGGGCTTCTCCATGAGCTCCCTGGTGGGCCGCTCCGTGGCCAGAGCGAGGGCACCGAGTGTGTCCATGATCAGGTTCACCCACAAGAGCTGGACAGCCGTCAGGGGGACGTCGCCAGAAGAGACCGCGGCCACAAAGTTGATCACGAGGGCTGCGACGTTCACGGTAAGCTGGAACTGGATGAACTTCTGGATGTTATTGTAGACACATCGACCCCACCGCAGCACTGTCGCCACCGAGGCGAAGTTATCGTCGAGGATTACGATGTCTGAGCTCTCTTTGGCGACCTCAGTGCCTTGGATGCCCATTGAAAGCCCGATGTCTGCTTCCTTGAGGGCTGGTGCATCATTCGTGCCGTCCCCAGTGACGGCGACCACATGGCCTTTCTGCTTCAGGCATTGAACCATGAGGAGCTTATCGAAAGGGAGGATCTTGCCATTACTCGGATTTTCTCAACTCTCCGAAGCCTCTCCTCAGGTTGTGTAGTTTTGGAACTCCGCTCCTTCCACGATGGCTCCACTGAAGGCATCGTCCCCGGGCCTGAGAATCCCACACTCCGCAGCTATGGCCTTTGCGGTGAAGATGTTGTCTCCCGTTATCATCTTGATGTTCACTCCTGCGTCCTGACAAGCTTGGATCGCACTCTTCACACCGGGACGGCATGGGTCCTTAATACCGAAAAGTCCCAGTAATGTCAGGCCGTCCTCTTTGATCTTCTTCCCGTCTTCTCTTGTCAGGATAGCTTCCTCGGAGACTTGTTTATGAGCTAGAGCGATGCACCTAAGGCTGCTCGCTGCCATCCCCTGAATAATCTCCTCGAATCTGGCCCTTTCATCTTCATCCAAATCTTTCACTATCCCTGACCCGTCGTAGAAGCTCGAGCATTTTGCCAAGACCATCTCTGCCGCACCTTTCCAGTGCACATGGAATGTGTTGTCCAAGCTCTTCCTTATTAGGACACCGCTTCTCTTCTTCTGTGAGTTGAAGGCTTCGACTTGGATGACTTCACAGCTCTTCTTTGTCTCCTCCATGTCCATGCTCAATTGCGAAACCGCCCAAGAGAGAATCGCTTTCTCAGTGGGACTACCAGAGAACTCGTACTCCGATCCCAAAGACGACCTGTAGACACTGCCCGTGGTGTTCAGAGCAACCCCATCGTGAATCAAATCCAGGACAAACCTGGAGACAGAGGAACAGGTGTTTTCTGCCACAGAGTCTTGGCCGACCCAGAATTTCGTCACCTTCATCTGGTTCATTGTGAGAGTGCCGGTCTTGTCGGTGCAAATAGTGGTGACTGACCCCATCGTTTCACAGGCCGAAAGCTTCCTCACCATCGCCTGATCCGCCATCATCCTCTTCATCGAATAAGCAAGAGTGAGGGTTACTGCAAGTGGCAAGCCTTCGGGAATCGCAACCACCACGATGGTCACTGCAGCTGCAATGATGCTCACCACGGAGTTTATGATATCATCACCTGTGGTTTGGCCTGCAATGAATTCCCGGTTCCCATATTCATCCTGTGTGTTTCCTGTGAAATAGCGAATCAGCAGGACCACGAGAACCAGGAAAGCGACCGCCAAGCCTACTTTGCCGATGGACGAGGTAAGCTTGTTGAGCCGAGCCTGTAAAGGGGTCTGCTCACTGTTGTCGCAGCTGATCAAGCTCATCATCTCTCCCCACGTTGTGTTCATGCCGACGGATGTAACCAGCATCTGAGCATACCCATCAGCAACCTTTGTTCCCGAGAACAGGAATGGATTCTCCTTGCGGTTGACTTCAACATGATCACTCTCCCCGGTCATGCTCGATTCATCAACCTAAATTGACAACACAAAGGTCGCACATGGTTTAGTGACGCTAGGATGACACGACACGAAGCGGTCTGGTCTTAACTTGAAGCAAAGAAAATGAAACATGAATAAATAGGAAACAAGAACAAATGGATTATGTTTTGACAGTAGAATTTTATTAACAGAGCTTGTTCTACTATAACTAGAACTACGAATAAAAACCGTTATCCTTCTTGTCATAGAACCTTTTTGTCATAGAATCAAGAAAATGAAAATGACAGACTGCCCAGTATCAAGCAATTTATGATACACTTCTAAAATTTTTGGACTAATTACTCAAACTGCACTCGAACTTCGTAATATTAATGTTGGAAATTCTGATCCATATTCTCTAAATTAAATCTAGAAACTACTAGTTGAATCTTGAAGTCTTGAACGAGAAAGCAAAGTGTGAGCCAAGCACCAGGTCGAAGAGTCCAAGTAGACCTTGAAGACACCACGTGAAGAAAGGCCAAGAGAAGTCCAGAAGAATCCTCTAAAGTATCTAGTCTTGAGGCGGTAGAGAAAAAAAGTGGAATTCGCTAGAAAAATTATGGATAATAGTCGAAGAGTAAATTGGCTAAAAAGAGGACACGCGGGGCAGTGTTTTTACCGCTTGTGCAGGAGAACGTCGGTGAAGATGCCTATAAAAAGGCCGTAACCATTCATGTAACGGAGGGTGGGGAGTTGAAGAATAAAGTCCTTAACATTGTACTCCTCCACAAACGCCACCCATGCTCCTCATATTGGTAAATTAAGCTTGTTTAACTCATGAAATTACTCTATTTTGTCATTTGTTCATTCTCTACAAACTATGTACACATTACTAATCATAAAACTATTATTAATACCAAAAATCATGCATCGGCGCTCATTCAAATTTTTAACAATTAATACTACGTATGTTTCTAGAGGAAACCAACACGAGTTAACATGCAATTCTAATGCTTCAAACCAGTACAAATTTTCGTCCATACCTGCAAGGAATGCCCGTCCAGGAAAAGCCCATCTGCCGGAACTTGATCGCCGATCTTCAAACAAACAACGTCTCCGACAACGATCTCGAATATTGAAACCTGCTGCGGACGACCCTTCCTTATCACATCTATGAGAATATTACCGCTCACCTGAGACAATTTTTCGAACTGCCGGTTTTGGCGGTAATTGCTCCCAGCGGACACGGAGATCACAAGGAACACCGCGACGAATATGCTGCCGCCATCATACCAGCCTTCCTTGACCCCGTTCTCCTTCATCCCGAACCCGAGCGAAAGCCCAGCGCAAACAAGAAGAATCATGATTGTGAGGTCCTTGAAAGCCTCGACCACAAAGTGGAAGAAGCTCTTAGCAGGCGGCTTCTTGTATGTGTTCGTGCCAAACGCATTTTGCCTGCGAGCGACGTCATCTGGGTCACCGCTTATTCCGGCCAAGATGTCAGTTTCGAGTGCTGAGGCGACTTTCTGGACCCCGCCAAATTCCTGGAGGTAGCAGAGGTCCTTGTCCTTGACCAGCCTGGTGAGCTGTGACTGATCAATGTTGGAGGAGCTGGGATGATCAGAGAGATCGTGGATGGGAATCGAAGTGTAGGAAGGAGATTTTCGTGGGGACAACTTGTTGGTTTTCTTTGCGGAGGTAGTGAAGGCTCGGGAGCAATATATGGTTTTGAAGGCTGCATGCCATGGCTTGGCAAACTTGAGCATAGCGGGCAAGTTGAGAGACACCTCATAGCAGACGTAGTCGCCGCCACCGAGAATGCTCGTCATCGCTGGGAAGAGACACACGGGTTCTGGTGATCCTCCAATGAGGCAGTGTCGCACTATGCAAATGGCAAGACGAGAAAAAGTTCTGGTGTTGTTGGTGTTTGGTTTTTTTTTCTTTTTGGTCTGAAGTTGGTGTTTGGTTTAGCCGCTGAAAAGTTGCAGTTTCTGAGTAGTGTGGATTGATGTTTGAAAAGCATCCTTTATTTATAGACATCCCGAGCCCTCTAAGCAAGGATGAAGCGAACTTTTCTTGCTATACACGCCGCGCCTCGCCGCGCTCTTGACGATGACGATACACGAATTGAGCTCTTGCTTCCTCGTGTTATTATGTCCGTGGGAAGCCGATGTCAGATTTACGGCGCGATTGAGGAGAAAATGAGGGGCCTGGGACGTGGCAACTGCTGACTGGTTTCGGCGAAAGTGGAGAACCCCGCGTTTCTGGTGAAGTGGAGTCAACTAAAGGTCAAAAGATATGCAGGGGTAGTAATCAAGCTATCAGATCTCTCGATGGCAAGACCCGTCCTCCAAAAGTCAAATTATCCATCGAACTAGGATAACGAGACGATAAAGGCGGTTAATGAATAGGATATGGCCACGAGAGAGAATCTAGATTTAGTTAAATCAACACGAGCATTTTCTTGAATTTTTCTGCCCACACTTACTTTTGACATTTCCCCCCTTTCATACAGAAACATCTGTGTTCATCAATGAGGACGCTAGGGTTGAAAGATGTATGATGGTACGACTTTGGGGAGAGCCCTGAAATACTTTAGCTAAGGGTTTCCATTCATTTTCCCCTTAACAATTAGGGTATAGATTACGATCAAAAAGAAAATTAGCGGGTAGATCAAATTCCACGGCCACGTTTTTAGGAGTAGGATTAGATGCATCATTTAAATTTTGTTCGTGAACAGACAATTAAATATGAGAATGATAACTATTCTATTTCTAACAATTTCTTATTAGAAATGGATTTTTTTTTTTTTTTTTTTTTTTGTATCATTCGAACGAGTTTTTAAGAAAATACGCGTTTGATAACAACACAAACTTTCTGCTCTTTGAATGTAAATTCACAAAATTTCTCCCTTCCAAGTAAGCAATTGGCGGCGATGGAGGATGACAAGCAGCGACAAGCCGACGAGAGGTAGGCAAGTGGGCGAGTAGCTAGTAGCGAGGGCGAGTAGAAAAGTAAAATCTTTTTATTTTTCTATTTTTGAAATAGACCTATTTTTGGATGAAATTTTTTTCCACATATAAAATAATGAAATTGTATTATCATACAGATTTATGTTCCAATCCTAAAATTACATTACCAAATAAATATACGTACCAACTCGACTAACTTGTGACGTGTACGCGCTCTCTCTTCCTTTCCCTTCCCATTCCTTTTTCTTCGTCTTCTTTTCTTCCCTTTGATGTGGGGCTCTTTCCTTTACGAGATCTCAGCACTTTCCCTTTTCTCTCTTTGACCAGTCAAATCTTTTAAGATAAAAGAGAATATGTTACGTGTAGACTGTCACGTCAGCTTCCGACGGATAAGCAGCTGACTTGGAATCCTCTCCTCCTCTTCATTCATCTCCAATCGCTCCTTTCATGCAACCTTGCGAATCGAACGTCTTCGCAAGTCTCTCCCCACACAAAAGACCGCTCGATTCCTCGCCATCACCCTCGGCTTTTTCCCATAAATTCTCCTTTCTAACGTCTCAAGACTGCTCTTCCGCTCGAGAGCTGGAATTCTGAAATCTTCGTCGAGTTACGTGGGTCTTGTTGGCCGCAAAGCACTGCCTCAAGCCGTTCCCAGATCACATATGCAAAGGACACCCACGAAAAAAACAAATTATTATTTTCCTCAGGCCCAAAGTTTACTGTTTAATGTGAAGATAGAAGAAGATGAACAGTAGACATGAACAGTGCTAAAATCCAGCTGATGTGGATTTTTTGCTGAATTGGAAATAACAACGGCGGACAGATATGAGACATGAGCGAAAGCTTGTGGCTTTTATTTTTGGGGCGGGAGTGAGGGGAAGAATTTAGGACATAATTGCAATAAAATCTATAATTCAAGATTTTTAAGGTATTAGGCATGATAACATGACAAACGGTGCCATGTTTCTCACAAATTTCCATTTGGCAATAGAAGCTTTGCGAAATCAGAGAGACATTGATTATCATAGGTCCATAACAAAAAAAATATTGAAAGCGAATTGTTTTAGAGGGAAAAGAAAAGACTGTGGAACATTGAATTATATATATATATATATTCAAATCTCAAATTTAGAAATTCCTTCGCAAATTCTTTTCGATGGCATTGAAAATGTTCTTACGACATCCAAATTAAAAAAAAAAAAATAAAATTCCGAGATCATCTGAAAAATTGGGATATTTTCTAAATCCCAAAAAGTGCATCCCATAATTATATCCAAGTTTTGATTACTAATTTCGTCTTCCTTTTTTCTGTTGTTATTCTCTTATTTTTTTCTTGTGGCCAACTATGTGTCCTCTTTCTTTTAAAACTCGGCCACCTTGAACATCTCACCACGTGGGAACTTTTAACTTTCCTTTAAAACTTAAGGGATGTTTTCCCCGGAAATTGGATACACAAGTTAGCCGGCTTCCTGAGAAATATTGAAGGTGGAGACGGCTCGGTCATATTTGGGACAGCGACGGACCCGTTACCTTCCCATTTTCTACAAATAAACTAAACTGAAATGTTAGAGAGAGATGTTAGTTATTATTGTAAGATATGGGTTTTGACCAGGTCAAAAGGGAGAAGGGAAAAAAACGTTGAAAAGTCAACCGAAAAAGAAAAACGTGGACTTCGGCTCAATTACAAGGAAAAGCAACGTAGAGAAAGAAGACCGAGAGCTCGCAAAAGGAAAGAGAGGAAACGGGGGAAAAAGAAAGGAAAAGAAAGGAGGGTTTCGCGCCTCCTCACCACGGAAACCTCGATAAGCCAATTTAACTCCTATTCGCACGTCTGGTAAGTGATCCCACCATTTTTTAGTTAATCAAAATAATATTCAAAGTTAGGGCACAAATTCGAAATTAGGTCAATTCTGAGCTGCAAGTTTCAATTGAGGAAATGTTGGATTACCTATATATACATAAATGACAGTTTAGGAAATTGTGGAGTTGTAGAATTTTACATAACTCAATTTGGACATATGATTTGCCCAAAAGAAAATTTTGAAATTGGCTGCGAGTGATGAATAGTGCACATCCAGTGACTTTCAAGCTGAATTTTGGCAATTTTCAGTGCAATTTTGAGTTAGCCGAGTTGTGGGTCTTCTAGTGTTTTGAAAGGGCTTCTGTTTGACTATAAATTCGTTTGAAAACAGAGTTCGGTAGAAAGAGTTATGGCACGACCAATCTCCATGCTCAAGCTCGGCATTGCGAATGGTTTTGAATGATGACTTCAGACGAGCAATTTTTGGACACGTTTGAGTTGCTTTGTTAGCGTATATGAATCGCTTTGTTAGTATTTAAGCTTAGTATAGCCATTTTGTTGTTGAGGTAATATTTTATTGAGTTTTGACGTCGATTCTCATTTAATTGTTAGAATTACGAGATCGTTAACTTGTATAGCCGTGCATTGTTTGTTTAAGTGAATAAGTTATGAAATAACATTTTCATTGCTTAAAAATCTGCATCGGGCATTTACTACTATTCGATTATTTGAGAATGATTTGAGAAATATGTTATGGAAGGTGTTGTGAAAATTTATAAATATGTATTACGTTGTGAACTGATTTATGGAATGAGTTTTAAAATGATTTGGGAAACGTTTAATGAAAGATGTTTCGAAATGTTACCAGTTTATCAAATGAATTCCGAAATAGTGTCAGAAATGTCTTGTGAAATATATTTTGTCTGATGAATGGAGTTAGGAAAGATGATATATTATGGGTTTGTGAAATTGTTTTGCGAAAAAATTACGTTAACTTTAAGTATGGTTTATGAAAGATAATTTGGTTACCGCACGTCTAGATCATCCTAGTCAATATTCCGAAACCTTTTTCTGCTATAAACGCCCCCCTTTTTCCCTTTGTGATAAGAAGACACAGTTGATGAGATGCTTTCCATTGTGAAAGTACGCTGAGGTCTCTCTTGATGCCACGTCATTTTTTTTTTTCTTTTATTAATGGGGATGGCCGCACTTTCACATAATGGACAACATAGACTCTAATACTATATTAAAATGTCTAACACAAAAGCTTAAATTAATAAATGAAGAGAGATAGCGTGAATATAAATAATATTTTGAATCATGTTATCAAGTGATGTGAGATAGTATTTTTTTTTTTGTCGATATGTGAGACGATACTTCAAAGTGATGAAATAGTTGATATATTGGACGAATCATTTTGGGAATCATGGGTATAAAGACAAGTTAAAATGGAAAAATGGCGTGAAGAAAAGAAGGACTAGCCTAGGGAAATCTATGAAATCTTTAAATTGGGAGTCCCTTCGGTTCGAGGGATTTTTTATTTTTTTTTTCATTTTAGGGAAAAGCGAAACTCTAATTCAATACCTGAAAAAGCGTTTAGAAATGATATTTGGTTATCTTAAACGATATCATTTCCAAATGAAACCAATGGAGGACGGTCGGGGATGAAGCACATGGAAAGTTAACCTTCATGATTCAAGATCAAAGGTACGACCCCGGCAAAACCTATGAGTAATAACGACGAAGGAACCTCGCCGGCGGCTGAACAGTGACGGGTGTTTGCTAAAGATTGGGCAAAGAATCCAGAATTGCGTGCGGGTGGGCCATTCAAAATGTTCTTTGCCAAGGAGATACAGCATAAGAGTGTAATAGATGGAAAGGCTGAGGGAAGTTTCGCCTCAGAAATAGTTCTAAATTATTGGTTCATTCACGTCTCATTATCATTTGGCCTTTTATCAACTACCCACCAGTCTGATTTGATGTGGTCGATAGCTTTTCTTAAATCCCCCTTCTTAAAATATTTCACTATTAAACAGCACCTAAATTTAATGACTTTAATTGTTCAAACAATTAGTGGCAGTCACATAAAATCTTTCATAATGTCTGAAATATAGGTTTTGAGTTCTTATCTTTCCATTCTAAAAGATCTACATCGAGCCTCACCGAAGGTCTCCAGACATCCCGACGGTGAGCTCGAGCCTTGCTGGCTTGTGGCGAGGCTCGAGCTCGTCTCTTGCCGGTCACTGCTCGCCACCAGGGTGAGCGACCATCCAATGAAGAAGAAAAAGAAAAAGAAAATCAAAAAAACTATTTTAAAAAATAAAATAAAATAAAATAAATGAACAATTTTAGATTTTATTGATTTGATTCATTAACCGAATCGATAAAAACTGAACTGATTAAAAAAATTTTGGTTTTTAATGAGGACCAAACCGAATAAGAATTGAACCGAAAAAATTGAATTTTTCGATTCGGTTTGATTCGATTTTCAATTTGGTTTTTGACACCTCTAATTTGTGATTCAATTAAGTTGCACGAGGACGACCCATATATGGTGGTAGTAACCAAGCTGTCAGAGCTCTCAATGGCAAGGCCCATCCTCCAAAAGGCAAATGATCCATCGAACTAAGATGGTACAAACAACAAGACGACTAAGGCAATTAATGAAAAGGATATCGCCATGGAAGAATCATGTATCATGAGGATATCGACAAAAACGCGAGGTGAAATGGGGATTCTCATGTATCATAAGTGCACGGATTGACATGAAGTCATTTAAAAGTATTAAATGGATTAGATCAAGTCAATTCAATTAGATCGGGATCGAAGGTCGACGATCATGCCGCACCCACAATATTTTTAATTCCTTGTTCTTCCTTCTTGCGTAAGGAGCTTTGGATACTCAACGTAAGAGTTGCGTCGTTGACCAATATGTCATGTTCCTTGTGTTCATACCCACATGGCAACGTACATTTACTTGGATTCTTCTTATCCACGAGAAGAAACATCAGTCGTTATAGAATTCCACGTACACATGTTTAGGGATAAGATGAGATGCGCTGTTTCAATTTTTACTTGCGATGGACAGCTAAACGTTGAGATTATGTCTCGAGTTTAAATCCGTGAACAGAAATTTGAACTGAGACAAATTATCATTTGCGGACGCCCAGGCACATGGTAGTGGAAATCCAAGACTTCTTTCCGGCGCCGCAGTCCAAATTTTGGAGAAGGGTTTCCTTGTTTGTGCGAGAGTGGTCGCCAAGCAAAGCAGAAATGGGGAAATGCACACAAAATCAATATTCCTTAACGCGTGCTGGAGGAGCCTTTGGCTGAAAGCGGAAAGTCCGGCGCGGACTTTTGAATGTGACCATGATGCGGTCGACTCGACTCCCATATGTTGTCTGGTTGTTGGAGCTCTTTAACCAACGGTTAATACGCGCACGGAGGGAACTTCCGGCTTCTTCCTTGCGCATCCCAATCGGAGCTATCGCTAAGGAACTTAATCGTAGGGAGCAAGTGTTGTAAGCTGCTTTTAAATCGTGTGGGTTAAGATTTTTTTAATTCTTTTATAAGATTAAATTATTTCGTGAAAAATTATGAAACTAAACGTCATATAAGTCATTAGGTATAAGTGGGAGCTAGGAAATACTAACGGTGTAATATTCATGTATCGTTTAATTTATAATATGACTTTTTACTACTCTTTTTCATGGACGTAAGTCGCCCCGACCGAATAATGTCAATTGAGCATTCGATTCATTTTCTTGTTCTATCAATGTTATCATTCGATTACTTGTTTTCGCAAAACTAAATTATTTAGTAATTTCTTCCATGATGATTCGTTGATGATACAAACATCATCTCAGTTTATTCTAATTGAACGAATCATCATGGAAGAAACTAAATATCGTGTACACGGATGATGTCACGTCGTCTTGTACACAAATCCGTTCGGTGAGTAACATGTGTGAAATTTGGGGTCACCGTAAGAACTTTGAAAACGCCTCAAGCCCATCATGTTCTCTCTGCGGCTCTTTTGACTTCGACGGGCCTTCGGAGTGGTGGTGGCGAAGGAAAATAAAGAGGGGACCGTTTGTTTCGAAAGGAAACGATGGGAAAATTCTCTTGCTCGCGAGGGCTTAATTTCCTAGAAAAGCACTCCATCGCAACGCGACGCGACGCAACGCAAGAAGTCAGGATGAACAGCCGGGAAAAGTAGCTGAAAAAGACATTGTTACGAATCGAGCCCAGCAAAAGAAGGGAAAGGGGAAACAAAAAACAAAGAAGCTTCGATTACACCGTTGAACTCATCCGGTGCTGCGATGAGGGGAGGATCCGGAGGCAGTTCTTTGGAGTGGACGGTGAGGTTGAGGCTGGCGGTGGTCGGGGGATGAGGCAAAGACGGACTTGATCATGGATTGGGCGGGGACGAGAACGACGGAGAGGGAAGGGGAGGAGTGCCTGGAGAGAGGGAGCTTGGAATCTGGTGGCCCCACAGGCCTGGGTGGCCTGGGGTGGTGTGAAGATAAAGAAAAATGAACTGAAAGCTGAAGAATGAGCAAGAAGCTTTTGAATCTCTTCAACTCAATGTATTGTAGTACAAAGTTGTATTTCTCATAACATTAATGAATAGAATACTCTATTCTATCTCTCTGTATCTTCTCTAGTACAGGCTATTCAATACAGAGCTTTCAGCAATGGGTGCTCTGTATATTTTCTCTCTCTCTCCTCAACTCAGCGAAAACTACTAATCAGACTCATCGAAGAAGAAGAAGAGAAACTGAACTTAAAAACAGAAAAGAAAAACTGTTTCTAATATGTTTCAACCTAAAACTGAAGAGTAGCACACGTGTAAAATTAAGGTCTTCATCACCGACTTTCTTCGTGACGTGGCTTTCCCAGTCAATTCGTCTCCCCTGACTTGTGTGCTTCGCTTTGTGTTATACTTCCTCTGATTTTTGCAATAGCTGCAGTGTTGACACCTAAATTTTGCCTAATCATTTAGTAATTAGTTACATAAAAAATAAAAAGAAAAAAGTAAAATTTGCATTTCATGAAGTCGCATTTTTTTTCGCACCGGTATTAAAAAGGCAACAAGACGCGGCGGCTTGTAGTCGATAATATTCAAAAAAAAAAAAAAAGAAGGGACGGTCTCTCTCTCCGCTTGTCCAAACGCGCAAAAGACCGAAAGCAAAAAAAAAAAAAAGGGAGGAAGTTCTTGCACGTCCGTTGCCTCTCCCTCATTAACGCACGCACATGCATGTGCAAGAATTCCGCAGACGTCAGGGAAGCCCATCCTCTCTCAAGTGTGGGTTGTCAGGAGAGGCGTGGAACCTGAAGATTGAAGCAAGCAACAAGCAAAGAAAAAATCAGCAGAGTGTCAGGCGGTGGCGTCCGTATTTGAAGAAGCACGACGTGAAATAGTGGCCGCCTCCTATTCACACTACAGTAGGTTGAACTTCCAGCCTATAAATACGCAAAGGAGATTGGAGAATTCAGGAGGGAAGCTTGTCAGAGAGAAAAAAAGATATATGGTTGGAGAGAAAGGAAAAGATTAAAAATGGAGAGGGGTGCTCGTTAGAGAGAAGCAAAGAAAAGTGAAGTCATGGGGAGGATATTAAAATAATGAGGTGAATAGTGAGTGTCAGAAACAAAAAAGAAGGGGAAGTGTGAGAGAGACAGTGAGAGAGGGAGAGGCAACGTAGGAGGAGAGAGAGAAAGAAATTAAAAAAGAAGACTCTTCTTCTTCTCCAACGCATCCCCGCCCCGCGTCACCTCCCCGCGTCGAGCTCCATCCCGACGCCCCGCGGCGGCCTCCACCGGCGACGCCCTTGACCCGACGCCGCGATCCATCCGCCCTCGCAACCTCGCAACCCGACGCCGGACCCCGCCCTTGAAAAAGCTGCTGTTCATCTTCCTCGCCGAGCCCCGCGACCGTCCGGCGTCCCTTCGCCTGAGCGTACGCCCGATCTCTTCGCACCACCGCCACGCCTCCACTCTCCGATTGATCGCGTCTCCGCTTGCTGCGACCCGAGCTCGACGCCGGAGCCACCCCCGCTTTGCTCCGCCCGCTCGAAGCCCCCGCCGCCGTTGCTCTTGCACCGTCCGCAAGCTCCAGATCCCACGATTCCGGTGGCTTTGTCGCCGCACGAAGCCCGCCTGTCGACCGGAACCCTAGCCCGCGAGCTCGTGCCCTTGCTCAAAGCACCACATCGCCGCACGACCTAGTGCCCTCGTTGCAAACAAAGCACCGCTCCCTCCGCGCTTTTCCGAGCGACCCGCAGGAGCCCGCGCCGCGATCCGCTTACGCTCGGCACCGGCGAAGACCCGCGGCCTCCGACCCGTTTCTGCCTGCGGGTCACAGGAGTTCCCCGACGTCTCGCCACCGCCGGTCTACCCGCCGCCGGTTTACCCTCTGCCGGAGTCCCTGCCGGACCCATCCGACCAGATCCCTTGGAGACCCACAAGCACAAGCGGTGTGTGGGTGGTAAAAAAAAAAAAAGCAAAAAGAAAAACAAAAAGGAAAAAGAAAATCAATTTAGGTAGTTCTCTTTTTCTTTTATTTACTTATCTTTTTATTTTTTGTTACTTTTGTTATTTTTCTTTATCTGTTCTTTTAGTATAATTACTCCTTAGTGTAGGGATGAAATTACATGTTATGAAATTGTCTTGAAACTAGTGATTGTCAGTCCGATTTTCGTGCCCGAAATCCGACTCGCAATTACTTAAAAATTTGCCAATCCGATCTCCCGCCCGAGATCCGATTCGTGATTTATGTGAAATTGGCCAACCCGATCTCACGCGTGAGATATGGTTCGCCAATTTTCGGATATCAACATTATCTTGTTTGATTTGATGTCGTGATGTTTGAGTCAATTTTATTTTGCGTAAAAGTAAAAATCCAAAAAAAAAAGTAAATTAGGATTATGCTTGTTTTTTTTTTTTTTATCTTGCATGATTAGATTAGGGATTTTATTTTAAATCATGAAAAAAAAATATAAAAAATGTCTTAGGATAAATCACTTTCCTTTTTTTAGGATAAATTGCATTTTTTAGGAAAAATAAAAAATAAAAAAAATGTCATGAACATGTCATTTAGGATTAGATTAATTGAAATGCACGTCATTTAGTTTTTTAGGCCCATTTAATTGGAAACTACCTGTCATTAGAATTAGGTCATTTTGTTAGTTTAGATTGCACATTTAATTATGGAACAATCATAATTTCGAATTTCATGGAAAATACCTAAAAAAAATTGTCTTTGAATAAATTAATTTCATTATTTAGAATAGATTGCATGCTTATTAAGAAAACACAAAAACATCTCATTTGCATCATGTAGCTTAGGCCATGTTATTATGCCATATCATGTCATATTAGATTACTAGCATGCATTGCATATAGATTAAATTCCCATTAAATAAAGTGAAAACAAAAAAAGAAATTGCGTGTTAATTAGAAATCATATCTAAGGTTGATGATGTGAATTTTGATCTAACAACGCAGATGCTTTCGTTGCTTTAAGGTAAGTTTTTGCAATTTATTTACTGTTTTATCTGGGTGTTAAATTGGTGGTTTGCAAACTTGCATGATCACCTCACATGTTAGGGAGATAAATTAAAATCAATTCAAATTGCTTGCCAAACATTTTTTTTTTTGAAAACAAAAAGAACGGTACCGAAAGGGCATTAGAGAAATCTAGTGTAACCAAGTCCCCGTACCCATAGTCTCTCGGTTCGTAGGAGTAAAGTAAATCTCCCACTACTTTACTTGGGTTTCTAATCGACCCACCAAAAATAGATTAGTGGCGACTCCTAATTGAAAATCATTTGCATGTTAAGAACTCAAACCTAAGTCGCGAATTGGTATGGGCTTGGGAGAGCCCGAGTTAAGTCTAGGCTTAGCAATCCATTAGCCGAACCCTTAGGTGGCCGCCTCGGGGAGGTCGCGACAGCTTGGCGACTCCACTGGGGACTTGAGTTAAAACTCTTAGTAGACTTAGGCCAATTTTCTTTTTCTTTTGAAAAATGTTTTTGTTTGGCAGCGAGGATTCCAGTACGTCCCTAACATTTAAGGTGTTAAATGTTTTGCAGGATGGGAGGTATAAGGGGGAGTGTTTGCTAACCTTTGTTTTGCAGGGAGGTGTAGGAATGTATGGTTTATTTTCATGTTGAAGTGTTGCTTGATATAAACTGTTGTGCATGCTTTGCATTCACACTACACTTTTGCACACACAACCTGCCGCCGGACCTGGGCCGCATAGGATCATCTAGGATGGTATTGAGATGGATACCACTTCGACCGCATGCCCGCGGTATGAGTCGCCCATCTCAATCCCGAAGTTTCTTTTGGTGTCAAGAGTACCCACCTCGGTTCGCGTGCCCGCAACCTAGGTCGGCTCTTTGACCAAGCCGAAGTCATGAGGACCCGATTTAGTCCGCACGCCCGCGGCTAGTCCGATCATCCTTGTGGCTTGGTTCGATAAGCCTTATAGGATAGAAATCGAGCCACTTACCATGCGCATGTCTATGTGATTGCCCCTCATCGGTAAAGTAAGTTCTCTAAATTTTTGCCTTTGCAATTTACTTACTTTATTATATCATTTTGTCGGTCCATGGCATTAGGATTGTCTTTTGAGTCTTGGTCAATATACAATGGGAATACCGGACATTCGGATTATTCTCCCTCCCAAGGAAGAGCTTAGCACCTGGTGGGACAGGTTAGACCAAGCTGGTCGTCAGTTCGTAGAGTCGCACATTGGACGACTACTTCCACTGCTGCATATCAACATCCATGGCGGCCTCATCCAAGCACTTGCTCATTGTTGGTGCCCCAAGACCTCTACTTTCATCTTTGGCGGTAAGCATGAGCTCACTCCCACCTTGGAAGAATACAACATTGCCATGGGAAAATCTTTGAAAGCTGAATTAATTAGCCCACCTATCGGAATAGACCCCGTTGTGGCCTTATCCGATTTTTTAAGAATTAAGGAGGACAATGTAAGAAATGTTTTAAAAGCTCACCGCAATACATGTCATTTATCTTTCCTAAAAGAATGTTTTGAAAATGGCAATTCATTTTAAATGCGAAGGGTTTTCTTTTTAGCGTTCTTTGGGTTTATAGTTTTCCCTCATTGCAAGAATGCCATTAACCCTTTGATTGCTCAATTAGTTAAACAAGTGTTGGAAGAAAAAAAATTTGTAAACACTGTTCTGACTGAAACTTTTCTTTCCCTCACTTGATTCAAAAAGGGCGGTGATAAGATTTTCCATGCCTCTCCTGAGCTTTTGCAAATTTGGTTTCTTTCTCATATAAAAGGATTTGGTGGTTCAATGACTATACATGATGTTAATAGCTCTAATCACCCTATTATGAGATTTGAGAACAATCAAAAACATGCACCGGATTACCATTATTCTAGATGGCTAGCTTTCATGAAAAACCAACTTCCAAGAGTTTCCTATGGCATGCTAAGTGGTTCCAAGTTCGTGTGGCGAGACTCTCATGTGGAGCTGCTGGCCCAATTCCTTTACTGGGATTCACTGGAGCAATGGAATATTATCCGACTAGAGTGACCCGTCAGTATCAAGTGGTGCAGGAGCTCCCACCAGCTTTGCAAACAGATCCGCTCCGAGTAAGCTTCGTTGATGGAGATCAAGACCATGAGGATTCCATTCTCACGATCAAATCAATGTGGGACATGTGTCATCCACAAAAGCTCAAATGGCCTGAGGAGGAGCTGAAGGGCAAAGAAAGGAAGTATTACGCCTCAATTAAGTACATTCAACAACACAAGATTCCAGAGGAGTTACTTCCAAAGATACCAGAGGTGCCACTGAAGATCACCAACTGTGCTGAGAATAAACGCCTCAAAAGGGTTGCTGAAAAAGCTCAAGAGGAGAATAAGCGATTGCGCCGAGTGGTGTCCCGAGTGTATATTGATCAAGCTAGATGAAGTGCTTGAATCAATCTTGTTGTTTTCATTTCTAGATTAATGTTTAGGAAGTTGAGTCATTTACTTTCCTAGTTTATTTGTTTAGGGCATTTCGAGTTTCTATTTTGTTAGGATTGTCAAAAACTCTTTTAAATGAATAAAAGTTTTAGACCATTGCCATGGACTGACATGTTTCATATGAGATACTTATTTTGTTCATTTCTGCAATTTAGGTGATAACGGATCCGCCACGTTCGCCTATTATTACACGATCAAGAGCTAAAATGGCTGACCAAACCGAGATGCGTGATCGTATTACCAGTGTGGAAGATCAGCTCAAGCAGTTGCTTGCATCTATGCAACTTATAACTGCCCAAATCGAGTCCCTCCGGGTGAATCCCATTCCTGCACCTGCTCTGCCTGAGTTAGTAATCCCAAAGCAGGTAAGGAAGGTCCAGATGGTCGAGGATGACATGCCTGAATTGGAGGATGACATACTTCCAATCATTGCCGAAAGCCAAGTCGACAACACTCCTAAGACGGAGCAAAGTGAACGCCTTGCGAAACTTGAAGAGAAAGTGAAACAATTGCAAGGATCGAGAACTCACTTCCAATTGACCTATCTGTCTATGAGAAGGTTAAGACGCCAAACAAGTTTAAAATGCCGGAGTTCGAGAAGTATGATGGTACTTCTTGCCCGAAAGCTCACCTGCACATGTACCATGTAAGGATGGCTCAAAGCATGTCAAAAATGAGCCCCTTATGATCCAATCATTCCAAATGAGTTTGGTCGGGCCGCACCGAACCGGTATATTATGAAAAACATAAACCTCCTCGACACTTGGAATGAGGTGGCCGATGCATTTCTCAAGCAATACAAGTTCAACATGGACATTGCACCGTCACGAGAGGATCTCGAACGAATGGAGAAAAAGAGGAGTGAGTCGTTTAAAGAATATGCCGTAAGGTGGCGAAATCTGGCCGCCCAAATCACTCCTGAACCCACGGACAAAGAACTGATGAAGTTGTTCGTCAAAACCCTCCCATTCGAGTTTCGTAATCGGATGGCCAGCACGTATGTTGAGAACTTCAATCAACTCATCCGGTGGGTGAACAAATTGAGACAGGGCTGAGAGATGGATGGTTTAATGAACCAACCCCTGCGGGCAAAAGATTTATTGCAAAGAAAGACAAAGAACCGATCTTGAAGTTAATGTTGCATATGCGCAAGCAGCCCCTAGTAAGCCTCCGAATGTTCGTGTCCCCGGGAATCGCAAGATGGAGGCCGAATGCATGCACCGCGGCAATTCACCAAAAGGCGGTTCTCTCCTCTTCCCGGTCCTTTATCTCAGGTCCTGCTGATACTCCAAAAGAAGGGATTGATCTCTCACGAACCAAAGCGACCCAATGCTGAAAAATTCTCCAACTATGATCCCTCCAAAAAATGTGAGTATCATATGGGAGAGGTGGGCCATTCGATTGATGAATGTATGACTTTGAAGCACAAGATCCAAAATTTATTGGATACTAAGGCATTTTCTTTCCGTGCCACCCAACCAAATGTCAAGAAGAATCCGTTGCCAGAACATGAGGGAAACGTGAATGCAATCTTTGAGTTCAATGCTGGCAAAAAGATGAACTTGAAGATGTCTGTCAAAGATATCTACAGCGGATTAGTTAGAGTTGGTTACTATCCGACAGATGAGAATCCTCCCTTCCCTACCATGAAGGAAAGGGTTCAAGAAATGGTTAAGGCTGGCATGATCGGGTATGCCGATCAAACCGGAGTAGTGTCAACTATCTCTCAAGTCATCATTGATTGGGAGAAAGAATTTGCTGAGCTAAGTACTGAAAATAGTGAACCAGATCCGTTGATCGAGGACATGCCCCCACTTGAGGACGCCTCCGACCACGAAGGACTGTTAGTGGAAGTGCCTTCAACTGATGAGGAGATAATAATTGAGGTGCCCCAGTTGTATCAGTACAACAATAACAAAGCCGTCCCCTGGTCATACGAGCTAGATGTTGACCTGATTACAAGGTCCGGTCGGACCTATGCTCAAACTAATGCCCAACCTGCAAAGCCGATTCGATGAAGAGGCTAAAGAATTTCTGGCTATAATCAAAGCGAGTGAGTATAACGTGGTCGACCGATTGCGAAAATTGCCTGCTCAAATCTCTTTACTTGAACTCTTGCAAACATCTCCTACACATCAAAAGTCTCTAATGAAGGTCTTGAGTGAAGTTCATGTACCGGAGACGATCGAGGTAAACAGGTTGGAGGAATTTGTAGGGTCGATTCTTCTCAAAGATTTAATAGCCTTTTCGATGAAGAATTCCCTCTTGAGGGGAGGGGACATACTAAGGCGTTATACATATCGAGCCAAGTGGGGTTTCCCATGTGGCTCGAGTACTCATTGATAATGGGTCTGCCTTGAATATCTGTCCATTGACGACTCTTCATCGCCTTAAAATAGATCCTTCAAAAATAAGCGCTGCAAAGACCTCCGTCCGAGCTTTTGATGGTACAAGAAAAGAGGTGATAGGGGAAACCCACCTTGATCTGCAAATAGGTCCGATGACGTTCAACGTCCTCTTCCAGGTAATGGACATCCCTACTGGGTTCAATTTCCTGTTAGGTCGTCCTTGGATTCATAATGCCGGAGCCGTGCCATCAAGTCTTCACCAAAGCGTGAAATTTGTTGTCAAAGGAAAGCTAGTCACTGTTCATGGCGAGGAAGATCATCGGATTTATCATGAGACGGCCATCCCTTATGTCGAGCCGGAACCTAGGGAGGAGTCGAGTTACCAATCGTTCGAGCTCGTGTCCACTATTCATGCATCTCGAGGATCGACACCACCCATCCCTGATGTGTCAAATGCAGCAGTTATGGTAGCAAGAGTAATGGTTGGAAATGGCTTTATTCCTGGTCGTGGACTTGGTAAAAAAGAACAGGGTATCCGGAATCCAATTGAAATCCCTCGAAGGCCTCGTTCCGCCGGATTAGGGTACCATGGAAGAGGAGGAGGACATAAACAGAGAGGAAAAACTCATTATTCCTCGATATTCGCAAGACATTCCCGGCCCCGCTAGAATGATGCATGATGAAGGAGGAGTGATCGACACCCGAGGAATCGCACCCGATGGATGGAGTAGCATGGATGACCCGACAACTTCAAAGACAGAGGATCCGATAATGAGATGGAAGGGATCACGACCCTATTCGATGATCTCCTTATAGGCACCATTGACGAAGAACCATCGGAGGAAATGGGTGCTAGCCCACAAGAGTAACACATTTACTTTTCTCGTACTCCCCTGCGCGGGAATCTTATCGCTTTTAATGTTTTCTAGGAGTTGCTTTCGCTTTGATTGTCGCATTTTGCATATCGCTTGTTAGGAGTTGATGTTTGCTTTGATTGTCGTACTTTCCATTCCAACAAATGTAATTTGATTGATGAATATCGATTGCAATTACAAGCTTTATTTTGAGGGCATGATGGGGTATACCAAACCAGCCCGGTGATGATATCCAACCAATGAAAGAAAAGAAAAATCCAAGGATAATTCTGAGGCCTGGGCTTCATCATGCTTTCTCATGTCAAAAGGTTTTCCAAATGTTTTGCCAATTTTTTTTTTTAAAAAAAAAAAGAAATTTCGAAAATGGAAAAACCCTAAGGAAAGAAGGAAAATTCAAAAAAAAAAAAAAAGATAAGACATCCATGTCGTTTAATCTCGTTTGTCTTTTTGAATTATCCATTTTATGTTTCAGAGCAACCTTATGGTAGGAAAGGGGTGAAATTGGTTCAGTCCAATACCATGAGCGATGACAGTGAAGACCCCGAGGAGCCGAATGGTGACTCCATTGAAGTACAAAGCATAGCTGGGAGCAGCATGAAAACCCAAAGTTCTCACACCCGAGCAAACAAAGTCACTATCAATCTGAGTGATACCGAGGATCCCAAAGAGATAAAAATCGGGGCAAATCTTCCCAAAGATGAGGCCGAGCACCCGACTCGTTGCTAAAAAGAATAGATAGAAGAGGAGGTAATGAAACTCCTCAAAGTGGGATTCATCGAAGTCTCGCAAAGTATCCCGAATGGGTAGCCAACATAGTACCGTCATGAAGAAAGACGGTCGAGTCCGAGTGTGTGTTGATTATCGGGATTTGAACAAGGCCAGCCCAAAAGACGATTTCCCATTGCCACATATCGATGTTCTCGTAGATAGTACTGCCGGATTTGAATTATTCTCTTTCATGGATGGTTTTTCTGGGTACAATCAGATAAGAATGAAAGTTGAAGACAAAGAGAAGACAGCATTTATCACCCCATGGGGAACCTTTCATTATAAGGTCATGCCCTTTGGACTAAAAAATGCAGGGGCAACTTACCAACGAGCCATGGTTACGTTGTTCCATGACATGATGCATGAAGAAATTGAGGTATATGTCGATGATATGATTGCAAAAACCCGACCCGGGAGAAGTCATGTCAAAACCCTCAAGAAGTTATTTGAGCGGCTTCGTGAATTCAAGCTCCGTTTGAATCCTGCCAAGTGTGTGTTCGGGGCAACAGCAGGTAAATTACTTGGGTTCATTGTGAGTAGTAAAGGGATCGAGATTGACCCATCTAAAGCCAAGGCAATATGTGATCTACAACCTCCATCGACAAAGTGAAGGAGGTCCGGAGTCTCCTAGGGAGACGAATTACATTGCACGATTCATTTCTCAACTCTCGAGACTGCAAAGCCATTCTTCAAACTCTTGAAGAAAAACGTACAAGTTGAGTGGAATGATGAATGTCGAGAGGCGTTCGATAAGCTGAAGCAATATTTGATGAGTCCACCCGTTCGGTCCCACCAATATCGGGGCATCCTTTGATTTTGTACCTCACAATCCATAGTGAGTCACTGGGTGCGATGTTAGCTCGTAAAAGTCCGTGGATCGAGGGAACGAGCTATTTACTACCTAAGTAAAAGTTCACTATCTCGAGCTAAAATATTCTGATGCTGAAAAAACTTGTGCTGCGTTAGTATGGGTATTGCATAGACTGCGACGTACACATTGCATTACCGGACATTTCTCGTGATCGAGAACGATCCAATCAAGTATTTATTTAATCAACCCGCTCTGGTGGGAAAGTTAGCTAAATGGCAGGTCTTGATTTCGGAATTCGACGCGCAGTTCATATCACAAAAATCAGTTAAAGGCCGAGTAATTGCTGATATATTGGCTGAGAACCCTGGAACCTTGAATGATAATGATTATCTCATGGATGATCGTATTTTGGCCGTAAATGAAGATGCATGGTCCATGTTCTTTGATGGAGCCGTGAACTTGTGCGGTTACCGCACCGGGGCATCGATATCCCTGACGGACAACATCACCCAAGAGCCGCGAAATTGATATTCCCATGCACTAACAATATAGCTGAATATGAAGCTTGTATTCTCGGACTTCGGGCCGCAATTGGAATGGGAGTGGCCAAATTGAAAGTATATGGAGATTCTCGCACCGATCATACCAGATCGTAGGTGAATGGAAGACCAAGGATGCCAAATTACTGCCGTATCACAAGTACGTCGAAGAGTTGGTGAAGGAGTTCGATGAAATCTCGTTTGACTACTTGGCTAGATCTCATAATCAATTCGCCGACGCCCTGGCAACGTTGTCATCTATGTTGCAAGTTACTGATGGTTTAGAAGTTGAGCCTTTGAAAATTGAGGTTCTAGCCAAACCTTCCTATTGTATGGTCGTGAATGAAGAGCTTGATGAGAAGCCATGGTATTACGACATCATGAACTACATTCAAAAGCAGGAATTTCCTGAAGGAAGCACTCTAGCCGATAGAAAATACATAATGAAAATGGCCTCAAAGTTCTTCGTCAGTGGTAAGAATTTATACAAGAGGTCTTATGATTCAAGATATCGAGATGCGTAGCTGAAGCTGAAGCTATCCAAATCATGCAAGAAGTGCATGAAGGAGTTTGTGGCCCACACATGAATGGGCACATGTTAGCCAAGAAGATCATGAGACTGGGTTACTATTGGCTTACGCTGGAAAGTGACTGCATACAGCATGTTAGAAGTTGTCATCGTTGCCAAATTCACGGAGATAAAATAAATGTTCCTCCAACGGAGTTACACCAACTATCTGAGCCATGGCCTTTCTCAATGTGGGGGATCGATGTGATTGGCCCAATAAATCCTAAAGCTTCAAATGGACACCGATTCATATTGGTGGCAATCGATTATTTTTCAAAGTGGATTGAAGCTGCATCATATGCTAATGTCACGGCCCGAAATGTTGTGAAGTTTATCAAGCGTGACATAATCGCCCGTTATGGTGTCCCCGAAGCAATTGTCACTGACAATGGGACAAATCTGAATAACAAGTTTATTGATGAGTTGTTCAGTAAGTTCAAAATCAAGCATTTTAATTCATCACCATACCGCCCACAAATGAATGGAGCTGTTGAGGCAGCTAATAAGAACATCAAGAAGATCTTGGCTAAGACGGCCGAGAATTATCGGGATTGGCATGACAGATTACCCTTTGCTCTAATGGCATATCGGACATCGATCCGAACATCTACCGGGGCTACCCCTTTCTCCTTAGTCTATGGCATGGAGGCAGTCTTGCCTGTGGAAGTAGAAATCCCCTCTTTGAGAGTCTTATCCCAAGTGGAATTGTCCGAGGCAGAATGGACACGACAAAGGTTCGAACAGTTGAACCTGATTGATGAGAAAAGGTTAAAAGCTCTTTGCCATGGTCAGACATATCAACAAAGAGTAGCCAAGTCTTTCAATCGGAGAGTACGGCCAAGACACTTCGAAGTAAATGATCTAGTTCTAAGAAAGGTGTTGCCGATTTTTCCCGATCCTCGGAGGCAAATTTGCTCCAAATTATAGAGGCCCATATATGGTGAAGAAGGTGCTCCCGGTGGTGCCTTAATCCTTACGAAATGGATGGTCGTGAGTTTTCTAATCCCGTTAACTCGATGCAGTGAAGAAATATTACCCTTGATAGAATTTGTTGTAAATTGAGGGTACTCATTTCTTCATTGAATTGTGTGGAATGGATTGAAAGAGATGAAAAGTAGGCCATGTTCCATACACATATCGAACTCATTTGATTCGGAATATCAGGCGTGTTGACCCAAAGTCAGTTCGATTAAATGAAAAAAGAAATGCCCTGAGGACACCACCAGCGCCTCGGCCTGGTGGCATGGGGAATGAATGGGTCCGAGAGCGACCAGGGTTCGATCCCTGGAAACGGCAGCAAGTTTGCCGAACCAAAAAAAAAAAAAAAAACAACAAAAGGAAAAAAAAACAAAAACAAATTTTTTTATCAATCCTTTTCTTTCTTTTTTGAGCTGCAAACTCTTTATGCTCAAAGCTGATGAGTTCATGAAGTGATTGTAACCTTTCAAAGGAAATTTTTGCATTATAGTTTTACCTACTTAAATTACCAATTCCACTGAAGATTATCATCGCAGATCAAGTTAATGAATGATGTGGAATGGATTGAACATGTTAAATGAGACATGTCAGAATGATGAAAGGCAAGCCATATCCTATACACAGTCCCTTGCTCATACACCGGTGAGACGAGCGTAGGAAGTTCCATGTCTGTAAGGTAAAGAGTTCTCTCGCGAAAAGTACGATGATCGAAATGATGAGAGACGGTTCATTCTCTATCCCAAACACTACATGATCATCCATTGTGTAAACCCTTTTGAGCCCACACACGTGGATAATTTTTAAATTACCCCTGTCAAGAACCACCCCACATTGGGGCAGGCTAGAGGTAAGACGACATCATGAGGTGAGGAAATTGATAGGAATATTCTTGCTCTCACTTGCATCAATCTTCAGGTATTGCTATTACATTGAATTCATACGGTAATTTAAGTGCCTTAGGATGATGAAGAGCAGTTCTTTCTCTATCTTACACACTTTATCCATTGCGTAGCCCCTTGAGCCTCGTAAATTCGTTTCATTTAAACCCAATTGGTGATCATCCCCCACCGGGGCAAGGCAAAAGGCAAATATTCAAGCGCGAACCCGAGTGCCAAAAAAAAAAAAAAATGAAAAAATCCCCAGGAACCCAAATGTTGAAACATTACATGGTGATTCAATACATGTACTGTGTCAAAAAAAAAAAAAAAAAAAAAAAAAAAAAAAAAAAAAAAAAATAAAGAAGGGGCATGAAAAAGCAGCGTGCCTAGTAAAAGCAAGTCCAATGCCCGTAAAAAATGAAAGAGAGAGAGTGAATTCTCAATGAAGTGGTACTCAAAGAACTCAAAAGCCAAGTTTTTATAGTACCTATAAAGAAAATCCCAATGGTGGAGAAGAAGACCCGTGACAATGCCAAGATGAGCACCAATTCTCATCCCCTTATACACATTTTGAGCCTAATGATCCATTCATTTCTCAACCCATGAACTTGACCTACGTTACGTCCCTTACAAAGTCTCTTCAGATTAGGGCACTGAAATTAATGTAGGAATTCATATGTTTATAAGCATCGCTCGAAGAAGTGTGAGCAAGACCATTCCTATCTCATTTCGCAAGTTACTTGACTTGTAAACCCGGAGATGATTGCAAAGTATTGTTCTTCCATTAGCCTTGACTCGAAGAGTCCCTCTTTGTTGAGCCATTAACCAAGCTCACATTACGCGTCTTGATAAAGGCCTCTCGGATTGACAAGGTTGTACCGCTTGCGAGAATACTCGAACCCTTGTTGACATGATGAAAGTAAGATTGAGTGATTCCTGTGATCCCACATTAATGGTTGGGACAAAATAGCCTTCTTAATGAGAGTGAGTGAAAGTCCTTTCTAATTGAAAGTCTCTCATTTGGTATTCTTGAGAATCCATGTCATGAGTGAAAATTGTCTTAAGCGATGATTCTCCCCAGTGGAAATTTGGTGGTGCAAATATGGTAAAACCATCATGCACAAATCTTGAAAAAAAAAAAAACTTCAGTGGACTTTGGAGTGTGCTGAATTGCTTACTTGGTAAATGCATGTATTTTTTGCTCTAATCATGTCTGACAGGTAATGTTTCCTTGAAGACCCAAGAGCTCTTGACATTCATGTTGCTTTCAGAAGCCTCGAGGTGAGAAACCTCCATGAATATTTGAGGTACATTGTCGATGTCCCAAAACTTCTTTCTACCAAGAGGTAAGTGACTTTCACGAATATCCTAGGTTTGTCCTAGGTATTCCCAAATTCTTGATATATGTCTCAAAACTCTTCGTTAAGCATTTCATTCTGGATATGAATGCTTTCCGATCCTTTCGTCATACCTTAGTCTGGATCTAGGTATTTCGAGTCCTCTTAATCCAATATTCATCTCACCTAACATTGAGTGTTTATTGGTTAAGTTCACAATTTCTTGACATCTCAGTCTGGATCTGGATGTCTCAAACCCTTTGTTAAGCATTTCATTTTGGATATGAATGCTTTCCGATCCTTTTCGTCATACCTTAGTCTGGATCTAGGTATTTCGAATCCTCTTAATCCAATATTCATCTCACCTAACATTGAGTATTTATTGGTTAAGTTCACAATTTCTTGACATCTCAGTCTGGATCTGGATGTTTCAAACCCAGAATGAAATGCTTTCCGATCCTTTTCGTCATACCTTAGTTTGGACCTAGGTATTTCGAGTCCTCTTAATTCAATATTCATCTCACCTAACATTGAGTGTCTATTGGTTAAGTTCTCAAAGTCTTGACATCTCGGTCTGGATCCGGATGTCTCAAAAACTTTTTTGTTAAGCATTTCATTCTGGATATGAATGCTTTTCGATCTTTTCGTTATACCTTAGTCCGGATCTAGGTATTTCGAGTCTTCTTAATCCAATACTCATCTCACCTAACATTGAGTGTCTATTGGTTAAGTCCCCAAAGATTTTTCTCCAAGTTGCAACGCCGGGCGACCGAAGAATGGTTCGGTTCCTAGCCAAGCAAAATCTCCGTTTAGGCGACCGTAGAATGGTACGGGTCCTAAACAACATTTATTGCTCTAACGGGCGACCGTAGAATGGTACGGGTCCTGGAAAGTAAACCCTCGTTTAGGCGACCGTAGAATGGTACGGGTCCTAGACAACACATATTCCTTATTCAGGCGACCGTAGAATGGTACGGGTCCTGGAAAATGAATCCCTGTTTAGGCGACCGTAGAATGGTACGGGTCCTAGACAAAACCTTTCTGCCGTATTGGGCGACCGTAGAATGGTACGGGTCCTGAGAAAGCAGCAATTTTCTGCCGTATTGGGCGACCGTAGAATGGTACGGGTCCTAGGAAAGCAGTTCCTTACAAAACTTTTCTGCCGTATTGGGCGACCGTAGAATGGTACGGGTCCCGAGAAAGCAACCCCTTCCGCCGTATTGGGCGACCGTAGAATGGTACGGGTCCTGGACAGGTAATACCCACTACCTCGAATTACTCTATCCTCCTCGAAGGTAAGTTATTCCAGGTAGGTTCATCTATCATTTGCATTAGTATTTCCATGCATCATATAAATCGCATTAAAAAATGGAATTCATGTTCCAACAAAAATCATTCATTGCATGAACATGACCAAAATTTAGGCCTCAATTTGTCTTTAAAGGCAACCTCTGCGAGCCCACCTTCAAAGAGGGGCAGCTGTTGACACCTAAATTTTGCCTAATCATTTAGTAATTAGTTACATAAAAAATAAAAAGAAAAAGTAAAATTTGCATTTCATGAAGTCGCATTTTTTCGCACCGGTATTAAAAGGCAACAAGACGCGGCGGCTTGTAGTCGATAATATTCAAAAAAAAAAAAAAGGGACGGTCTCTCTCTCCGCTTGTCCAAACGCGCAAAAGACCGAAAGCAAAAAAAAAGGGAGGAAGTTCTTGCACGTCCGTTGCCTCTCCCTCATTAACGCACGCACATGCATGTGCAAGAATTCCGCAGACGTCGGGGAAGCCCATCCTCTCTCAAGTGTGGGTTGTCGAGAGGCGTGGAACCTGAAGATTGAAGCAAGCAACAAGCAAAGAAAAATCAGCAGAGTGTCGGGCGGTGGCGTCCGTATTTGAAGAAGCACGACGTGAAATAGTGGCCGCCTCCTATTCACACTACGTAGGTTGAACTTCCAGCCTATAAATACGCAAAGGAGATTGGAGAATTCGGGAGGGAAGCTTGTCGGAGAGAAAAAAAAGATATATGGTTGGAGAGAAAGGAAAAGATTAAAAATGGAGAGGGGTGCTCGTTAGAGAGAAGCAAAGAAAAGTGAAGTCATGGGGAGGATATTAAAATAATGAGGTGAATAGTGAGTGTCGAAACAAAAAGAAGGGGAAGTGTGAGAGAGACAAGGTGAGAGGGAGAGGCAACGTAGGAGGAGAGAGAGAAAGAAATTAAAAAAAGAAGACTCTTCTTCTTCTCCAACGCATCCCCGCCTGCGTCACCTCCCCGCGTCGAGCTCCATCCCCGATGCCCCCGCGGCCTCCACCAGCGACGCCCTTGACCCGACGCCGCGATCCATCCGCCCTCGCAACCTCGCAACCCGACGCCGGACCCCGCCCTTGAAAAAGCTGCTGTTCATCTTCCTCGCCGAGCCCCGCGACCGTCCGGCGTCCCTTCGCCGAGCGCCCCGCCCGATCTCTTCGCACCACCGCCACGCCTCCACTCTCCGATTGATCGCGTCTCCGCTTGCTGCGACCCGAGCTCGACGCCGGAGCCACCCCCGCTTTGCTCCGCCCGCCGAAGCCCCCGCCGCCGTTGCTCTTGCACCGTCCGCAAGCTCCCAGATCCCACGATTCCGGTGGCTGTCGCCGCACGAAGCCCGCTGTCGACCGGAACCCTAGCCCGCGAGCTGTGCCCTTGCTTCAACACCACATCGCCGCACGACCTAGTGCCCCGCTTGCAAACAGCACCGCTCCCTCCGCGTTTCCGAGCGACCCGCAGAGCCCGCGCCGCGATCCGCTTACGCTCAAGACCGGCGAAGACCCGCGGCCTCCGACCCGTTTCGCCTCGCGGGTCACGGGAGTTCCCCGACGTCTCGCCACCGCCGGTCTACCCGCCGCCGGTTTACCCTCTCGCCGGAGTCCCCGGGACCCATCCGACGAGATCCCTTGGAGACCCACAAGCACAAGCGGTGTGTGGGTGGTAAAAAAAAAGCAAAAAGAAAAACAAAAAAGGAAAAAGAAAATCAATTTAGGTAGTTTTCTTTTTCTTTTATTTACTTATCTTTTTATTTTTTGTTACTTTTGTTATTTTTCTTTATCTGTTCTTTTAGTATAATTACTCCTTAGTGTAGGGATGAAATTACATGTTATGAAATTGTCTTGAAACTAGTGATTGTCAGTCCGATTTTCGTGCCCGAAATCCGACTCGCAATTACTTAAAAAATTTGCCAATCCGATCTCCCGCCCGAGATCCGATTCGTGATTTATGTGAAATTGGCCAACCCGATCTCACGCGTGAGATATGGTTCGCCAATTTTCGGATATCAACATTATCTTGTTTGATTTGATGTCGTGATGTTTGAGTCAATTTTATTTTGTGTAAAAAGTAAAAATCCAAAAAAAAAGTAAATTAGGATTATGTTTGTTTTTTTTTTTATCTTGCATGATTAGATTAGGGATTTTATTTTAAATCATGAAAAAAATATAAAAAGGTCTTAGGATAAATCACTTTCCTTTTTTAGGATAAATTGCATTTTTAGGAAAAAAAAAAAAAAAAAATGTCATGAACATGTCATTTAGGATTAGATTAATTGAAATGCACGTCATTTAGTTTTTTAGGCCCATTTAATTGAAACTACCTGTCATTAGAATTAGGTCATTTTGTTAGTTTAGATTGCACATTTAATTATGGAACAATCATAATTTCGAATTTCATGGAAAATACCTAAAAAAAATTGTCTTTGAATAAATTAATTTCATTATTTAGAATAGATTGCATGCTTATTAAGAAAACACAAAAACATCTCATTTGCCTCATGTAGCTTAGGCCATGTTATTATGCCATATCATGTCATATTAGATTATAACATGCATTGCATATAGATTAAATTCCCATTAAATAAAGTGAAAACAAAAAAAGAAATTGCGTGTTAATTAGAAATCATATCTAAGGTTGATGATGTGAATTTTGATCTAACAACGCAGATGCTTTCGTTGCTTTAAGGTAAGTTTTTGCAATTTATTTACTGTTTTATCTGGGTGTTAAATTGGTGGTTTGCAAACCTGCATGATCACCTCACATGTTAGGGAGATAAATTAAAATCAATTCAAATTGCTTGCCAAACATTTTTTTTTTGAAAACAAAAAGAACGGTACCGAAAGGGCATTAGAGAAATCTAGTGTAACCAAGTCCCCGTACGCATAGTCTCTGGTTCGTAGGAGTAAAGTAAATCTCCCACTACTTTACTTGGGTTTCTAATCGACCCACCAAAAATAGATTAGTGGCGACTCCTAATTGAAAATCATTTGCATGTTAAGAACTCAAACCTAAGTCGCGAATTGGTATGGGGGCTTGGGAGAGCCCGAGTTAAGCTAGGCTTAGCAATCCATTAGCCGAACCCTTAGGTGGCCGCCTCGGGGAGGTCGCGACATGCAGCCCTTTCACTTTCATTATCTTCCTTTGTTGAAGTTGTGACACCAGAGTAGTCACTCTACGTTGACTGAATTGTTCTTATTTCCTTAACAGGTGGGACGAGAGAGAGGGAAGGATTGCGATGGGCATGTGAAATGTGGACGGGGGTCGACGGCTGAGGAGGTGGTGGAGAGAGAGAGAGGAGAAGGTCCTTTTTGGGCCAAATAACGACAAAAAAAGAAAAGGCTGTTCTTTCTTAAATCTGTCCAGTTAGCCGATGTTTCTTACAGATGGGCTCAAATACGGCACATGTCGTTTTGGATTGGTGTAAGAATAAAGTGGCACCGCTTGTGGGCGAGACAGCGGACGGTGGCCCTCGCAGGAGCATCATATGGATCTTGAGATACTCGTTGGGCTCGGCGAGTAAATATTGAGTGCATTTAATATGTCATATAAGATGATACAATAAATCACTCAGAAATTGACATGTATCAACCCAGACCCCATGCTAAGATTATTCCAAATTTCTTGATGATACTCGTTTGTTCTTCACATTCTTGACTGTAAACAGGGTCACTCGTCTTATGGACTTCATCCTCTTTCCTCATATCAGAAGTTGCGTGCTTACCTCTGGAAATATGAGTTATGCAACAAATAAAAAATTATTTCTTTTACAAGGCTGTGCCTACATATTGATGCGACCAAAAGATCGATGGATTACAAATTCCTTATTTTTCTAGGGAAAACCAAAAAATCACGCATTATCAATAATGAACGCTACATCAATAATGAATTCAATATACCTGTACAACGAAAAGAATCGACTTAAACTCAATTAGTGTTGTTACTGTTATCAGCGCGTGATTTTCCTCATGAGCTTCTTGCGTTTCAATTCCAAGTAGCTGAAGATTGGCATATCAAGAACCGGGATGCACTTGACGACCCAACCGATAGGCCAAGACGCGGCTGCAATCCCGACACATGCACCCCATTGTCCCCAACTCAACCGCTCCGTGTCGGCGAACCGCTTTAGGAACTCAACCATCACCACCTGGAGGACCACTGTCACGAAGATGATCCCGAGGAACAGCTTGTTCTTGTGAATGCCCTTGAACACGTTCCTCTTCTCGAGTTTCCTTGCGTTGAACTCATTGAAGACCTGGCACAAGACGAACGCGTTGAATATCAGGGTCCGCTTCACCGCCTCGTCCACGCCGAAGATCGATTCGCCCTTGAACTGTAGAGTGAGGAGGATGGCCATTTGGTATGTTGCTTGGGCCACAATGTTCCTCCACATGACGTTGGTTATGAGCGGCTCGGTCCGTCCCACGGGGGGCTTCTCCATTAGCTCCCTGGTGGGCTGCTCCGTGGCCAGAGCGAGGGCGCCGAGTGTGTCCATGATCAGGTTCACCCACAAGAGCTGGACAGCCGTCAGGGGGACGTCGCCAGAAGAGACCGCAGCCACAAAGTTGATCACGAGGGCTGCAACGTTTACGGTGAGCTGGAACTGGATGAACTTCTGGATGTTATTGTAGACACATCGACCCCACCGCAGCACTGTCGCCACCGAGGCGAAGTTATCGTCGAGGATTACGATGTCTGAGCTCTCTTTGGCGACCTCAGTGCCTTGGATGCCCATTGAAAGCCCGATGTCTGCTTCCTTGAGGGCTGGTGCATCATTCGTGCCGTCCCCAGTAACAGCGACCACATGGCCTTTCTGCTTCAGGCATTGAACCATGAGGAGCTTATGGAAAGGCGAGGATCTTGCCATTACTCGGATTTTCTCAACTCTCTGAAGCCTCTCCACAGGTGTGTAGCTTTGGAACTCCGCTCCTTCCACGATGGCTCCACTGAAGGCATCGTCCCCGGGCCTGAGAATCCCACACTCCGCAGCTATGGCCTTTGCGGTGAAGATGTTGTCTCCCGTTATCATCTTGATGTTCACTCCTGCGTCCTGACAAGCTTGGATCGCACTCTTCACACCGGGACGGCATGGGTCCTTAATACCGACAAGTCCCAGTAATGTCAGGCCGTCCTCTTCAATCTTCTTCCCGTCTTCTCTTGTCAGGATAGCTTCCTCGGAGACTTGTTTATGAGCTAGAGCGATGCACCTGAGGCTGCTCGCTGCCATCCCCTGAATAATCTGCTCGAATCTCGCCCTTTCATCTTCATCCAAATCTTTCACTATCCCTGACCCGTCGTAGAAGCTCGAGCATTTTGCCAAGACCATCTCTGCCGCACCTTTCCAGTGCACATGGAATGTGTTGTCCAAGCTCTTCCTTATTAGGACACCGCTTCTCTTCTTCTGCGAGTTGAAGGCTTCAACTTGGATGACTTCACAGCTCTTCTTTGTCTCTTCCATGTCCATGCTCAATTGTGAAACCGCCCAGGAAAGAATCGCTTTCTCAGTGGGACTGCCGGAGAACTCGTACTCTGATCCCAAAGATGGCCTATAGATGCTGCCCGTGGTGTTCAAAGCAACCCCATCCTGAATCAAATCCAGGACAAACTTAGAGACAGAGGAGTGTTTGTTTTCCGTGACAGCCTCTTGGCCCCAGAATTTTGTCACCTTCATCTGGTTCATTGTCAGAGTGCCAGTCTTGTCAGTGCAAATGGTGGTGGCTGATCCCATCGTTTCGCAGGCCCAAAGCGTCCTCACCATTGCCTGATCCGCCATCATCCTCTTCACCGAATAAGCAAGAGTGAGGACTACCAGCAAGCCTTCAGGAATCGCAACCACCACGATGGTCACTACAGCTGTGATGATGCTCACCACGGAGTTGATGATATCGTCACCTGTGGTTTGGCCTGCAATGAATTCCCGCTTCCCGTTTTCATCCTGTGTGTTTCCCATGAAATAGTGAATCAGCAGGACCACGAGAACCAGGAAATCGCGCGCCAAGCTTACTTTGCCAATCGACGAGGTGAGCTTGTTGAGCTGAGCCTGTAGAGGGGTCTGCTCGCTGTTGTCATGGCTGACCGAGCTCATCACCTCGCCCCACATTGTGTTCATTCCGACAGATGTAACCAGCATCTGAGCACACCCATCCGCAACCTTTGTTCCTGAGAATAGGAATGGATTCTCCTTGCGGTTCACTTCTACGTCATCACTCTCCCCAGTCATGCTTGACTGATCAACCTAAATTGACAACACAAACGTCACACATGGTTCAGTGATGCTAGGATGACACGATACGATTTTGGTCGTAACTTGAAGCAAAGAAAATGAAACGTGAACAAATATGAAACAAGAGCAAATGGATTACGTTTTAACAGTATAATTTTTTTGACAGTTTGTCTACTATAAACTATTATTTATGCTTTTTGTCATAGAATCAAGATTATGAAAATGACAGACTGCCCAGTATCAAGCAGAATATAATACACTTCCACAATTTTTTGGACTAATCTGTCAACTAATGACTCAAACTGTGCTCGAATTTGGGTAAGATTAATACTGCGTATGTTTGTGGAGGAAACCAACATTAGTTAATATGCAAATCTAATGCTTCAAACCAGTACAAATTGTCGTCCATACCTGCAGGGAATGCCCGTCTAGGAACAGCCCATCTGCCGGAACTTGATCACCAATCTTCAAATGAACAACGTCTCCAACGACAATCTCAAGTATGGAAACCTGCTGCCGATGACCCTTCCTTATCACATCAATGAGATTATTACCACTCACCAGAGACAATTTTTTGAACTGCCGGTTTTGGCAGTAATTGCTTCCAGCGGACACGGCGATCACAAGGAACACGGCGACGACTATGCTTCCGCCATCATACCAGCCTTCCTTGACCCCGTTCTCCTTGATCCTAAACCCAAGCGAAAGCCCAGCGTAAACAAGAAGAATCGTGATTTTAAGATCCTTGAAAGCCTCAAACACAAAGTGGAAGAAGCCCTTGGCAGGCGGCTTCTCGTATGAGTTGATGCCAAATGCATCTTGCCGGCGAGAGACGTCATCTGGGCCACCGCTTATTCCAGTTGAGACATCAGTTTCGAGTGCCGAGATGACTTTCTGGACCCCGCCGAATTCCTGGAGGTTGCCGAGGTTCTTGTCCTTGACCAGCTTGGTGAGCCGTGACTGATCAATGTTGAAGGAGCTGGGGTGATCAGAGAGATCGTGGACGGGAATTGAAGTGTAGGAAGGAGATTTTCGTGGGGACAACTTCTTGGTTTTCTTTGCGAAGTTAGTGAGGGCTCGGGAGCTATATATGGTCGCGAAGGCTAGATGCCATCGCTTGGCAAACTTGCGCATAGCGGTGGGCAAGTCGAGAGAGACCTCATAGCAGACGTAGTCACCATGGAGGATGCTCGTCATCGCTGGGAAGAGACACACTGGCTCTAGTGATCAATCAATTAGGGTCGCACAATGCAAATGACGAGAGAAGAGGAAAAGCTCTGTTGTTGTTGGCGTTCGGTTTAGTCGGTGAAAAGTAGCGATTCTCGAATTTGCGGCAGGAGCGATGTTGGGAGACAATATCCAAGCATCCGATTATATAACATCCGAGCCGACCTTGAGGGTCGGCGTCAGTTAGCGCGAGTAAAAAGAGCGACTTTACCTGCCTTACTCGACGGGCCGCTTTTTTCCGCGAAAGTGGAGAACCCGCGTTTCAGGGGACGTTGAGTCAACCAAAGGTCAAAAGACATGCAGGTAGGGGATGCCCTGCATCGCATATCTTCATAGGACTAGAGATAGACCCCGTTTTCTTTCCTTAAGCGAAGCGTCGTTCTTTTTTCTTTTTGGCTTTTCTTTTTCTTTGCCTCACGCGGCCAGCTCCGTTTGCCGTTCTGCTGATGGGTTTCCCCCGAAACGAACCCCAACGCCGCGTTGTTTCTTGAAGACGCTCCACAGTTATCATTCTTCCGCAAAAGAAGGGAATCATATTCCTTAGACTTTATAAATATCGCTCGCATTCATTTCTCGTGAAGTGTGCCCATGGGTGATGTCCTTGTAACACGCCAATTCAAGCTTCAGCCGAAGGCACTTTCCTCTCTCTCCCTCCAATCTAAGATGGAGTATGCGCGTTTCAAAGTGAGCGATCTCTTGTTATATTTTGCTGATGAAACCTACGCAGCAGATATCGATTCTCACTGGAAAGAATTGGGGCAATGGTTCCGAGAATCCCAGAACTTGCCTGGAATTTTCCCCGCAAAATCGTTCCCCTCCTAAAGAGATGAAATCTTAAAACAGGGAGCGAGCGATGCCCCGTCAAACATCAATTGATTTAGATGGAAGCTTAAGAGAAATTAAGGGCCCTTGGTTCGTGGGCAATTTCTTAATCTGTCTCTTTAGTGAAAACGAAAAACGAATATAGAACTTTGCTTTTATTTTTCAATATTTGAACGTGGGCATATTGAATATGCGTTTAAAAAGCACGTTGACTTAACATATTCACAAGGTGTTAATAGTGAGTCTGGATATACTTAGGGGACGGCTCCATTATTTTGATGAAAGAGACGGAACCATCCACGCCACACAACTTTACATGAAATCTAGATGATTCGTTTATCTAGTTTCCAAGGTAAAAGCTCCGCATTGCATGTGCACTAGCCATCGAGTGCCAAAAAATGCCGAGCAACATTGTAAATTCGCGAGTTTTGTCTTTAAATACAAATTTCACTTATAATAATTTTAAGCCAAAGAAATTTCACTCTATCCAAGTATATCTTCTATTACCCTATGGCCGATGGGAATAAAACCTTACGGAAGCCGGGAACAAATCAACGGTAATAAAACCCTACAGAAGCCGGGAATAAAAACCCACGGTTGATGGATGTAGTAAAAGGCCTTCGAAAAAACCAAATCAAAGTATCGTACTATATTAAATGGTTAAAATGTGAAAATAACCCCGAAAATCTCCTAAAAAAGGGATGCAGACACTTTGAGTGTCAAAACTTCAGCATGGGAAGACATTTAAGTGCCAAAAATCAGAAATGTACATTTAAATTCCAAAATCGGAGTAAAATTAATCAGTTAAGTGCCAACAGTGAAAAATCCAGCTAAAATACTTACGTGGTGATTTTCGGGTGAGACAAGTTTAAACTGACATTGTTTGTATGTTGATGTGGCTAGATAAGTCGAAAATGACGTCGTTTTGCACGTTGACATGGTTAAATAAGCCAAAAAACGATATCGTTTTGTATCGGATTTAAATTTTAATATAAATATAAATTAAATTAAAATTTAAATTTTAAATAAATAAGAGAAGGGAGGAGAGAAAGGGAAGAAAGAGAGGGGAGGGAGGGGAGGGATGGGGTTAAGAAGACTGCAGAATGGCGAACTTATTTTGCCTGCGGGAGACGTCGTCTGGGTTGCCGCTTATGCTGGCCGAGACGTCAGCCACAAATTGCAAAGATGAAAAAGAAAGGATAGGAGTCAAAGCGGGACCCTCTGATTTTGTGGATGGTATTTCAGCTAGCCGCTCCCATTGAGACTTCCAATGTCATCTCTTATTAGTTGCAAAGTTGTTGAAGACTTGTTATATATTGGCAAGTCCAGTGTGGTGAGAGTCTTAAATTTTGAAGAGATGTGTGTTCTTAAATATAGAGGACATGAAAGGAGGAGTAGGTTATTGTAACAACCTTAAATGCCTAGTAGCATATGGCATCTTTCAGGCTGGATGAAGTCGAAGGATGAACCATTCATGTTGGATTTATCCAAGCTATTAGAGCTGTCGATGGCAATATCCATCTTCCAAAAAGTCCTCGAACAGATGACGAACTAAGAGGATACACATAATGAGAAGCTGGTGGTTAACAAATAGGATATTATCATGGTCAAGTCAACAATTGGTAGATTACCGTGTATCATGACGTCATTGGTTAATGATATAGATTGCTATGTATCATTCTATTGATTCTTTTATCGAACTATATGTTTAATGTTGTTATGTCTAACTTGATTCAAAGTTAATTAGAAATATGGTCAAGGCGGGTTATGAATTTTTTCCTTGCCTTGACATTGTCAATAGTATGTGATTCATGCCGATTCAGTCCCTTTGTGCTTAAAATTTTTCTCACGATTTTGTTCCTTCACATTCTTGACTGTAAATATGGTCACTCGTCTTATAAACTTCGTCCTTCTTCCTCAGGTTCACCCACAAGAGCTGGACAGCCGTCAGGGGGACGTCACCAGAAGAGACGGCGGCCACAAAGTTGATCACAAGTGCAGCAACGTTCACCGTGAGCTGGAATTGGATGAACTTCTGGATGTTATTGTAGACGCATCGACCCCATCGCAGCACCGTCGCCACAGAGGCGAAGTTGTCATCGAGGATTACGATGTCAGAGCTCTCTTTGGCGACCTCGGTGCCTTGGATGCCCATTGAAAGCCCGATGTCAGCTTCCTTGAGGGCTCGTGCATCGTTTGTGCCATCCCCTGTGACAGCAACCACGTGGCCTTTTTGCTTCAGGCATTGGACCATCAGGAGCTTATCAAAAGGCGAGGATCTTGCCATGACCCGGATTTTCTCAACTTTCCGAAGCCTTTCCTCAGGCGTGTAATTGCGAAAATCTGCTCCTTCCACAATGGCTTCGTTGGAGGCATCGTTCCCGGCCTGAGAATCCCGCACTCTGTGGCGATGGCCTTAGCGGTGAAGATGTTGTCTCCCGTTATCATCTTAATGTTCACTCCTGCGTCCTGACAAGCTTGGACCGCTTTCTTCACGCCTGGACGGCACGGGTCCTTAATACCGACAAGTCCTAGTAATGTCAGGACATCCTCTTGGATCTTCTTCCCATCTTCTCTCTCTTTGATCGCTTCCTCGGAGACTTGTTTTTTAGCGAAAGCGATGCACCTGAGGCTGCTCGCTGCCATCCCCTGAATAATTTGCTCTAATCTCGCCCTTTCATCTTCATCCAAATCTTTTACTATCCCCGACCCCTCGTAGAAGCTCGAGCACTTTGCCAAGACCATCTCTGCCGCTCCTTTCCAGTGCACATGGAATGTGTTGTCCATGCTCTTCCTTATTAGGACACCGCTTCTCTTCTTCTGTGAGTTGAAGGCTTCAACTCGGATGACTTCACAGCTCTTCTTTGTCTCCTCCATGTCCATGCTCAATTGCGAAACTGCCCAGGAAAGAATCGCTTTCTCAGTGGGACTACCCGAGAACTCGTACTCTGATCCCAAAGATGGCCTGTAGACACTGCCCGTGGTGTTCAAAGCAACCCCATCCTTAATCAAATCCAGGACAAACTTGGAGACAGAGGAGTAGGTGTTTTCCAACACAGAGTCTTGGCCGACCCAGAATTTCGTCACCTTCATCTGGTTCATAGTGAGAGTGCCGGTCTTGTCGGTGCAAATAGTGGTGGCAGACCCATTGTTTCACAGGCCGAAAGCTTCCTCACCATTGCCTGATCCGCCATCATCCTCTTCATCGAATAAGCGAGAGTGAGGGTTACTGCAAGCGGCAAGCCTTCAGGAATCGCGACCACCACGATGGTCACTGCAGCTGCGATGATGGTCACCAAGGAATTTATGATATCGTTACCTGTGGTTTGGCCTGCAATGAATTCCCGGTTCCCGTTCTCGTCCTGTGTGTTTCCCGTGAAATAGCGAATCAGCAGAACCACGAGAACCAGGAAAGCGACAGCCAAGCCTACTTTGCCAATTGACGAGGTGAGCTTGTTGAGCCGAGCCTGTAAAGGGGTCTGCTCGCTGTTGTCACGGCTGATCGAGCTCATCATCTCGCCCCACGTCGTGCTCATGCCGACGGATGTAACCAGCATTTGAGCATACCCATCAGCAACCTTTGTTCCCGAGAATAGGAACGGATTCTCCATGCGGTTGACTTCTACGTGATCACTCTCCCCGGTCATGCTCGATTCATCAACCTAAATTGACAACACAAATGTCGCACATGGTTTAGGGACGCTAGGATGACACGATACAAAGCGTTCTGATCTTCACTTGAAGCAAAGAAAATGAAACGTGAACAAATGGATTACGTTTTAACAGTAGAATTTTTTAAGAGTTTTTCTACTATATAACTAGAATTACGAATAAAAGCCATTACTTATCCTATTTGTCATAGAATCAAGATTTTGAAAATGACAGATTGCCCAGTCAAGCAGAGAATGATACACTTCTGCAATTTTTTGGAATAATTACTCACACTGTGCTCGAAAATTTTAATAATAATATTACGTATGTTTCTGGAGGAAACCAACATGAGTTGATATGCAAATGCGTCAAACCAGTAAAAATTGTCATCCATACCTGCAAGGAATGCCCGTCCAGGAACAGTCCATCTGCTGGAACTTGATCACCGATCTTCAAACGAACAACGTCTGCAACGACGATATCAAATATGGATACCTGCTGCGGCCGACCCTTCCTTATCACATCAATGAGAATATTATCACTCACCTGAGACAATTTTTCAAACTGCCGGTTTTGGCGGTAATTGCTCCCAGCAGACACGGCGATCACCAGGAACACCGCAACGAATATGCTGCCACCATCATACCAACCTTCCTTGACCCCATTCTCCTTGATCCCGAACCCCAGCGAAAGCCCGGCGCAAACAAGAAGAATCATGATTGTGAGGTCCTTGAAAGCCTCGGCCACGAAGTGGAAGAAGCCCTTGGCAGGCAGCTTCTTGTATGAGTTGATGCCAAATGCATTTTGCCGGCGAGAGATGTCGTCTGGGTCGCCGCTCATTCCGGCCGAGACATCAGTTTCGAGTGCTGAGGTGACTTTCTGGACCCCGCCGAATTCCTGGAGGTGGTAGAGGTCCTTGTCCTTGACCAGCCTGGTGAGCTGTGACTGATGAATGTTGAAGGAGCTGGGATGAACAGAGCCAGCGCTCTGCGCCAGCTCGTGGATCGGAATCGAAGTGTAGGAAGGAGATTTTCGTGGGGACAACTTCTTGGTTTTCTTTGCGAAAGTAGTGAAGGCTCGGGAGCAATATATGGCCACGAAGGCTAGATGCCATGGCTTGGCATACTTGGGCATAGCGTCAGGCAAGTCGAGAGAGACCTCGTAGCGGACATAGTCGCCACTGTGAATGCTGGTCATTGCTAGGAAGAGCCGTTTTTTTTTTTTTTTTTTTTTTTTTGGCTTTTTGTATCTTCGCGTTTTTTGACAATGAAGAAACACGGATTTTTTTATTTTTTATTTATTTTTTATTTTTTATTTTTTTTGTCGAAACGAAACACGAATTGACTTGCTTTTTCGTCTTAACGTGATGCCCGGGCTTCCGCGTTTCTGGTACAGGATGCCCATTGTTCCGTTCGTTCCTTTTAGTCGGTTTGCAATTAAGTCCTCCGACGTCGTCTTGGTCTCCGAAACTTCGGACATCGTTCGAGGACTTTTCCTTCGTTGCTCGTTTCATTTCCCTTTATTCCTTGTTCCATCATGTGATTGGTAGATTATAAATACAAATATCACCCACACTCATTCTGTTTTAATTTTATTTTTTTGTTCAATTTGATTGTGGATGATGTCCGTATTTATAATTCGTAGATTAAAGATTTAGGTAAAAGAACTTTCCTCTCTCCAGTACGGGGTGGAGGAAAGCACGGCCGTTTGATGCACACGTGACACGTCTTATAGTAAGCGTGGTATATTGGGCCCAGCTGAAGCTTACTCTGTACATGTCAATTCTTATTCCGCGTTTAATTAAAGTATGATAAAGCTACAATATGAAGCAGTCATAATGGAACAAACAATGATAATGTGTTTGTTTGGGCTTTGGTACGATGAAATGGCCATTTATTTTCATAGATGATGTTACGATTCTAATAGTGTTTACTAATTAAACAGGTTCATAATTTCTTACAAACTATCAAATTTTATGAATTGATATCAAATTAGATAGTAATCAGACGGAACTTTTTTGAGCAAGCAATGTTGTGGGACCCACACTCAGAATAGTCACTTACAAGCATAGGCAAATACCGTGACCGGAAGGCTTTTATCTCAAGGTTATTAAGTGATCATTTGGTGCAAGCAAGTGTTAGCATTGTGCACGAGCAATGCCGAAGAGGCCAGGATGAAATAGAGAGGATGTAAAGGAGTAATATACAATTATAGCGAATTTAAGTACCAAGCAACAAATGACACGTCTCAATTAATCAAGTCGCATGAGCATGAATCATGTATTTAGAGGTTGTAATCAAGCTATTAGAACTCTCATCCTCCAAAAGTCAAATGACCCATCGAACTAGGACAACGAGATGATAAAGGCAGTTAACGAATAGGATATGGCCACGAGAGAGAATGTAGATTAAGTTAAATCAATAGGTGCATTTTATTGGATTTTTCTGTCCACACTTACTATTAGTCTCTTTCATAATGGTACGACTTTGGGGGAGAGCCCTGGAATACTTTAGCTAAGGGTATTCATTCATTTTCCCCCTACCAATTAGGGTATAGATTACGATCAAAAAGAAAATTAGCGTAAAGATCAAATTCCACGGACACGTTTTAGGAATAAAATTAGATGCATGATTTAAATTTTGTTCGCGAATGGACAATTAAATACGTGAATGATGACTATTTTGTTTCTAGACATAATTTCTAGCTAGAAATAGATTTTTCTATTTCTATTCTCCGAACGAGTTTTTAAATAAAAATACACATTTGATAAGAACATAAACTTTTTATTCCCTGAATGAGAATTCACAAAATTTTGAGCTTCCAAGTGGGAAGTGGGCAGTGACAGATGGTGGTGCACCGACACTCGGAGAGGTGTAGGCAGGTAGACGAGCGGCTAGTGGCAAGGGCGAGTTGAAAAGTAAAAACATTTTACTTTTCTATTTTTGGAAGAGACCTATTTTTGGATTAACTTTTTTTTTCATAAATAGAACAATGAAATTGTATTACCAAATAAATTTATGTTCCAGATCTATTTCTTAAAATAGAAAAATAGAATAACGAAATTACATTAACAAACATATGTATGTACCAACTCAACTAACTTGTGACGTGCAAGCGCTCTCTCATCCTTTCCCTTCCCATTCTTTTTTCTTGTTCTTTTCTTCCCTTTGATGTGGGGCTCTTTCATTCACAAGATCTCAGCACTTCCCCTTTTTTTCTTTTTGACCGGTCAAAGCTTTTAGATAAAAGAGAATAGGTTCCGTGCACACCGTCTCGTCAGCTTCCGACGGATAAACAGCTGACTTGGACTCCCCTCCTCCTTTTCGTGCATCTCCAATCGCCTCCAGCAAACCACTAGGATTCGCCCTAGTGGCCACCCTTCCAACATGGAAGGGGAGGTAAGGGGTTCAAATCCCCACCTTCTCAGGGGGATGGGGTGGGGATGCGTAAGTTTCAAGAGTGAGTTTCGACTCCCACGCCCTGCAAGAGGCGGGGCAAAAGTCTGAGAGTGAGTGTAGAATAGAAATAGAGTAGGACTGATAAAAAAAAAAAATCGCCTCCAGCAAATTTATTCCCTCTCAGGAACACCTTCCCTTGTGACCTAAAAAAACAAAAAAGGAACGCCTTCCCCACCTTCCCTGTGTCCATCTCCATTCTCGTCATCCTTCCTTCTCTTCCTCTTTCTTCGGGCGCGAGATCTTCGCCAAGTTCCTAGAAATTCATGCAACCTTGCGAATCGAACGTCTTCGCAAGCCTCTCCCTGCACAGAAGACCGCTCGATTGCTCGCCATCACCCTTGGCTTTTTCCCATATATTCTCCTTCCTAACGTCTCAAGACCGCTCTCCCGCTTGAGAGCGGGAATTCTGAAAACCCGAGCTAAGCACTCTTTGTCGAGTTACACCGGTCTTGTCGGCCGCAAACCACTCTCTCAAGCCATCCCCAGATCACAAATGCAAATGACAACGGTGGACAGATATGAGACATAAGTGAAAGTTTGTGGCTTTTATTTTTTGGTTGAGAGGGGGTAAGAATTCAAGACATAATTGCAATAAAATCTACAATTTGAGATTTTTTAAAGTATTAGGTCCATTAACAAGATAAACGATGCCATGGTACAACAAATTCCCATTGGTGCAGAATTGGCAACCGAAGCTCTATGAAATCAGAGAGATATTGATCATCATAGGTGCATAACCAAAGAAATATTGAAAAGCAAATTGTTTTATCAGGAAAAAAAGTAGAACATTGAATTGCCTTGAAGCGACAGAAAATATATATATATATATATATATATATATATATATATATATATATTTATTTTTTTCAAATCTCGAACTTAGAAATTCCTTTTCAAATTCTTTTCAATGGCATTAAAAATGTTCTTACAACATCCGAATTAAAAAATGTTTCGAGATCATCTGAAAAATTGGGATATTTTCTTAATCCCAAAAAGTGCATCCCGTAATTATTTCCAAGTTTTGATTACTAACTTCGTCTTCCTTTTTTCGTCTTGTGGCCAACTATGTGTCTTCTTTTTTGAAACTTCGCCACCTTGAACGTCTAACCGAGTGGAACTTTTAACTTTCCTTTGAAACTCAAGGGATGTTTTCCTCGGAAATTGGATAAACAAGTTCGCCGCTTTCCTGAGAAATATTGAAGGTGGAGACGGCTCGGTCATATTTGGGACAGTGACGGCCCCGTTACCTTCCCATTTTCTACAAAGAAACTAAACTGAAATGTTAGAGAGAGACATTAATTATTATTGTAAAACGTTGAAAAGTCAACAGAAAAAGAAAAACGTGAACTTCGGCTCAATTACAAGGAAAAGCAACGCAGAGAAAGAAGACCGAGCGCTCGCAAAAGGAAAGAGAGGAAACGGGGGAAAAAGAAAGGAAAAGAAAGGAGGGTTTCGCCCCTCCTCACCACGGAATCCCCGATAAGCCAATTTAACTCCTATTCGCATGTCTGGTAAGTGATCCCACCATTTTTTCGTTAATCAAAATAATATTCAAAGTTAGGGCACAAATTCGAAATTAGGTCAATTCTGAGCTGCAAGTTTCAATTGAGGAGTTGTTGTATTACGTATATATACATAAATGACAGTTTAGGCTATTGTGGAGTCATAGAATTTTACATAACTCAATTTGTACATATGATTTGCCCAAAAGAAAATTTTGAAGTTGGCCGCGGGTGATGAACAGTGCACATCCAGTGACTTCAAGCTGAATTTTGGCAGTTTTCAGCACAATTTTGAGTTAGCCGAGTTGTGGTTCTTCTAGTGTTTTGAAAGGGCTTCTGTTTGACTATAAATTCATTTGAAAACAGAGTTCGCTAGAAAGAGTTATGGCACGACCAATCTCCTTGCTCAAGCTCGGCATTGCGAATGGTTTTGAATGATGACTTCAGACGAGCGATTTTTGGACACCTTTGAGTTGTTTTGTTAGCGTATACGTGTCGCTTTGTTAGTATTTAAGCTTAGTATAGCCATTTTGTTGTTGAGGTAATATTTTATTGAGTTTTGACTTCGATTATCATTTAATTGTTAGAATTACGAGATCATTAACTCGTTTAGCCACGCGTTGTTGGTTTAAGTGAATAAGTTATGAAATAACTTCATTGCTTAAAAATCTGCATTAGGCATTTACTACTATTCGATTATTTGAGAATGGTTTGAGAAATATGTTATGGAAGGTGTTGTGGAAATTTATAAATATGTATTACGTTGTGAACCGATTTATGGAATTAGTTTTTAAATGATTTGGGAAACATTTAATGAAAGATGTTTCGAAATGTTACTAGTTTATCAAATGAATTCCGAAATAGTGTCAGAAATGTCTTGTGAAATATATTTTGTTTGATAAATGGAGTTAGGAAAGATGATATATTACGGGTTTGTGAAACCGCTTTGCGAAAGAATTACATTAACTTTAAGTATGGTTTATGAAAGATGATTTGGTTCGATATGTGAAACTGCACGTCTATATCATCCTAGTCAATATTCTAAAACCTTTTTATGCTATAGACGCTCCCCTTTTTTTTTTTTTTTTGTCGGTCATATTTTATTCCTACTCTAACGCTCACTCTCAAACTTTTGCCCTGCTTTTTTGTAGGGCGTGAGAGTCGAAACCCACACTTAAAATTAAATCGTACCCACCCCAAAACCCTCCCCTCGAGAATGTGAAGATTCAAACCCCCAACCTCCCCTTTCCAGGTTGGAAGGGTGGTTGGCAAACCCAGTGGTTCTCCCCTTTTTCCCTTTGTGATAAAGAAGACACAGTTGATGAGATGCTTTCCATTTTGAAAGTATGCTGAGGTCGCTCTTGATGCCACGTGATTTTTTTTTCTTTGATTAATGGGAATGGACACACTTTCACATAATGGATAACACAGACTCTAATACCATATTAAAAAGCCTAACTCAAAAGCTTAAATTAATAAATGGAGGGAGATAGAGTAAATATAAAGAGCATTTTGAATCACGTTATCAAGTGATGTGAGATAGTATTATTATTATTATTTTTGACAATATGTGAGATGATACTTCAATGTGATGAAATAGTTGATATCTTGGACGAATCATTTTGGGAATCATGGGTGTAAAGACAAGTTAAAATGGAAAAATGGCGTGATAAAAAGAATGACTACCTAGGCAAATCTATGAAATCTTTAAAGTTGGGAGTCCCTTCGGTTCGAGGGATTTTTATTTTTTTTTTCATTTTAGGGAAAAGCGAAACTCTAATTCAATACCTGAAAAAGCGTTTAGAAATGATATTTGCTTATCCTAAACTATATCATTTCCAAATGAAACCAATGGAGGACGGTCGGGGATGAAGCACATGGAAAGTTACCCTTCATGATTCAAGATCAAAGGTACGACCCCGGCAAAACCTATGAGTAATAACGACGAAGGAACCTCGTCGGCGGCTGAACAGTGACGGGTGTTTGCTAAAGATTGGGCAAAGAATCCAGAATTGCGTGCGGGTGGGCCATTCAAAATGTTCTTTGCCTAGGAGATACAGCATAAGAGTGTAATAGATGGAAAGGCTGAGGGAAGTTTCGCCAATAGTTCTAAATTATTCATTCATTCACGTCTCATTATCATTTGGCCTTTTATCAACTACCCACCAGTCTGATTTGATGTGGTCGATAGCTTTTCTTAAATTCCCCCTCTTAAAATATTTTAATATTAAACCACGCCTAAATTTAATGACTTTAATTGTTCAAATAATTAGTGGCGGTCACATGAAATTTTTCATAATGTCAGAAAAATTGGTCTTGAGTTCTTATCTTTCCATTCTGAAAGATCTATATTGAATGCATCAGCCATCAATTGCAAAAAAACAAAAAACAAAAAAAAAAAAAAAAAAAAAAAAACAATGTTGAGGAACATTGGTAAATAGCGAGTATTTTCTTCAAATACAAATTCAGCTAACAAATATTTTCAGCCAAAGAAATTTCACCCCGTCTAACGATATCTTTTCTCATCTTGATCGATGTGAACGTACGCACGGTGCTAAAACACACTACAACGAATGGAATTACGTTGTCTTTTTTCTTAAATAATAAAGTAAATTTTTTTTTTTTTTTTTTGGTCAGGAAGTAAATTCTTCATATTGATCGCACAAAACATGTCAAAAGTAATGTCATCAATGATGCTATTTGTTTTTAAAAAGAGATCCACAAATTATTGTTTAGTTGACCAAATTCTTTTCTGATTAGAAATCTAGACAACCAAACATAGTTATATATATTAAGAAATAAATTTATGACCCATTTTGATGAGTTTAAACAATAATGTAATATTAACGCGGAAACGACATGATCTTATAAATAAGTCAACGCGAAATATTAGAGAAATAAATGATGAATAATATGATATCAGATATTTATGTGGTTTGGTTTGAGTATTGCTACTGCTAGCATTAGCAACTCATGGTCCTATTACGAGACAGGGTGGCAGCACAATGCAATGGCAAAGATGAGGAGAAAAAAAACACTTTGTAAGTTTGGCATTGTGTCGGCCGCGAAAAGTGCAGCGTTCGAATTCATGTGGAGTGGTGATGGATACAAAGATCATGGATTTCATTGTAAGGTATGCTTTTTTATACACACCTGGGAGCTGAAAAAGAGGGCGTCGCCATTCGTGCGATGTTGGTTTCGGGGTTTTGCTACCCAAAAGCAGGAAGATTCATTACTTAATTCAAACAAAGTCAAAACAATACTGAGATTCGGTATCTAGGAGAGAGAGCAAAGGAAAGAGGAGATGTTCCTTAGTAAATGGCTTAGCTGCCGCCCGAGGTGACGCATTCCTTATACATCCTTGGGTTCCGTAACCCTTGTCTTGCCCAAGCGGAATCCATTTCCTCCTTGTCTCGATATCATCCTAGTGCTACCTTTCACCAACAGCCTACCTTCCTGCACAATGCTACTTTCCTCGCTCTCCTAGTCCCTCTCGGTTGAGTGACTCTCCTACCTTCCTTCGTCACTTTGACTCTAAAACTATCTCGAAAGGATAAAAGGAGAGGAATCCCCGATTTAAGGCATATGGCACTTTTCACTGCTCAAAGGAAGTCTTTATGGGAGTTCTTCCCGCTAAACGAAAGGCTTGAGAAAGACATCCCCCGGCATGCGTTCCGAAGAAGCTTTCCCTATACTGAACACTACCGAGAAGTAGAGGAAAGACGTAGTCTTTGACTGAGTCCCCTAGTCTTCCTCGATCCTAAGAACGGTCAAAGTCGTAGAAGGGGCAATCACGGCCCTTGCCTAACTCCCGCCCTAATCTGAATCTCCTTCTTTCCGGGACAGGGACCCTAAAGAGTCAAAGTTGAAGGGGGGGGAGAATTCTTTGGTGACGTGGCGTAAAATACTTTTTGAAGACGTATCTCTCGAAGAGACTCTCCAATACTTCTTTCCTTGTTGAGCTTTAAGTACAACTAAGATTGCCAGAAGTCGTTAAGTAAGTCCTGCTAAGATTCCAAGTGCTAAAGAAAGAAGTCCAGCTAGTTCCTTTCCTATCCTAAAGCTGAGCTGCCAAGCTAAGCTAAGAAGTAGAAGCAAGTAAGGAAAAGCCATTGTTTAAGTACGGGCACAATCCTTAGTTCCCCCTTTTGAGAATTCTAAGGCCAAGTTCCCTGCATTAAAACTCTCCTAGATACCGAATCTCAGTATTGTTTTGACTTTGTTTGATTGAGCTAAGTTTAGATATAGTAATCTATTAGCCAAACCCTAGGTGGTGCACCCGAGGTTAGGTCGCAACATATATCGTTGTAATTTTTTTCCTCTATAAAATTATTGAGTAATTGGAGATGACAATTTCTTGCTTGGGAATTGTTAAGTTTTGACTTTCAAATTAGTGTTAAGGGCATTTTGAACAATGCACATATGTTTTAAGGTTTTTTTGAAGGAGACTATAAAAATGATGTATTTAACAACACATCTCTAACCCTAGTCTCCACATTATCTCCATTCTTTGTTCTTTCTATCTTTTTACTAGCTCTTTAGATCTTATGGTTTACCAGGTGGCTTTTTTGAGTTTTTGGATTTTGCTCTTGTATTCTTTGTTGAAGATGATGAAAGTCCCTATCTCCTTGTGGTTTTTGCCTGATTTGGATTTCCACATATATCTTTATGTCTCGTGTGGTTTCGATTTTACTTTCATTTTTTGCTACTTGCACTTCAATTGAATCATCTTTTTGTGTTGTTTGCAAAAGAGATAGTATGAAATTTTTTTTTTCTTAAGTATGATGCTTAAGAAACCATAGAAGTGATGTTTAGGAAGCTTCAAGTGTGATGCCTAAAGAGTTCACTCATTTTGAGTAATTGTTCATCACAATTTCTCTTCAAGTTCTCAATGATTGCGCTGATTAATATCAGACTTGTCATGTTACATTAGTTATCACTTGGAAAATCCCCTAACAATGATACATTTTTGACATGAACATAAGGACGATTACTTTATAGTTTTACCAATGTGAATCATTCTATCTCTATATAACTCACCCAAAGTGTGTCACGAGTAAATTAAGTAACGATACTATTTGTTTTGAAAAGAAGACCCACAAAATACTTTGTACTCGAACAGTCAATCAATACAACTATTGTCTTATCATAATAGCTAATATGCAAATAAATAAAAATTGAAATTTTGAGTAAGAGAACAATCTTAGTCATATCAATGAATTTATTTAGTAACACATTTACCCTAAATTATATGGCATTTTCGTCTTTTTTTTTTTTAAATTTTTTTTTCTTTTTCTTGTTTTTTCTTCTTCTTTGCAGAGGGAAGAGAGAAGAAGAAAAAGGAAAAAAAAAAAGACGAAAATGCCCTTGGTAGGGTAAATGTGTCACGATTAGTAAAGTTTAGGGTTTTTATATCACAAAAAAGTTTGGGATATATTTATCATTTTGGACAAAGTTTGGGACTTTTGGTGGACTTTTCCTCTCTCTTTTTTTTTTTGGCTTTTTATCTTTGCTTGTCTTGACGGGGTACGCGAATTGACTGCCTGCTTTTTTTCGTGTTATTATATCTTGGGAGTCGTCGTTAGATTTACAGAGAAACTGAGGGACGAGGGATGGGCCAGCTGCTCACGGGTTTCTCCGAGTGGACTTCTTGTGTATTACTGAGGTGGCCACACGAGCTCTATGTAATATTTTTCAAGCTGGTGACGTAGAGTCAACGAAAAGTCAAAAAGATGTGGAGATACAAGAGAAGCGCAATGCTGCGGTGTTTCTTCTTAGACACGGTGTTACTCTCATTCGTTTGAGGAACGGAAGGCTATGTTGACCCTTTTAGCCCCCACCGATTTTGAATATGCGGTATCTTTATAGATTTTCCTTTATTCCTCGTCCAATCATGTGATTGGTAAATTACAAATATCAATACTACTCGCGTTCATTTTTTTAAAAAAATTTGATTGCCAACGATGGTTGTATTTAAAATGCGCCAATTAAAGATTTAGCTAGAGGAACTTTTCCTCTCACCACCGTACAAAGTACACGTCTTAAAGTGAGGGCGATATATCAGGCCCACCTAAAACTTTCTCTATAGATGTCAATTCTCATTGCGCGTTTGGTTAAAGCAGCCATGCATGAGATAATGTGGTCACATCTAAATAGACAATGGTAATGTGTTTGTTTAGGCTTTAGTATAATGAAACAGCAAAAATTCATTACCGTTTCACAAATGATGTTACGATTCTAATAGTGTTTATTAACAAATTAGTTTCATAATTTCATACAAACTATCAAATTTTATGAAATAATATCAAATTAGATAGTAATTAGATGGAAATTATTTCAGCAAGCCATATTGCCGGATCCACACTCAGAATAGTCACTTGACATGCGTAGGCAAATATTGTGACCAGAAGGCCTTATCTTGAGGTTAGTACGTGATCATTTGGTGCAAGCGAGGGTTAGCACTATGCACAAGCAATGCTGAAGAGATCAGGATGAAGTAGAGAGGATGTAAAGGAGTAATATGTAATTATAGCCGATATGAATACCAAGTGGCAGATAACTCGTCTTAGTTGATCAAGTCATGGTGAACAATATATATGTATATGTATATGTATGTGTGTGTCATATATATATATATATATATATATATATATATATATATATATATATATATATATATGTATATATAAAGTAACCAAGCTATCAGGGAAATGATCCTTCGCACTAAGATAACGAGACGATAAAGGCAGTCAAAGAATAGGATGCCACCACGAGAGGGAATCTAGATTTAGTTAAATCAACACGTGCATTTTCTTGGATTTTTCTGTCCACACGTACTCCTGTCATTTCCCCCCTTTCATACAGAAACATCTGTATTCATCAATGAGAACGCTATAAGGTTGAAAGATGTGCATACTGTTAGTCTCTTTCATAATGGTACGACTTTGGGGGAGAGCCCAGGAACAATTTAACTAAGAATTTTCTTTCATTTTCTCCGGGAGAAGAACATTAGTGCCGAAATTTTCGCATGACGCTTACTTTGATATCAAAATTTATTTTTCGCTCATTGAACACCACATCGAAATAAAATTGCTCATTTAAATGTCACTTCTGACCAAACGTCTTACATGGAATTTTTTACAAGTAGCATGCTTAATCTTAGCTAAAAAGCATAAGAAAGCATGATTAATGGAGTTGTATGGCTTGGCATTTTTGCACAATCTCTCTTACATTCTTTGTGTGCTTGTTCGATGCGGGACTTTTAGAGTGGCTTGTCTCTATTAGGTTTTATTCACTACCATCATTTTCCAGCAGGGCAAAAATAGTGATTTGCCTTGGATCTCTTGCAGGTGAGGGGAAGTGACCTCGTAGCGGACATAGTCGCCACGGAGAATGCTGATCATGGCTGGGAAGAGACACACGGGCTCTAGTGATCCTCCAATGAGGTAGGGTCGCACAATGCAGTTGACAAGAGAAGAGGAAAAGCTCTGATGTTGTCGGTCTTTGGTTTAGCCGCTGAAAAGTAGTACTTCTCGAATTTGTGGGAGAAGTGATGTTGGGAGAGAATGCCTACGCATCGCATATCTTCATATGACTAGATATAGACATCATTTGCGCAAGGGATTAAGCGAGTTTTCTTTCCTTACGCGAAGCGTCGTTTTTTTTTTTTTTGTTTTGGCTTTTTTATCTTTGCGTTTCTTGACGACGACGACGACACACACGAATTGACTTCTTGCTTTTTTCGTGGTATTATATTTTGGGAGCCGTCGTCAAATTCGCGGAGAAATTGAGGGACGAGGACGGGAGTCAACGAAAAGTCAAAAGATATAGAGATACGAGAGAGGCCCAATGCTGTGCTCTTTCTTTCTAGATGTGGCATTACTCCCATTCGTTTGAGGAGAGGAAGGCTATGATCCCGTTTAGTTCAACTTTTCCGCTCAAAGCCCCCTAAAAATATATATAAGTTGTTTAACAAGTATTTATGAGGCCTATTGCCAATATTAGAAAAGCTGAAAGCCCAAAACTTAAAGCAAGTAGGGATCTACTTTGGACTTTCAACATTTTTTGAATGCTATTGTGAAGGTTTGATTATTATTTTTCTTTTCAATATTTCCATCACTGATAATTATATTTTTCACTTTTGCCCTCCAACAATTACTGTTCAACATCGCCGTTGTCAAGGTTGAGATCGAGGGTTGCATGTGCCAGTGAGTCGCTTGCCGAAGCTGTTGTCTTTGCCGATGCTGCTGTGGGTTGAGGTCAAGGTCTATGAAGATGAACAAGATGAATGAAAACTGAAGAAAGATTATGAAACTCTCTTCTCTTTCTGTATTTACTCAGTATATGCAATACAACACAGAGCATGTTTCAATGGCGTGCTCGTCCTCACATTTCTTACTTTTCTGTTACATCGACTCAATGAAGAAGAAGACGAAGTTTCTATATAAGACTCAGAAGCTAAAAGAAAAGGAGCTATCTTCAAAACAGAACAGCTGAAAACAAAAAGAAGAAAGAACTATCTTATATATTCTGTTATACATCAAAAAACTGAAACAATAACAAACTTCTCTTCTCCTTTCGAGCACATGGCACGTGCTGTTTTTAAGATCTTCAACACCGACTTATTATGTGGATGTGACTTTTCCAATCAACTGGTTTCCATCGCATTGTGTAGACACATGGCTGATAACATCTCTGGCCCCGACTTGTGCACTTCGCTTCTTGATCTTTTTCAACGGCAAAGCAGTCTCGCAGTACTTTCATTCTCTTCCTTCGTTAACTCCATAGCAGCATAATAGTCTCTCTGAGTTTGTGTTCTCATGTTCTTAACATCCCCCCTCAAATTGAGAAGGGATAAGAATCCCATACCCAATTTGGTGTGAAGAGTAGAATGAGCAAAGTGCGACAAAGACTTTGTAAAAATATCGGCAAGTTGAAGGTGACCTGGAACATAGTGAACACTTAGCGATCCGGAAGAGACTTTCTCCCGAACAAAGTGAAAATCAAATTCGATATGTTCGGTACGAGCATGTAGTATTGGATTAGCTGTAAGGGACATAGCAGACTTATTGTCACAAAATAAGAGAGTTGGGGATGTAAGAGATATACCAATATCTCGCAAGACAAAATTGATCCAAGTAAGATCAGCAGTAGTGGAGGCAAGAGCTCAATATTAAGCTTCTGTGGAAGATCGAGAGACAGTTGGTTGTTTCTTAGCTGACCATGAGAGAAGATTTGAGCCAAGATACACGCAATATCTAGTAGTGGATTGCCTAGTGTCAGTACACCCAGCCCAATCAGCATCTGAGAAGCCATAGAGGGCTATTGAGCTATTAGAATGGAGGAAAAGTCCAAGATGATTGGTGCCTTTAACATATCGAAGTACTCTTTTCAACCTATGAAGGTCTGCAACTGTTGGATGTTGCATTTTCTGACATAGAGTATTCGTTGCATAAGCAAGATCAGGGTGGGTAATTGTCAAATATTGAAGACCACCCATGAGACTTCTATACTCAAGTGGATTAGAGAGTAAAGCGGTATCATCTGTCATAGCAACCGATCGAAGTTGAAGAGGAGTTGATACAGGTTTACAATTTGTCATATGAGCTCTGGTCAGAAGATCAATAGCATACTTGGTTTGACAGAGAAATAAGTCATGAGAAGTACGTTTGGCTTCAATGCCTAGGAAGTAATGAAGATGGCCCAGATCTTTCATGTGGAAGTGAAGACTCAGTGACTTGATCGGGGGGTAGTTAGTAGCCGAATGAGCTGCCGATCAAGCACTATATCATCGACATACAGCAGTAATAATACCGTGTCTGAACCAGTGTGAAGCACAAAGAGAGAAGGATCAGTGGTGCTACAGAAGAATCCATTCTCAAGGAGAAAATTACTAAATTTATCAAACCATGCTCACGGCGCTTGGCGAAGACCATAGAGAGACTTCTTGAGAAGACACACACAGTGAGACTGTTGAGGATGAATAAAGCCAGGGGGCTGCTCCATGTATACTGTCTCATTTAATGCACCATGGAGGAAAGTATTTTTAACATCAAGCTGATGTATTGGCCAGTTCTTCATCATTGCAACAGAGAGGACTATCTGAATAGTGGCATGCTTAATAACAAGACTAAACGTTTCAGTAAAATCGACCCCTGCTTCTTGATGGAACCCCTTCGCAACTAATCGAGCTTTTAATCTATCTAGACTACCATCGGGTGTTAGTTTAGTCTTAAACACCCATTTACAGCCTATAAAATTCATCTGTTTAGTCTAGGAACTAATAACCAGGTCTAATTTTCATGTAGAGCATCCATTTCATGTTGCATTGCTTTGTACCATCCTTTATCAGCTAAGGCTATTTTAACTGATCTTGGTTCCAAAGGTACTTTATAGTCAGCCAAATATGCATACTTGGGGTTTGGTTTGATGATGCCAGATTTCAGTCGAGTTTGCATATGATGAGCAGAGGAAGTACCTGAAGAAGTAGCTGTTAAGTTTGGTTGTTCTTGATCATTGTCAAGTTCAGCTGGTTCGACAATTGTAGACATAGGATCTTGTTGCTATGTGGCAACAGAGTCAAACTGTAGCTGTGGGAAAGAAGAAATGTGTGGCACACCTTCAGAATGTGATGTATTGTTGTGATCAACTTCTAAAGGAAGAGGTAGCTGGAAGTTTGTTGTATGGCTATTGGAGTGACTATCCACTGAGGTTGTTTTTGTGGAATCAAGAAGGTTAACTTCTTCTGCCCATTGTTTATACAAAGTTGTGTACTGATCATAGTCGGATGTCACCTTCTTTGTGAAGGGAAAGAAGGTTTCATCAAATACCACATGTCGACTAATATAGATATGACCATCAGTAGGTACAAGACATCGATACCCTTTATGTCGTTCACTATAGCCCAAAAATATACATGTAAGAGATCTGGGGTCAAACTTATGTTGTGCATAAGATCGAAGACAGGGATAGCGAGCACATCCAAAACCCCGAGATGTTCATAGTTGGGCCGCCGATTATGAAGTCTCGTAATAGGGAGAATCCATTTGTAACTTTGGTGTAGGGAGAATGTTCATAATATAGTTAGCTATTATGAAAGCATCTACCCAAAACTTCAATGGAACTCTAGAGTGGTATAGCATAGCTAACCCCAATTCAACTATATGGCGATGTTTCCTTTCTGAGATTCCATTCTGTTCTGGTGTATGGGGGCAAGACATACTCCGCTTTATACCACAATTCCACAAATGATTCTGAAATCTGTTACTTGTGAACTCTCCTCCACCATCACAATGAAACATTTTGGTTTGATGATCAAATTGCTTCTCGACTAGTTTCTTGAATATGATAAAGATATCATAAAATTCTGACTTCAGCTTCATTGGATAGATCCAGCTATAGCGAGAGAAATTGTCTACAAAGATGACATAGTATTGAAAGTTCTGAAAAGATCTAACTGGTGAAGGACCCTAGATGTCACGGTGTATCTTTTCTAAGGGAATAGTAGATGTAGATTTCGATAATGGAAAATGTAAAGCTGTACTCTTTGCTATTTGACAACTTCTACATATGGCTTCGGGTTGTGCATTACAGAAATCAAGTTTTGATTCGTAAATGCTTCACATTTCGAGTTTGTGTGAGCTAGTCTCTAATGCCACACATCTGCTGCTATCACTTTATGTCTTCAAGTAAAGAATGTTGTTGTAGTTCGTGGATCCACACAGTAAAGTCCTCTAACTTTCCTTTCGAGCATCTCTGTTTTGTTGGTTTGGTTGTCCTTTATATAGACCCCAATTTTATCAAAAACAAATGAACAAGGATAGTCATCGTCAGTTTTGAAACAGAGAAGGTTCTTTTTATTTCGGGAACAATCAAGACATCGTTTAAAGGTAATGTGTTGATTTCTGTATGTAACTGAGTATCACCAATATAAGCAATAGGTAAACATGAGCTATTTCCTATCATGACTGTATCAGTTCTAGTATATTTAGTAGAGTTGAGAAGAATACCAAAATCGAACGATATGCTTTGTTGCGCCGCATCGTCAGATACCACTCACTTCCTCTTGGATCCTCTAGATGTACCGTTGCCAAAGCTATTGGAATCTCTTCAGCCTGATATGAATTATCGAATCAATACCAAAGAACGAAGAGCATCATGTCCTGGTCGTTTACAAATTTGACACTCTAACCGAGTGCTTTCGTTGTTTTCTCATCTTGCAAGTGTTTTGAGACATTAACATTGAAGTTGGATAAGATTTGGTGTCTTGATACCTTTGTGAATAACTTGCATATGGTCGAAACCCCTGTCCAGGACTAGAGAAATCAATTCTCTACCTGAATTGTTGATCTACTGGATCCTAATTCAAGTTGTTTGGTTTGTAGTTCTGATTTCTTCCTGAATAGCCATAACTATGACCTATATTGTTCATTGCACGTCCTCGACCAAAGGTACGTCCTCCTCTGTTACTACCTCTTTGGCCTCCAAAACCAGAATTTTGAAAACTATATTCTCTTTCAGAGTTCCCTTTCAGTTGTGTTTTAGAATTTCTTTGTCGAAAATAGGCTAGATTGGGGTTAAATTGATTCCTCGAACATGTCTTTAGCCTTGTTTCAAATCGTTCAAGCTGTTCTATCACTTCATCATATTCTAGTTGGGGTTTCAGGCAATAGATAGTAGTTTGAAAGTTCTCATATTTAGAGCCTAGTCCTTCAAGAACACCAAACATTTTGGTTATCTCATCTATAGGCTTTCCAATCGCATTTAGCTGATCACAGATGGACTTATACTCTCTTAGATAAAGAAAGGACTCGATCTCGTTTCGACATGCTTGCAGTTTTCCTCTCCGTTTAAACTCTCTAGCAACCGATTTACGTGTAAAGCGATTGAGATGTGTTTGCCATACCTCGTAGGAAGTTTCTAAGCCAATGATCAAGCTCAGGATATTTTCAGATACAACTCCACTAATCCATGATGATACAAGCTAATCAATTCTTGTCCAATCTGTGTAATCTGAATTTATGGCTTCAGTTTCACAGCCTTCAGTTTCAACTTGTAATGTTCGAGGAGGTGATGGAATTTCACCACTAATGAAGCCAAAGAGTTCTTAACTTCGAAGAAATCTGTGAAACTGTGCTTGCCACAACAGGAAATTATCTTCAACAAGTTTGATTGTGACAAAATTGGAGATGTTAACATGTATTGGAAGGGGATGCTTTTGTGTTCTTGCTACCATTTCTGTGTTTGCAAGGGTTTGATGATGAAGAAAGATGATTTTGTGATTGAAATCAGGATTACTTGTTGAACTTACAAGATGACGTTCTGTACGTGTCACCAGCAATGTTCAAATCTTAACAGAGAGTAGTTGAATCGAATGCAAATCACTTTGAAATCTCGAAATCAACAAACGAGAATGATCAATAGCTACTTTGATCTGCTGCGATCAGTGAAGTTCAGAGGCTACTTCGATCTTTTGCATCTCCAGCACCTTTGATTTGATTTCACGAACAATCGAGTATTCATGCAAACTATTCAATACGAATGATCGACCATGCTCTGATACCATGTGAAGATGAACAAGATGAATGAAAATTGAAGAAAGATTATGAAACTCTCTTCTCTTTATGTATTTACTCAGTATATGCAATACAACACAGAGCACGTTTCAATGGTGTGCTCGTCCTCTGTTTCTTACTTTTCTGTTACATCGACTCAATGAAGAAGAAGACGAAGTTTCTATATAAGACTCAGAAGCTAAAAGAAAAGGAGCTATCTTCAAAACAGAACAGTTGAAAACTAAAAGAAAAAAGAACTATCTTATATATTCTGTTATACATTAAAAAACCGAAACAATAACAAACTTCTCATCTCCTTTCGAGCACATGGCACCTGCTGTTTTTAAGATCTTCAACACCGACTTATTATGTGGATGTGACTTTTCCAATCAACTGGTTTCCATCGCAATGTGTAGACACATGGCTGATAACATCTCTGGCCCTGACTTGTGCACTTCGCTTCTTCTGATCTTTTTCAACGGCAGCAATCTTTGCAGTACTTTCATTCTCTTCCTTTGTTAACTCCATAGCAGCATAATAGTCTCTTTGAGTTTGTGTTCTCATGTTCTTAACAAGGTCAAGGTCGAGCAACCCAAATCTAGCCCTTCAAATGTGGTCATGCGAACTCGGCGTTGTACGTCCTTGGCATCACGTGTCCTCTGCGACCATCACCTGGGTTGCGGACAATCAAAGGGCTCAAATTGTCTACTGGATTGGTCACTGATGAAGCTCCTACATTGCAAATTTCCAAATTGAAAACCCTAAACTCAACGAGATTGATCGCCGGTGAAGCCTCTTCACCTTGCTAAGGTTACGCAACCCCTAGGGTCACATTGCCTGGGTTTGTGGGACCTCAGTTGACGGTTGCCCCTAGTCACCATCGATGGTTGCCTGTGGTCAACTCCGATGAAGCTCGCCCAGCTGCCCTTAGTTGTCCTCTCTTCTGTTTTTCTCTTCTTTTTGTTTTTCCTTTTTTCTTTTCACTTCAAAATTGCTTTACAAAATATACACCAAAATGAGTATCCAAATACTATTGCTTTCACAAAATGTCTCTTCATTCAAAGATATTTGGAGAAATGCAAATTCATTTTTCCAAAGTTGAACCAAATAGGTCATGTTCGCCCTTTTAGTCCCCACCGATTTTGAAATACGTGGTGTCTTTATATATTTTCCTTTATCAATATAAATACTACTCGCATTCATTCATTGTTTTTTTTCCCCATTTGATCGCGGATGATGTTGGTACTAAATATGCGCCGATTCAAGATTTAGCTAGAGGAACTTTTCCTCTCTCCAATCCGGGGTAGAGAAAAGCGCAACCGTACGATGTGCACGTCTTAAAGTGACGGCGATATATCAAGCCCACCTGAAAGTTGCTCTATGGATATCAATTCTCATTGCGCGTTTGGTTAAAGCAGCCCTACACGAGATAATGAGGTGACAGATGGAACAGACAATGGTAATGTATTTGTTTGGGCTTTGGTATAACGAAATAGCAAAGATTTTCTACGGTTTTACAAATGATGTTACGATTCTAATAGCATTTATTATTAAATCTGTTTCATAATTTCGTACAAACTAATTAGACGGAAATTATTTTGGCGAGCCATATTGCTGGACCCACACTGGGAATAGTCACTTGACAGGCATAGGCAAATATCATGACCGGAAGGCCTTATCTGAAGGTTAGTATGCGATCATTTGGTGCGAGCAAGGGTTAGCACTACGCACGAGTAATACCTAAGAGATCTGGGTGAAATAGAAAGAACGTAAAGGAGTAACATGTGATTATAGCGAATTGGAATATCAAATAACAGATGATACGTCTAAATTGATCTAGTCGCACGAGGGTGAACCATATATATATAGTAACCAAGCTATCAGAGCTCTTGATGGCAATACCTATCCTCCAAAAGTCAAATGATCCATCGAACTAAGACAACGAGATGATTAAGGCGGTTAACGAATACGATATCGCCACGGGAGAGAATCAAGATTTAGTTAAATCAACACAACACGTCTATTTTCTTGGATTTTTCTGTCCAGACGTAATTTTGACATTTTCCCCCTTTCACACAGAAACTTATCTGTATCCATCGACGAGAACGGTAGGGTTGAGAGATGTGCATACCATTACTCTTTCATAATTGTACGACTTTGGGGGAGAGCCCGGGAATATTTTAGCTAAGGGTTTTCATTCATTTTCCCCCTACCAATTAGCCAAGGCGAGTTGAGAAGAAAAAACTTTTTACTTTTCTATGTTTGGGCTAAAACTTTTTTCATAAATAGAATAATGAAATTGCATTATCAAATGGATTTATATTCCAAACCTATTTCCTAGAACAAAAAAATAGATCTAACTAGAAATAGAACAGTTATCATGCGTGTCTTAAAGATTGAAATTACATCTTGAGTTTAAGCCAGTGAATGGAAATTCAATCGCGATAAATTGTTATTTTTGAATGCCTAAATATATGCATGAAAATCCTGACTTCTTTTCAGTGTCATGGTCCGAATTTGGTAAATGTTGTAAGAAAGTTTCAATTGTGCTTCTTATTTGATAGGGCTGATCAGTTCCCGAGTGATCCGGTTCCCACCCACCAGTTCCTGTAGTCTAGACCGAAGGAGCCTGGAACCGGATAGGACCAGGCCAATCAATCCATTTGTGCACGTTCGCACGTACAAAAAAATCAAACTATTGCAGCATTTGTGTGAACATCAACCACACTTTACAAGTAACACGCTTGATCTAAGCTAAAAGGTAGAAGAAAGCATGATTAAATCTGGCTTGGCTTTCATTCACAATCTCTCTTGCGCTCTTTGTGTGCTTGTTTGACGTGGGTATCTTGGAGTGGCTTGTCTTTGTTATGTTTTATTCACCACCATCATTTTCCAGCAGGGCAAAAATAGTAATTTGCCTTGGATATCTTTCAGGCGAGGAGAAGCGAGAGAGAGAAAGGGGGAATGAGTGTGTGATGGCTATAGAGAGCTTAGTCTCACATTGGCTGGTAGAAAAGGTTCACAAGCAGGTTGCCTGTTTAAGTAGATAAGTCGAGACAGACCTCGTAGCGGACGCAGTAGTCACTACTGAGAATGCTCGTCATCGCTTGGAAGAGACACACAGGCTCCCGATCCAGTTACTAGACAGGGTGGCACAATGCAAATGGCAAGATGAAAGGAGAGAAACTCTGAAGTTTGGTGTTGCGTTAACCACGAAAAGTGCAACGTTCGAATTTGTGTGGAGCGATGATGGATACAAGGACCATGAATGGCTTGTACTTTATATACAAGCGGTAAAAGCACAAGAGGGTGACGGCATTTGTGCAAAGGTGTAAGATATGCTTTTCTTTTTCTTTGCCTCACGCGGCCAGCTCTGTTTGCTTTTCTGCTGATGGGTTTCCCCCGAAACGAACCCCAACGCCGCCTTGTTTCTTGAAGACGCTCCGCAGTAATCATTCTTCCGCAAAAGAAGGGAATCATATTCCTTAAGACTTTATAAACATCACTCGCATTCATTTCTCGTGAAGTGTGTCCATAGGTGATGTCCTTGTAACACGCCAAGCTTCAGCCGAAGGAAGGCACTTTCCGGGAATAAAAGGCATATGAAAAAACCAAATACTATATTAAATGGTTAAAATGTGAAAATAACCCCGAAAATCTCCTAAAAAAGGGATGCGGACTCCTAGAGTGTCAAAACTTCAACATGGGGAGACATTTAAGTGTCAAAAAATCGGAAAGGTACATTTAAATTCCAAAATCATAGTAAAATTAATCAGTTAAGTGCCAACAGTGAAAAAATCCAGCTAAAATACTTACGTGGTGATTTTCGGGTGAGACAAGTGCAAAATGACATTGTTTTGTAAGTTAATGTGGCTAGATAAGTCGAAAATGACGTCGTTTTGCACGTTGACATGGTTAGATAAGCAAAAAAAAACGATATCGTTTTGTCTCGGATTTAAATTTTAATATAAATATAAATTAAATTTTAAATTTAAATAAATGAGAGAAGGGAGGAGAGAAAGGGAAGAAAGAGAGGGAGGGGAGGGGAGGGAGGGATGGGGTTAAGAAGATTGCAGAACGGCGAACGCATTTTGTCTGCGAGAGACGTTGTCTGGGTTGCCGCTTATTCTGGCCGAGACGTCAGCCACAAATTGCAAAGATGAAAAAGAAAGGATAGAAGTCAAAGCGGGACCCTCTGATTTTGTGGATGATATTTCAGCTAGCCGCTCCCATTGAGACTTCCAATGTCATCTCTTATTAGTTGCAAAGTTGTTGAAGACTTGTTATATATTAGCAAGTCCAGTGTGCTGAGAGTATCTTGAATTTTGAAGATATGTGTGTTCTCAAAATACAGAGGACATGAAAGGAGGAGTAGGTTATTGTAACAACCTTAAATGCCTAGTAGCATATGGCATCTTTCAGGCTGGATGAAGTCGAAGGATGAACCATTCATGTTGGATTTATCCAATCTATTAGAGCTGTCGATGGCAATATCCATCCTCCAAAAAGTCCTCGAACAAATGACCAACTAAGAGGATACACATAATGAGAAGGTGGTGGTTAACAAATAGAATATTATAATGGTCAAGTCAACAATTGGTAGGTTATCGTGTATCATGACGTCATTGGCTAATGATATAGATTGCTATGTATCATTCTATTGATTCTTTTATCGAACTATATGTTTAATGTCGTTACGTCATTGTCGTTATGTCTAACTTGATTCAAAGTTAATTAGAAATATGGTCAAGGCGGATTATGAATTTTTTCCTTACCATGACATTGTCAATAGTATGTGATTCATGCCAATTCAGTCCCTTTGTGCTTAGCATTTTTCTCACGATTTTGTTCTTCACATTCTTTGACTGTAAATGTGGTCACTCGTCTTATAAACTTCGTCCTTCTTGCTCATATCAGAAGTTGCGTGCTTGCCTCTGGAAATATGAGCTATGCAATAAATAAAAAACTATTTCTTTTACAAGGCTGGGCATACATACCAATGAGACCGAAAGATCAATAGATGGATTACAAATTCCTTATTTTTCTAGGGAAAGCAAAGAAATCACGCGGCATCAATAAAGAATTCAATATACTTGTACAACGAAAAGAATCGAGTTAAACTAGTGTTGCTACTGTTCTGTTGGCACGATTTTCCTCACGAGCTTCTTGCTTTTCAATCCCAAGTAGCTGTAAGATTGGCATATCTGGGACGGGGATGCACTTGACGACCCAACCGATAGGCCAAGATGCAGCTGCAATCCCTACACATGCGCCCCATTGTCCCCAGCTCAACCTCTCTCTGTCGGCGAACCGCTTTAGGAACTCAACCATCACCACCTGGAGGACCACCGTCACGAAAATGATCCCAAGGAACAGTTTGTTCTTGTGTATGCCCTTGAACACGTTCCTCTTCTCAAGCTTCCGCGCGTTGAACTCGTTGAACACCTGGCACAAGACGAACGCATTGAATATTAGTGTCCGCTTCACCGCCTCATCCACGCCGAAGATCGATTCGCCCTTGAACTGTAGAGTGAGGAGGACGGCCATTTGGTATGTTGCTTGGGCCACAATGTTCCTCCACATGACATTGGTTATGAGCGGCTCAGTCCGTCCCACCGGGGGCTTCTCCATGATCTCCCTAGTGGGCCACTCCGTGGCCAGCGCGAGGGCGCCGAGTGTATCCATGATCAGGTTCACCCACAATAGCTGGACAGCCGTCAGGGGGACGTCGCCGGAAGAGACAGCGGCCACAAAGTTGATCACAAGGGCGGCAACGTTCACCGTGAGCTGGAATTGGATGAACTTCTGGATGTTATTGTAGACGAATTGACCCCACCTTAGCACCGTTGCCATGGAGGCGAAGTTGTCGTCGAGGATTACGATGTCCACGCTCTCCTTGGCGACCTCGGTGCCTTGTATGCCCATTGAAAGCCCGATGTCGGCTTCCTTGAGGGCTGGTGCATCGTTCGTGCCATCCCCTGTGACAGCAACCACGTGGCTCAGGCATTGAACCATCAGGAGCTTATCCAAAGGCGAGGATCTCGCCATGGCTTCGTTGGAGGCATCGTCCTCGGGCCTGAGAATCCCGCACTCTGTGGCGTTGGCCTTGGCGGTGAAGATGTTGTCTCCCGTTTTCATCTTGATGTTCACTCCCGCGTCCTGACAAACTTGGACCGCACTCTTCACGCCGGGATGGCACGGATCCTTAATACCAACAAATCCTAGTAATGTCAGGCCATCCTCTTGGATCTTCTTCCCGTCTTCTCTTTCTAGGACAGCTTCCTCGGAGACTTGTTTATGAGCTAGAGCGATGCACCTAAGGCTGCTCGCTGCCATCCCCTGAATAATCTCCTCGAATCTGGCCCTTTCATCTTCATCCAAATCTTTCACTATCCCTGACCCGTCGTAGAAGCTCGAGCATTTTGCCAAGACCATCTCTGCCGCACCTTTCCAGTGCACATGGAATGTGTTGTCCAAGCATTTCCTTATTAGGACACCGCTTCTCTTCTTCTGTGAGTTGAAGGCTTCGACTTGGATGACTTCACAGCTCTTCTTTGTCTCCTCCATGTCCATGGTCAATTGCAAAACCGCCCAGGAAAGAATCGCTTTCTCGGTGGGACTGCCTGAGAACTCGTAGTCTGATTCTGAAGACGGCCTATAGACACTGCCTGTGGTGTTCAAAGCAACCCCATCCTGAATCAAATCCAGAACAAACCTGGAGACAGAGGAGTAAGTATTTTCCGCCACAGAGTCTTGGCCAACCCAGAATTTTGTCACCTTCATCTGGTTCATTGTGAGGGTACCGGTCTTGTCAGTGCAAAAAGTGGTGGCTGACCCCATCATTTCGCAGGCAGAAAGCTTCCTCACCATCGCCTTATCGTGCATCATCCTATTCCTCGAATAAGCGAGAATGAGGGTTACCGCAAGCAACAAGCCTTCGGGAATCGCGACCACCACCATTGTCACTGCAGCTGGGATGATGCCCACAACGGAGGTTCTGATGTTGTTACCTGTGGTTTGGCCTGCAATGAATTCCTTGTTCCCGCATTCATCCTGTGTGTTTCCCGTGAAATAGCGAATCAGCAGCACCAGGAAAGCAACCGCCGAGCCTACTTTATCAATCAATGAGGTGAGCTTGTTTAGCCGAGCCTGTAAAGGGGTGTGCTCGCTGTTGTCGAAAATGATCGAGGTCATCATCTCACCCCATGTCGTGTTCTTGCCAATGGATGTAACCAGCATCTGAGCATACCCATCAGCAACCTTTGTTCCAGAGAACAGGAATGGATTGTCCTTGTGGTTCACTTCTACGTGATCACTCTCCCCAGTCATGCTCGATTCATCAACCTAAATTGACAACACAAACGTCGCACATGGTTTAGGGACGCTATGACACAGTAAGAAGCTCTGGTCTTAACTTGAAGCAAAGAAAATAAAACATGAACAAACTGGAAACAAGAACAAATGGATTACGTTATAACATTAGAATTTTTTAAGAGAGTTTGTTCTACTATAACTAGAACTACGAATAAAAACCATTACTTATCCGTTTTGTCATAGAATCAAGATCATGAAAATGACAGACTGCCCAGTATCAAGCAGAATATGATACACTTCTACAATTTTTTGGACTAATTACTCAAGTTGTGCTCGAACTTGGTAATATTAATTCTACGTATGTTTCTGGAGGAAACCAACATGAGATACTTTGCAAATCTAATACGTCGAACCCGTACAAATTGTCATCCGTACCTGCAAGGAATGCCCGTCCAGGAACAGCCCATCTGCCGCAACTTGATCGCCAATCTTCAAACAAACAACGTCTCCAACGACAATCTTTAATATGGAAACCTGCTGCCGACGACCCTTCCTTATCACATCAATGAGAATATTACCTTTCACCCAAGACATTTTTTCGAACTGCCAGTTTTGGTGGTAATTGCTCCCAGCAAACACGGCAATCATGAGGAACACTGCGACGAATATGCTGCCACCGTCATACCAGCCTTCCTTAATCCCATTCTCCTTGATCCCGAACCCGAGCAAAAGCCCAGCACAAACAAGAAGAATTATTATTGTGGGGTCCTTGAAAGCCTCGAACACGAAGTGGAAGAAGCCCTTGGCAGGCGGCTTCTTGTATGTGTTGATGCCTAACGCATTTTGCCTGCGAGAGATGTCATCAGGGTTGCCACTTGTTCCAGCCGAGACATCAGTTTCGAGTGCTGAGGCAACTTTCTCGACCCCGCCAAATTGCTGGAGGTGGCTGTGGTCCTTTTCCTTGACTAGCTTAGTAAGCTGTGACTGATCAATCTTGAAGAAGCCTGGATGATCAGAGCAAGCGTTCTGAACCTGATCGGGTATCAAAATCGAACTGTAGGAAGGAGATTTTCTCGGGAACTTCTTGGTTTTCTTTGCGTAGGTAGTGAAGGCTCGGGAGCAATGTATGGTCGCGAATGCCAAGCGCCATCGCTTGGCAAAATTGCGTGTAGCGGGCAAGTCGAGAGAGACCTCATAGCGGACGCAGTCGCCACGGGAAATGCTCGTCATCGCTCGGAGGAGTGACACAACGCAAAATGGCAAGAAAAGAAACGAAAGACTCTGACGTTGGTGTGGTGTTAAGCAGCGAAAAGTGCGAATTTCGAATACGTGGAACGATGTTTGGAGACAATACTGCATGGATATCAGGTGACTATATACATGCCGTCACTTCTTCCTGCAGTCTTCGCGTTTCTTTTTTGTTTTTCGTAATTATTATATGTCGGGAGCCGTTATGGTGTGGAGTCAACCAAAACGGTCAAGAGATACTATGCAGCGTGTTATTTCTTACGCGGTTTGCATCCGTTTCCCGACATCATCTGAGCCACCCAAAGCTCTCACATTGTCATTATCGTTCTCTTTGTTTCAAAGGAATCCTATTTATGTTTGTACTTTAGTCTTGATAGACGGTAGTATCGTATTTTACGCTATCCCTCTTTCGATCATTTAGACTATAAATAAATAATAATTACTCCCATATATTTCTTGTTAAGTTTATTCGTTAGCGATGTTGATATTCATAATGGGCCAATTAAAAGATTTGGCAGGAGGCAACGGGAGGGAAAGCACGGCCCTTTAAAATAGCCGTGTAGAAGCTATTGCCGCTACAATGCGACGGAAAATGGTAGTGTTGTTCGCTAGGAATATGGTAGGACGATGTGGCCGACATTTCCGGGCAGGTGGTTCGGGGGATTCCAGGTACTTTGCTAGGAACTTTCCTCGTAGCTCTGTGAGAGACAAAATGACATGGAAAGAGAGGAGAAGAGAGGGGTGAAGGGCAGCCTAGCGAAATCATTTTCCTCCAAAAGGAGAAGTAATTTAATAGGAGTGAGTGAGTCATGCCGAGTCAACAATTAATTGATTTAGATGGAAACTAAAGAGAAATTAAGGGCCCGTAGGTTCGTGGGAAATTCTTCGATACTCCATTGTTTGGTTGAAAACGAAGACGAGGATGAAGTTTTGCTTTTATTTTCAATATTTGAACATGGGCATATCGAGCATGCTGTCTAAAATGCACATTTAATTATCCTGTTCACAGGGAATTAATAATGAGTAGGGATATGCTTTGGTGACGCCTCCGTTATTTTGATGAAGGAGACGGGACCATCTAGGCCATGCAATTTCACGTGAAATCTAGATCACCGAGTTTCTTCGATGTCCAAAGTAGAAACGATAGAAGTAACAGAAGTCCACTATCGTTTTACAATAAATGTAGATGATACTTTTCTACATTTGAAATAACAAAACATATAAATTTAATGGTTGCTTATATGTGTTTATGTAAAACCGATTTACCAACCACTAGGGGTTCGCCTCAGTGGCCACTCTTCCATCTTGGAAGGGGGAGGTTGGGGGTTCAAATCCCGACCTTCTCAAGGGGGGATTGGGGTGGGGATGATTTCATTTCAGGAGTGGGTTTCGATTCCCACGCCCTGCAATGAGGCAGGGCAAAAGTCTGAGACTCGAATGTTAGAGTAGGATTAGCATAGGACCGACCAAAAAAAAAAAATCGATTTACCGAAAGGTATCAAATAGAAAACTTTCTCTCTCTCTCTCTCTCTCTCTCTCTCTCTCTCTCTCTTTATTAATATGAAACTAATTTTCTTACAATAATATGCCTTTTTTCCCTCAAGGAATAAAATCAGGAGAAGTGCCAAAAAAGTCCTAAACCTTTTGGCTTTGTGCCGATTTAGTCCTAAACCTTTTAGATGCCGATTTAGTCCTAAACATTTTTATATTGTGCCAATTTAGTCCTTTCCAGCCAAAATTGGCCGGATTTTGCTGACTGGACGCCGCCGGTTAAAGTGGCTTTGATCGGACGCGTGGACAATTTTTAATAATATTTTAATATTTTTGAATTTTTATTTTTATTTTTATTTTTATTTTTTATTTTTATTTTCATCTTCAACCTCCAGTCGGTCGCCGGAGCTTGGCGACCGGCCACCTCGCCGTGGCGCGGCCTCGAGGGCGGCCTCGCGCCGGGCGGCGAGGCTCGCCCTCGCCGGATCCGGCGAGGCTCGACCCTCGCGCTCGCCAGATCCGGCAAGGGCGAGCCTCGCCCGCCCGGCGCGAGGCCGCCCTCGAGGCCTAGGCGGCGAGGCTCACCCATGGCTGGCAAGGGCGAGCCCCGCCAGCTCGGCCTCGCCGCCCGGGCCTCGAGGGTGGCCTCGCGCCGGGCGGGCGAGGCTCGCCCTCACCGGATCCGGCGAGGGTCGACCCTCACGCTCGCGGATCCGGCGAGGGCGAGCCTCGTCCGCTCGACGCGAGGCCGCCCTCGAGGCTGGGTAGCGAGCCTCGCCGCTCGGAGCGAGGCCGCCCCGCGGCCACGGCCCCGGCGAGGTGGCCAACGAGGTCGAGGTCGACCTCGCCGGCTGTCGCCTACGGCGGTCGCCAAGCTCCGGCGACCGGCTAGAGGTTGAAGATGAGAAGAAAAAAATAAAAAATAAAAATAAAAATTCAAAAAAAAATTAAATATTATTAAAAGTTGTCTACGTCGCGCGATCGTGCCACGTCAACCGGCCCGGCGTCCAGTCAAAATCCGGCCAATTTTGGCCGGAAAGGACTAAATTGGCACAACATAAAAAGGTTTAGGACTAAATCGACACCAAAAAAATGTTTAGGACTAAATCGGCACAAAGCCAAAAGGTTTAGGACTTTTTTGGCACTTCTCCCGAAAAAAATCTAATTTATACCCGATAGCCTGTTTTTGTGGCTACCTTAAGGTAAACATTGTAAAAAAGTTTCAATTGTGCTTCTCGTTTGGAGGTTTCCTATTTCGGAGCAGACCTTTTAGAGAGTCTATTAGAGACCCAATGGGATGTTTATCGGACACGGTTAAGTTACTACGACACCATTAAGGTAGTCAAAAGTACCATTCTTTTGAGTAAAAGGAATCCTATGTTTACACTTTTTAGTCCACCCTCTCGAACGCATGGTCTACCGTCGTATTTTCTTCCATCTCTCCTTCAATCGATCGACCTATAGATGATAAATATAAATATCATTTGCGTTTATTTCTTATGAAGCGTGTTCGCAGGCGATGTCCCTGTTTATAATGCGCCAATGGAGCGGGCATGTTATGGAGCGAGTTAAGTGCTCATTATGTCGCGCTGAAACCTGCTATGTAGACATCGATGCTCATGACCCGTGCGGTTCCAGTAATTGTCAAAGTAGCCGTGTTGAAGCTATTGCGGCTATAGTGTAAACAGGCAATGGCTTATGTTGTTTCGAGAATTCCAGGTACTCACTAGGAACTTTCCTTGCGGTCTGTGTGAAGAGGAGAATGCCTTCGCCTAGGCGAAGTACTTTCTCCTCCAAGAGAGATGAAATCTTAAAGAGGACGGAGGGAGTGATGCCCACCGGGAGAGCTGGAAAGGAAATAAACGCGAATTTAAGGGGCCTTTGGTTCGCAGGGTTCTCTCAATTTTTCGTTTCAGGGAGAATGAGCATGAAAAAAAAAATTGCCGTCTATTTTCATTAATTCTTTTCCACTATTTGAAAGTGCGCATATCGAGAATATGTTCAAAGGAACGTTTGGTTATCCTATCCACATGGAAAAAGTTCATAGTGAGTGGGTGAATACTTAGGTGATGGTCCTATTATTTTGATGAAAGAGACGGAGCCATCAGTCTGGGCTAAGCAATTTTGCTTGAAAATCGGATGACTCATTCATTTGGTTTCCAAGATAAAAGGTCTGAATTACATACGCAATTCAAGTATTGTCTTTAGCATATAATGAATTTGTCCAACTACCAAATATTCAAATGAATAAAAAACGAAATTATGAGTCAACTGTTATAAGAGGAAAAAATTCGTCATCTCGACAAATTTAACTCCTTTACGTTTTCATTTCGAATCATCGAGAATTCCTCTAAGAATTTTTTTGGCAATATACTCTAACATTTGACAGATTGTATCTTAATCTTATGTTCCAGTTGCCAATTAGCTAAAATTGAGAATCTGTGAGCATGAAGTCGCTGTCATTTAGAGGGGATAACAGTGACGTCATGACATTGAGTTTAAGAATGAAAATGGGAAATGCTTGCGTGACTATGCCATTTGATTAGAAAGTAGACAGTTGAACTTCAGCCCCAAATTGCAAAGATGAGAAAGAAAAGATAGAAGTCAAAGTGGGGCCCTCCGATTTTGGGATGGTATTTCACCGCTACATTGGCATCCTTCAGTTCATTGTCACGCTAGCCGCTCCCATTCAAAATTCCAATGTCATCTCTCATTGTTGCAAAGTTGTTGAAGACTTGTTATATATTTGACAAGTCCAGTGTGCTGAGAGCATCTTAAATTTGGAAGATATCCGAGTTCTCAAAACATAGAGGACATGAAAGGAGGAGTAGGTTATGTCGCCCTCAAATGTCAAAGTTGGAAAAGGTCAGGTTTAGGGATACTTAATCATAAGACCGCGAGCTCTCCCAAGCTCGTACCCCGTGTGACAACGAATTTATCTATACGATCTAGGTATTTAACAACCGGAGTCGCCACTAGCCTTTATATTTGTTTTTTGGGTCGGCTAAAAAACCCAATCGAGGGTTGGGAGAGTTCCCTCGATTCCTACGCAACCAGATATCTAGATTCGAGGACTTGAGTTACACTAATATAGCTATTAGCGCCATTTCGGTACCTAACAGTATGTTGTGTTTTTCCTAACATGTCCATGCATCTCTTTTTATATTTTCGGGATCACCAATTCTAAGCTAAGCGATCATGCGTGGTGGATTACTTTTATGCTATTCTATTTCTAAAAGAAAAAACAATAAAAGAAATCAATCAGAAAAATTGAAAGTGCAAGATATGAAGTAAACAATCAAGAAAAGCAGTAAAGCTAATCATGCAATCCTAAAGAATATGAAAGAGAAAACAATAGGGAAAGAAAGGAAACCCGCAACTCGTCGGATTTTATACAATGCATGGAACCTGAGACATATGTCGGGAAAACAAATAGTACAAGATAATAGTCGGAATGGAGATTGACTTCCATCATCTTCACACCAAAGTCTATCTTTGGAATCCTAATCTAAACCCAATCTAAGAAAAAAGGATTCCTTACCTCATCTTATATGACTAAGACAACCCATTGAAATCGTTATTATAACGAATAGACATAGGCATCAGACATGAACATGAACCCAGCAAATTCAAGTCATGAACAGGACAAAATACAATGCATGTTTAATGGTTTATAAGACCACCTAGACAATGCACAAAAATGTGAAACTTGCACATGACATAAGGTTGAATGCGAAAAAGGTTTGGGTAAACATTTAACCCTAAATCAGAATGCAAAGAAGTCACACGAATCATTAACATTGCCAAGTGACTTAGAATTAGGAATGTCATGCTTGGCAAATTTCAATTGCAATTAGCCAAATGGATGCATGATATTCACATCAAACGAGATTCAAAAATGATATGCCATGCATTGATGCGAAACTTGTAACATGTGTTTCAAATGTCAAGAAAATAATGAGGCATGATTTGGCTCTTAACACAAAGAACCAGCAAAATCATTACACAGAAACAGCAAAAAAAATCTAAAACTGCTGCAGAATTGACAAATTTTGTAGGTGTTTTTCGATGACCGAATGACATCCGTTCAGGGCGACATATCAAATCGAAGCTTGAGAAGTCTATTTTCTATGTCTATAAGGGCTCAAGACCAGAAAGCCTCATCTATCACCTCATTTAAGCCAAAACAGAAAGTGACATGTCAGGTATACGAAATTGCAGATCAAGGCAAATCAAATTCGAAGAAGATAAGATGATCAGATTCAGCATGTATCAAGAGCAGAGGTATGTCAACCAACCAAAACAATCTATACAAAAACAGAGCATCTAATGTCTGTTTAATAGAGGCATGACCTATGATCTATTCAACCTATGATCTTTATAGCACATCAATCCGCATATAAGGAACAACCTTCATGAAGAAGCATCCTAAAATTCTAAGCATATGAATTTATAAAATCCTGGAAAAGATCAAGGTCAGTCAAAAGCAGAACAGGGTAGCAAGGCAAACACACAATCATTTTTTTTGCAATTTTTATGTGAAAGACAACTTTCATGAAGGACTCAATCCTAGCCTCTTCACAAAAATTCATACCAAATTCACAAACAAAGTATGCATTCTAGACTAAGGCAAAATCCAGATTTCAATACCAGATTTGAAATTGGAAGAGAAGGCAAATGGTGAGGAAATTGGATAGACTTGATATTATTGGAAAGTTCGAGGTGTCTTTTACGAGTTCCTAAGAGGTGACCAGCTCAATTAAGGCTTTTTACATGCTTAAACAAAGGTATTTGCACATATGGTCAGATCAGCAAAAAGAAACAGAATATATCATGCAGTATTTGGACCCTCAGCCTACTCAAATGATACATGAATTCCATAATATTTCGGCATGTCATAAGTATAGATGTCAAAGACAAGTGTAATGAAAACATCTATCTTTAGATCAATGCAAAAAAAAAAAACACAGAAATTCATTAACCTCAGTAGGTTTAACAATCTATTCAAGACAACATATGATTAAAGAACATGCATAGGTCATGCTAGAAATTATCATCGAAGGATTGAAATCAAAAAATCCAAAGAATGCAAATGACCACAATCAACATATTGATCATCTATTATCCATTACAGCATCTATAATCCATGATTTCAGCATGTAATCAGAATTGTAACAGAGCACACGAGACTGCAAATTGTGATTGTTTGATGACAAATTGCCATGAAATTGAAGCACAAGCACGTATGAGTTTACTTGATCAAAATGGCATCAATCCATAACCAAACTAGCCTCAAGTTGGAATCAAATGCACACCCAATTATGGGATATCAAGACATGGTCAGCATCTGGTATATGTAAGCTCGTAACTACTACAATTGCAAAAATGCCAAGAACAGCCAAGGGCAATCCCAACATCATTATTTGCTTAAAAAGCATTCAAACACAATATAAATGGCAGACTAAATCAAAAGTTGTGACCATTAAAATCTGCTGCCAAATTATCTACATCAGGAAAGATCAGATGCAAAAGGGCCAGCAACCTTTTTCTGTTTACCTATGTATGTCACATAGAGAACCACGTATTGCTAACTAAAAAAATACTCGTGAAGTTCACCATCATGATCAGCATGTTATTACTCGATATTAGCAACGTGCCATACCATGTGTAAAGCAAGCAATTCAAGAGAGCATATATATGAGGCAGCCCAGAGAATTGTTTTGTCGACTGATTTATGATGATTCTTCTAAATGTTGGTATAGGTGATACAAATAGGCCAATAGCGAAGATGTTATCCAATCGAACCAAAGACAGGGCCGAGAGAAAAAATGCAACAGATCATGACGAGATAAAGTGATCAAGCCATAGAGAGCAATCCAAGAGAGAGAAATAGAGAGAAAAAAGAAATTAAACTACAATAGAGCAAAAATATACTCAAAACAGAACCTCCACTCACAGCCTTTTTTGTCGCTTATCAGCAGAGCACTTCTCAGCAGCGATCGTTTCACAAGTTGCATATATCTTGACATATGTAACTAGATACACCACAGAAGACAACTAACGGCGAAAACGAAAAGAGATATATCAAGTCCGTCGAGAACGTTGATTCACGTAGAGCTAGAGGGGGCGATCAGTTTACTCACTAGTCCGTACCGCCGGGAAGGGGAGATCACTGAACCGCGGTGAATAATCGAGCAAACGGAATAAAGAAACGATCGGAAGCCGTTGTTGACGCCGCCGTTGCTGCTGTCGATGCGAATCTGAGCCTTGTACTTCGAGCTCCTCGACCGACCGTCCCAGCGAGTCAGATCTGGTGCGCAAGAGAGCGATCGAGAAGGAGAGACACCGATCCGAAGTCAGCCATTTCCCCGTCCGGGAGTGAGATCTCAAGCGCCTCTGATCCTCGCCAACAACCATTCGTCTTCGATCTCCAGAAAGAGAGCCAGAACTGCTGGCGTCCTCGTCACTATGACCGCCGACGCCTCTAATCGAGAGAACGATCGAGCCTCCGGTGAAAACCCTAACGGATCGAGCTCTGATCGATCGAAATCCCTCGAACCCCAAAAACAATCCCCGAAAAAGAGATCGATTCCCCAGAGAGAGAGAATTAGAGAGAGAGAATTTTTCGAGAGACCCCCTGAGAGAATTCGCCCGCGAACCGTTTTAGAGAGAGAGCAAAAATCTTGTCCAATGGCCCCCTTTGAACGATCGTTTTCCCCTTTTTATTTTTGTCTTTTTTATTCATTTTCATTTCATTTGTTTTCTTTTCTTTTTATCTTTTTTTTTTTTTTTTTGCTTTTTTTTTCTTTTTTGTTTTCTTTTCATTTTCTTTTGTATGTTTTCATTCATTCATTTTTTTAAAATCTTTTTGGTTATATATTTTTTTTTTATATTTTTGCAAAAAGAATGTTTAAAATGTCAGCAAAAAATCGGGTGTCATCAAGTTATTGTAACAACCCTAGATGCTTAGTAGCATATGGCATCTTTTAGGCTAGATGAAGTCGAAGGATGACCATTCATGTTTGTATTATCCAAGCTATCGTTGCTGTCGATGGCAATATCCATCCTTCAAAAAGTCCTCGAATGATCAATGAACTAAGAGGGTACTAGGGGTGATTAGGTCCATGGTGGGTAGGGTCTAGACTTCGGCCCGTCGGCTAGCAAGTTATAAAGAGGCTTGCTTGGCTCTTTGATGGCTGAAATAGTTGAAAAAGGCACGAATCCATGTGGAAAACTTGGGTAGGGTGTGACACGCTTAGTATGCCATGACTAACACAATTACTAAAATCTTTTCTCTTTTTAAGTATGTGGAAGCATGTACGGTTAAAGAACATGCAAGACACATAAAATTTCAAAGGAACACAAATGGAATTGCAAATCAAACAATCTCATTTCATTTATTATTTCTATGTATTTTAGGTGACAATATCGGAGTACACTGGGAGATGAGCAAAAAGTACCACTATTCCATACTACGTCCAAAAGCTCCAGCAAGTGCATTATCCCAACCTGGATACTACATATGTACTATGTCATATGCCTCCCACTCATAATACATTCAAAATTTTACCTTGTTCTTTTTAAAATGCTACTGATCTAAGAAATAATGATCAATTACAAGTGAGCACAAAGCTCAACAAGCAAACTACTAACTTCTTTATACCACGTAAGTCAATAACAGCACGTATGATAAAGTTTAAATATAAAGGTCAAAAGATCATTATGATATCAACTTGTTTAAGAACCTTTCTTAAATTAGGATAACAAATAAAAAACGTTTCCTCTTAAAACAATTACCGAATAAAACTTGACTAAAAATTTGAAATTGCAATTGATCATGTTTATTATGAATTGACTGCCACTATCTTCCAAGGAATCCTATTACCTCTCCAGCATCTCTCACCCATTCAACATCTCGAGAACATTTAGAGGAACTGTGTAGGCATCCAAAGGAACCCAAATACCTCACCAGGTATCCCTTCTAACACCTGGAACATCGTTGTCTCAAGGACCAACAACATACCCAAACTCTTCACTCATCTCATGGTGCAATAATTCCATAATTTAATTTAAATATGCTGTCCAATGAGTTAAATCACAGAGACCATCGCAATTCCAAAATCCTTTGTCCGTTTAAAAACCCCAAAAATGATAGAGGATGGTTGCTTATCGGTATCCTGCAAAAGACAAGCACAAAAAGGGAAATTCCAAAGTCCCAATTTCAATAAATAAACAAATAAAAAAGGCAATTCGCCCATCCCTAGAAATCAGCGGCATTTACCAAGTACATCCATTCGGAAAATTGCAAAACTTTAGCCAAAACACACAATTTGTGAAGAAAGCCCCATCAAAGTTGTACCACGGAAATCAGGATAAAATTGGCAAAATCCACAATAAACCAAATTTCAACATGATCGCATTCCTGGATTTTGTCCACAATTCGTGATATTCAAACTCAAATGCACTTAAATCTCAACAACCAGTATTTCAACAACATGTTAATATGCTCAGGGTACTAAATTGTTAACACTACTTGCAACACAAATATTTCAAAACCGTCGATGAACATAATCAAGCATGAATTTGATTGAGCCGAGTAAAACTTGAGGAAATCAACCTGATGTACGAAATTAACCTACGTAGCATAAACAGGGCAAGTGCCAGTTCTGGCGAGGTCTCGGAAGCCTGGTTTTGGCTATTTATTAGTCAATGGGGCGGCCTGAGGATGGTGGGGCAGCGCGAGTGGGGCCTGAATGAGGGGCTCATCACTGGCAAAGGTGGCGGCGAGGAAGCCACGGCTGTTGCACGGAAACAGAGAAGAAACGAGGGAGGGTGAGGGTCATGCATCGTTGAGCAGCAAGGAGGGATGATGCGCGGATGAAGAAAAGGATGAACGAAAGGGAACGGTGGGGTAGTGGAGTGGCAGAAGAGATGGAAATGAATGGAGTTTGCTGAATTTATATTTTTGTTTCCCCTTCACCACAGCCTACATGGTCTTGACAATTGATTAAATGCCACATTACCACAAATTGTGGCAACACAAGAAGACGCGGCAATAGCTACTAGTCACTTGAGCTCACGATTCCGTCAAGCAAAGACCCGGATATCACATAAGGAATCGTCCTTGCCCCACCCGGATTCAATTCGGATCTCTAACCCGAAGACAATGGATGCAGATCTCCATTCGGGTGTTGTCCAGGTGGGCCGAAATTGGCCCATTACTGACTGGACCCAGTGGTCCACTGATTCGATTCAGTGGCCCATGGGCCCTGAATCGGAAACCATGGGATGAATGGCCATTAAGCCGGAGGAAACTGGGGCGCTGGAGCGACTGGAGCAATTGGAGCAGGGGCGGAGGATTGTCCCGAAATTTGGTCGGGTGATTCCTCCATTGTAGGTAGAGTCGGATCTTGGATTCACTACTGTGTGGATTCTGCATATTCAGAGAGTCGAATACGTACCTATTGTGCTGGTTTTGTTTTGTAGGTGCAACAACAATAACTCAGAAACAACTGAAGATAATTCAGAAGGATTTTTGCAGAAGCGGGGTTAAAGACACTACTGTGATACTGTGATACATTGACAAGGGGTTAGAGACACTGTTCTGATACCCTGACAAGAAATGTGGAATGATGGAGGAACAGAGTTTTCCATATATTTCATCCTATTCTATGTACACGAATGTATCCATATTTTTCATACAATAAATGAATCGGAAAGAATATACACAATATCCTATATCTACGATTTATTGTATCAATTAAAAAATCAAATCCCAATCAAGATTCAATCTAAATCAATCAAAAGAATCGGAATGGATCAAATCAAATCGAGTCTCCAATAGTTGCTACCGTTCTCTGTGTTAAATCACGATGGTCACTGCAGCTGCAATGATGCTCACCACGGAGTTTATGATATCGTCACCTGTGGTTTGGCCTGCAATGAATTCCCGGTTCCCATATTCATCCTGTGTGTTTCCTGTGAAATAGCGAATCAGCAGGACCACGAGAACCAGGAAAGCGACCGCCAAGCCTACTTTGCCGATTGACGAGGTAAGCTTGTTGAGCCGAGCCTGTAAAGGGGTCTGCTCACTGTTGTCGCAGCTGATCAAGCTCATCATCTCTCCCCACGTTGTGTTCATGCCGACGGATGTAACCAGCATCTGAGCATACCCATCAGCAACCTTTGTTCCCGAGAACAGGAATGGATTCTCCTTTCGGTTGACTTCAACATGATCACTCTCCCCGGTCATGCTCGATTCATCTACCTAAATTGACAACACAAAGGTCGCACATGGTTTAGTGACGCTAGGATGACACGATACGAAGCGGTCTGGTCTTAACTTTGAAGCAAAGAAAATGAAACATGAACAAATAGGATACAAGAACAAATGGATTATGTTTTGACAGTGGAATTTTATTAACAGAGCTTGTTCTACTATAACTAGAACTACGAATAAAAACCGTTATCCTTCTTGTCATAGAACCTTTTTGTCATAGAATCAAGAAAATGAAAATGACAGACTGCCCAGTATCAAGCAGTTTATGATACACTTCTACAATTTTTTGGACTAATTACTCAAACTGCACTCGAACTTCGTAATATTCATGTTGGAAATTCTGATCCATTTTTCTCTAAATTAAATGTAGAAACTAGTAGGTGAATCTTGAAGTCTTGAACGAGAAAGCAAAGTGTGAGCCAAGCACCAGGTCGAAGAGTCCAAGTAGACCTTGAAGACACCCACGTGAAGAAAGGCCAAGAGAAGTCCAGAAGAATCCTCTAAAGTATCTAGTCTTGAGGCGGTAGAGGAAAAATGCGGAATTCGCTAGAAAAATTGTGGATGATAGTCGAAGAGTAAATTGGCTAAAAAGAGGACACGCGGGGCAGTGTTTTTACCGCTTGTACAGGAGAATGTCGGTGAAGATGCCTTTACCCTTTCATGTAATGGAGAGTGGGGAGTTGAAGAATAAAGTCCTTAATATTGTACTCCTCCACAAACGCCACCGATGCTCCTCATATTGGTAAATTAAGCTTGTTCAACTAATGAAATTACTTTATTTTATCCCTTGTTCATTCTCTACAAACTATGATGTACACTTGTACACATTGCTAATAAAAAAACTATCATTAATACCAAAAATCATGCATCGGTGCTCATTCAAATTTTTAACAATTAATACTACGTATATTTCTAGAGGAAACCAACATGAGTTAACGTGCAATTCTAATGCTTCAAATCAGTACAAATTTTCATCCATACCTGCAAGGAATGCCCGTCCAGGAACAGCCTATCTGCTGGAACTTGATCGCCGATCTTCAAACAAACAACGTCTCCAACGACGATCTCGAATATTGAAACCTATTGCGGACGACCCTTCCTTATCACATCTATGAGAATATTACCGCTCACTCGAGACAATTTTTCGAACTGCTGGTTTTGGCGGTAGTTGCTCCCAGCGGACACAGCGATCACAAGGAACACCGCGACGAATATGCTGCCGCCATCATACCAGCCTTCCTTGACCCCGTTCTCCTTGATCCCGAATCCCAGCGAAAGCCCGGCACAAACAAGAAGAATCATGATTGTGAGGTCCTTGAAAGCCTCGACCACAAAGTGGAAGAAACTCTTGGCAGACGGCTTTTTGTATGCGTTGATGCCGAATGCATTTTGCCGGCAAGAGACATCGTGTGAGTCGCCGCTTATTCCGGCCGAGACATCAGTTTCGAGTGCTGAGGCAACTTTCTGGACCCCGCCGAATTCCTGGAGGTGGCAAAGGTCCTTGTCCTTGACCAGCTTGGTGAGCTGTGACTGATCAATGTTGAAGGAGCTGGGCTGATCAGAGCCAGTGCTCTGGACCAGATCGAGGATCGAAATTGAAGCATAGGAAGGAGATTTTCATGGGGACAACTTCTTGGTTTTCTTTGCGGAGGTAGTGAAGGCTCGGGAGCAATATATGGTCACGAAGGCTAGATGCCATGGCTTGGCAAACTTGCTCATGGCGGCGGGCAAGTCGAGAGAGACCTTGTAGCGGACATCGTCGCCACGGAGAATGCTGGTCATTGCTGGGAAGAGACACACGGGCTCTAACGATCCTCGAATGAGGTGGGGTCGCACAATGCAAATGACAGGAGAAGAGGAAAAGCTCTGAAGTTGTTGGTGCTTGGTTTAGCCACTGAAAAGTAGAAATTCTCGAATTTAAGGGAGAAGTGACGTTGGGAGACAATATCCATGCATTGCATTATATAACATCCGGAGCCGACCTCTTTTGCTTTGCACATTCGCATTTCTTGACCATGAAGCCATGACGATATACGAAGTATTAAATTCAGATTGGTGCTGCGAAATTGAGAGAAGTCGGACGGGGCAGCTGCCAACGAGTTGCCCCGAAAGTGAGCCCGCGTTCGTTCCACGCTGGTGACGGAGTCAACGAAAAGTCAAAAGATATGGAGATACGAGAGAGGGCCCAATTCTGCGCCGTTTCTTTTAGATGATTTACCGTTAATTCCCCCGACATCAACGGGGCATCCGAGAGGAAAAGAAGCCTGTGTTCGCCCATTTCAGTCCCACCGACTAGAAATACGCGGTATCGTTATATCTTTCTTCATCCCTCGTTCAATCATGTGATCGGTAGATTATAAATATAAATATCATTCGCATTCATTTTCTTTTCGTTGAATTTGATCTTGGATGATGGCCGCATTTATAATGTGCCGATTAAAGAATTGGTTAGAGTAACTTTTCCTCTCTCCAATCCGGGGTGGTGGAAAGCATGACCGTGTGATGCACACGTCTCAAAGTGAGCACGGTATATCGGCCCCCTGCTGATACTTTCATCGTAGACATCAATTCTTATTGCATGTTTGGTTAAAGCACAATTTAAAGCACCCCTGTGCGAGATATTGTGTTCACGACAGAACAAACAATGGTCATGCGTTTGTTCAGGCAGTGGTATAATGAAATAGCCAATATTTTGTACGGTTTCATGCTACAATTCTGATAGGGTTTACTAATAAGACAGTTTCACAGTTTTGTGCAAACTATCAAATTTTATAAAACAATATCAAATTAGATAGTAATCGGAGGAAAATTATTTCAGCAAGCCATATTACGGATCCATGCTTGGAACAGTCACTTGACAAGCGTAGGCAAATAGCACAACCGGAAGGCTTTATTTACGAGGTTAGTACGTGATTCTTTAGCACGAGCAAGGGTTAGCATCGAGCACGAGTAACACTAGAAAGGCTGAGATGAAAGAGAGAGGACATAAAGGAGTAATACGCGATTATAGAGAATTTGAATGCCAAGTGGCCGATGACAGTTTGAGGTTCAATTAAGTTGCACCAGGATGGCTCACGAGGATGAGCCATATATGTTGGTAGTAACCAAGCTATCAGAGCTATCAGAGCTCTCAATGGCAAGACCCTGCCTCCAAAAGTCAAATGATCCATCGAACTAAGATGGTACAAGCAACGAGACGATTAAGGCAGTTAATGAAAAGGACATCGCCATGGAAGAATCCAAGGTCATCATGTATCATAAGGATATTGACTAAAACACGAGGCGATATAGGGATTCTTATGTATCATAAGAACACGGATTGACATGAAGATCATTAAAAAGTATTAAATGGATTAGATCAAGTCATTTCAATCAGATAGGGATCGAAGGTCGAGGATCACGCTTCACCCATAATATTGCTAATTCCTTATTGTTCTTCCTTTCCGCGTAAGGAGCTTTGGATACTCCACACAGGAGTTGCGTGGTTGACCAATCTGCCCTGTTCCTGGTGTTTATACCCACGTGTCAACGTACATTTACTTGGATTCTTCTTATCCACACGTACACTTGACATTTCCCCCCTTTCATACAGTAACATCAGTCGGAATCGAATTCCACGTACACATGCTTGGGAATAGTATGAGATGCATCGTTTTAAATTTTTGCTCGTGATGGACGCAGTTAAATGTTGAGATTATGTCTCGAGTTTAAACCCGTAAACAGAAGTTCAACACGAGACACATTGTCATTTATGAACGCGCAGGCACACGGTAGTGGAAATCCAAGACTTCTTTCCGGTGTTGTAGCCCGAATTTGGAGAAGGGTTTCCTTGTTTGTGCGAGAGTGGTGGCCAGGCAAAGCAGAAATGGGGAAATGCAAACGAAATCGATATTCCGTAACGCGTGTTGGAGGAGACTGTGGCTGAAAGTGGAAAGTCCGGCGTGGACTTTTGAATGTGACCATGATGCGGTCGACTCACATATGTTGTTTGGTTGTTGAAGCTCTTTGACCAACGGTTGATACGCGCCCGGAGGGAACTTCCGGGTTCTTCCTTTCGCATCCCAATTGGAGCTATCGCTAAGGAATTTTATTATAGGGAACAAGTGTTGGAAGCTGCTATTAAATCACGTGAGTTTAAGATTTTTGTTACTTGTTTTATCAGATTGACTAATTATTTTGTGAAAATTGTCGAGCTAAACATTATGTAAGTTGTTAGAGTAATTGGGAGTCGGGATATACTGACAGTTTTAATATTCGTTATATCATTTGATTTATAGTGATACTTTTTGCTGCTCTTTTCGTGGATATAGGTAGAGGTGTCAAAATGGGTCATTGACCCATTTTTGGACCCATATTTTAGTTATGTAGCTTGTATATGGGTCAGAGCTTTTTAAAAACCCAACTGAAAATGAGTCAAAATAGAGAGTCTAATTTAAATGGGTCAAAAATGGGTAAGAACTTATGACCCATTTAAAATATCAAGTGGGTTGGAAGTTAGAACCCATTTCTAAATTTTCAACTCGAGCTCATATAATCTTTTCATCTTTAACTTTATAAAAATGTTTTTTATAAAAAAAATCGAAATTATAATTATTTTCATATTTAAATTTTCTTTTCTTTTCTCTTTTTTTCTTTCTTTCTTTTTCTTCCTTCCTTAGCCGACGATCGGCAACGAATAGTTCTCGCCCGCGTCGGGGCGGAGCCTCGGCCTCGCCAGATTAGTGAGATTGAGCCCCGCCCAACGTCAACGAGCTTGATCTCACTTGTGGCAGGTCGCCGGCCGTTGTCGTAGCCGGCGACCGGCTGAAGAAGAAGAAAAGAAAAAAAAAAAATAAAAATAATTATTAAAAAATAAAAAATAAAAAAATTATATTTTTAAAATAAAAATAATTAAAATTATATTTTAAAAATTATATTTTAGAAAATAAAAATTCGATTTTTTAAAAATATTTTAAAAAGAATTATAAAAAATTTCCATTAAATTTGTATTGCATAAAAATGTTTTAACAATACTTTTTTTAATAAAAATCATAAAAATAAGCTTTTTTTAGGTTTAGTTAAAAAAATTTCATGTTACAATATTTAGTTATTCAATGGTATGTACACTTCAAATAAAAGAAGCATATGCATAGTCTAATTTTTTATAAATATTTCAATTTATAGGTTTTTTTTTAACTTTTATTTTATTTTATTTACTATTTTTAATATAATTTGAAGTTTTAATCCAATTAGCAATATATTAGAAGTGGGTTTTCTTAATGTTAAATTATGTCTCAAATTTGAAAGTTTGTAAAAAATGCGATTCGTTTGATGAGAAAGTTCATGGGACTCCATGAAGATTTACAAAAGAAATATAAAATAAAAATAAATAAATAAGGAGTCGAATCCCTTTCGCTTTCCTTTATCTGCAAGACTCGCTGAATCCCTGTCCAAGTTATATTCATCCAAGTGGGGCCCAAAGTCAAATATATGACTTTGGGCACACATTATGCAACGTCATGACATTTCTTCTTTTAGTTGATGGAAATAAAAGGAAAGATGTCTCTGCACGCATGGAGACCAAACGTGGTGGGCCCAGGTCAAACTTTGACCTGGGCACACGTATAAAAAAAAAAGAAGGTTTTTTCTTCTTTCCCCTACGAAGCCGCAAGCCGTGCGAAGCTTGAAAAGATATGCAAAGCCATATGTACGTGGACCAAAGACGAACACCGGAGTTCTTAATTTTGGCGTACATAGAGCATTTTGTTTCGAGCATGAACAAATGGTAATTTTGTACCATGAGTTTATGTCCAAATGAGTTGTTTATTTATAAACACTTTGGGTTTTTGGTTAAATCAATGTGTGGGAAACACTTGAACATGTAAGTTATTATAAACTCTGATTCTCCGATTATAATTGTATTTGCTACTGGCTCTCCCCGTGAATATAGGTACCGATATTCGAACCGAACCACATAAATTTTTAGTGTCCTTATTTTTCTTGTTTATTTCTTTGGTGATTTCGCGTTGATGTAAATTGCAAGATCCTATCATTTCTGCATATTATATTCCAACAATTGGTATCAGAGCTTGGGGTTGGATTTCTTGATTGTGATTTGGAGCTTTTGCTTGTCTGATTATTATCTGGAGATTTTATTATTGCAATTATGTTTGAGAGGAAATATGAAATTGAGAAGTTTAACAGGAGCAACAACTTTGTGTTATGGAGCATCAATATGCCAGCTTTATTGACAATACAAGGTTTGGCCAAGGCACTAGATGGTGAAGATGAGTTCCCAATTATAATGAAAGCCTCTGAGAGGATAGAGGTAATAGAAAAATCAAATAGCACAATCCTGTTAAATTTTTCAGATGAGATTTTAATAGAGGTTGCTGAGAAGAAGGATGCTGCAGCATTATGGGCAAAACTTTAAGCACTCTATGTGAAGAAATGTTTGAATAATCGCTTGTATATGTTGAAGAAGATGTTTCAATTTAAATATACTGAAGGTACATATATCAGAACCCACCTAGATGAATTTAATAAACTCATGATGGATTTGAAGAACATTGATAAGATACTTGACGATGAAGAACATGGCATGATGTTGTTAGCCTTTTTATCAGAGTCATGAGAGCACTTTACTGATTCACTGTTGTAGAGGCATACCACTATTACCTCAAAACAAGTAAAGTCCACCTTATTTTCTAAGGAGTGACAGAGAAAGTTGCGAGATGACGGTCTGTCGCAAGGAGTAGTACAAGTACTGACAATTCAGGGTAGAGAACAACATCGAGGGCCTGGTAGCAGCAAAGGTAAAAGCAGATCGAAATTACACCATAGAAAGTCCAAGGGACGCGTGAAGTGCTTTGAGTGTCACGAGGAGGAGCACATCAGGCGAGACTGTCCAAAGCGGAGGAATAAAGTTGATAGGTAGAATGCCACAAGCAGTGTGGCAAACATTGTCAAAGGGAGCAATGGTGATGCAAAAGTTGTTTTATGTGTAATTGCTACTTCATCAGAAGACGAATGGGTGCTAGATTGAGGTGTTCTTATCATATGACGCCTCATAAGAACTGATTTACTACTTACCAGGCTGCAGATGGTGGTAGGGTTCTTTTGGGGAATAATGTAGTCTGTAAGGCTGTGAGATTGGGACAATTCAGATTCACATGCACGATGGAGTGGTGTGCACATTGACAAATATGAGGCATGTACGAGAGCTCAAAAAGAACCTTATTTCTCTAGGGACACTTGATGACATCGGGTGTAGGTACACCGTTGAAGGTGGAGTACTGAAGATCTCTTGAGGTGCCATGACAGTGATGAAAAGAAAGAAAGTGAATACTCTTTATCATCTACTAGGAGAGACCGTGACCGAAACTGCTGCAATTTCATCAGGTGAGTCAAATTCTAACTTGACTCAGTTATGGCATATGCGTTTAGGGCACATGAGCAAGACAGGTATGATGATGCTAAGTGAAAAGGGGTTGTTGAAGGGTCAAAAGACAGGGAAGCTGGACTTATGTGAGCACTACATCTTTGGGAAGCAGCACTGAGTTAAGTTTACTACAACTATTCATGAAGGAATTCTAGTCGGCGGAAGACGACTTACCTGATTCCAATGCGCAAACAACAAACAGCCCCGGATCGAAGGTTGAATTGCGAATCAATCACGAACAACTCTAATTCACGTTGGTCTGGATGCAATCACAAGAAAAACACCCGATTTCCATGGCGTAAATGCAAACCGTTCTTCAAGTTGATGATGGAATGTTCTCCTTCTTGAAGATGGAATTTTGAGAGAGAATTTGGTGCGAATGAATGAACAACCCTTCCAACGGTTGTGTTCGGGAGATTTTATACGTCTCCCTTCGTACCCCTCCATTGGTGACCTTCCATCGTAACGCATCAAGATGAACCAGTGCGTTCCGTTCGCACCCCATCATGAACGTACCAGCTGAAAGAACTACATCTCCCACTCGGACATGATGGGCCTGATAGGGCTCTATCAAGAATATAAGGCAAGGCATTCAATCATTCATAAACTTTACAGAACAATTCATACCGGCAAGTAAGCCGTGCGACCGGTGAGTACACACCGCACTTGGGAGCTCAAATTATGCACCCTGTTAGGGATGACATAATGGCTACAACCCGAAAAGAAAAATAAACAATCGATGTCTCACAGTGCCCCAGACATATCTTGTTACATCAATTCAAGTATACATATCGCTTAAAGGTTATACTTGATTATCCTCTAAAACACCATGTATTTACAATTATATCCGCAACCACATAAGGCGATATAATTGGTCGACCAGTAAATATATGTGACAGATGTAAAACAACAATAGTCTTCATTCGCACTCATGTCTCTCTCAATTTTAGAACAACTGCTTTCTTAGACACGTCCCATAGGCCATATCTATTCATGACCGCCCGTAACATGCTAAAGTAACAACATTGATCTTTCATTTCGAGAACATAGTCGAAGTAACATAGGGCACGAATTGAGGTAAATAATAAATTACCTCAAGGGCTCACACAATGAGTAAATAGGGATGATTTTACTCACCTTCCCTTGTCGGTCAAACAATGCACATGTAGTATGAATTACATGCTATAGTGGCTTTCTCTTTCTATAAGAGCGCATGTCATTTCTTAAATATATCCACTATACGGATCTTAGCCTAAACATAGTCACGTGCTTCTCACGTACTCATGTTTAACTCGAGTGATATATTAGCTCGCTTTCTATAGTGCCCAATTAAGTACTCGCATCCAGCATTTTACAGGCATACATGATTGTGGGACTATCATGTTCGGTCTTAAACAAATCACAGACCTCATCTTGACTCCAATCAAGGCGACATATTTTATGTACCAGACTTGCTCTTTAGCATTTATTTGTACATAACGTCTCATCTCAACGTGTTAACTATAGCACTTGAGGCGATGCTCGTGTGAGTAAGCCAATCATTATCTGCTGACATACTTTCCAATTATATATGTGTACTTGTGCTAGTCTCATAATGGATTTGTACTTTTGATAAAACATCAAGTCATTAATAAACAAACAAGTACAATACATATGTCCATAAATACATAAAACAATGATCCTCTACAATAACACATATCACATCCTACGCAAACCTAGTGACATCCTGTGGGTCAAAAATATGTCTCTAGGAATTGCCTTCGTAAATGGATCAGCAACCATTCTATTGGTTGAAATGTATTGTAGAATCACTTCTTTCGCGCTATAATATCTCGATGAAGTTATTCTTTATGTCAACTTGCTTCGTCCTTCCATGATACTTGGGATCTTTCACATAGGCAATGGCTGCTTGACTATCGCAATAAACTGTCACCGGTCTTGGAATCTCGGTGACGGTGGCTAAATTTTCAAGGAAACGTTTTAGCCATTTGCTTCTTGCACCGCGGCGAGAACACGCAATAAATTCAGCCTCCATAGTTGATAAGTCTGTGCATGTTTGTTTCTTGCTATTCCAAGAAATTGCACCTCCATTGAGCAAGAACGCATATCCAGAAGTCGATTTACGCTCATCCAGGTCTCCACCCCAATTTGCACCTCCATTGTGCTTGTGTTCACATACGGGTAGATCAACATTAGTGAGTGACCCTAAAAGGCCTTCTCTAGCTAATCTTTGCATTCTTTGCAACCCAATGTGACCTAATCTAGTATGCCAAGTATTTGCATCAGTCCCAACGTTATCAGAAGACGCAATTAAAGAAAAACAACCATCAACATTAACATTGTACGATCATAGTCAATGTTTAACACCATAAAACCATTCAATACATGACCTGAACCATAATAAACTGTTCCATACAAAATATCAACACAATCACCATGGAAATTCAATACATAACCTAAGCTAAGAAGAACAACTACAGAGACCAAGTTTCGTCGAATATCGGAGCATAAAGGACATCATGCGGGAATAGATTTCGACCACCACACAAGATTAATTTGCATGTGCCGATACCCTTCACTTCAACTCTTGAGTTATTCCCAACATATATCCATCTTCTTCCAGGCGGTATCCGACGATACTCCACAAATGCTTCTCGGTCTCTAGCTACATGGTCCGTTGCTCCTGAGTCTACAGTCCACATTGGATGAGATTCAGCAAGCATTACAGTACTAGAAACAAAAGCATTACTCAAAGTAATGGAGTAATAGGGTACCTTTTTCGGCTCAGTGCATTCACGAGCAAAATGACCCAGCTTGCCACAATTGTGGCACTCCATCTTGGCCTTGTCATTCTTCCCACCACGCTTCTTGCGTCGGAAGGTCTTAGCCCTCTTGGGTCCCCGATCGGTCATCTTCCCTTTGTTGTTGGCGAAGGTTCCTCTTGCGCTTGAAGCCCGAAGCTTTGCGCGAACTCGTTTCAGCAACATAAGCATGGGTAGAGGATCTTGCAGCCTCTAGGCGTTCATCCTCTAATTCCAAATTACGCGCAATATCATCAAAAGTGACGATGTTTTCACTATGCGTCATATTGATCTTCATATGTTCCCAATTATCAGGAAGAAACCTAATAACATCCTGAACTTGCTGTTCATCAGTAAGGGAGTGACTTGCCGACTTCAGCTCACGGATCATGTTTGACATCTCCCGAAGATGTTGCCTCATTGTTACATTTGGGCGCTTTCGGAAAGTGTCAAACTTGATGGTGAGTCTCCTCAGCTTAGTGGCAGATGTACCCCAAACTTTTCCTTCAAGGCAACCCACATAGCTTGAGCTTTATCATAACTTTCAAACCCACACATGAGATCATCTTGCATACAGCTCAGCAACGTGATGCGAGCAATGCTATTCTTCTTTTTCCAAGCTTGATAAGCTTCTAGATCTCTCCTGTGTTGAGCTGAAGTTACATGCTCAAGTTCATCCATGGTGTGGTTGAGGGTTTCCAAAACCTCTTGTTCCTCAAGGATGTACTGAACCTTTCGGTGCCAAATATCATAATTGTCACCGTTCAACTTCTCACCCTTATTGAGGTCAGCCACAATGGTCTTGGATGCCGATGCCATAATCAATTTTTATAACACATTAACATAATAGACGCAGAATCAATACTAGCACATTTTTCAGAGTAACACACATATTTAATTTTCAGCAAAAACAAAATAAAATAATAATAATTTAACAAAAGACACAGAAACAAAAGTTCACTATGTTCCCAATCAATTTCTATGTACGATTGTTCAATTATCATTAATTATTTTAATTTGCACAAATTTTGAGTTCTAGGTGAGGATTCCTTTGAATTCTACCAACCTACGAACTCCCACTAGGAAAAAATAATTACATGACCTCATGTAATTTCTACATCTTTCCTTAACAAAAAACCATAGCATGATAATAACCAACGTATAAACAACAATCATGCTTCAACTATAATTAAAAAAACAATTCAACATGTAACGGAATTTCTACCATTGTTCTAATTTTCTAGCAACTAGAAAATTGCAAGTATATTAAAACTATATACATGGCATTATCAAACCAAGTTCTACACAGCATATATGACATCATTTGCACACAAGCTAGCTACTGTATTTATTAAACATAAGGAAATACAAGCTACAAATGAATAAACTATGCATTAAACCCCAAAAAATACGCGTACATGGGATTCCCTACATTTTTTCATACATTTATAAAATTCAAAAATGAAAAATAATTATTCCATAGTGTAGAGTACATCCATACGAACCCAACGCCATCGACCACGCTCCAATCGGAGCCCCCACGCGCCGCCTGAGTGCGTGGTGCGTGTGGCGCACGCGCCGCCGAGCCAAAAGGCTCTGGCCGGTCCGACCGGTCAACGGTTCGGCCGTTGACAGTCCGACCGTTGACCGGTCAACGGACCGGGTCAACGGGTCTTGGTCAACGGGTCGGGTCGGGGTCAACGGGTCGCTGGTCGGGTCGGGTCGGTTCGCCGGCCGGTGACCGGCCGGCCAACAACCGCCCGGCCGTGACGTCGGCCGATGACGTCATCCCGACGGTTAATGACCGTTGGATGACATCATCGGTGACGTCAGCTCGCGTCGGTTCGCCGACGCGCACGTGACGTCACACGCCGGTTCGGCGAACCCGCGCGTGACGTCACGCACCGGTTTGCCCACCAGCGCGTGACGTCACGCGCCGGTTTGCCGGGCGTGCCCCGCACGTGCGGTGCGTGGCGCCCACGCGCCGCGGCTTCTGGCCACGCGTGTGGGCGCGTCCGGCGTCGTTTGTCGGCGTTCGACCCGCCGTTAGACTCGTCTCGATGAGTACTTTCACCCTGTATATTCAAAAAATAATTTTGACCCAAAAAATATATCGAAAAATGGCCAAAACCGTACGGGTGTATGCCACGCCGAGTTTGTTCTTCACTTCGGTTGAAATTTCGAGTTTTTCAGATGGTAATTTCGTCCATTAGACATCCAAACAGTGTAGAATTGAAACTCTTGATCTCAATATCAAAAGTTAAACGAGAAAAAAACAATGAAAAACAAGGTAGAAATCACGATCGGGCTCTGATACCAATGAAGGAATTCTAGTCGGCGGAAGACGACTTACCTGATTCCAATGCGCAAACAACAAACAGCCCCGGATCGAAGGTTGAATTGCGAATCAATCACGAACAACTCTGATTCACGTTGGTTTGGATGCAATCACAAGGAAAACACCCGATTTCCACGGCGTAAATGCAAACCGTTCTTCAAGTTGATGATGGAATGTTCTCCTTCTTGAAGATGGAATTTTGAGAGAGAATTTGGTGCGAATGAATGAACAACCCTTCCAACGGTTGTGTTCGGGAGATTTTATATATCTCCCTTCGTACCCCTCCATTGGTGACATTCCATCGTAACGCATCAAGATGAACTAGTGCGTTCCGTTCGCACCCCATCATGAACGTACCAGCTGAAAGAACTACAATTCATTCGACCAAACGACCAGTTGAATATATTCACTCAGACGTCTTGGGCCTGTTTTCGATTCCTTCGAAAGGAGGTGCCCGATATATGCTGACATTTATTGACGATTATTCAAGAAAAGTATGGGTATACTTTATGAAGTACAAATATGAAGTGTTTGATTGGTTCAAGAATTTTAAGGCATTGATTGAGAAGCAATCAGATAAGCAAATCAAGTGTCTGAGAACCGATAATGGCATGGAGTTTTGTGGTAAAGATTTTGTCAAGTTCTGCAAGAAAGAATGTATTGTGAGACACCGCACAATACCTGAGACACCATAGCAGAATGGCGTGGCAAAATGGAAGAACAAAACTTTGCTTGAGCGAGCTCGATGCATGCTTTCGCATGTAGGACTTTGCAAGGAATTTTGGGCCGAAGCAATGAACATGTCATGTTTCCTGGTTAATCGATCTCCATCATCTGCTATCGAGTGAAAGACTCCTGAGGAAGTATAGTCGGGGAAATCTGTTGATTACTTTGGATTACGTATATTCGGATGTCCTGCATATGCTTATGCAAGTGATGGTAAATTTGAGCCGAGGGTGAACAAGTGCATATTTGGGTTATGCACATGGGGTGAAAGGCTATCGGCTGTGGTGCACCGATCCCAGATCACCCGGTTTTCTAATCAGCAAAGACGTGATCTTCGACGAGACTGCTTCAACAGAGGATTTTTGAGACACAACAAGTAGAGAAGACAGATCATGGTGTCATTAGTGAGGTGGAGTTTCAGGTGGAAACTCCAAAGACCTTGAAAAGTAGCAATTCTTGAATTTGTGGGAGGAGTGATGTTGGGAGACAATACCCATGGATGGCATTATATAACATCCCAAGGTTGAAGTCGGTTCGCGCGATGGATTAGAGCGACTTTTATTTGGCTTCCGCGGCGCGCCGCATCTTCCCGTTCCTGAACATGACGAGACACGAAGTATTAGATTCAGATTTGTGCTGCGAAATTGAGGGCGGTGGGAACGAGCAGCTGCTCTCGGGTTTCACCGAAAGTGGAAAACCCGCGTTTGGTTGAGCGCGCTCCACGCTGATGACGTGCAAGTCAACGAGAAGTCAAAAGGTATGGAGATACGAGAGAGGGCCCAATGCTGCGCCGTTTCTTTTAGACGCTTTGCCGTTAATTTCCCCTGACATCATTAAGGCATCCGAGGCTTTTAGACATCGAGTTATTCTTATTCGTTTGAGGAAAAAAAGCCCATATTCCCCTTTTTAGTCCCTCCGTCTTGAAATACGCGGTACCGCTATATCTTCCTTTATCTCTCGTTCAATCATGTGATCAGTAGATTATAAATATAAATATCATTCGCATTCATTTTCTTTTTGTTGAATTTGATCTTGGATGATGGCCGTGTTTCTAATGTGCCGCTTAAAGAATTGGCTAGAGTTCCTCTCTCCAATCCAGGGTGGAGGAAAGCACGAGTGTGTGATCCATACGTCTTAAAGTGAGCACGGTACATTGGGCCCCACTAATACTTGCTATGTAGACATCAATTCTTATCGCACATTTGGTTAATGTATAGGTTAAGACAGCCATGTGTGAGATATTATGGTCATGACAAAACGAATAATGGTAATGCGTTTGTTCGGGCAGTGGTATAATGAAATAGCCAATATTTTGCTCGGTTTCTGAATGATGTCACACTTTTATTAGTGTTTACTAATACGGTTTCATAATTTTGTGTAAACTATCAAATTTTATAAAACAATATCAAATTAGATAGTAATTAGAGGAAAATTATTTCAGCAAGCCATATTGTGGACCCATGCTCGGAACAGTCACTTGACAAGCATAGGCAAATAGCGCAATCGGAAGGCTTTGCTCACGAGGTTAGTATGGGATTCTCTAGTGCTAGCAAGGGTCAGCATCAAGCACTAGCAACACCGGAAAGTCCGAGATGAAATAGAGAGGACGTGAAGGAGTAATACGCAATTATAGCGAATTTGAATGCCAAGTGGCCAATGACACATTTGAGATAGAGGTGTAAATGGTTAGATTTGATTTGATTTTTGAAAACTGAACCAAAATCCTAGTTCGTTTCAATTCAGTTTGGTTCAGTTTTATTTTTGTGTTTGTCTTTTTCTCTACATATACTGCTTTCTACAAATTTTTTATTTTTTAAAAATCGATTTTTTTAATTATTTTTCTTTTCTTTCTTTTTATTCTCCATCATTGGCTAGTCGTCAGCCACAATGACAGCTCACAATCAGCTAGAGGCGAGCTCGAGCCTCACCACAGGCCGACAAGGCTCAAGCTCACTAGCTTTTGGCGAGCTTGAGCTTGACCAGCCTTGCGATGAGGCTCCGCCTTGCCTAATCCGGGCAAGGCCGAGCTCACTGGCGAGCTCAAGCCCCGCTAGATTCGACAAGCTAGGCGAGGCTTGAGCCTCACCGAAGGTCACCGGACGTTCCGACGGTGAGGTCGAGCCTTGCCGGCTTGTGGTGAGGCTCGAGCTTGTCTCTAGCTAGTCGCCGCTCGCCACCGAGGCCAACGACCAACCAATGAAGAAGAAGAAGAAGAAAAGGAAAAAAAAAAACGATTTTTAAAAATAAAATAAAATAATGAAAAATGAAAAATTTTAGATTTTATCGATTTGATTCCGTTAACCGAATCAATAAAAACTAAAATGATTAAAAAATGTGGTTTTTAATGAGGATCAAACCGAATAAGAACTTAACGGAAAAAAATTGAATTTTTCGGTTCGATTTGGTTCAGTTTTTGGTTCAATTCGGTTTTCGACACCACTAATTTGAGATTCGATTAAGTTGCACGAGGACGACCCATATATGGTGGTAGTAACTAGTAACCCAGCTGTCAGAGCTCTCAATGGCAAGGCCCATCCTCCAAAAAGGCAAATGATCCATCGAACTAAGATGGTACAAACAACGAGACGATTAAGGCAATTAATGAAAAGGATATCGCCATGGAAGAATCATGTATCATGAGGATATCGACTAAAACGCGAGGTGAAATGGGGATTCTTATGTATCATAAGAGCACGGATTGACATGAAGTCATTTAAAAGTATTAAATGGATTAGATCAAGTCAATTCAATCAGATCGGGATCGAAGGTCGACGATCATGCCGCACCCACAATATTTTTAATTCCTTGTTCTTCCTTCTTGCGTAAGGAGCTTTGGATACTCCACGTAAGAGTTGCGTCGTTGACCAATATGTCATGTTCATTGTGTTCATACCCACATGGCAACGTACATTTACTTGGATTCTTCTTATCCACGAGAAGAAACATCAGTCGTGTTGCGATAGGGCGAGCGATCGAACAATAATATAGACAGAAAAAGAAAAATAAATCGGACACCAGATTTACGTGGTTCGTCGTAAAGACCTACGTCCACGGGGGAGAAAGCGGCGGCGAATTTCACATAGATCAGCGTCTGAAGATTACACACTCAAGTCACTCAAACACTCTCTCGGTGTTTCCCAAACCCCAATTTATCCCAAACCCAAAGTGTTTATAAATAAACAACTCACTTGGTATAAATTCACGGCACAAATTTATCACACAAGCTCAAAACAAACGCTGAAAAAGAACTCCTTTTCTTGATCGCGCTTCAGCTTGAAGACATGCGGCTCCTCCTTTTCTCTCGTACGGGTGCAGCAGCAACATGCACCGAAAAGAAAGAGAAACCCTGCGTAAAACACTTCTGCTTTTATACGTGTGAGGCTTCGTAGGGTTTTCTACGTAGGATTCGGCGGCTCCTTCTTACGTAGGGGATCAATACACGCACACGCCCAGGGAGGAAACTTGTATTCTTTATTATATAAATGTGCCCAGAGTCAAAGTTTGACTCTGGGCCCCACAGCAATTGATTCCTTTCTCCGTGACGTCTTGGACGTTGCTTCCTTCGAAGCTTTTGTTTTTCATGTGTGCCCAAAAGTGGGCCCCACGTAGATCACTTCCTTCTTCACGTGCAAACTCCTTCGGCGTGGATTGGATGAGGAAACTTGCTCCTTTTAATTTTATTTCCTCTTTTTTTTGTAATTCCTTCGCGAGTTCACCAAATTTCGCACTTTAGCAAACGCTCAAACTCGAGTCATATTTAACAAGTCGTTATAGAATTCCACGTACACATGTTTAGGGATAAGATGAGATGTGCCGTTTCAATTTTTACTTGCGATGGACAGCTAAACGTTGAGATTATGTCTCGAGTTTAAATCCGTGAACAGAAATTTGAACTGAGACAAATTATCATTTGTGGACGCCCAGGCACATGGTAGTGGAAATCCAAGACTTCTTTCCGGTGCCGTAGTCCAAATTTTAGAGAAGGGTTTCCTTGTTTGTGCGAGAGTGGTCGCCAAGCAAAGCAGAAATGGGGAAATGCACACAAAATCAATATTCCTTAACGCGTGCTGGAGGAGCCTTTGGCTGAAAGCGGAAAGTCCGGCGCGGACTTTTGAATGTGACCATGATGCGGTCGACTCGACTCCCATATGTTGTCTGGTTGTTGGAGCTCTTTAACCAACGGTTAATACGCGCACGGAGGGAACTTCCGGCTTCTTCCTTGCACATCCCAATCGGAGCTATCGCTAAGGAACTTTATCGTAGGGAGCAAGTGTTGTAAGCTGCTTTTAAATCGCGTGGGTTAAGATTTTTTTAATTCTTTTATAGGATTAAATTATTTCGTGAAAAATTATGAAACTAAACATCATATAAGTCATTAGGTATAAGTGGGAGCTAGGAAATACTAACGGTGTAATATTCATTTATCGTTTAATATATAGTATGACTTTTTACTACTCTTTTCGTGGACGTAAGTCGCCCCGATCGAATCATGTCAATTGAGCATTCGATTCATTTTCTTGTTCTATTAATGTTATTATTCGATTACTTGTTTTCGCAACACTAAATTATTTTCTTTTTTTTACAACTCTCGCAAGAAAATATTAAGTGCATTTAATATGTCATATAAGATGATACAATAAATCACTCCGAAATTGACATGTATCAACCCAGACCCCATGCTAGATTATTCCAAATTTCTAGATGATACTCGTTTGTTCTTCACATTCTTGACTGTAAACAGGGTCACTCGTCTTATGGACTTTGTCCTCCTTCCTCATATCAGAAGTTGGGTGCTTACCTCTGGAAATATGAGTCATGCAACAAATAAAAAATTATTTCTTTAACAAGGCTGTGCCTACATATTGATGCGACCAAAAGATCGATGGATTACAAATTCCTTATTTTTCTAGGGAATATCAAAAAATCACGCGTTATCAGTAATGAACGCCGCATCAATAATGAATTCAATATACCCATACAACAAAAAGAATCGACTTAAACTCAATTAGTGTTGCTACTGTTATCAGCGCACGATTTTCCTCATGAGCTTCTTGCTTTTCAATTCCAAGTAGCTGAAGATTGGCATATCAGGAACCGGGATGCACTTGACGACCCAACCGATAGGCCAAGACGCGGCTGCAATCCCGACACATGCACCCCATTGTCCCCAACTCAACCGCTCCGTGTCGGCGAACCGCTTTAGGAACTCAACCATCACCACCTGGAGGACCACTGTCACGAAGATGATCCCGAGGAACAGCTTGTTCTTGTGAATGCCCTTGAACACGTTCCTCTTCTCGAGTTTCCTTGCGTTGAACTCGTTGAAGACCTGGCACAAGACGAACGCGTTGAATATCAGGGTCCGCTTCACCGCCTCGTCCACGCCGAAGATCGATTCGCCCTTGAACTGTAGAGTGAGGAGGATGGCCATTTGGTATGTTGCTTGGGCCACAATGTTCCTCCACATGACGTTGGTTATGAGCGGCTCGGTCCGTCCCACGGGGGGCATCTCCATGAGCTCCCTGGTGGGCCGCTCCGTGGCCAGAGCGAGGGCGCCGAGTGTGTCCATGATCAGGTTCACCCACAAGAGCTGGACAGCCGTCAGGGGGACATCGCCGGAAGAGACGGCAGCCACAAAGTTGATCACGAGGGCAGCGACGTTCACCGTGAGCTGGAATTGGATGAACTTCTGGATATTATTGTAGACACATCGACCCCACTGCAGCACCGTTGCCACGGAGGCAAAGTTGTCGTCGAGAATTACGATGTCCGAGCTCTCTTTGGCGACCTCAGTGCCTTGGATGCCCATTGAAAGCCCGATGTCTGCTTCCTTGAGGGCTGGTGCATCATTCGTGCCGTCCCCAGTGACGGCGACCACATGTCCTTTCTGCTTCAGGCATTGAACCATGAGGAGCTTATCGAAAGGCGAGGATCTTGCCATTACTCGGATTTTCTCAACTCTCCGAAGCCTCTCCTCAGGTGTGTAGCTGCGAAACTCCGCTCCTTCCACGATGGCTCCACTGAAGGCATCGTCCCCGGGCCTGAGAATCCCACACTCCGCGGCTATGGCCTTTGCGGTGAAGATGTTGTCTCCCGTTATCATCTTGATGTTCACTCCTGCGTCCTGACAAGCTTGGATCGCACTCTTCACACCGGGACGGCATGGGTCCTTAATACCGACAAGTCCCAGTAATGTCAGGCCGTCCTCTTCAATCTTCTTCCCATCTCTTGTCAGGACAGCTTCCTCGGAGACTTGTTTATGAGCTAGAGCGATGCACCTAAGGCTGCTCGCTGCCATCCCCTGAATAATCTGCTCGAATCTCGCCCTTTCATCTTCATCCAAATCTTTCACTATCCCCGACCCGTTGTAGAAGCTCGAGCATTTTGTCAAGACCATCTCTGCCGCACCTTTCCAGTGCACATGGAGTGTGTTGTCCAAGCTCTTCCTTATTAGGACACCACTTCTCTTCTTCTGTGAGTTGAAGGCTTCGACTTGGATGACTTCACAGCTCTTCTTTGTCTCCTCCATGTCCATGCTCAATTGCGAAACTGCCCAAGAGAGAATCGCTTTCTCAGTGGGACTACCAGAGAACTCGTACTCCGATCCCAAAGACGACCTGTAGACACTGCCCGTGGTGTTCAGAGCAACCCCATCGTGAATCAAATCCAGGACAAACCTGGAGACAGAGGAGCAGGTGTTTTCTGCCACAGAATCTTGGCCGACCCAGAATTTTGTCACCTTCATCTGGTTCATAGTGAGAGTGCCGGTCTTGTCGGTGCAAATAGTGGTGGCTGACCCCATCGTTTCGCAGGCCGAAAGCTTCCTCACCATCGCCTGATCCGCCATCATCCTCTTCATCGAATAAGCAAGAGTGAGGGTTACCGCAAGTGGCAAGCCTTCAGGAATTGCGACCACCACGATTGTCACTGCAGTTGCAATGATGCCCACCACGGAGTTCATGATATCGTTACCTGTAGTTTGGCCTGCAATGAATTCCCGGTTCCCGTTCTCGTCCTGTGTGTTTCCAGTGAAATAGCGAATCAGCAGGACCACAAGAACCAGGAAAGCGACTGCCAAGCCTACTTTGCCAATCGACGAGGTAAGCTTGTTGAGCCGAGCCTGTAAAGGGGTCTGCTCGCTGTTGTCACGGCTGATTGAGCTCATCATCTCGCCCCATGTCGTGCTCATGCCCACGGATGTAACCAGCATCCGAGCAAACCCATCAGCAATCTTTGTTCCCGAGAACAGGAATGGATTCTCCTTGCGGTTCACTTCTACGTGATCACTCTCCCCGGTCATGCTCGATTCATCAACCTAAATTGACAACACAAACGTCGCACATGGTTTAGGGACGCTAGGATGACACGATACGAAGCGTTCTGGTCTTCACTTGAGGCAAAGAAAATGAAAAGTGAACAAATAGGTAATAAGAACAAATGAATTACGTTTTAACAGTAGAATTTTTTAACAGAGTTTTTCTACTATAACTAGAACTACGAATAAAAACCATTCCTTATCATTTTTGTCATAGAATCAAGATTTTGAAAATGAAATACTGCCCAGTCAAGCAGAATATGATACACTTCTACAATTTTTTGGACTAATTACTCATGCTCGAAAATGGTAATAATAATACTACGTATGTTTCTGAACATGAGTTAATATGCAAATTTAATGCGTCAAACCTGTACAAAGTGTCAGCCATACCTGCAAGGAATGCCCGTCCAGGAACAGCCCATCTGCTGGAACTTGATCGCCAGTATTCAAACAAACAACGTCTCCGACGACGATCTCATATATGGAAATCTGTTGCCGCCGACCCTTCCTTATCACATCAATGAGAATATTATCGCTCACCCGAGATAATTTTTCAAACTGCCGGTTTTGGCGGTAATTGCTCCCAGCGGACACAGCGATCACAAGGAACACCGCCACGAATATGCTGCCACCATCATACCAGCCTTCCTTGACCCCATTCTCCTTGATTCCGAACCCGAGTGAAAGCCCGGCACAAACAAGAAGAATCATGATTGTGAGGTCCTTGAAAGCCTCGACCACGAAGTGGAAGAAGCCCTTGGCAGGCGGCTTCTTGTATGAGTTGATGCCAAACGCATTTTTCCGGCGAGAGATGTCATCTGGGTTGCCGCTTATTCCAGCCGAGACATCAGTTTCAAGTGCCAAGGCCACTTCCTGGACCCCGCCGAATTCCTGGAGGTGGCAGAGGTCCTTGTCCTTGACCAGCCTGGTGAGCTGTGACTGATCAATGTTGAAGGAGCTGGGGTGATCAGAGAGATCGTGGATGGGAATCGAAGTGTGAGAAGGAGATTTTCGTGGGGACAACTTGTTGGTTTTCTTTGCGGAGGTAGTGATGGCTCGGGAGCAATATATGGTCACGAAGGCTAGACGCCATCGCTCGGCAATCTTTCGCATAGCGCCAGGCAAGTTGAGAGAGACCTCGTAGCGGACATAGTCGCCACGGAGAATGCTGGTCATGGCTGGGAAGGGACACTCGGGCTCTGGTGAGTCCTCCAATGAGGTATCGCACTGTGCAAATGGCAAGACACGGGAAAGGTGTTTGGTTTAGCCGCTCAGAAGGGCAATTTTGGAATTTGTGAAGTGATATTGGGAGATAATGCCCGTCGATCGCATATCTTTATAGGACTAGAGGTTGATCTCATTTGCGCAAGGAATTAAGCGACGTTTATTTACTTACGCGGCGCGCCGTCGCGTTTTTTGGCGATGACGAAACACGAATTGACGCGGGGACCTACAGCTCTGTCCGCTTTATGGTCTTCGAAATCGAGGGACGATGGAGGAAGGTGTTATCTGCTGACGGGTTTCCCCGAAACGAACCCCCGACGCCGCGTAGTTTCTCGTTGACGCTCTGCAATTATTTCTCCGACGCCATCGGGAGCATCCCATGCCAGATATCATCGTTATCATTCTTTTGCTAAAGAGGAATCCGACACCCTGGCCTTTAAGTCCTACTGTCCCAAAAACACCGTTAACGTGATATTTTCTCCCATATCTCCTTCAATCAATTAATGGGTAGATGATGAATATAAACATTGCTTCCATTTGTTTCTTGAAAGAATGGATCCCACAAAAATTTGTAATTATTTATTATTCAATTTTTTTATGATTTAGAACATATTATTATTCTCATATTAAATTAAAAATTATCACCAAATTTTTCTCCACTGCTGAAACCTACTCTGCAGGTATCGATTCTTACTTCGAAGTATTGGGGCAATGGTTCCGGGAATCCCCACGTGCTTGCCAGGAACTTTCCTTAGGCTCTGCGAAAGACAAAGTGAAATGGAAAGAGGCGTGAAATGGACAGAGTGGCTAGGCAAAAGTGATTCCCTCCAAAGGAGATGGAATCTTAAAAAGTAGTGTGTGAGAAATTCAGATGGAAACTGAAGACAAATTAGGGCCCTTTGGTTCGTGGGCAATTTCTTACTCTCTCGTTTTGATGACAATGGAAGATGAAAATAAAAACTTTCTGTTGTTTTCAATAATTACGTCCGCATATTGAATATGCATTTAGAAAGCACATTCGATTATCCTATTCACAATGTTTGACTTGCAAGTAGGGGTGTCAAAAACCGAACTGAATCGAAAAGTTCGATTTTTTCGATTTGGTTCTCATTCGGTTCAGTTTTCATTAAAAATCGAAACTTTTTAACTAGTTCGGTTTTTATCAGTTTAGTTAATCGAACCAAACCGATAAAATCTAAAAAAAAAATCGTTTTATTTTTTAAAAATTCTTTTTGAATTTTTATTATTTCCTTTCTTTTTCTTTTTCTTTTTCTTGTTCTTCTTTATTGGCTAGTCACTAGCCACGATGGCGATCGGCGACGGGCCGAGGCGAGCCGGAGCCTTGCTTGATCAAGCAAGACCGAGCTTGCTCAATGCCAATGAGCTTGAGCCTCGCTAGCTCGCCTCGGCCAAACGCCAGCTACCACCATGGTCGCAACCGGCCAATGAAGCGAGAACAATAAAAAGAAAGAAAAAGAATAAGAATAAAAATAATTTTAAAATTGATATTTTAAAAGACAAAATAAAAAAATTCAAAAGGAATGCATGTGGGGAAAAAAACAAAAACAAAAACAAAAATAAAAGTAAAAACCAAAAAATCGAATTGAACTACCGGAATTTCAGTGCGGTTCGATTCAGATCAAATTTTGATTCGGTTTAATAAACTTTCTTATTGGTTCAATTCAGTTCGATTTTTTTGAAAAATTGAACCGAGCCGAGCCATTTACACCCCTGCTTACAAGTGGGGATATATTTAGGTGACGCTCTATTATTTTGATGAAAAAAAGAACAATCCAGGCCACGCAATTTTACATAAAATCTAGATGACTCGTTTATCAAGTTTCAAGGTAAGAGCTCTACATTGCATGTACACTACCAATCGATTGCCAAAAAAAAAAAATGCTGAGCGAGATTGATAATTCGTGAGTTTTACCTTTAAATACATATTCCACTTTTAAAAGAAATCGTGCAATAAATGCCTTTATGCCCCCCAAGGAGTTAAATCAAATCCATACCCGATAGCTTATTTTTATGGCTTCATTAAACATTATAAGAAAGTTTCAATCGTGCTTCTTATTTGGAGGTTTCCTATTTCAAAGAACTCTTAGGGAGTCTATATATATCGTTGTAATTTTTTTCCTCTATAAAATTATTGAGTAATTACTAATTGGAGATGACAATTTCTTGCTTGGGGATTGTTAAGTTTTGACTTTCAAATTAGTGTTAAGGGCATTTTGAACATGCACATTTGTTTTAAGGTTTTTTTGAAGGGAGACTATAAAAGTGATGTGTTTAACAACACATCTCTAACCCTAGTCTCCACATTATCTCCATTCTTTGTTCTTTCTATCTTTTTACTAGATCTTTAGATCTTGTGTTTTACCAAGTGGCTTTTTGGAGTTTTTGGTTTTTACTCTTGTATTTGTTGTTGAAGATAATGAAAGTCCTCTATCTCCTCATGGTTTTTGCCTAATTTGGATATCCACATATATCTATATGTCTTGTGTGGTTTCGATTTTACTTTGATTTTTTTGCTACTTTTTTTGCTACTTGCACTTTGATTGAAGCATCTTTTTGTGTTGTTCTACAAAAGAGATTGTATAATAATTTTTTTTTCTTAAGTGTGATGCTTAAGAAACCATAGAAGTGATGTTTAGGAAGCTTCAAGTGTGATGCCTAAAGAGTTTACTCATCTCGAGTAATTGTTCATCACAATTTCTCTTCAAGTTCTCAATTGATTGTGCTGATTAATATCGGACTTGTTACGTTACATTAGTTATTACTTGGAAAATTCCCTAACAATGATGCATTTTTGACATGAACATAAGGATGATTACTTTATAGTTTTACCAATGTGAATCATACTATCTTTATAGTACTCACAGGAAGCATGTCACAAGTCAATTAAGTAATGATACTATTTGTTTTGAAAAGGAGACCCATAAATTATTTTGTACTCGAATAGTCAATTAATACAACTATTGTCTTATCATAATAGCTAATATGCAAATAAATAAAAATTGAAATTCTAAGTAAGAGAAAAATCTTAGTCATCTTAGGATCCGTTTGTTTCGCGGAAAATGAGCCATTTCCGGAAAATATTTTCCCAGAAGTCATTTTTCAGGAAAATGACAATATTTTCTGGTATTCGACTAAAACCTGAAAATGTTTTGGAAAATATTTTCAGGTGTTCGGTAAGGAAAATATTTTCCACTCACCAGATTAGCGAGCGCGAGCGTCAAGCTCGAGGCTCGCCGGATCGATGAGCGCGAGGTTCACTTGGTTAGAAGACTAGCCAAGAAAGAAGAAGATGGGAAACAAAAAAATAAAAAGGAAAAAGAAAGAAAAAGGAAATTAAAAAAGAAAAAGAAAATTAAAAAATAAAAGAAGAAAAATAAAGGAGAGGGGGAAGTTAGGATTTGTAGAAGTGTGAGATAAGAGAGATCTAGTGAGGAAAATGTTTTCCACTTTTCAAAAGTGGAAAACATTTTCCCTACTTTAGAAGACGTTTTTCCTTTGATGGAAAACATTTTCCTCAAGGAATTCATTTTCCGTGAAACGAACACCGGAAAATCTGGAAAACCTTTTCCCGGAAATTATTTTCCGCAAAACGAACGAACCCTTAGTGAATTTATTTGTTTTAGTTATTCCTTTTTGATAAACGAGAATCCCTTTGAGAGTATTTTTGGTAATTCATTTTAACATTTGCAGATTGTGTCCCAATGAATTTAATTTTCGGCAATTTATTGATCAATGAGAACGTTCAAGTTGAGGGATGTGCAAGACTATTACTCTCTTTCAATGATGCTTCAACTTCTGGGGACAGATTGGAAATATTTAGCTAAGAATTTTTTTCCTCGAAAACTGTGTCCACTGAATTATGTAATTGTTTTCCGACCAAAAAAGACTATAGGACTAGGACTAGAGGTTGGCGTCATTTGCGCAAGGGATTAAGCAACTTTTCTTTCCTTACGCGGCGCGTCGATTTTTTTTTTTTTTTTTTTGTTGGTCGGTGCGGTACGCGAATTGACTTCCTGCTCTTTTTCGTGTTATTATATCTTGAGTCGCCGTCAGATTTACAGAGAAATTGAGGGACGACGGGATGGTGGGCCAGCTGCTCACGGGTTTCTCCGAATGAACTTCTTGTGTATTACGGAGGTGGCTACACGAGCTCTATGTAATAATTTTTAAGCTGGTGACGTGAAGTCAACGAAAAGTCAAAAAGATATGGAGATACAAGAGAAGCGGAATGCTGCGGTGTTTCTTCTTAGACACGGTGTTACTCTCATTCGTTTGAGGAAAGGAAGACTATGTTGACCCTTTTAGTCACCACCGATTTTAAATACGCGGTATCTTTATATATTTTCCTTTATTCCTCGTTCAATCATGTGATTGGTAAATTACAAATATAAATACTACTCGCATTCATTTTTATTTTTATTTTTCAATTTGATTGCCAATGGTGGTTGTATTTAAAATGCGCCGATTAAAGATTTAACTAGAGGAACTTTTCCTCTCACCACTGTACAAAGTACACATCTTAAAGGGAGGGCGATATATCAGGCCCACCTAAAACTTCCTCTATATATGTCAATTCTCATTGCGCGTTTGGTTAAAGCAGCCATGCATGAGATAATGTGGTCACATCTAAATAGACAATCGTAACGTGTTTGTTTAGGCTTTAGTATAATGAAACAACAAAACTTTATTACTTCATAGATGATGTTAGGATTCTAATAGTGTTTATTAACATATCAGTTTCATAATTGCATACAAACTATCAAATATTATGAAATAATATTTAATTAGATAGTAATTAGACGGATATTGTTTTGGCGAGCCATATTGTTGGAACCACGTTCGGAAAAGTCACTTGATATGCATAGGCAAATATTGTGACCGGAAGGCCTTATCTTGAGGTTAGTATGTGATCATTTGGTGAACCATGCACGAGCAATGCCAAAGAGATCGGGTTGAAACAGAGAGGACGTAAAGGAGTAATACGTGATTATAACGAATTTGAATACCAAAAGACAGATGATGCGTCTCAATTGATCAAGTCACACAAAAGTGAGGTAGTAACCAAGTTATCAGGGTTCTCGACGGTAAGACCACCCTGCAAAAGTCAAATGATCCTTCGAACTAAGATAACGAGACCATGAAGGTAGTCAATGAATAGCATATCGCCACGAGAGGTAATCTAGATTTAGTTAAATCAACACGTGCATTTTCTTGGATTTTTCTGTCCACACGTACTTCTGACATTTTCCTTCTTTCATACAGAAACATCTGTGATCATCAATGAGAACGCTAGGGTCGAAAGATGTGCATACTATTAGTCTCTTTCATAATGGTACGACTTTGGGGGAGAGCCCGGGAACATTTTAGCGAAGGGTTTTCAGTCATTTTCCCCCTACCAATCAGCGTATAGATTACAATAATAATAATTTTTTTAAAAAAATAGGGTATAGATCAAATTCCACCGACACATTTTTAGGAATAGGATTAGACGCATCATTTAAATTTTGCTCGCGAATGGACAATTAAGAAAGTGAATAATGACTATTATGTTTTTTGACACAATTTCTGGTCCAAAATACAGGTTTTCTATTTTGATTCTTAGAATGAGTTTTTTGAAGTAAAAATACATGTTTAATAACAATACAAATTTTACGTTCCTAAATAGAATTTCACAAAATTTCTCCTTTCCAATTAGGCAGTGTGTGGCAAAGGATGGTGGAGGATGGCAGACAGCGGCTGGCGCCCAGCGCTCAGTGAGGGGAGGCAGATGGGCGAGCGGCTAGTAGGAAGGGCGAGTTGAAAAGTAAAAAATTTTTACTTTTTTATTTTTGGAATAGACCTATTTTTGGACTATTTTTTTCCATAAATAGAATAATGAAATTGCATTATCAAACAGATTTAAATTCCAAACTTGTTCCCTAGAATAGAAAAATAGATCTAAGCAGAAATAGAATGATTGTCATGCGCGCCTCAAATATCGAAATTATATCTTGAGTTAAGCCCATGTATAGAAATTTGACTTGCAATAAATTGTTATTTTTCAATGCCCAAATATATGTGATGGAATCTAAACTTCTTTTCGGTATCATGATCCAAATTTGGTGAATGTCGTAAGAAAGTTTCAATTGTGCTTCTTATTTGGTGGGGTGATCAATTCCTAGGCAAACCGGTTCCCACCCACTAGACTAAAGGAGCCTAGAACCGAATAGGATCGAATTAGTCGGTCCATTTCTGTTCCCAGGTAGTTCGGTTCCTATGGTAGACACATGTTCGCACGTGCCAAAAAATCAAGCAACTTCAAGGTTTGTGTGAACATCAACCACACTATACAAGTAGCACACTTGACCTTAGCTAAAAGGCAAAAGAAACATGATTAATGTAGTTGCGTGGCTTGGCTTTTGTTCACAATCTCTCTTGCGCTCTTTTTGTGTGCTTGTTTGATGTGGGACTCTTGGAGTGGTGTTCGTAAAATTCTAAACGCAAGTGAACGTGTTGAACAAGTAATATAATGATGAGAAAGTGTATTGTCCTACGGAAATCGATGATTAATAAACTAATTAAGTACTAAAATAGATTAATTCTAAAATTTATCTAATAGATCAAAATATAATTGAGAATAAATTAAAAACAAAATTTGTAGACTAAATGCAGTAAATCGATCAGATAAATATGTTAGAGCATCCAATTTCACAATAACCACTAGATATGGATTTCAGATTGTTGTGGGTACAAGAACGATATCAAATATGTGATAGCGGAATTTCCTAACCTATTTACTATCGTATAATTTCCTAACCTATTTACTATCGTATCTCTAGGTAAACCTACTCAGTTTATTAATCTACTATATCTCTATGTGAATTAAAAGAAACATAAGTGCATTAAAAACTATGAATATTTCCAGCTTATAATGAGTCTTTTGGATCACCTTATCATCGAAAGCTACACAAATAACACGGTATATCTCTATCCACGTTTAATTCATGGTTATATATTATAATGAGTAATTGCATATCATCACTTCTCAGTCTCAAACATGCACATCAGATCATTCAAGTGGTGGTTAGTCACTTAAAAGCATTATGCACAATAATATATAACTCATATGAATGAAATCAATTGCAAAACATAAAAATCATGAAATTCACATCATCATGGTTATGCTACATCGTAGCCCTAACAAAAGAAAATTAGAACACAGTAGAAGAATAAATAAAAATATAAATTAAACTCAATATCTTAAATCAAAGAACAAGAATTCTGTCACCACTTTTGTCTTCTCTTCAAAATACTTAAAAAACTCTCAGAACAATGAAAAATAATCTAGCGGAAAAACTTAGCTTCTCTCTCTCAATGTTCTATTAGATGATTTTTTTTTCAAGCAATTGCGTACAAAATCAGGGAGTAAATCAGATGATTTTTTATTTGATATCTATCTCCCACTACTACTTGATTTAAATTCCTGAGTTTTGCCATCTTTTTCCTTATCTTTTCCATATATCATTATTCTGCATAAATAAGGAAAATTCAAATAATCAGAAGAAAATCCAAATATTTTCTCATAGATATTGCATTAATTATTACCTAAAATAGGTAAAATAACTCTATTTTTATAGAGTTATCAAGTGGCTTGTCTCTATTAGGATTTATTCACTACCATCATTTTCCAGCGGGGCATATAGTAATTTGCCTTGGATCTGCAAGAGAAGAGAGAGAGAGATAGGGACTAAATGTGTGACGGCTATAGAGAGCTCAGTCCCACGTCGGCTGCTAAGAGAGGTTAACGGGCAGGTTGCGAGGAACGAGAAAAGGTACCATTGCTCTCTTGACTATACTCAAACGTGATGTCGGTAGCACAACAGCACTAAGAAAGGCATTGAGTTGAGGCACTTTCATTACATGAATATTTAAGTTTAAATGATTGCTTAAAAGATTTTTATAAATAAAATTAAAATTTTAAAAAATAAATAATTGGTGCGGTTTGGGTGGTTGGTAATATCTTGGGATTTGCATCAGCAGTTCTAGTTCTTTCTACTGACCGAGTATTTGGAGGTTTCGAACTAAAATTTTCAAAGAGCCTGTTGGAGACCCAATGAGATGTTTATTATACACAATTAAGCTACCACGACATCATCAAGATAGTCCAAACTTTGACGTCGTCAATGCCATTCCTCTAAGAAAAAGGAATCCTATGTTTGGACATTTTAGTCCACCATCTCGAACACATGGTCTACCGTCGCATTTTCTTCCATTTCTCCTTCAATCGAGCCCGTAGATAATAAATACAAATACTGCTCACGTATATATCTTATGAAGCATGTTCGCAGGCGATGTCCATGTCTATAATGCGCCAATGGAGCGGGAACGTTATTATTATAGAGTGAGCGAAGTGATTGTTATGTCCCGCTGAGAACTGCTGTGTAGATATCCATTTTCATGACACGTGTGGTTATGGTAATGGTCAAAGCGCCATGTTGGAGCTATTACGGCTATAATGGAAAGAGGCAATGGCTATGTTGTTTTGGTAATTCCAGGAACTTGGTAGGAACTTTCCTTGCGATCTCTGTGAAAAGGAGAATGCTCTATTATTTTGTTGAAAGAGACAGAGCCATCTATGTGGCCCACGCATATTTACTTGAAAAGTGGATGACTCGTTCATCCGGTTTCAAGGTAAAAGCTTTGAATTGCGTATGCACTAGTGATCAATCACAAAAAAAGATGTCGAGCAATATCGGTAATTCGTGAGTATTTCTTTAAATACAAATTCAACTTATAATAATTTCTATTCCATCCACGGATATCTTCAGCATTAATAAATTCATTTTTGGTGTGAACCAATGAGCAGAATTAAATTTTCTTAATTTCTTAATTAATAAGGTAAATGCTTTTAAATTTTTAGCATTATGAATCGTTTTATATCTATTTTACTCCAATGAAACATGTCACCCGTAAAGTTCACCAATGATGTTATCTATTCTAAAAAGGAGACCCACAAAAATTACTTTTTACTCGAAGAGTTGATTAATCCAACTATTGTCTTTAGCATATGATAAATTTGTTCCACTACTAAGAGCACGTTTGATTCAACTTTGCAAATGGGCTTTGACTGTAATGCAAATGTTGAAAGCCAAAGCCCTTTGAGATAATGCAAATTATGTTTAGTAAAAACTCTTTGCAAATGGACTTTGAATTCAATGAATGTTTGGCAAAAAAAAAAAAAACCTTTTACAATGAGCTTTAGCTATAGCTTTTATATTTTTTTATTAAAATAAATAAATAAATAAACACTTCGCCAGAGCCAGCGAGGGGCAACGGTTGCCAGCAAGCTAGATTTGGCACCAACAGCCATCGACTAAGGTCACGTGACCTTAAGCAGCCCTCACGTGGGTCGCACAACCTCGAGCGAGGTTGTTGAAGGTCGCAAGACTCAAGCCATGCGACCTCTAGTAGAGGTCGCCTAGGTCAAACAACCTTCACTGGCCCCTTGCTAGCTAGATTTGGCTTCGTCGACCACCGTCACACAAAGAAGATGAACAATTACACAAGGGGCAAAATTAGAGAACTAACAAATTGGTGAGGATAGTTTTGGAAAAAAAAAAAAAAATCTAATTTTAATATTTGGTCAAATGCTAAAAGTCTAACGCTAATTTTTAGTTTCCCCAAAGTCAGTATTTGGCCGAAAGTTTTTTGGGAAAACTGAACCAAACGTATCAAAATATTTTTTAAATCAATAAACCATGAAATTATAAGTCAACTATTATAAGAGAAAAAATCTATCTCAACGAATTTAAACTCTTCTAGTCATTCCTTTTCGGTAACCGAGAATCGCTCTGAGGGCATTTTTGGCAACATATACTAATATTTGAAAGGTTGTGTCTTGGTCTTATGTTCCGGTTGCCAATTAGCTAAGATTGAGAATCTGCGATCATAAAGTCACCGTCATTTAGAGTGCCTAATAGTGACGTCATGCTATTGAGTTTAAGACTGAGAATTCCAACGTCACCTTTTGTGGTTGCAAAGTTATTGAAGATTTAGCGTTGTGTATTGACAAGTCCGGTATATTTAAAGTGTGTCTAAAAATTTGAAGATGTAGGGGTTCGTGAAATAGAGAGGAAAGGAGGAGTAGGCGACTATTACGAACTAGAATGCCTCGTGGCATATGGCACGTTTTAGGCTGGATGAAGTCTGAAGGATGAACCATTGATGTAGGTATTATTCAAGCTACTAGAGCTCTCGATGGCAATATCCATCCTCCAAAAAGTCCTCGAATGAAGGACGAAATAAGAATAAGGCCCGACTTTATTCGAGTTAGTTAAAAATATGACCGAAGAGGGAATTGTTCGTTGCCTTGACATAGTCGATCTACGTGATTCATACCGATTGAGCCCTCTTGTGCTGCACATTTTTCTCATGATTTTGTTCTTCACATTCTTGGATGTAATAAGGTCACGCGTCTCCTGGAATTCGTCCTTCTTCTTCCTCTTATCAGAAGTTGCATGCTTACCTCGGACAGTGATGGGGCTAAAGATTGCACAAGCCGAAGGTACTCCACGATAAGGTTCGTTCACAAAAAGAAAGGAGGGAAGAAATTGAGAAAATGCTCCTATTTATAATATAATGGATATACAACTAAGGAAAGAAATTGAGAGAATGCTCCTATTTATAATACAACGGATATACAACCAATGAAAGAATAAAGACTGATACAAATCGATCCTCGCATATCTCCAACAAAAACAAAAAAATCACGCTGCATCAACAATGGATTCAATATACCTGAACACAAAAAGAATCGAGTTAAACTCAGTGTTGCTATTGTTCTCTGTGCCCAATTTTCCTCACGAGCTTCTTGCTTTTCAATCCCAAGTAGCTGAAGATTGGTGTATTAGGGACAGGGATGCACTTGACGACCCAACCAATAGGCCAAGACGCGGCCGCAATCCAGACACATGCGCCCCATTGTCCCCAGCTCAACCGCTCCGTGTCGGCGAACCGCTTTAGGAACTCGACCATCACCACCTGGAGGACCACCGTCACGAAAATGATCCCAAGGAACAGCTTGTTCTTGTGTATGCCCTCGAAGACATTCCTCTTCTCAAGCTTCCTCGCGTTGAACTCGTTGAAGACCTGGCACAGGACAAACGCGTTGAATATGAGCGTCCGCTTCACCGCCTCATCCACGCCGAAGATCGATTCGCCCTTGAACTGTAGAGTGAGAAGGACGGCCATTTGGTACGTTGCTTGGGCAACAATGTTCCTCCACATGACATTGGTTATGAGTGGCTCAGTCCGTCCCACGGGGGGCTTCTCCATGAGCTCCCTAGTGGGCCGCTCTGTGGCCAGGGCGAGGGCGCCGAGTGTATCCATGATCAAGTTCACCCACAAGAGCTGGACAGCCGTCAGGGGGACATTGCCGGAAGAGACGGCGGCCACAAAGTTGATCACGAGGGCAGCGACGTTCACCGTGAGCTGGAATTGGATGAACTTCTGGATGTTATTGTAGACACATCGACCCCACTGCAGCACCGTTGCCACGGAGGCAAAGTTGTCGTCGAGAATTACGATGTCCGAGCTCTCTTTGGCGACCTCAGTGCCTTGGATGCCCATTGAAAGCCCGATGTCTGCTTCCTTGAGGGCTGGTGCATCATTCGTGCCGTCCCCAGTGACGGCGACCACATGGCCTTTCTGCTTCAGGCATTGAACCATGAGGAGCTTATCGAAAGGCGAGGATCTCGCCATTACTTGGATTTTCTCAACTCTCCGAAGCCTCTCCTCAGGTGTGTAGCTGCGAAACTCCGCTCCTTCCACGATGGCTCCACTGAAGGCATCGTCCCCGGGCCTGAGAATCCCACACTCCGCGGCTATGGCCTTTGCGGTGAAGATGTTGTCTCCCGTTATCATCTTGATGTTCACTCCTGCGTCCTGACAAGCTTGGATCGCACTCTTCACACCGGGACGGCATGGGTCCTTAATACCGACAAGTCCCAATAATGTCAGGCCGTCCTCTTCAATCTTCTTCCCGTCTTCTCTTGTCAGGATAGCTTCCTTGGAGACTTGTTTATGAGCTAGAGCGATGCACCTAAGGCTGCTCGCTGCCATCCCCTGAATAATCTGCTCGAATCTCGCCCTTTCATCTTCATCCAAATCTTTCACTATCCCCGACCCGTCGTAGAAGCTCGAGCATTTTGCCAAGACCATCTCTGCCGCACCTTTCCAGTGCACATGGAGTGTGTTGTCCAAGCTCTTCCTTATTAGGACACCACTTCTCTTCTTCTGTGAGTTGAAGGCTTCGACTTGGATGACTTCACAGCTCTTCTTTGTCTCCTCCATGTCCATGCTCAATTGCAAAACCGCCCAGGAGAGAATCGCTTTCTCAGTGGGACTACCTGAGAACTCGTACTCCGATCCCAAAGACGACCTGCAGACACTGCCCGTGGTGTTCAGAGCAACCCCATCCTGAATCAAATCCAAGACAAACCTGGAGACAGAGGAGCAGGTGTTTTCTGCCACAGAGTCTTGGCCTACCCAGAATTTTGTCACCTTCATCTGGTTCATTGTGAGAGTGCCGGTCTTGTCGGTGCAAATAGTGGTGGCTGACCCCATCGTTTCACAGGCCGAAAGCTTCCTCACCATCGCCTGATCCGCCATCATCCTCTTCATCGAATAAGCAAGAGTGAGGGTTACCGCTAGTGGCAAGCCTTCGGGAATCGCGACCACCACGATTGTCACTGCAGCTGCAATGATGCCCACCACGGAGTTCATGATATCGTTACCTGTAGTTTGGCCTGCAATGAATTCCCGGTTCCCGTTCTCGTCCTGTGTGTTTCCAGTGAAATAGCGAATCAGCAGGACCACGAGAACCAGGAAAGCAACTGCCAAGCCTACTTTGCCAATCGACGAGGTAAGCTTGTTGAGCCGAGTCTGTAAAGGGGTCTGCTCGCTGTTGTCGCGGCTGATTGAGCTCATCATCTCGCCCCATGTCGTGCTCATGCCCACGGATGTAACCAGCATCCGAGCAAACCCATCAGCAATTTTTGTTCCGGAGAACAGGAATGGATTCTCCTCGCGGTTCACTTCTACGTGATTACTCTCCCCGGTCATGCTCGATTCATCAACCTAAATTGACAACACAAACGTTGCACATGGTTTAGGGACGCTAGGATGACACGATACGAAGCGTTCTGGTCTTCACTTGAGGCAAAGAAAATGAAACGTGAACAAATAGGAAATAAGAACAAATGGATTACGTTTTAAAAGTAGAATTTTTTAACAAAGTTTTTCTACTATAACTAGAACTACGAATAAAAACCATTCCTTTTCCTTTTTGTCACAGAATCAAGATTTTGAAAATAACAGGCTGCCCAGTCAAGCAGAATATGATACACTTCTACAATTTTTTGGACTAATTACTCATGCTTGAAAATGGTAATAATAATATTACGTATGTTTCTGAACTTGAGTTAAATATGCAAATCTAATGCGTCAAACCAGTACAAATTGTCAGCCATACCTGCAAGGAATGCCCGTCCAGGAACAGCCCATCTGCCGGAACTTGATCACCCGTCTTCAAACAAACAACGTCTCCGATGACGATCTCAAATATGGAAATCTGCTGTCGCCGACCCTTCCTTATCACATCAATGAGAATATTATCGCTCACCTGAGATAATTTTTCAAACTGCCGGTTTTGGCGGTAATTGCTCCCAGCGGACACGGCGATCACAAGGAACACTGCGACGAATATGCTGCCACCGTCATACCATCCTTCCTTGACCCCATCCTCCTTGATCCCAAACCCAAGTGAAAGCCCAGCGCAAACAAGAAGAATCATGATTGTGAGGTCCTTGAAAGCCTCGACCACGAAGTGGAAGAAGCTCTTGGCAGGCGGCTTCTTGTATGAGTTGATGCCAAACGCATTTTGCCGGCGAGAGATGTCGTCTGGGTTGCCGTTTATTCCGGCCGAGACATCAGTTTCGAGTGTTGAGGCAACTTTCTGGACCTCGCCGAATTCCTGGAGGTAGCTGAGGTCCTTGTCCTTGACCAGCTTGGTGAGCCGTGACTGATCAATGTCGAAGGAGCTGGGATGATCAGAGCTGGTGCTCAGGACCGGATCGTGGATCGAAATCAAAGCGTAGGAAGGAGATTTTCGTGGGGACAACTTCTTGGCTTTCTTTGGGGAGTTAGTAATGGCTCGGGAGCAATATATGGTCGCGAAGGCCAAGTGCCATTGCTTGGCAAACTTGTGAATGGCGGGCAAGTTGAGAGAGACCTCATAGCAGGCAAAGTTGCGACGGAGAATGCTTGTCATCGCTCGAAAGAGACACACAGGCTTTGGTGATCCTCAAATGAGGTAGGGCCGCACAATGCAAATTGTAAGACGAGAAAAACTCAATGTTTGCTGTTTAGTTTAGCAAGGAAAAGTGCAATTGTGGAATAATGTTTTAGACAACACTAGCATTGTATTTAACTAGAGGGGAACCGTGTGGATTGGGCATTAAGAAAACTCCTTTGGCGGCGCACCCTATTTGCTTCGTATCTTCCTCTTTCCCTTTTGTTGTTTTGACGATCATGGCGGTACCCAAATGCTGATTACGGCTGTTTCTTTGGACTTTTGCAGGTGGTTGCCGACCTAATAAAGCCTAAAAGAATCCAATACTTGACATCTTTATCATTCGTTTAAGTAATGGAATCCTATGTTCCTGCTTTATTCCCACCGTCTCGAATAAAAGGCATTGTCAGATTATCTCTCCATCGCTCCTTTAATTGGTCGATTGGTTGAAGACCAACGCGTCCGGGTCTTGGACCGTGTTTGGGCCGACACGTCTGCCTACATTTTCATGGGAACTCTCTCTTCTCTTTCCACATCACGATTGGAACGACAGCTTGCCCAATTAATTTACTGTGAGTCGTATATTCTTAAAAATAAAACTCCATAATAATTTATAATTATTTATTATTTAATTTTTACAATCAAAATATATCATTATTCCCACATGAATTAAATATTGTCACCCAATCATTTATCTTTCTTGATTTTCTCCCATTTCATACAGAAACATATGTATTAGAAAATTGATTGGATGATAGTCTTTAATCTACTATAAGAATAATAATCTATTTCGGATCACAAAAAATCAAATAAATGATAATTATAAATTATTGTGAGGTTTACTTTAAAAATTTGTGATTCAAAATAAATTATTATACTCATAATAATCCAAATACTATTATACTAGTAAAGCCTTATGTATTATTTATTAATGAATGAGAACGTGGGACTTGAGAAGGACGCATGAAAGTTGCTCTCTTTCATAATGCTTATGTCGTCAGGACTAACATGCTCCAACCATGGGGAGAGCCGGAGAATATTTAGCCATTTCCCGTCTACCATTAGCGTACAGATCAAATTCCACGTCATATTTAGCTAACCTGTGACGTGTACGCAGTCTTCTCAGCACTTCCCTTTTCATTTTGACTGGTCAAACCTTTTAAGATAAAAGAGAATATGTTACGTGGACTCTCACGTCAGCTCCCGACGGATAAGAGCACCGCAGCAAAACTGGCCTTGGAATCCTCTCCTCCTCTTCATTCATCTCCAATCACCTCCACCGCAGCAAAACTCGTTCTCTCTTACGAACACCTTCCCTGCGTCCATCTCCGTTCTCGCTATCCTCCCTTTTCTTCCTCTTTCTTCCTCTTTCTTCAGGCGCGAGATCTTCGCCAAGTTCCTAAAAATTCATGCATCCATCGAACGTCTTTGCAAGCCTCTCCCTGCACAGAAGACCACTCAATTGCTCTCCATCACCTTCGGCTTTGCCATAAATTCTCCTTTCTAACGTCTCAAGACCGCTCTCCCGCTCGGGAGAGCGGGAATTCTGAAAACCCGAGCGAAGCTCTCTTCGTCGAGTTACATGGGTCTTGTTGGCCTCAAACCACTCCCTCAAGCCGTTCCCAGATCACAAATGTAAAGGACACCCTTGGAAAAAAAAAACAAATTTTTTTAATCAAAGCAGGCCCAATGTTTACTGTTAATCCAGAGAGCAAAGAAGATGAACAGTAATTATAAACAGTGCTAAAAATCCAGCTGACGTGGATTTTTTGCTGAATTGGAAAAGACAACGGGACAGATACGAGACATAAATGAAAGTTTGTGACTTTTATTTTAGGGGGAAAAAAGAATTCAGGACACAATTGCAGCAAAATCTTTAATTCAAGATTTTTTAAGGTATTGAGCCCACTATCATGACAAACGGTGCCACAATACCACAAATTCCCATTTGTGAGGAATTGGCAATCAAAACTCTGCGAAATGAGAAAGATATTGATTATCATAGGTCCATAACCAAAGAAATACTGAAAAGAAAACTGTTTTAGCAGGGAAAAGAAAAGACCGTGGAACATTAAATTGCCTTGAAGCAATAAAAATATATATATATATTCAAATCTCAAACTTAGAAATTCCTTTACAAATTCTTTTTGATGGCTTAGAAAATGTTCTTACGACATTTAAATTGAAAAAATGTCCAAGATCATCTGAAAAATTGGGGATAATTTCTAAATCCCAGAAAGTGCATCCCGTGATTATATCCAAGTTTTGATTACTAAGTTCGTCTTCCTTTTTCTGTTGTTATTCTGTTACTTTTTCTTGTGGCCACCTATGTGTCTTCTTTCTTTTAAAATTTGGCCACCTTGAACATCTCACCACGTGGAACTTTTAACTTTCTTTTAAAATTTTGGGGATGTTTTCCCCGGAAATTGGATACACAATTTAGCCGGTTTCCTGAGAAAGTTTAAAGGTGAGGACGGCTCGGTCATATTTGGGACAGTGACGGACCCGTTACCTTCCCATTGTCTACAAAGAAACTAAACTGAAATGTTAGATAGAGATATTAATTATTATGTAAACATGGGTTTTTGACCAGTCAAAGGGGAGAAAGAAAAAAACGTCGAAAAGTCAAAAGAAAAAGAAAAGCGTGGACTTCGTATCAATTCCAAGGAAAAGCAACGCAGAGGAGGAATACCGGGAGCTCGCAAAAGGAAAGAGAGGAAAGGGTGGAAAAAGAAAGGAAAAGAAAGAAGAGGGTTTCGCCCCTCCTCGCCAAGGAAACCTCGATAAGCCAATTTAACTCCTATTCGCACGTCTGGTAAGTGATCCCACCATTTTTTTCATCTAATCGAAATAATATTCAAAGTTAGGGCACAAATTCGAAGTTAGGTCGATTTTAAGCTGCAAGTTTCGATTGAGGAGTTGTTGGATTACATATTATACATAAATGATAGTTTAAGCTATTGTGGAGCCATAAAATTTTACATAATTCGATTTAGACATACAATTTGCTCAAAACAAAATTTTGAAGTAGGTTACGAGTGTTAACATTGCACATCCAATGAATTTCAAGCCGAATTTTGGCAATTTTTAGCACAATTTTGAGTTAGCTGATTTGCGGGTCCTCTAGTGTTTCAAAAGGGCTTTTGTTTGACTATGAAATTGTTTGAAAATGGAGTTCGATGAAGAGAGTTATGGCACGACCAAGCTCCACGCTTAAGCTCGGCATTGCAAATGGTTTTGACTGATGACTTTAGACAAGCAATTTCTAGACATGTTTGAGTCGTTTTGTTAGCGTGTAGGAGTTGCTAAGCATTTAAGCTTAATATAGCCATTTCGTTGTTGAGGTAATTTTTTATTGAGTTTTGACGTCAATTCTCATTAAATTGTTAGGATTACAAGATCGTCGGTTCGTTTAGCCGTATGTTGTGGGTTTAAGTTTTTTTTTTTTTTTTTTTTTTTTTTGTCGATCTTATACTATTCCTATTTTAACACTCACTCTCAGACTTTTACCCTGCCTCCTTACAAGGCGTGGAAGTCGAAACCCAATCCTGAAATGAAATCGTCCCCACCCCAATCCTTCATGAGAAGATGGGGATTTTGAACCCTCAACCTCCCCCTTCCAAGATGGAAGGGTGGCCTTTTTGATTATTTGAGAATGCTTTAAGAAATATGTCACGGGGCTCGGCGAGAGCAGTCAGTGGCTACCGGTAAATAGTTCCGTGAGACTCGCCGTCCCACATGATGGGAATATCTTTGATTACGCTTGGTTGTTGCCATTGTCAATAAGTAATACCAAAATGTATATAACATCAGAATTTACTCTGATTTTGGCGAAAATGATTTGCAATTTTGATCCTATCATCTGAGAAGAGCTCTAGTTGAGTAGCTATTGCTACATTCAATGCCAAATATAATCTTTTACGGATTTCCCGTGCTACACATCGACCCAGTTGCTGGTAGGGTTATGGCCTGAAACTGTGAAATGTGCCTTCCATCGGAAGGAAAACAACCGAGAAAAGACGAAGGATGGCAAAAGAAGCAGCCATAAGAGGACTCTTTTTCCCATTGTTAAAGTTCATGATTTTCTGTCTCCTAGACTCCTACTTACTTTTATATACCCGATCAAAGATTATATAGTCTTCGGTCCAGATTATTTTGGGCTTTATGTATATCTTTATCTCCATCTCTCTTTTATACATGTTTTGTTGGTAACGAGAAACGTAAAAGAGAAAAAAAAATTAGAAAAGAAAAGGCACAATTTTTTTTTAGGGATATGTTCAGCAAAAGTTCTAAAACTTGTCAAGAAAATGCAATTGAGTCCTAAAACTTACAAAAAGTGCAATCAAGTCCTAAAACTTGTCAAGTTGGTTCAATTGAGTCATAAAGTTAACACATCCAAGAAAGTTAACGGAAATTGCCGACGTGGCGCTAACGTCACATTTTAAATGAATTATATATTTTTATATGGCTTTTTAAAATTATTTTTTATTCAAAATCTTCAAAAATTAGATTAAAAACTAAAAATTAAAAAAGAAAAGCTAAATTTATTTAAAAAAGCAAAACTATTCAAATGGAAAAAACCCGGGGCGGTGGCCGGCCCTCGGAGCTTCATCGCCCGACGCCAGGATCCGGGGCACGGGCATGGGGGGGTCGCCCGGCCGCCCTCGCCTGGGGTCGGTGATGCCCTCACCTAGGGCCGGCGAGGGCCGCCGCCCGGATCCGGGCGAGCATCATCGGGCGACCATCGATGCTCGCCCTCCTGGGGCGGGGCCACCCGCCCGGGGCCGGCGACCATCGCTGGCCCCTCCGGCGAAGGAAGCTCCAACTTTTTTTATTTTAATAGTTTTGTTTTTTAAATAAATTTAGTTTTGCTTTTTTAATTTTTAATCTATTTTTTTAAAGATTTTGAATAAAAATAATTTAAAAACCCATATAAAAATTAAAAAAAAAATCATTTAAAATGTGACGTCAAGCACTACGTCAGCAATTTCCGTTAACTTTCTTGACGGTGTTAACTTTAGGACTCAATTGAACCAACTTGACAAGTTTTAGGACTTGATTGCACTTTTTGTAAGTTTTAGGACTAAATTGCACTTCTTTAACAAGTTTTAGGACTTCTATTGAACATATCCCTTTTCTTTACTTAAACAAACCCTTCAAAACCAAAAAGATAGAATTACGATACCGCACTAAGTAATTTTAACACTTTTAACAGAAGTTTGGAGCATATAAAATTATGGAGAAAGTAAGTGTACGCTATTTCATAATAAAAAAAGTTCACCAGGGGGGCATTTGCAACCCATTTTGCCGGCGGAGGTGCTGCGTTCGCACCCTCCACTAACTTATTGCGGAGTTGGATCCATGAGTTATTTAGACTTCAGCTTTAACAGTACACTTCCCTATCAGACTTCACAATTCCATCATGTGCTTGGCATTGGCTTGCTGCGATTGGATCTTGAATTTGGGGATGAGTCTTATGGCTGGTTCAATCCTCTAAAAACCAGTTAGAACCAGCCTGATTGGTTCAGTTCCGCAATAAATCAGTCTGGTCCTCATTTTTTAACTTGATAACTAATCTAGTCTAGATAGGTTATCGGTGCAAAGCTTTGGATCGGCCGGTTCTACCTAAGAACCAGCCTATGAGCCTAGAGTTACTCACGACAGATTCAAACCTTCTACCGCAAAGATGGAATCTACTCTCAGGTTCGTCTATATGTGCCCCTTCAAGATTTCTAATCTCACTGATCCACAAATAAGCCACTCTTTAAATAACACAAGTCCAAATGTCCCTATACCTTAGGCCAATAACCATGAGCGGATCCATCCCAAAAAAGAAAACAGAAAAAAAAATGGTGTGTGTAATTATGAAAATGATAGAAGGTGTGAATGACGCCGCCGTACGCACATAGAGAAATGAGGAACAAAATTAGAAAAAAAAAAAAAGAATTGGCCTTGAAAGTGTTGCTGTTTCAATGGATGATTCCTTTTCATTTAAAAAGAAAAAAATTGCCATCAAAGAAATTATTGTTCAAGTTCAAGCAATTCACAGCATCAAACACCTTTCAAAAAAAGAAAAGAATCGAGCTTCTTGATTTCCATGACCTGCAATCCTTCTTCCATCGGTACCCCCCGGCTGGCTCACATGGCACGATGCCATGTGAACTGGACTTGGACAAGCTTTGGATCATTGGCGATCTAAATTGCATAGCAGCAACGGTCAGGGCTTGCCCATGAAACCAGCGTGTTGGGCCTCGTTTTGAAAGACTTATGGGCTTATTTCAGGGGCCACTTTGGACTGTTAATGAAGCTTGAAGAGGCCCATTGAACCTCTTCTATGCACTTCAACCCATCTGACCCACCAGCGGGGCCGAAAGCAAAAGAAGAACATGAAAGTTAAAAAAGGAACTCCGTTAGGAATATTATGATTTAAAAACTGATGCACAGAATTAATGTTGGCATTAAGCAATGTGATAGACTATTGCTGGATACGGTAATCGCGGACAACTTATTTAAAGCCCAATTTAAAATGTGTCGTGTTACTTCATATGCCGGTTTTGTAGATCGGCCTTAATCTAGCATAAGTCAAGAGAACAACCGTTTGATGGGCAATAATGAATTTGGAACCTAAAAAATGACTACAAGTTTGCCGACTACAATTTGTTTACTAAGTGAATAACCATCATCTGATTGGGCATTTAAATGAGACAATAATCCCATGTAAAAGGCTTCATTTGTTTAAACATTTAGTGAGGTTTTGCCAGGTCATTTCGTAAGCGAAATATAAAGAAAAGTCCTTAGTTTTTTTAATGTTGGCATTTCAACTTTAGGGATAATCGGTTTGACATTTGGTGACAGAAGCAGGTCTCCGAGGTGTGGCAAAACACGTAATGTACAACTTTAAATTTTCACATACGATTTTAATAAATCATGACATATTCATATTACTAAAGACCGCACGAAATACAGAGCAGCGACACAATACTAATGTTAAGGCGCGCCACTTATCCCGAGTCCACAAAATTCCAATCTCCTAGGGATAAGAAAGATCTAAGAACGTGAACTGGGGTCCAATTTTGAGGGCAAGGAAAAGTCAACAACTCAATGCCTGAGAAAAAAAGAGGGAAAAAGAGAAGAAGGTGCAAATTCAAAAGATGAATTTAGCTAAATAAAGATACAGAAGAACAAGGTCCCTTTGGGGGGAGGGATTGCGACAGGACAAAGGAATAATCAACGAATGAATATGAATAGGGATGGAGGCTTTCCGATCTTCTCTGGTTCAACCGCGTTGACCGGAAAGAAGCTCATTTTCTTTTTCTTCTTTTCATCATCCAATGGTCATCATCATCTTGACGAATTCATCGTAGTTGACCTGCCCATCGCCGTCCAGGTCGGCCTCTCTTATCATCTGCTCCACCTCCTCGTCCGTCAGCTTCTCCCCCAGATTTATCATTACATGCCGAAGCTGCACAACGAACAAAAAGCTCATCATTTTCAATATACTCCTCTCTTTTTTTAATTAACTAATTAGTTTTTTTATGATTTGTTTAAGTGAAAATCGAGGAAATTAATTCAAAATCGAATGTCAACTAAGAGTTTGGGGAAATCAGAAGTCAGAGAGCACTACTTTAGTGGTATTTTCCTTCCGTACAATGTATGTTCATTGCACCGGGACAAAGGGGCAGGAAATTGATGTGGGGTTTTATCCATAGTTTATGCAAGGACCTCTCCCTAAAGTTAACAAAAAGGATATTGGAAGCTGCCCTCATTGACATGTCCATATACAAGGTTCCCAAACTTATGAGCAATTTGAAATCCAACGAAAGAATTGAGGGTGGAAATTGTAGCTGGTAACATAAGGAGAGTATTTGATATGGAGAGCAAAGTTCAGGGTGATATTTGTAATTTTCCGTATTCATTTTGAGTAGAAGAATACTAACAAATAAGCAATTAAACATAGGACATCATGAGTTTGCGCATATATATAGTAGATCTAAAGTTCATGCCTGTCCAATTCTGAAGGATACATAGAACCGTTTCATTTGGTTTTATTCATCATCTTACATGAGACCCGTCAAATCAATGATTAGTGTGAAATTGGGGAATATATATCCGTCTACCTAAAAGTTGGTCAATTGCGAAAGTCGCTATCAACATGGAAACTAAAGAGGAACCCTGTTCTTGTTATTTTTCTGGAGAAATTCTCCCTGTTGGCATGCTGCAGTGATTAAATTTTCTTCCTTTTACAAGAGAGTATTTCATGCATCCATTCACTACAGCCTGTCAATTCTTGCAACTAATTAATTAACATGAAGCCCCTCACTCGTTACGTGCTTTTGTAACTAATCTTTGCTTGCTATTGCAGACTAGTCAAATGGCCCGGGCATCGGATAGTCATGTTGTAATGTTGATAACTCATTCAATTTTTCGCGTGACCCGAATATGGGGATGATGAATCGACTATTGCGTACCTCGCTAGCGGATATGTATCCATTCTGGTCCTTGTCGAACACTTTGAAAGCCTCTTTCAGTTCCTCCTCTGCATCCGTTTCCTGGTCACGAATCATGCAATGTCATTTGAACAGAACAATTAAAAAAAGCTGAGAGAACCGAAAAAGAGAAGGAAGGAGACAATCTGGTTACCTTCATTTTGTTCGCCATCAAGTTCAAGAACTCAGCGAATTCGATCGTGCCGTTCCCATCGGCATCTACTTCGTTGATCATGTCCTGAAGCTCTTTCTCTGTGGGGTTCTGATCCAACGACCGTATGACCGTCGCTAGTTCTTCAAGAGTAATGCAACCTGCGAAGTGTAAGCCGCAAAGAAGGCATGAAATTGGATCGTAGCTTTTCTTGGAGAACGAGTGAGATTCTTCACGAAAGAATGAACAAGAAAGCAAGAAAAAGAGACTGACCATCGCCATCTTTGTCAAATAGAGTGAAAGCTTCCTTGAACTCAACTATCTGTTCTTGCGTAAGCATATCTGCCATGCCTTCTTTCTTGGTTTTTTAGAGAGAGAGAGAGAGAGAGAGAGGGAGGAGGGAGGGATGGAGAGTCAGGGAGGGTTTGGTGTTTGAGAATGTGTATTGTGTAGCTCACGCTTAGCTGGGTTTATGTAGGCTTCCAAGAATGTGAAAGTTGGGGGGAGCATTAAGTTTCTGCAAAAAACTAATTTTAATAATAGTCAAATTAAAGTTATTACTGAACTTTTGGGTTCTCATGGTCAATTTTTTTCGCAGAGAAGAATCAAATCAAATGCTCTCTCTCTCTCTCTCTCTCTCTCTCTCTCGCTGTGTAGCCGTCTCAGACCATGACTGTTCATGTTTCTCTAGATAGGCATGGACTTTTGTGGAAGATGCAGGTGAAATAACATAAACAAAGTCTCGCCCTTTTCTGTAATTTCCTTCCTATTGTTTTCTGCTCGGAGGTGTGAAAAGAAAAACGATTAGACTAAGCAAAATGACAGCTGTTAGGGTTCGATGTCCAGGGGACAGTACAAGAAGTGGAGACTTGAGGGCATTCAAAACGAGAGAGAGAGAGAGAGAGAAGTAAATGGTAGAGAGAGAAGGTATTGGGAGGCGTGTACTTTGTTTCCACAATATGACTTTTCTTTTTCTACAACTTCGACCCAACCCCCAGTTGGCACGCTGCGTTGCTTGCACGAGGGTTTCTTTTGTTTAAGCAACTTGGCCGAGATCCGTCGCGTCCACTGTGGTTTCGAAGTCGGACCCTGTCTTTGTGCAGATTAGTCGTTGCACGCGAAGGTGTGTACGTGTTCTTTAGCCAAAGGGGGATTTGGATTTTGCCGTTGAACGACTCCCGAACGGATGTTCACTTTCAAGACATTGCCTTAAACTTCATCTCACGTAATTGAGGACCGTCCCAAAATTCAGAAGCTCGTGTGCAATGGGGCACCTCAAATTTTTTCATGGCAGGGCTAGTGAAAAGCATATGATTCGGGAAGTAATTAAGAAAAAGTGATTTTATTTCTCTCTGGTTTTTGTATGTCGCGATGCATAGACTCTAATTTCAAATTTGTCTCGTTTGTGTCCTTGGAACATATTGCCGAAAACCTACTTCTATGACCTCTTGGATTTTCTTCACAACAAGACACTTCTTATATATAAACAAAAGACATAAGTACAATAGGAATCCTAAAACTTGTAATGACAATATAATTGAGTCATAAAACTTGTAAAAAGTGCAATCAAGTCCTTAAACTTGTCAAATTTGTTTAATTAAGTCCTAAGAACGTGACACAGACGTGACATTTAAAATAATTTTTTTATATTATATGTGGCTTTTTAAAATTATTTTTATTCTAAAAATTAGAAAAAAATTATTTTAAAAACAAAACAATTAAAAAAAGAAAAAGAAAATGGTAGGCTTCCTTCACCGTCGCCCATCGCCGGAGGAGCCGGCGACTGTCGCCAGCCTTGGGCGGGGTGGCCGACCCTCGCTCGGCCAGGGTGAGGCCTTGTCGACCCTAGGCGAGGTCCGGCGACCCTCGCCAAGCTCGGGCGAGAGTGCCCAGATTTGGGCACGCCGGCCCCCCGCGAGGGTTGACGAGGCCTTGTCTAAGGTCGGCGACAGTCGCCGGCCCCCATAAGGCCCGGCAACGACTTGCCTAGGGCGGGCGACGGTCACCGGCTCCCCGCGAGGGTCAGCGTGCCCAGATTTGGGCACCCTCGCCCGAGCTTGGTGAGGGCCGGCCAACCCTGCCCAAGGCCAATGACGGTAGCCGGGCCCTTCGGCAATGGGCGGCAATGAAGGAAGCCTACCTTTTTTTTTTTTTTTTGAATTGTTTTGTTTTTTAAATAAATTTTAGCTTTTCTTTTTCTAGTTTTTAAATCTAATTTGAATACAAAATAATTTTAAAATGCCACATGGAAAATATAAATTAATTTTAAATGCCACGTCAGCATTTTCTGTTAAAAAGTTAGACGGTGTTAACTTTATGACTCGATTAAACCGATTTGACGAGTTTTAGGACTTAATTGCACTTTTTACAAGTTTTAGGACTCAATTGCATTTTCGTTACAAGTTTTAGGACTTCTATTGTACTTATCCCTAAAGAAAAGTTAGAACCAAGATAGGAAGTCCATTTTAGGAATCTTGCTCTACCTAAGAAAGCACTCATGTAGAAAACCTACTTGAAATGGGAAAGTCTTTTTTGAGCTCAAATTCAAAACATGTGAATTCAATACCAGGCATCATAGCTAATAGCCTCGCTCGCCTTGTTCATAATCTAGGAATACATTTTCTTGCCCTCCCATCAAGCTTAACATCACTCACTCAACACATGACATGAACAATAAAATCATTGGCACTAACGTGATGTCTCATGTACCACCTTATGTTTTATAGAATTCATCTAATAGCTTCGAGCATAATTCCATGCTGCTATCACTCCGAACATGCTTGATCGTCCTACAAATCTCTGTTTAGATCAAAGGTCTCAACTATCCAATTCTAACAACAACATCAAACTTGTACCTCGACACAAACACCCATGTCTTCCCTAAGTGATCATCCGCAATTATTAACATAAATCTAGCTCTCTTACCTGAGGGAAATCACGACAGCCAACGAATATTCAAGTAAATTAACTTTGTGATCTCTATATTTTCTTTGACAGTCATTCTAAATTGTACTTTTCGGAGTTGTTCTAAGTCACAACACTTGCGTACATTCAAATTCTCAACCACATAGCATATTTCTTTTACTAGTAACCTTCAATCTTCCCACACCAATGTATCCCACATGTATATGTCACAATTTTAGACTCCCAAATAGATGTATCCAACGTCTAAGCAACAAAATTTGTCTCCGTCTCCCCTTAAAGTTCATATAGGCCATTATGCTTGATTCCTCTTATTATTACCAAGGCATCTCGAATGACCTTCAGAACTCCATCTTCTAAAGCATATCAACATGTAGCTAAACTTAGAGCATTCAAGGAAATCAAGTTCTTCTTGATATTTGGATTGTGCCTCACTCTAGTCAATATTCTCATAAGATCATCATGCATTATGATTCTAACATTGTGAACACTTGCAACATCACACTCATTTTTGTTCCTCTGCTACACTTCATCACTATCGACGCATGAAAAAGTAGTAAATCAGTTTCTATTTGGAGTGGCAAGAAATGAATAACTAGAATTTATAACAATCACATCAATATCATTAGTAGACTTAACACTAATTCCCTCACACTTCTCGTTCTTCAGGTTAGGGTAATCCCATCTAAAATGCCCCTCTTGTTACAACTCTCTGACTTTGTCTATTTAGGTTGGCACTATTATTACTAAATGAGTACTAATTCTTTCTCTACCTACAAAAACAGTAAGAACACGTTCACTAGATTCTTTTATAGGGCTCTTTACCTAATAGTAGCAATAGCGGTGCTCCAATTATCAAGCTATGAGGATGATAAAATCAAAGCACGTACCTCATCCTTAAAGTCAACCTCGATTGAATTCAATTGACTAACGACCACACTAAATTTATTGATACGCTCAACCGACATGCCTTCGCCCATCTTTAAGTGAAATAGACCTCGCATCAAGTAGACATCATTGATCATAGAGGGCTTCTCATGCATGTTTGACACAACATTCATCAGTCCTATAATAGTTGTCTCTTTCATGATGTTAAATGTAATGTTACGAAACAACATCAGTCCAACTCTTGTCTATTCAATAACTCCTAATTAGCTTACTTTATTGACTCTAGTTTCTTCCTAGACAATGCTCAATTAGCATCTTCCAAGAGGCAAAATACTTCTTATCAAACTTTTTCGATTTTGACTTTTCCTCCTTCTATCAAGTCTATAAATTTTCACTTTTCCTTCTTCTATCATTATTGATTCGCTTCAAGTCAGCCAAGCCTAGCTCTAATACCAATTATTGCGGAGAACAAATGATCAAACAATAAAATAAATAGAACAAAGAAATAAATTGAGCACCAAATTTACATGGTTCAATTTGTGCAATTTACATCCATGGAAAGCAATACAAAATTATTCTATAGATCAATATTACAAAGATTAGAATTACGCTCGAGTCACTTAAACAATCTGAGTATTTCCCAACTCCAATTACACCCAAAAACTAACACAATACTTAACATTCACAATTCCTCACGAAATAATTTCCTAATCTCACAAAGGAATCCACAAATTTAATACAACATTTATCATCTTCAACACTTTCGAATGTCGACCAAAAAAAAAAACTATCGAATTGCTCTAGGGTGTAATTCATGAAGGAGTCGTCTCTTGAATACTCTTCACAACAAGGCACTTCTTATATACAGATAAGAGTTGATTCAAATTAGCAAATCACTTTTAGGAATCCTACTTTAGCTAGGAAACTTACTTGAAATAAATAAAAAATAAAAAGTTTATGTTTTGCGCTCAAACTCAAGACAAATCTTCAATGGAACAAAATACCATGATTTGCCTCATGTGAAAAATCCCAAAATTTTCCAAAATCACTCGCGAGCCCCAATCCTTTAGCCATTTACAAAGCATTAATCTCCCCGAGACTCAACATCACTCGTGATTGGTGATTGTCAAATGAAATTTGGTTCTTAGCACAAAAGTAAGAATAAAAATACATAGTCTTGAAAACGGAGGATGCAAAGTAATATCGTAATGAAAACTCATATGACCTTAGGAATTTTCCCATGAAATTACAGTGTACTCAGATGCCTAGGAAAATAGGAGTTTGCTTGTGATAATGAGCTCTAGGATGGCGCGTACATCTATCAATGCTCAAGATATCATCTCTCCAAAATATCATGCATCTTCTTGATTGACAAAGTCATTAAGGTGTACCCTATGAATTGGGGAATTTTTCAATCTAGGCGGGCTGAGTCAAAAAGGGAAAGAGAAAATCTTCCAGCAACATTTATCTTCTTGTAACATACAAGAAAGATATGGTGGATATAATTGTGAACATAAAAGGGTAAAAAGCAGGAACGTTGTCGATGCATGTAAAAGAGGTTTGGGCCTTTCGTACGTGGGGGACTTAGAATCTTCAAAAGTTTTGACCGGTGTCTTACTTGAAAGTAGGGATGGAATTCCTCGCGTTGGAAAAACTAATAGCGTTCACATCTCCACAAAAGAAAGTAGGCGACCAATCAAAATCAAAAGGCTTTTCTCTCCTTTAGTCTTTGTCTTTGGCCTTTTCCTTTTCACGTTGCTATGATGAATATGATCATCTCTTTATCACGAGAAAACATGGAAGGGGGTTTCAGATTTGAGTGCGTTCCTGTAATGTCAAGATCACCTTTAGTTGACCATGATAGAGCTATTGTAAAAATGGAATTGATTTATTCCTGTAATGTCAAGATTGCCTTTCGCCGACCATGATAGAGCTATTGTAAAAATGGAATTGATTTATGTTTGATTATCGAGTGATTACGTTGTTGTTTGTTCAAGTTAGAGACCATAAGTCTACTCTTGATGTGTGCAGGAGTATTATTTTATTTTCCTAAGAGACATTTGAAACCGATTCAACCAAATAATGGGGTTGGGGTTGAACCGGTTCCCCATTAGAAATTTGCCTTGCCCATGGAATTGGCCAAAATTTTGTGGTTCCCAAAAGCCACTTCCTCCTTGGCTCATCTTTTTGTTTTTCTTTCATTTATTGATCCGGAGTTGATAAAAAAAAAAAACTGTTGTTTAGGAAACGTCAAAAAATTTAAATATTTTATTTTCAGCATCACCATATGGGTTGAAGCTAGCATACACATCAAACGACGGGTGGGGCTCAGAAAAGATAGATGAACCAAAAATAATACAAGAAAAATAGGAAACCAAAAGGACCACAATGGCATTTACCCTTTGGCGGGGACTCTCTCTCTCTCTCTAGAAAATATTGTTTGGTTTGGTGGCGAGTGGATCTTGACCAGGAGACACCCAAAAAAGTAATAATAAAAAAGAAACTAAATAAGCTCCCTTTAAATTTCCTAACAAATTTAACAAAAAAATTTATTCTAGCTTTCAAAAATTTAATGATTCACAAATTCACAATGACTCCAAATGTGATTTTTGTAATGCTTCCGAAGATTTGAACATTTTTAAGTTTTTAACATAACATTAAACGAGAATCTCATTCCAAGCTCTAAAACTTAAAGAGACAAAAGCTGACAATTCAAAAGTAAATTTCATGCTTCCAAAAACGACTTTATTTTCGAGGCGAATTGGAGAAATTGATTTTGTTTTCCTCATAGGTATTATAGTTCATGTTATAAGGAACCAAGATGCGTGGGAGACCATACGCGCAATCGGAATTGGTCGCCCTGTAACCTGTACGTTTTTTCCATAAATGAGGGCCGATGGTCGGTGGGGGGATGCGCGACTTGCATGGCTGTCGAACGCGTTTTCTTGAATTTCGGCAACATGGACACCGACACAACGGGAAGAGATGTTTTCAGAGCGAGTTTCGATCCGTTCGGTGTGCCACTGCCACCCAAGATTTTGCTGAATTCATGTGGACAGCGTAGCTACTATTTCCATACCATTTCTTTTTTCGTAGGATAATTAAAATCGTTGTTTATAGTTCTTTTTTTCTTTTTATACCATTTCCCTTTAACTTAATGTTAAGATGCCAACGTGAATCAAATTAGAGAAGTCTTATATTAGAGAATTTATATGGTCTGAAGTGGTTAATATGTTCTAGCTAGCTCATATTTTATTAGTTTAAGTTTTTTAGTGAAGATTAAGTCCAATTTGATACGATGACGAGAAAGAATTTTGTATTTTTTTAAGAGGTTATCTTTTTGTTTCGTTCATTCAAATCTCAACACTATACCTGTTCATGACCGTTTAAGTAATGAACTCGGCTATTACATGTTCATTGATCCACCTGAAAGTTGATCACAAGTGCAAACGAAGCCAGTGTACTGCATGCTTTCGGTACATGAGAGAGAGGTGGCATCCATCTCACCTGGAGGTGCATCCAAGTTGGGCTCACATGCATTAAAAGTGAGTCTCGAAGAACTTTTCACACAAAAACGCTCCGTATTGATATATTTTTGCTGTCAAATTTTGGAGGAGATCATTATTCACAAAGTCTTACATTTATTATATGACGGTCAATTTAATCATAAATTTTTCAATTTCATAAATTTAGTCCTAAATCATTTGATAATTTGCCAATGTAGCTCTTTGGGCTAATTTTAGCCAAAAATTGCTAATGTGGATGTTGGTATTCTTACATGGCAAGATGGGTAATGACAAGGATGATTTTTGCAATTCTTTTAAATTTTTTGAATCTTTTTTTTTTTATTCATAATTTTCTTTCCTTTCTTTTTGCCATTTTCTTTTATTTCTATTTCCCTCCACTAATCATTGGGGCTTCGACGATGGTTAGCGGAGGTCACTAGCCATAGGTGAGGGCTAAGATGCCCTCATGGGTCACAAGTGAGTTTTTGTGGAAGACAATGGCATGGCAACCCTTGCCTGTGGCAAGCGACCTCCATCGGGCATCATTGAGGCTTGGCAAGCAGTGGAGGGAAATGGAAAAAAAAAAAAATATAGGAAAAGAAATGGAATATAATAATTCAATTTTTTTTTTTAAATTGCAAAATCATCCACATCATTAATTAGTTTAAGATCAAATTGATCAAATTAAAAAGTTTAAAATTGAATTGTCATTGTACAATAGATTTAAGTTTTTATGAATAATTTTCTCGATTCCAATGCACAAGAAATATTTGCCGAGATTTTGACTTTGAATCGAGTGATCACTTTATTACTCATATTCAAATTTTGTTATATTGCTAAACGTTTATATTTTTTTTTTTGTCCGACTAAACTTTTTTATTTTTTGGTCGGAATTATATTGCTAAACTTAAAACGTAATCTTTCGACTAAAAATGCAAGCTGTTCAAAATTCTACGTTAGCTTGGGTTAACACTTTGAATTACTCTTACTCGAAAATCCCATTTGCTGACATCCAAAAAATGAACAATGGCCATTTGGGGTTTAGGGATATGATAACCTTCAATGGAACCATGCTGGGGAAGCAAAGCTTCAAGGATAATACAAAAGCCCACAGCTCTATGGGGTCAACTTATGAAGGGTCTATATCATCCTCAATGCGACCCTCGATTATGTGGGCTGTGGGTAATGGAGAGAGCATCAAGATAAGAGAGGACGAATAGTTCGAAAGGAGATTGATCGGGCGACCTGCTAGCCAAGGGGAGCCTAGCATGGCTCCCGATTTGATAGATAAAGAGGCGTTGAAATGGTTAGAGCAAATCTTACGGGCATTTTTTAAAAGAGACTACATAGGAAATTCTTGCTGTTCCTCTAGATTCTCAATTTACAGAGGATAAGTTGATGCAGTCAGACTCTGGGAATTTCACTGTGAAAAGTGTGTACGACGAGAACAGACAGAAACAAGCGAAACCGGATGTTAACATGGCCTCCTCCGCTTTTCAAGTACCGCGTGCTCTTTGGACCAGAGTACGGCAAACCCAGGCAGTACCCAAAATTAGGTTTTTCCTTCGGAGTATTTGTCAAAATGCTATTTCTATCAAGGATGATTTATGCAAGAGGAGAACTGTACCTGATCCTATATGCAATTTGTGCAACCAGCAAACCGAGACTATTAGACATGTCTTTTTGCTATGTCCCTGGACGAAAAAAGTTTGGTTCTACCCATCCCCAAAAATCGACATCTCAAACACTGGGCTTTCAAAAGTAGAGGAATGGCTGGTCGAATTCAACCATACCTCAGTTTCTTTTGAAGCAACTGCTCTCCTAGAAACCTAATCCATTTTCAACCGCGATATGAGGAGTATTTGGAGTTGAAAGGATATCGATCCGATATGTAAGAGAGGTGTTAAGTGTAGATCAACCAAGATGTAATATAAGTGCTCTTATCAATGATGCTTGAGCCTGAATAAGACTACTTTTTTTTTTTTTTTTTTTAAATCTTTGTCTATGTAAAGTGAATCAAGTAACGAATTGGGTTGTCAAAACGTCGTACCTTTTAATTTAGACTAGTCAAACACGTAGTTAGTTCAAGTAGAAAATGACCCAACCCAAATTGACCAATTTAATCCATTTTGACTCATTTTCATGTAATGTAAATTTAATGATCTAACATATCCACCTCGTACCCAACGCATATTCAACCCCATTATTATTGATAAAAAATTTCAATATTTAATCAAAAATAGGAATTTTTTTTACTTAAACTAAGGTGAAAGCGAGGAAAACTAAGGTAAAAGCGAGGATTAAATAGAGATTAAAGAGATTCATCAAAAACATTTTGACCTAAATAAATCGTGAATTCATTTAACATTCATATTATTCTTGACTTTACCATTCTAAATTCATCTATCAACCATTTAGTGAATATACTAATCTTTATAACAACTTAGCCCATTAAAGATGGGTTAGGAAATATGTGTATTTGACAAGTCTATTCAAGTTGGACTACCCAAATTCCCTCCAGCCCTTTGAACTCTTAATTTTTTCGGTCGAATTTGAACTCTAATCTGTTCTGAAGCTTTTCTAATGTATGATCAAACTTGAGATTTATGAATGAAAATAATCTGTATTACTACAACAACAACAGAAAAGAAAAAAAAAAAAACTAATCCCTATGTCTAAGACATCTGTATTTTGTATTCAAATCATATCACGGGAGAACAAACCCAATTAACCTCTTTCCTTGACTTACTCAAAATGACTTCGACCCCTGATTACGCGGGTTCCACGCGGGAACCACACGATCAACCGTCGACCCACACGCGATCAAACTGCCACGACGACCTCGGTCGATGGAGAGTGGGGGTCCGACGGTTGAATGAGTCAACGGTCTTCGTTCGTAGCTTCGGTCGTGTTCAACGGTAAAGGCCGGAACTTCCGAAAGGGCAAGTAATAATTACAGACAGTCTGCCATGAAGTGAGGACTGGGAACGAGAGAAAAGATGGACAAGAAGAGTCCAAGGCTGTCTTCATTAAGGTTCGTGCTCTTCTAGAAAGTAGAAACGACCAGGCTCCGTAAGGTCTTGAAGAGCCAACCACCCGTAGAAACCAGACGCGAGAGAGATTTAAGCAACTGATGACTTCGGGTAGCTCGTATACAGCTACGAGACGCATTGGGCCGGAGGAGGTCCGGCGGCTACTCCGACGTGGGCCGGAGCTGTTAGATTGTTCCGGGATTGTCCTTCGGCACAACCTTGTTTATATAACAAGTCTTAATGCATTATCACCGCACGATTTATAAGCAAACCAGTCGATTCTCGTATAGGACTCAAGAGCAGCAATGAACAATTTGCACTACAAAGCGCCAAAAGCTATCGATACCGTCAAAAGGTGACACTAAACAAATCTACTATTATTTACTATTAATACTGCTAGCGGTTAAGAGCAACGCCGAGCGCCTAAATTCCAAAACTAGACTCAATACACTGCCATCTCACACCGTCAGTGCCTCTTGCAAATTCTACTCTACGGCCGGACCTCTCCGGGGCGGAATATCCGGCGGTATCACCGGCGGAGGCACATAGTCCGGTGGCTTTGTCGGCGGTTGATGGATTCCTTTGTCCTCATTTGGTCGAGGCGGTGGCACTTCAGGCTCCGGTGGAGGCTTATGGGGAGTTGGCGGCGACGGCACCGGAGTGATTGGAACATCCGGCATCGAAGGGAACCGAGATGGAGCTTTGCCGGGGGAGTCCGGCGGGTCGGACGGGTCGTGTAGCAGCAACCAAATTGATCTCGTGGCAATTAGTTTCCTCGAGGCAATTACTTTTCTGAGTGAGTTGGATGATGTTGGTGCTGAGGGAGGAGGCATCTTTATGGCGCGGCCGGCGAGCAATTCTGTGGGCGGCGGAACGGTGGTGATTCCGGGAAGGACTAGGTGATTCCGGGAAGGACTAAAGTAGGAAACCGAGCAGGCGGTGGGGAGACACTTGTTCGTTTGCATTCACGCCATGTCATACAATGCCCCATGACACATCACACGCTACGCTACGTCACCTATGACGTGTCACCGCTAATGGAGAAAGTGTCATTGCCCTGCCCCCAATGATGACGTGGCTTATATTCGTTTTAAAATGAAGATCCTAAATTTCTGGGCTTCCCACAAAAAGACTCATGCACTTTTGGCCCTAAATACTATTTAAGGTTCTGGATATCCAATCAATCTAGATGCAGTCAGAATTGATTGAGCGATACTCCTTTGATTTCAAACTCAATTGTTGCATTGAATTGACCGAAGTTACAAATTTAAGGATAATCTACGAATGAAATGTGCGAGGAATCAATGGTCAAACGTCCGCAATATTTAATGTGACACTTCATAGTCATTTGTGCTAAATTTGAACATAAAAGACCAGCTATTCGCACCTCCATTTTTGGCCAAACAGCACCATGCAATCAAAATTGATCGAAAGTTTTAACCAAAAGATTCGATATGTGAAAAACTAGATGACAAAATATCATAAATGTGGGCAATGTTTATATCAAGAATTTCCACAAACCCAATAAACAGATCTCAAGATATCATTACTTTATAAGAAACTTCTATATCATGACTGATTGATAATTAAAGTGAAGAGAAGAGAAGGATATGAGTGTAATTGGATTTATTAAGAGAAATCCGTATGCTCCGAGTGCTTAAAAAAGCCATAAAAGCAGCGAAATCTATAAATTCGTATTCACCTTTGGTCTTCATTATCAAACTCAGCCCAGCTACTTGGTTGGATGCGATCTTTGTCACAAGCCAAAGCAAGACACCATTACCTCATTCCAATGTGTCCTCGCAACATAACGTTATCCAACATCCTCAGCATCATCTTTATTTTGTCAAGGCAAGGAAAGAGAACATCTACAGCCGAGACATTTCCAGTTGAAAGCATACTTGCATATGTGTAATCAGCATGCGTCGATGCAGAGCAATCACAAAAAAAACCATCTGCGATCATCAACAGTTGACAGATTCCACTTATCAGCCAAGAAACATGGTCAAGTAATGCTCACTGAACCAGTACGTAATCTCTAGTTGGTTCAGCTCTATTGCCGATTGGTGGGGAAGCCACGCCAAAGCGAGAGGGGAGAAACCTTTTTCCATAAATGGGATTCAGCCTCGGAATACTCTCAGACTCCCAGCTGCCACCCTTAGCAAAGCCAAACAGTGGCGTAAATCTTTCTTCTGCAGTTGCCCTAAAGATACTTCCTCACATGAACATCCTAGCACCGGCGTGTTATATCCAATTTCGAGAGAGGGAAGCTTCAAGATTGATCAAACTACCATCTAAATAGAGATATAGACCGGCTTCGCATGATTGGTGGTTCCCGTTTTGTTGACTCTGCTCTTGGAACAATTCTGGAGCGAGGAATCAGCGGCAATGTGGAAGACATGGACCGTTGGCTGAAAGTCATTTGGATCAAACACGTACTAGGAGCTATCCAATAGGAGCTTTTTTCGTTTTATATGGGAACTTGTAAGACGAAACCTTATTTTTTCTTCTGAAAGTGTGTCGATTTCCATTGGTTTTGGTAATGGCATAAAAAGACATGGAGTTACAGAAGGATGGCATGAAGCTGTAAGCATATCTTTTGTTCTACCTCCTGTAATCATGGTCTCTGCGGGGTATGATTTCTTGTCATGCAAGCAGTATGATTGGTTTCATATAGAAAATGACGTAAGAGTCAATGTCCTTCGGTTTGTCAATTTAAAATATCGTTGTGGGAGATATCATCTGTCTGAATACAGGACAACGAGTTCCAGCAGACGGACTGTTCCTAGAAGGGCACCCTTTCTTGCTCTCTGGCACAAAAGTCGGTGACAAGTTTTGGCCAGGATGCTAGTAACATCTGTCGGTGTGACCTCAAAATGGGGAGCACTGACAAACTCATGTAGTCATCACAGAAGTGAGGAAACGCCTCTGCAGGCTCAGTTGAGCAGGCTCATCTCTTCACTAGGAAAAGTCGGCGTGGCAGCTGTTCAGGTAATTTTTCCCAGTTCATGGATACACTACTTCACAGGAAGTAGACAAGGTGAGAAAGGCAACGCAGTCCTTACCCACAGCGATATAACTTCTGGTAATGTCTTACATTTGTTGGTTAGGAGGCTCGCCACAGCAATGGCAAAGCTACGGTTGCTAGTGCCACTTAAGGCCTGCCGGAATCTCTCTTGTTCATTCAGCCGTAATCTCTCTTGTTCATTCTCGCTCATGAGCTGAAGAGAATGATGCTTGCTAAGGGGATGCTGAGGAATCTATCCTCCGGTCAGATCATGAGCTCGGTCACCACCAGTTGCAGGGACAGAGCAGGCATACCGATGCTGGACATTACGAAGATAATGTAGTTTCGGCTTAGCCAATTTTACTCGGCAGACACAAATTGCTCTGCCCATCCGCACGTACTCAATCTGATTCAGGTAGGAGCTGCTTCGGACACAACAGGAAGCATTTGCATTTGTCTTCGAAAGTTGAGCTCGAGCTTTCATGTAGCCCAGCGGAGAGCAATTCTTTCTTCGGCTGTCGGAATCTTGCACAGAGACATTGAGGCAATAAAGAATAGTTATACCGTCCTTCCCATTAAAGCCTTCACTTCGAACTGGCAACACGGTAAGTGAACCAGCTAAAAACAACGTACATGGCACAGTTCACGTACATTTGAACGGAGATGCTGAGTTTACACCGTGAATGTGCTCCAAGTATTATAATATTTCTGGCCCTTCGGTGAATCTGGATGATCAATAAAGGATGATCTTCCAGCAAATTATTCGTGTGGGTATATAGATAGTAGTTTTGAAAAATTAGCGGCCATGTATATACAGAGAACACGAGTTGTTCATCCGCTTAAAAATGAGAAAAAAGGCTGATTTTCACACAAACTAAACTAGTCGTTTCTTGAAAACAGGACTGCCAGTAATGTCGGAATCAAAAAGGAACTATATAGGCAAAAATTATAGTAAATTAAGATACATACAGATCATACATCATTACGGCTATGGATAGCTAAAATGGCAAATGTAACCTCATATTGGAACGTGAGTTTCATTCTGCAAATTTTCTCCATGACAAGTATTTGATGAAACAGAATTGTCATTTCAAGGTACAGAAGGCAAATCAAAAAGGATCAATCTACAAATTTGTTTGGTTACAGAGGAGACCCATCCAACTCCAGCAAATACATAAGAAAACTGGAGATTTCTCTTTGTTTTTCAACTAGGCACCTTACCGGTGACCCTCTGAGCAATCCAGCCAAGACCGTCGAAAAGCCCATCGCCTGTGAGGGCAGAACAAGCTTGAATGTGCCAATCATGGTTCTTGATGCTGTGAAGAGAGAGTGCATCCGTTATTTCTGCTGGGGTCATGGCATCTTTCAGGTCTTGCTTGTTTGCAAACACCAACACCACGGTCTGCTGAAGTTCCTCACTTGCTAGCAACCTGAATAGTTCATCCTTCATAATGGAAATCCGTGCTCTGTCAGTGCTGTCTATCACTACAATAACAGCATTAGTTCCCCGATAGTATGTGGCCCACGATGTCCTTAATCTTTCTTGCCCGCCAAGATCCCAGACCTGATAACAAGCATAACCACAAGGATAGCAAGATCAGTTCATTGACGGACCAAATTTGTTAAACCAATGCTTTTCTACTAATTCAAGAACATTGGCCACCATAAAATCTTCTTAGTACATGAGCTGTCTAGTAACTTATATGTCCAGCTAAATCCGACGGATGCGCCATGAGACCAAAATCACTTGCACATGTTAGAGTATCTATTGATTCCCAGTCAACCTTCCTTTATACTCATGACTCATCTACCCTCCAACATATTTCTCACTAACAAACTGAGATATATTCCAGCACCATTTTGTTTGAAAAATCTTAATGACTAATCCATGAATTATTTCTTCATAATCAGACTAGTTTTGATTAGTGAAATCGCAAGATGACAGAGAAACAAATATATAACAGAATGGCATGATTGACTCTCGTGTGAAATTATTGGCTTGAACTGGCTCTACCAAGGATGCTAAAGTAGTATAATCAAAACATACAGAGGACTATCTGAAATTGCTGAGACAACGTATTGAGGAACAAAAGCAGATTATCACAATCCAAAGTACCCAAGTACTGCCACCATCCAAGCACCTTAAAAATGATGCATCAAAACAGAAATGCAGCATACAACACAATGAAGGCAGCATGCGTTGCGAGTACCTAAGATGAACAATCATCAGGAGTTTGACAACTAACCAACATAGGAACAAGCCATCTTATTAGATAGAACATCAATTTGCAAATGAAGCTGTATTTCAGCAACAAAACCCTATTGCCAGAGCCTACATTATTTCGACCATATGGTAGAAAGAACTCTTTTAATCAAGAACCTTAAGCAAAAGAGTTGTCCTGGAGGCAAGACAAGCTATGATATTCTGCAATTACTGACACGACATCCAAATCTCTAACAAGCAAAGGCGAGAGAAGTTTCTGTGAGCTTCAAATCTTTAATTTAAGCGATTCAAGCAACAGTCAACAAAAAATCAAGGCTCCACGGCCCATCAAATAAAGCCATCACCACAGAAAAACACATACATCCATAATCAGAGGGTCAAGATCAGGACTGAAATCACAAAGTTCAACCAGCCAATTAGCTAAACTAGGTAAAATTGCTCTTTTGTGTTCAAGTACAATCGCAACTCCAACAAAAGTAGACTCCCCTTATCACAGCAACCGATCGAAATGGCAGCCCATAAACTTAAATCATCTAAATCACACGGAACTCTGAATCCCAAACCCTAAGCACCGATGGCAGCACCGTCCAAGATCGCATTTTCCCACCACTAATCACCAGAACTCGCACACAACAACAAACGCGCGAAAGGGGTTCGTTATTACCGCACCTCGAATCGGATATTCTTGTAAACCACCTCCTCGACGTTGCTCCCGACGGTCGGGTGCGTCGTGACCACCTCCCCGAGGTGCAACTTGTAAAGGGTGGTCGTCTTCCCGGCGTTGTCCAACCCGACGACCACAATCTTGTACTCCTTCGCCGGGAACAGCATGAACCAGAACCTCGATATGAACGCCCCCATCCCCCTCTCGCCCGCAGAGCACCTGCAACCGTCCAAGCCCAAGAATCAGAAATTCACTCGAATCGCGAAGGGATTCAAAAGACCCAGCAAACGAATTTCGATCGGCTAACAAGAAGGGGAAGCACAGAAATCCATGGGACCGAACCTGAGATGGGGAAGAATTAGGTCAGTAAGGCGGTCGTCTCCTCGGGTGGCGGAGGGGGAAAATCGCTTCTTTAGGGAGGTAATCGGCAATCGATCCGTGGAATTTTTAGCTAAGTATGTTTCAGATCGCGATCGGTCTGCTTTTTGTTCTGGCAAAAAGAGCTAAAAGAAGGCGAGAGGAGAGAGAGAGAGAGAGAGAGGAGGAGGGTTTGAGACCGTCGTGAGTTTTGACGTTTGCGGAGGCGGTGATGATGACTCGGACATCAGCGGGGGCGTGACGGGGAGTTGACTGGGCCCCACCCCCTGCCCGTGGAGATGACGTGGCGCGCCACGTGACCCATCGAGTTCGTGTGTGTTTAAGCCCGAGGCTTCGCTTTGGAGTCAGTCATCCATATCTGAAATTTCCGGCCTAGCTGAATTGATGAAAATATTTAGAATTAAATGATAATAGTATGATAAGTTTAGGATTTTTTTTCTTTACCTAACATAATCTCGTTAGTTCCTTAAAGTCCGTGAAAATCTGTTCACCCACCGAGGCAGGCGGGAGAAGCCAGGATCCGCTTCCGCATCTCCAGAAGCATATCCTCGTCAATAGTTTCCAATTTAAGGTTCGCCCAAAATAAACAGAAAAAGGAAACCTAGAAAGCGAAAAACCAAAAAACCAAAAAACGAAATCTCACGCAAGTCCTAAAGTCTCGAAAAGAAAAGGCGGGGGTTGATCCGACCGCCCCCATCGTTCGGGGCCCCACGCTCCCCCTTGGCTCGATCCCCTCCGAATCAGTCCAATAGCCACGCGCCGCGTGGCTCGAGGCCCGGCGGGATCCTGCCGCGCGTTCGTCTTTGCTCTTTCCGCCCCCTCGTCGGGGGGTCGTTTTGGGGCGAAACGGCGCGCCCTCCGAACGCACGCTTTTCCTTCCAAAACGACACTCGTAAAGCTCCAAAACGGCCGAGGAAGCGCTTCTCCGTTCTCTCTCTCTCCCCCTCTTCGGAAACTCCGCCACTGTCCCCGAAAACCCATTAAAAACTCCGCCTTTGCTCCCGTCGTCTCCACTCTCCTCCTCCTCCGCGGCAATCACCACCGCTTCCGACCCGCCGCCGCCGGAGATCGAGCCATGTCGGCGCAGTCCCTCCAGTTCTTCACCGGCTCGCCGAGCGTGGCTTTCCTGAGCAAATCCAACCACCACCCCAGGTCTTCCTTCCCCGCCACACTCCGCCCCTTGCCCGCCGCCGCCTTCTCCGGTCTCTCCATCAGAGCCTCCGCCTCCGCCTCCGACGCCAACCCGCAGTCCCCGTCGGCCCCGCGCGTCCTGGTGTCCGACAATGGGGCCGGAGCCGTGATTTCGCGGCCCGCGTCCGCCGGCGACGCGGCGGCCATCGAGGTGGACGCGGTGACGGAGGCCGAGCTGAAGGAGAACGGGTTCCGGAGCACGCGGCGCACGAAGCTCGTGTGCACCATCGGCCCCGCGACGTGCGGGTCGGAGCAACTGGAGGCGCTCGCGGTCGGCGGGATGAACGTGGCGCGGATCAACATGTGCCACGGCACGCGGGAGTGGCACCGCCGCGTCATCGAGCTGGTCCGGCGGCTCAACGAGGAGAAGGGCTACGCCGTCGCCATAATGATGGACACGGAAGGGAGCGAGATACACATGGGCGATCTCGGCGGGGCTGCTTCTGCGAAAGCCGAGGTTCGTTTGTTCTTTCGTTCCGACCGAATTTGCATTCGTGGAAGATTGTGATACCTCGGGTTCCAGGAGAAAAGGAAGGGACTTGATGAAAACTACGTTTCTGTTTTTGTTAATTTTCATTGTTCTCCGTATAGCGCAACTCAATTGCAAAAAAATCTGTGAGGAATATTAAATTGCATGATGCAAAGGCCTTTACCAATGTATCTAAGTGAACTGGAACTGGTTATTATAGCTTATGCTTGATTTATCATTCAATCATGAAACCCTACCAATTAATGCACGACACTCGATAGCTATCTGATGATAGATAACATTTCTCCAATTAAATGCCGAGTCAAGGGCAAGACGGGAGCTATGCCGTCCTCTATCGTAATTTACACCCAATTTGTGTGCATCATACTTGAAATTGCATTGGTGCTGATTCAATGCTAGGGATTTTTGTTTTTGTTTTTCATTTAATAGGATTTAGTACAGACTGACTAGGAAACTGAGTTTTGCTTATGTGTGCTTTTGTGCTTGTCTTGGGTGCGTGCTTTGTAGGAACAATGTGGTTGTTTTTGCTTTCTTATGTTAGGTTCGGTTGTTCTTACAATGTTAACTGCTTGTATTTGTGGAATGAAATTTTATGGCGAACGATGGTCTCTTTTTTGATTGATAGTTCTTATCTTTCGCCTTGGGCAAGCTGCTTATCCTGTGTACAGGGCTTTTTGGGGGTAATGAAGATCACTTTATTGAAATAGAACCAAGTTAAATACTCACACAGAAAGTATACATTACGAAGTAGTAGAGGAAGGATATGGAAAAAACAGGACAACTGAGATAAATATCGAAAGGAAAAAGCCAAACTAGAAAGCAGTCTAACCAATAACATGGCCAAGAGCAGTTATCTTCTGATATATTAATCCAAACTGTGGCACTACTGTGTTTTCTGTGCCCTTCAAGCCGGTCAAAATTGCATTTTTTATGTAGTGGTGCACAATTAGACCTTTTACAGTGGCTAGTGCAAGAGATTCTGCCTGGATGTAAGTGATTGCTTGTATACCTAGAGGAAAGAATTAAACTTGAAATGTGATCCCATGAGATAACAGTTGGATTGAAATAGTTCTGCAGAGAACCGTTATAATCTTTTCCTGTTGCAGTTTTTGTGGCAGATTGCATTGCTTGTAAAGAGAATTTTCTTTAACCGATTGTGCTTTTGTCAGGATGGTGAAATATGGACTTTTAGCGTTAGGGCTTTTGATTCCACTCTCCCTGAACGAACCATCATTGTGAATTATGATGGTTTTGCTGAAGGTAATGACTTATAAAAAATCTTGTTAATTAAAGAAACAGTAGTTATTTCTATGAGATGGTGCACTGCTTACTGTATTTTTGTTTCGTCAATCTGCTGAATTTCACAGATGTGAAGGTTGGGGATGAACTCCTTGTGGATGGTGGAATGGTGAGGTTTGAAGTGATTGAGAAAATTGGTCCAGATGTTAAATGCCAATGTACTGATCCCGGACTTTTGCTTCCGCGTGCTAATTTGACTTTCTGGAGAAATGGTAGTCTAGTTCGGGAACGTAATGCAATGCTTCCGACAATTTCTTCAAAGGTTTACCTCTGTCTTTATGTATTTGTTACATGCTGACTTATAATGTTGAAAACTGAAAAAGAATAAGTTAACATCCAAATATTTATGCCAAACAAAATGTTGATCCCTTTTTTTGATGAACCTATGTTGAACTTGTGTTTAGGACTGGCTGGACATTGATTTTGGGATCGCCGAGGGTGTTGATTTTATCGCGATATCATTTGTCAAGTCTGCTGATGTTATAACTCATCTTAAGAGTTACATTGCTGCTCGCTCTCGTGATGCGTAAGAACATATACCTTGCCACTCATTTATAGTGTATTAGTTTTATGTAATTTGTATTGTAAAGGGCCAATTGTGTGTCTTGTTCACTCAAATATGCAGGGACATTTCTGTCATTGCAAAGATAGAGAGTATTGACTCATTGAAGAACTTAGAAGAGATCATTCTAGCATCAGATGGAGCTATGGTTGCCAGAGGCGATTTGGGTGCTCAGATACCACTTGAGCAGGTCCCGTCAGCTCAACAAAGAATTGTTCAGGTCTGCAGGCAGCTTAATAGACCAGTTATTGTTGCTTCTCAATTGCTTGAATCTATGATTGAGTACCCTACACCAACTAGAGCCGAAGTTGCCGATGTTTCAGAAGCAGTTAGACAGAGAGCCGATGCTCTGATGCTCTCTGGTGAGTCAGCCATGGGTCAGTACCCAGAGAAGGCATTGACAGTCTTGAGGAGTGTCAGTGTGAGAATAGAGAAGTGGTGGAGGGAAGAGAAACGCCATGAAGCTATGGAACTTCCACATATAGGATCTTCATTTGCAGACAACATTTCGGAAGAGATATGCATTTCTGCTGCCAAGATGGGTGAGTAATTGTGGCTTAGCTCTTCTTTACAATTACTTTCAAAGCTTGGCAAATGAGGGCATACATTCTAGAAAAAAAAGTGAAGGCTGTAGGACTTGACTCCAAAGAGACATCCATGACAGCAGACTTTTGGCAGATGTCGTGTTTAGGGCATATAATTATTCTTCGTGTCTTAAATTAATATCAAATGTCATGGCTGTTCTCCATTGAAAGATAGGACATTTATAACTCTGCTTTGCTTCTGATTGCTGAAGTTCCCGTGAAGCTTAAGTGAAAACTCTGCCCAAATATAACTTGGAGGGGATAACTGTTCCATGTCATCAGATGTTGGTCTAAGTTGTTGCATTACTCTTTTGGCATTCTTTAGTGATACTTCATGTTGTCACAAATTCTGTTGTGCCATTATCTGTTTTGTTCTGGGACATAGTTGACAATTGTAGTGTTGTGACCATTGAAACTATACCTATGTCTTTTCCGCAGTTGCGAAGAGACGCTTTTCTGGTTCTTCATGTCTAATATATTTTATTATTTGATATTGCAGCTAACAATTTGGGGGTCGATGCACTTTTTGTCTATACAAAATCCGGTCACATGGCATCTCTCCTCTCGCGATGCCGACCTGACTGCCCAATTTTTGCTTTCACAACTACAACATCAGTGAGGAGGCGTCTGAACCTTCAGTGGGGTCTGATACCGTTCAGATTAAGCTTCTCTGACGACATGGAAAGCAACCTCAATAAAACATTCTCTCTTCTCAAGGCCAGGGGGATGATCAAATCGGGTGATCTTGTCATTGCTGTTTCCGACATGTTGCAGTCTATTCAAGTCATGAACGTACCCTGAGGAGTACTCATTTTCCATGTGAGTAAATTGTGTTAAGCGGTAATTCTGGATTATGATGATTATCAGAGTTTCAACAACGGGTCGTGGTCAAGAAGTTCCTTTTCAGATTTTGGATCATCCTGCTTCAGATTGGTATGCATTTGAGCCTGCGGCTGGTTCTGCAATCTCCTGCTTGGCTTTGAGCTGCTGACAATGCTCAGTAGAGATCGTGATAAGGTATCTGTCCTGATTGCAAAGTTCGCGCACGAAGTTGGAGCTATTGTTTCCATTTTTTTTCCCTGGTCTGATAATACCGGACAATGCAAGACTCTTTTTCGCTTGATTATTGAATACTGTACCTTGGGATCCTAAACTAAGCATTGCTATCTGCAATAAATGAACCTACTATGGCGATACGGTTGTAGACTTGTAGATGCAATATGAGGTTTCGAGAGCATGGAAGAGAATGTTGTGTCAGTGGTGGGTTTGAATCTTTTATGTGAACCATAGCTGAGAAGAGAACTTGAGGAAGATCCAAACGTCCTTCGGACCAGACTAGACTCTAATACTAGGAAGTAGGAACACGCTGAGAAATCTCTGTAGCTGAGGCTGCAAGTGTTTGAAATGGAGTCCGATCGTCCCTTTTTTCTCTTCGTGTTTGCATTCCACCATGTGATATAGGAAAGGTTATCGAGCAAACTGCGGTCACCATATTTAAATCACCAGGTTAGGGTCTTTTATGACGCTTAAAGTCTTCAGCTGATGCAGATGGCATGTAGGCAGATATTAGTGGTTACTTAACTAACTTGTACGGTTGAACTGAACTTAGAACTTTACCTTAAGCACACAAGGTCGCAAAATCTGCTAGCTAAGACAAAGCATGACCATATGGGAATACACGATCATCAACAGCAAGTAGTGCATGCTCCGAACTCTGACAGGACAACTGGTGGCAAAAAAAAACATAAAACAAGCACCGCCAAGAAAAACTTAAAAATTAATGTCTACGATGTCCAGGAGAGGCAAGGTTTATCATGGGCTTAGACAATGGGTTTCTCGCTTAAACTTATATATACAGGGAAGTGCACAATGATGGGCTTGCCACACATAGGGATCTAGAAATGTTTGAGTGTTTTCTTAAATAGTCCGTGATTGTTTTTTTTTTTTTTATTAGTGTTCCATGTAGATTTGGTTTGTGTAAAGCAACCACCTTTTCATGATTCTAATTATTAAGCTTTATCAATTTGTGGGGTCAAAATGAAGTATGAATCCTTCCAATTTTGCTTGATTGTATTATCTTTGGAGAGATCCGATAGGGGGCAACCTTTAGTTTTTGGCCTAAAGAACATTGCATAACAGAGAAGCCTTGACCTACTTCAAAGTTGTAGAAAAGAACCAGTGAAAGCAAGAGCTCTGCCATATGCAACACGATTCATTTCGGCGAGGACAAATAGGATGCACCATTCCCCCACTGCGTGAAGGGTGCGTTTGGAGATATGTCGACGACCAAAGTTACTTGCACTCTATCTCCTTATTATTCTGCATTGATTTATGTAGTTCACGTTTTGCTCTCGCGTTCTCTATCTCCAACAACTTTTGCAATGTTCAGTTGATTCCATGCGCTTGATTGCTCATTGACAGAAGCGGACATTCATGGACTTTGGAGATGTTGTTTTCCACAAGTTGGGCATACGAAGTTGTTATACAAACCCGTGCGGCAATGATCATTCATCACGTGCTACAAGGTCAACATCAAGCTGTACCAGTCATTGTCTGTTTTGCATTCACACGAAAACTCCTAAAGTTTTCTATCATCAGCATCATGATAACCTTTTATTTGACTTGAGTAATTGACTGTTGGTTTGGAATATAGCGAATCCTAATCCGAATAGGATTGTCTTCCTCTCATATTAAACTTGTGGACCATGCCTATCATCCTATGGATGAAACCTTAATTGATACATGTGGAAGTGGGTAGTTTGCCTATATTTATGGGGATTATTAATCCACCTACGAGCTAAGGATAGTTCGTGTCCAGAGAAATTCATACATTTGATACATTGCTGATTCTCTTAGGCAAACTAATAACTTTTAGGGTTAATACTACAAAAACTTTAAATTGGTGTATTTGTGATAATTTTGGATCGATAGAAACTCCAGATTGGTACGCTAGCGACATATTTATCCATTGTTAGCTTCCGTAAAAATTTTACCATTAAATGTTGAGTTAGATAATATGTGATAATAACTCAATTCACATGAAAATCCATATCGGTTTGGGATAATCACAAGTGTATTATTTTGAGATTTTTTATGATAGATATATCAGTTTGGGGCTTTCGGCGACCCAAAACTTAATATAAGGTAAATTTGTCACAGACATATTAGTTTGAGGTTATTCATGGTATTAATCCTAACTTCTACGTTATCCATGAAAATTAACTTTGTGTTTTACTTTTGACATGTGAATGCGTACATCACACATGATGTGTATTGACATGCAAGTTTTATCAACTAGGAAATATAATACTGTATTTTTTTTCGATTGGAGGCATTAATCAATACCGTCACCAACTTAGCGAACGATTCTGGGCATTAAGAGGGTTTGAAGACCTGAGTAAGGCACTCATACCTTATAAAATTCCCCAAGATTATTTTCTCACTTAAACTATCTAGCTTTTTTTTTTTTTTTCTTTTTTTTTTGGAAAGGGCGAAGTGCTCAAGAATTCTCACTAAATTTATCTACGCATATCAACTAGCAACAAACCTATAACATGTCCTGATCTTAATGCCTGTTGAACCTTTTAATTTAATTTAATTTTTCCAGTTCATGATTTGGTTTAGAAGTCACACAAGCGATTTTGATCACTTAGAGACATAGACAAGTAGCGTAACTTGTTCAGTAAACTCCGATTTAGCAGTTCTATAAACCTTGTCTAATCTTTGGAGCTATCGTATTTTTTCTATATATAAAAGAACCCTTTTTTTTGTGTAAATATATGAAAATCATTAATTAGATGAGGTACAAAAGCTTAGGGGAATCCCCTAGCATTTCAAAGAGACTAATTATGTGAGAAGATGAAGGAAGGAAGCCTCCATATAGTAGCCAATTAAATATTTATCTAGGAAGGCCTACACTTTTGGTAAGGTGATACCTTACCTCTTACAACCTTTTGAATCTTAACCAATAGAAGATGAGGCTCAATCGACTTGTTTTGAAACTGTCTATGGTTGCATTATATCCAAATGCAATAGATTGTCACTAAGAAAGACAGCTTAAGGAGTCTCACCACCAAGCTTTTGCTCTTGGTGGCCTAATCATCCATTGAAGTTCTAAGTTCCATCCTCTTACCTAACGCCAAATTCCATTTTGTGCCAAAATACTATGCTATACACTACTTGTCCAAGTGCGCTCAAAGAATAAGTGATTTCCATCTTCTATACCGGTCATACAAAAATTACACTTAGTATCTATTGAAGACAACCACCGTGATATGGCTATTGTTGTCAATAGTCTATCTCTACAAAGAAACCAGTTGATAATATTATGCTTGCTAATACTGCCAATCCAAATTAATTGTTACTAGTCCACGGCCGCTCCCTATTGTCTAAATTCCTTGTATATCTCTTTGCAACAATATGTTTGACTAAAGATAATATGTGTCAAGGTAAGTCTTAGTTTGATAATATATCGCCAACTCCAAGCCATATTGCCCTTTATGTTGAGTTGCATAATAGGAGTACCTCTACATATAATATGATGAACCCAAACTCCCCAAGGAAGTGGATAGAAGGTTGATGAGGCTCCAAAGCATGCAACCCATCAACACTCTATTCTAGAGTTTCAAATCAAGCTATACTAGTCCTCCCTCCTTTTTTGGTGAGCATACTACATTCCATGCAACTTTGTGGGATTCATGCGTTTTAGCATTTCCTACCCATAAGAATTGCCTAATTTTATTTTCAATCTCGTAGATAGTTTGCTTTGGGAGGAGAGACATTTGCATCCAATAACTGCAAATAGATAAAAGTACCAATTAGGCTAATTGAAGTCTTCTTGCATAGCTGATAAGATTCTTGCCCCATCCATCTATTTTTTGGAATATCTTTTCCATTAGGACCTACTATTCACTAAGGGTGAGCATGGTCCGGGTTGGGCCGGTCCACCCCCTAACCCTAGGACCAGCTTGCACAATGCTTGTCCTCGATCTTTGGGACCGAGGACCGGACCAACCCTATGGGTTCTGTCCGGTTCCAGGATCAACCCGGGACCAACCGATAATTTTTTATTTCATTTTTTGTAATCTTTAAAAAAGCAATTAAGGACCGGACTGACCCAATGGGTTCGGTCCGGTTTTAAGGTCAACCTAGGACTAACTAATAATTTTTTATTTCTTCTTTTGTACTCCTTGAAAGGGCAACTGAGGACAATACTGACCCAATGGGTTCAATGATGAGCAAGGTCAGGTAAGAAAGGCAAGCGGTGATGGTGAAGTGGGGTGAGCGTCGAATAGAATGAGCATCGAATGTTGAGCAGGGAGTAACAAGCCAAGCGAGCATCAAGTGGTGAGCGGCACAAGTGACCCAAAGCGAGCGAGATGAGTGTCGAGTGGCGAGCGGAGAAGTTGTTTCTTTCGATTTTGGCAAATTGAAGACTAAGAGAACAAATAAGACAAAAGAGAACGAATACTAAAGGAAGATGTCATAAGGAGTTGTTTATACCTTTTTGGACTTCGTGAGGACTCCTTACAAAAACATTTTCCGTTTTTATAAATTATGACTATTGATACCGTAAAAGACATTAAAAATCTAAGTTATTAAAGAATAATGTAAAATTACTTGAACTTTTCACTAAATAGCTGTTTAATGCTGTTGACGCCGTTTATTTTAAGATTTTCTCTATACAAAAAAATTATATATAATATATTAAAATATATATATATATATATATATATATATATAAAAAAATATATATATATATATTTAGGGTTGGTCCAGATTGAACCGACCCAGAACTCTTAGGACCGAGGACCGACCCGCATAGTGCTAGTTTTGGAATTCTAGGATTAAAGACCGACCCAATCTCCTTGGGAATCGGACTGGGACTGGTAGGGTTGGGCCGGTCTAGGGTCGGTCCAAGGTTGACCTTGGACCGATGCTCACCCCTACTATCCACATGCATGAGCCTTCATGTAACAAGTGAGACACTGAGGTATCTAATGGGAAGGGTGCCCATGGATAAAGGTGTGTGATCCAATATAAGGAGTTTTTTTTTGGGTAAAGAAAAATATAAGGAGTTTTTTTTTTGGGTAACCCAGGAAACCTCGAAAGCCGACAGCCGGCGAAAAGAACCTGGGGCTAACGCAAGCTGGCCACCACACTCACGCCAGCAGTTAAGTCACCAAGTAACGCCACTGGGATTCGAACTTGGCACCTTTCGTGGGAGGCACAAAGCTCAACCCAAAGAAAAAGGATATGGCATTTGTTTGGGTTAAACCTAAGCCTAGTAAGAGCCGCAGAATCATCAAGTGCATCAACACGGCAAAGGGTGTTGTTCATAGAAGGTTCTAATTATCAAACTTGTACTTTGAAGAATAGAAAAAGAGAGGAAAAAATAAGCCAAATCTAGCAAAGTCGATAGAAATCGATCCAGCGCTGCAACCCATCCCACCAAGATTGTAGCTTGACAAATTCCCTCGAAGCTTGTAGTGGTTCACGATCATCGCTGACAGTGAGGGCATCGGGTTGAACAAACTGCAGTTCACAACGAGGATCGCTACGTCCTTGGCCTTGACCCCAGTCTTGGCCAGCAGCTGGGCGATGGCCCCGAACATGACTGCCTCAGCCTCCGCCCATGCTTCTGCCATGCACGGGGTTGGTGGGACCCGAAGCAGGGCCTCGGGAAGGTATGTCCGCTGCCCAAGCCCGGACCGCTCGAGGATCCGCCGCTGGAAAGCGAGATTCTCCTCGGTGAAGGCGGTTGTGAGCTCCGACTGCTCCATGAAGGTCTCGAGGTTGCATATCTGGGCCGGGCCGGGCTTGTAGCAGGCGAAGTCGACGAGGCAGACTTTTCTGGGTGGGGTCATAAAGTAGAGAGTGACCAGAAACACCACGAGCGTCGAGCAGAGCACGGTGGCGATGAGATTGCACCTGAGTTGGTCCCAGAGCTGGGCCAGGTCCCAGGCTGTGAGGGCTGAGAGGTCGGCAAAGGAGATGCCGATGAGTGGCACGAGGAGTAAATACATGGCGTTGGAGATGAGGTAGTGATAGCCGAGCTTCACGTACTTGAGCCGCACCGACAAGAGGAAGTTTGGGAGGTTGTGGTTCGATGGTCTGTCCGAATCTTGGCTTCGAGGTTCGACTAAGACGAGGACTGTTTGATCTCGGTTTTGTCGACCGATCTATTGATCGGCCACTTCTGCAGAAAAGACAAGATTGTTGCAGCTTCGGGGGTTTCTTTTGTGTCTTCTTCAGAGGAGTTTCCTAAAGAGTAACAAAGGACGAGAGCTTGGTGTTTCAAAAGCAAACGAAGGGAAATGGCAAAGAGAGAGAAGGATAGATCTTAGCAATGCATGGGGAAGATCGGCGAGTGTTTGGGGGTGGATTTAAAGAGAGTGCGTGGAGAGCATAAAGGAGTCATTACTATGCATAGTTTAACGATCTCTGTATTACCGTAAAAATAACATATTGTTGTGAATAGTAAATTCTTAAAGAAGTGAATCCACAATAATTTATAATTATCTGTTATTGTAAATTAAAAACCGTCTCCTAATCATTTCTGATTAATGTAGGTCAAATACTTTTCAAGAGATGAGAAGTTATATTACGTAGTTTGGTACATGTGTCCACCTAGTTTGTAGCAACCGTTGGATGATGAGGGCCGCACGTTGATTAAGTGGGAAATATATAATTTGCGATTACTTCAATAATGGTTTGCTCCGAAAGTTTGAGTTATCAAATTATGAAGTAGAAAATAGTTTAAAATATCTCGACAGTCTCTCGTGAGGGAATTTGGATTGCTAGGTTATTTTTCTCAAATTCGGGTTTTTCAAGTGAGAACTAGGTCAAGTAGTCTGGACAAGTTTTGAATTACACATCCTAAGATTTACAGTGATTCCTGAACCATCCCAATTGGATCTCATTTGATAGATTAACTTAGTTAAAACATAATCAGTCTTAATTTAGGATATAAATGAATAAGTGACCCTACTTGGTTCACTTCCTCTTGTGTAATTGATTGCGAATTAAGATCAAACGACCTAAGTGCATGGTTAATTTGATGCTTATGCATATGGTTACAAAAGATGAATGTATATGTGCGATGCATACTCGATGGCTAGCCTGTTGGGAATTGATTAGAACCGAACTAGGGGTTAATTAATATTGACATCATTATGCGAATACAAATGGTGGCCAATCATCATTAATCATTAATTAATGAAGCCTCGTCATTAAGAGGTTGGGGGTAGTCAAAATGCAAGAAAAGCAAAGGCTGATCCCGAGGCCATTTTTTGTTTGATGTGTGAATGTTGCTAATCTACTTGATTTGAGTGCATGTTATGCGAATGGATGAATGGGTTATATGGAAATGGACACCACCAGTGGTGACTATGCGAGGCAATCCATGGAGGAGGTGGTCGATAACCATGAAAACAGTGGCAAAAGACCGATATCCGTTCTGGTCTCATTTTGTAATAGTTAAGTTTAGCATTAGTTAATCACTTTTAGGATTTATTTTTAATTGCAAGTTCAATTCTCAAACATAATAGACTTATCCTCACTTTTACATAAATGGCTTAGACCTAGTTCTAATCAATTAAATAGAATTAGGTTGGCCTTAGTTTTCATTAGCAAGCTTTCAAGGGCTTATGTCTCAAGGCTCATTAACAAAGACATGTTTATATTTTGCCTCACGTTGCATTGGGTTTTCATTTTTCGCAACACTTGACAAGTTGTGGGTTTTTTCTTTTGCTTGTCTTTTAATTCATTGAGTCTTTTAATTTTTCTTTCCAGGTTAGAATTAGAATTACCGTGGACCTTCAAATGAACCCAATTACAGAAATATTTGCATGGAAATTTAAAAGTTTTTTTGGCTAAAAATGGTAAATCAAGATTGCATGATCACTTAAGAAAATAACCAATTTGTCAAGAACTGAAATGTGCTAATAGAAATATTAGTATAAGCAAATCCTCAAACTTAGAATCTCTAGTTATGTAAAAAAGGATTTGGCCTCCCATATCTTGATGTGGTTCTAGCTGACCCTTTAATAATGGCTAGTGGTGACTCCTAATAATATTGTTGCTAAAAGAACTTGAAAATAATCCCTTATCATACGAGGCATAGTCTTGGAAGAGATCGTGTTTATAAGATGAACTGAGTCGGATCATCATTAGATGATGTGTTCGACCCATCTTTTAAGACGTCAATTCAGACCAACTCATGAACAAATACCTTTTTTAATCAAGTAGGTTGCGATGCTCAATTATAAATAGAGCTAAGCTCGAACCTAACAAGCCGAATTCAAGCCCACATCTACCAAAACTCATAACTAGCCCACATTTACTGAAGTCTCGCTCAAGCCTTTTATCATTTTCTTCTTTCACGCTCCCTCCATCATCTTTTACCGAGGGCGCACGAAACTTTAATCAAAGTTCAAACCTGAAACACTACGACATGAACGCCACACTTCATAGTGAATCAAAATATGTGCATGACCGGACCTCCATCACAGGCTACTTCTGGTCACCGGACAACCGTCCATCAACGTCCATCTCCATCATTATCCATTCAAAACCAATGCTAGCACCACACCACGACCACAACAAGAAGCAGACCATAAGAGACGTGATAGACAAACTGTTGCAGATGAGTGGGGAGATTAACATTCGAGGACATTTCAAAGGGTAAGGCAAAACAAGACAAGAAGGAAGAGATTCAGATTCTGTCTCAACAAATGATGAAATGTAAAAAGGACTCAAGACCATGTATTATTTTAGAGTTGTGTTTTAGAGACATTTCAAGAAACGAACAATGTGAGCGCAGTGAGAGTATTAAATCTGGTCTTATAATTGAAGCGGCTGGTTGCCTGAAGAAAAGAATTAACACAACGAAATCGCTGAGCAGCCATCAAAACTGACTGGATTTTTCTGTTCAATCAGAAACTCAAGTTCGAAGTCTCTATTCTTTCTTTCATAAACTGAGACAGACCGATGTGTTCGTACTGTTAAGACTACAACTCAAGTAAATAGAAGAGAAGAATCTGCTGCTACGGATGGTTAATCTGCAAAGCTTGTAAAGCCAAGAGAGCTAGAGCTCTCTGTTTAGCTCTCTGTTCTTGTACTCTGTTTTCTCCTTGTATTTCCTATAATTAGTTAGTTAGTTTTTCATTTTCTGTTAGGCAGTTGTATTTTCTTCAACTGTTCAATACTTGTAGAACAGATTCTGGTGAGAGAGCTAATGTGTATAAAAGGAAAACTCTCATGAGAAAGATCTAAGGAAGTTGAAATAAAGAAGAAGCATTTTTCCATCTCTGTTTTCTCTCTTCTTGTTCGTAAACTTCTTCATGGTATCAGAGCACTGGTCGATCATCCTTATTGGATAGTTCTCTGCTTGCTAGATATGGTCTTCTGATTACTGGATCCAACTCAATCTGAAGCTGACGGTGACATCAGTGACATCGGCCACGGTGGTGACAGCGATTCCCGCTCTGTGGCTCGATTCAGATCTCCGTCGGATTTGCTCTCTTCTTCTCGATCGGTTATTTGATCGGGAGCTTGAAGCGCGAAGCTCAGATTCGTGCTGAAGTTCTGTGAGTTGGTATTTCTCATCTACATCTAAATCTTCATCATCAGGAGACTGCATCTGTTGAAGATTTTTTTCCTAGTACTGTGGATTTACTCTGTTCTTAGTAACATACTGCAAAGCTAGTAGAGTTTGTGTTTGCAACTCCAATTGTTCGAAGTTCTGGAAGAGTAGAATGGCAGCAAGAAGTTTGAGATATCATTTTCCTATTCATGTCAATATCTCGAATTTTGTTACCATCAAATTAGCCGAGGATAATTTCCTTCTATGGCAAGCCCAATTTCATAGGTTCTTGAGAAGTCAAGACCTATTTGGTTTTGTTAATGGAGAAGTTCCACCACCTGCTAAAACATTGCAGGTTGAAGAAGGAGGTCAAATTACTGAGGTTTCTAATCTTGATTATAATGATTGGATCAAGACAGATCAACTTATATCCTCTTGGATTAGTGGTGCTGTTTCAGAAAATATACTCAGTTTGATAATTGGCTTAAACACTGCATATGAAGTTTGGCAGACCTTGCTCAATCGGTTTACACAAAAATCTGTGGCAAAGGAGTTTGAGTTAAGGGGAAAACTGCAGGCTTGTCAGAAGCGTGATAAAACGCTATCAACATATCTCAGAGAGTATAAATCAATATGTGATCAATTGAATGCAATAGGGAAACCAGTGGATGAAATAACAAAACTGTTTGGTATTTTGGAAGGTCTGGGGTCTGAGTATGAGAGCTTTAAAACAACAATTTATTGTTTAAAGCCTCAACCAGAATATGATAAAGTAATCTCACATTTAGAAAGATTTGAAACAAGGCTACAAATCTATTCTTTGAATCAATTCAATCCAAATTTAGCCTACTATGGCTAGAGAAAGACTGAAGCTATACACAAAGAGGAGTTTAACAGAGACTTTGTACAGCAGACTAATAATCCTGGAAGTTCAAGATGGAATAGTCGTGGAGGAAGAAATTATGGAAGAGGAAGCTCATTCAATAACAGATATAGAAACTTTGGATATCCTGGAAGAAGTATGAGTTACAGAAATAATAGTTCGAATTTTGAACAGGGAAGTCAGCAGCCTAAGCAGTATAATACCTTCTCTGCTTTGGGTTCTGGTCAAGGATTCCGACCATATAATAGCTCAGCACAAAGGTATTCAGATACCAAGACCTATCCATCTTCAAATTTAACTCCTCATAACAGCCTGCAGGTGGAGAAAACAACAGAAAACACTCGGTTGGAGTGTCAAATCTGCAGAAGACCTGGTCATGATGCTTTACACTGTTGGTATCGATTTGATAATTCCTACCAAGCTGAGGAGATACCAACAGCTTTATCGGCACTACATCTTGAGGAAGCAAATGGTAATGAATGGTATCCAGACACTGGAGCAACAGCTCACATTACTGCTAATGCTGGTATTCGTCATAACTTTTCTAAGAATGCTGGTACTGATACAGTCATGATAGGCAATGGTTCATGCTTACCTGTTAAATACATTTGTAATGCATTGCTGAATACTGCTGCTAATGTCTTACCTCTAAAAGATGTGTTGATTGTTCCAGAAATTAAGAAAAACCTTCTTTCAGTCTCTAAACTAACAGATGATTATCCACGTTCATTTGTCTTTGACAAAACTGGGGTGTACATAAAGGACAGCATCACCAACACAACCAAGATGCTAGGAAGGAAGGTTAAAGGACTTTACAGAGTAGATCCCTATGCTGCAGAAGTCTTCTTTACTCAAAGACAAAGGACTGCTGGTGAAAATGTCTGGCATCAGCGTCTAGCTCATACAAATCAGAATATCCTGAAGCATATGAAGCATCAAAAGCTAATTTAGTGCCCTATAGAACCACAATTTGTATGTAGAAGTTGTCAACTAGCTAAGAGTACTGCACTACCTTTCCCATTGTCGAATTCTATAGCTACTACACCCCTAGAACAAATCCATTGTGATATCTGGGGACCTTCTCCAGTTAACTCTTTTCAGAATTTCAAATACTATGTCATTTTTGTTGACAACTTCTCTCGGTTCAGTTGGATCTATCCATTGAAGCTCAAATCAGACTTCTATCATATTTTTCTCATGTTTCAGAGACTAGTAGAAAACCAACTCAGCCGTAAGATCAAGAGCTTCCAATGTGATGGTGGAGGAGAGTTTATCAGTCACAAGTTCAGAACTCACTTACAGAACTGTGGCATTCAATAGCATATCTCATGTCCCTATACACCTGAACAAAATGGAATATCTGAAAGAAAACATTGTCATATAGTTGAACTTGGTCTGGCTATGCTGTATCATGCAAAACTCCCATTAAAATTCTGGGTTGATGCATTTGTGACAGCCAATTATATTGTCAATATTCTTCCCACTCCAAAGTTAAAGATGCAGTCTCCCTTTAGCAAGTTATATCAGCATGAGCCAAGATATGATCATCTCAGAGTGTTTGGGTGTGCTTGTTATCCATGCCTTCGACCCTATGCACAGCACAAGCTTGATCCACGATCCCTTACCTGTGTTTTTCTAGGATACAGTACTCACCATAAGGGATATCGATGCCTTGTTCCTACCACTGGTCATGTGTACATCAGTCGACACGTGGTATTTGATGAGACATTCTTCCATTTTTCTCAGAAATTAGCAACAACCTATTCAACTTACACACATTTGTATAAGCTATGGACAGAAGAAGAGAAATTCTTACAACCTTCCAATACAAAGTCCACAACCACTTCATTATCTCTTCATACAGGTTATGTACAAGACCCTACAACTGAGCACACAATCTTTACTGGTCCTACAGAACCAGCAGTTCCTGTTTCCACAGCTGAATTATCAATGGATCAAGCATCTTCTACTTCTCGAAATCTTTCACAACAAGTAGATCTACCTGGTTCCACAACAGAGACAATAGCTGAACCATATATGGAACAAGCTGTTTCTCATGTTTAGACAGCCTTACCAGGTACACTATCTACTCATCATATGCAAACTAGATATAGATCGGGCATCATCAAAATCAATCCTCGATATGCATGTCTTGTTGAATATCGAGTTCCCCCAGAACCAAAGTCCCTAAAATCTGCTCTAGCAAATCCAGGATGGCATCAGGCAATGCAAGAGGAAATGGATGCTTTACATCAAAATCAAACTTGGTTATTAGTTCCCCGTACCAGTAACATGAATGTCATAGGCTCTAAATGGGTGTTCAAGACTAAACTTACCTCAGATGGCAACCTTGATAGATTGAAGGCTCGACTAGTAGAAAATGGGTTTCATCAGGAAGAAGGAATAGATTTCACAGAAACCTTTAGTCCTGTTATTAAACATGCTACCGTTCGAATTATACTCTCTGTGGCAATGATAAAACACTAGTCTATACATCAACTTGATGTCAAGAATGCCTTTTTACATGGCACCTTAAATGAAACAGTTTACATGGAGCAACCCGCTGGCTTTGTACATCCACAGTACTCTCAGTATGTATGCCTTCTTCAAAAATCACTTTATGGATTACGTCAAGCACCGCGTGCTTGGTATGACAAGTTCAGCAATTTTTTACTTGAAGCTGGTTTTTTCTGCAGCTCAGCTGATCCTTCTTTGTTCATACTTCATCAAGGTCAAGAGACAGTACTTCTGTTGCTATATGTTGACGATATCATCATGACTGGTAGCTCAGATAGGTTGCTGCAGAAACTTATTCACTCTCTCGGTATTCAATTCCATATGAAAGACCTTGGCCACCTCCATTATTTTCTTGGAATTGAAGCTACACGAACATCCACTGAGTTATTCTTGCGTCAAACTAAATATGCTCTTGACTTACTCTCTCGTGCTCATATGTCTGACTGCAAACCTATTGCAACACCTCTTTCTCTTAAACCAGTCACACTGAAAACAGATGCTGATCTTCTTTCTGATCCCATACACTACAGAAGCTTAGTAGGTGGCTTACAATATCCCACAATTACTCGTCTTGATCTTGCATTTGCAACAAATATCTTGTGTCAGAAACTGCAACAACCTACTGTTGGTGACTTCCTTAAACTGAAGAGAGTACTTCGTTATGTAAAAGGAACAATTCACCTTGGCATCTATCTTCACTCTCGAAGTTCTCTCAATTTATATGGTTTTTCTGATGCAGATTGGGCTGGTTGTGGTCAAACCGGACGATCTACCACGAGGTTTCGTACTTATCTCGGATCTAATCTCATCTCATGGGCAGCCAAGAAACAAACAACTGTTTCTCGTTCTTCCACTGAAGCAGAATATAGAGCACTTGCTTCGACAACAGCTGATCTTACTTGGATAACATTTATGCTAAGAGATATTGGCCTCTCTCTACACTCTCCAACTTTACTATTCTGTGATAATCAATCTGCAATATCCCTCACAGCTAATCCTATACTTCATGCTCGTACAAAACATATTGAGGTTGATTTTCACTTCGTTCGAGAAAAAGTTGCCTCTGGATCCTTGTGTGTTAGATATGTTCCTAGCACTACTCAAATTGCTGATATTTTTACAAAGTCTGTATCCAGGCTATCCCATTCTTCTCTTCGTCTCAAATTGGGCATTGGCTATTCACCCCTGTCCAATTTGCGGGGGGATGTTAAGACTACAACTCAAGTAAATAGAAGAGAAGAATCTGCTGCTACGGATGGTTAATCCGCAAAGCTTGTAAAGCCAAGAGAGCTAGAGCTCTCTGTTTAGCTCTCTGTTCTTGTACTATGTTTTCTCCTTGTATTTCCTATAATCAGTTAGTTAGTTTTTCATTTTCTGTTAGGCAGTTGTGTTTTCTTCAACTGTTCAATACTTGTAGAACAGATTCTGGTGAGAGAGCTAATGTGTATAAAAGGAAAACTCTCATGAGAAAGATCTAAGGAAGTTGAAATAAAGAAGAAGCATTTTTCCATCTCTGTTTTCTCTCTTCTCGTTCGTAAACTTCTTCACGTACCTCGACAAAAATGGACTTCAAATCACAACCCATGATCGAGCAAAGAAATGTCGTGGAACTCTTCACGGGCGATTATGAGTGTTGATAATGAAGTTTCGGCCAAGAACAGGACTTGTCGAACTTCATGACCAAATAATAGAGCGAAACCGAGTATCTCTTGCGCGATGATGAAGTGACTATCAGCAGCGAGAGAGGGAGCACAGTAGCAGTCGTGAAGATCTCAAGCTTTCTGCGAACTCGGTGTGTTGAGCGTCTCAGAGTTCTTTTGCTCGAATGGTCCCAAAGTTTCCGAAAGACGAATCTGAGAGAACAAGACAGAACCCGCACTCTTTAGCTATGATCGAGGCTAATGAAGTTGCCACGACAGAGGAAGGAGGGAGAGAACTATAAACCCCAATGACCAGAGGATTTTCTCGAGAAAATTCGCCGGGGCATTGTTCTTCTCCTCTACGTCGCCCCCTTCTGTGAACGTGTTTTTCCTTTTCTGGAATAAAAGACCCTCTTTTTTTTTTTTTTTTTCCTCCGCAAAACCCTTACTAGTAAAAAAAAAAAAAAAAAAAAAGAGCCACCTTTTTCTTTTTTCTGAGCCGCCACTTCCAGCTTATTTGGTTACTATCATGTTTTTCTAATTTTCTAATTTTTGTTCTCAAGAACAGAAAAAAGAATAGAAATACGTTTGATAGCATTAGCTAATTTTTTATTCTCCAAAATAGAATAGTGATCAAAGAATAGATTTGTAACAAAAATAAAAAGTTAAAAAATCCACTTCTTTAAACTTGGGAGCAAGAAATAATGTAATATTTGTGAGAAAATATTTAGATTCTCTTTTATTTACTCAAATTTTCCTTATTTATGCAAAATAATGAGGCACGAGAGAAAATAAGGAAAAAATATGAGAAAGACGGAAAGGAAGAATTTTGCGATTCAGGAATTCAAATTAGAAGCATTGGAAAGTAGATGCCAAATTAGGGATTTTATGATTTATTCCCTAATTTATTGCGAAAAATAAACAATTGCGCTGCGATAGGAGTCTTCGATCTATCCTATAAATAGGGTAACATTAAGAGCTTGGAGAGGCATTTTGGTTTTTATTTTTAGATCTTTTTTGTATTTTTTTGGGAGTTTTTCAAGTATTTTGAAGTCAAGACAAAAGTGGTGACATAATTTTTATTTTATGATTCAAATGTTGAGTTTAATTTATATTTTTATTTATTCTTCTATTATGTTCTAATTTTCTTTTGTCAAAGCTACAATGTAGCCTGATCATGATGATATGAATTTCATAATTTTTATGTTTTGCAAGTGATTTCATTCACGTGACTTATATATTATTTGGCTTAATACTTGTAAGTGACTGACCACTATTTGATGATCTAATGCGCATATTCGAGATTGAAAAGTAATAATATGCAATTACTCTTTATAATATATAACGATGAATCAAATGTAGATAGATATATACCATATTATTTGTATAGCTTTCAACGATAATGTGATCCAAAAGAGTCATTGTAAACCGGGAATGTTAACATATTTTAATGCACTTATGTTTATCCAAATTCACATAAATATATGGTAGATTGATTAACTAAGTAAGTTTACTATACCTAGAGATAGAATAGTAAATAGATTAGGAAATTCTGCTATCACATATTTGATATCATTCTTGTATGCGTAATAATCTAAAATCCATATCTACTCTAATATATTTATTTGATTGATTTACTACATTTAGTTATGAAATTTTGCTTTTAAGATTGTCAATTTTAATTTATTCTCAATTCTATTTTGATTTGTTAGATAAATATTAATATTAGTCCATTTTTAATATTTAATTGATTTATTAATCACCAATCTTTATGGGAATTATATTATTTATTTGACACGTTCGTTTGCATTTAAAATTTTGCCAATAATAATCGATATCCATGTCAGCAATTTTTCATCAAAATTTGTTGGATGGACTAAATTAGCACAAGTATAATAGATTTATGACTTTTTTGATCATTTTCCCGTTTGAGAGGTAATAACATCTAAAAGCCTTTATGAAATATAAAGTTCAAAGTAATATAGGTGAACTACACAATAGCATCTTCAAATAATCTAGCTATTAAAAACCTGATTTGACCAGTAATATGGACAATTACAGAGCTGCATGCACATTTCTTTTAGGAATCGATTCCAGGCAAAGAAAAGTTTATTCTTTAGTAGATTTGGAATAATGCTTGCTTATGAATACGAGGCAAAAGTATAATTAAGGATTTGCGTATGGGAATCGTGTTGGACGCAAATTGCGCAACCCCAAGATCTCCATAACCAGAACAAGAATATGCATAATTGAGTAGAAAGATTAACGCACCTGTTTTGGAATCCATCGATCTTGAAGCGGAAGTGGAAACACAATGTTCCATGCGCAAGTCCTTCTCCTCTATTGCCCTCCGTATCACTTGCTCAATGAGGCGGTCCCCCTCACGTTTAGCGTTAGGTAAACGCTCCTTAGGTGAGGATACATGTGAGAATTAGGGTTAGAGGAGAGACTTGAGCACTATTTGTAGAGTTTCCAGCCATGCCCCCTCATGACGGGCCAGGCTCAACTCGGCCCACACTAGCCAGCCCATATTAGACTAATTAAAAAACCTTTTATCTCACCTTAGACCAATCCCCGTTAAACGGTAAATTACAATATCAATTAATGTAGTCCACATTAGGAAAACTCTTACATTCTCCCACTTGGACTATATTAATTGAAATAAATCTTGTATGTGCGCACATTGGTCTAGAGATAATTCTTAATAGTCAATCCTATCCCATAAAGTCTCAAACACCGAATCATGGCGGTAACTGCATGTATACACACAGAGCCTTCCATGGTCACAAGTTTTCTCAACTCTATTGATATGGATCCAATATGGTAGTGTGTCAAATGGATAACATCTCTCATAGAGAGATCTCATTTGTCAGTCACCATTCTCTTATCTTAAGCGTCACAAAAACTTGTGCCACTAGAGAATGTCCATTCTCTCACCTTAAGCGTCACAAAAAAACTTGTGCCACTAGAGAATGCATTTATGGTTCCTTGAACCCACATATGTCTTATCCTTACGGTTAACCATTCTTTATGTATAACAAGACATATGGACAATGCTAATAACCGGATGCCCCTAGCCTTCACTCAAGGTTTATACAATACCTTGAGACTTTATCAATATGTATTCAACATAATAACAATATATTCAAAAATACTTTATTGAATGCAAAAGTTGATATATATCAAACCGTTACAAAATGTAACGAACACAGATGAAACCTTTATCAGAATAAAGCCAAAATAGCTCCCACTAAACAACAGCATCTCATGATGCTCCTAGGCCCATGCTAATGACATGTCGCTTAAAATACACATGGGCGTAGACCTTTAGTTAGTGGATCTGCAATCATATCATCTGTGGAAATATGTTATATTAAAACGTCACCTTTCTGTACCGTTTCCTTTTGGTCAAAAAATTTGACCACCATTTATTTAGACCCCTTGAGACCTTTGTAGTAAATAAATAATACTACAAATTTGTTATCTCAATACAACCGTATAGGTCTATCCATAAAATTTAAAACGGTCAACTCCTTCATGAGGTTCCGGAGCCTAATAGCCCAAGTAACAACTTAAAAGAATGTTACTAACACTGCTTTCATAGTAAAAGATGACATATAACTTTATTTATTGCACTTCCTGCCAACATAAATATGTATTTCGTTATTGATATTATATCATCATAACAGCTAGCAAAGTTTAAATCTAAATACCCTACTAACTGCAAGAATTGAACATATCCACATATTAACATATAATCTTTTATCCTCTTTAAGTACCTTAAAACCTTCTTGGCAGCAACGCAATAATCGCATTCTGAATTTGATTGATGTCTGCCTAGAAGTCCCGTCACAAAGACGATATTTAGTCTAGTGCAAATTCGAACATACATTATACTTTTAAATGCACTGACACAAGGTACACCATTTAATTAGATTTTCTCAATATCTAAATAAGGACAATGTGATAGATTCAATCCATCACCCTTAACAACAGGAGCAATTCCTGGCTTGCAATAATGTATATTGAATATTTCCAATATACAATTAGCAAATGTCCTCCGAGAAAATATAATATAATATGGCAAAAACAATTCTTACAAACCTTAGTACAAAGGATAAAAGATGCCTCAAGGTCATTACTTGTAAACAAAATATCATGTACATAGTGTATGAGAAAAATAAATTTCCTCCCACTGACCTTACAATATATTGAATTACTTTGTTTTTAATTGAACAAAATAACAACACTATGAAACTTTAATAATATTGTCTGGAAACTTGCTTAAGACCATGAATTAAGACTTTTCAGTCTACACACAAGTTTACTTGAATTTGCTGCAAAATTCTCCAGTTGCACTTATATAGATTTTATATCTCTTTGACGTAACTCCATATAAAAAATAAACTATCAATGCCACGTTCACTCTGAAAGAATTAATAAAGAAATAATTATTTCTTCACTAACTATCCACCCCTCTTTCAGAGTAAAAAAAAAAATTATTATCCTTTTTTTTATGGCATCTAATCACATACTTAATTAAGAACAAGAAACGACATTTATATAAATTGCTAAAACAACCATGTAATGGATATTGTAATCATGCTCTCACAAATAGACTATATAGTCTGATGGTATAACTAATTGTATTTCCCTAATAAATCTCCTTAATAAAGCTACAACCACTTCATTATGCACTTGAGAGGTTTAAGAAATTTCATTATAAACTATATCAAGAATAGTACATTAAACCTCAACAAGTTTAGTCTATGGTACAGGAGATTCCATAATTATCTGTATAGATAAAGACAAAAACACAATAACCCCCATCATACTATTATCTTTAATAGTCTGAGAGCAGCTATCCTCTACAATTACGTCGATCTTAAGAAACTTTAGAGTATGTGATTCCATAATTCTTGTATCTTCTTTAGGGTCATTAAATTAATACCCCTTTTAACAATCTAGATAAGATACAAAATAATAACAAGTGGATCTAAATTCCAACGTACTTAATATTGGATTAGATAACCTCACTCCTGCATGACACCTCTAAATTTAATATGATTCAAGTAATCTATGCCCAATCTATAACTCAAAAGAAGTTTATAAAACAACTTTGATAATGACACTTTTTGTATGTGAAAAAGTTGCTTTCATAATATCAACCCACCGAAGACTGGATAAATTAGTTTTACTCATCATACTCATCACTATGTTCATTATGATGATTCATGCCTTTTAGCCAAATCTTATTGTCAGGATTTTCAAGCATAGTAATTAAATTACCACCTCAGAATTTATCAAGTATTTGACAAATGACCCTTTAAGCTATTCCGCATTGTCATACTTGTCAAAATACTCACTGTCACTATTAAATCTGACAACCTTTAAGACTAATTCTAACCAATTTATTCTTTATCTCGGTCAATTTTACTTCCATAATAATCTATAGAAGTCTTTAGATAACCGTTAAGAGTAAATAGAAAAAAATTTTGGAAACAACTTTTTCATCCTTATATGAGATGTATATATCATTAGGACTTAAACACAATTTTTACAGATATGTCCTAATTTCAATATCAAACAAGACATAATTTCAAGCAACTAAGGCTTCCATCATCTTATAGCAGTGCAGTTCGCAGACAAACCTCTTTTCAAGTGCTCCAGAATGGAACGCTTTATGGACAGTAAGCAAATTTTATTGCATTCTCAAGCAACAAATCATATGTCCACAACTTAAAATTTGAAGCAGTAAAAACCTCAATAATAGTGGAATTATTAATTACAGAAAATGTGATTGAAAAACCAAGCAATGTATATAATTAGCATCATGTGAGCAATGTGTAACTTGACACACAAGTACACATCCAGAGAGTTACATGCAAAATCACATAATCATCTTTGGGCGGAATACATGACAAGCAGTTGTAAATTCCCCACATAATAGCGGTTATAAGAATTTATTCCAATCTTCGTGAATTCATCACCTTTGGGCAGATGAACCACTAGGATCAGTCACTCCTTCACCACATAATCATGTATCCCTCCATGAACTAATATATAATCACCCCCTTTGGGAGTATGACTACACATTAGACCAGGAGACATCCCAATCAATATACAAGACCGAAATTTCTCAAACCCAATCAAGCGTGCCACTTTGGCGGTCACTACTCAATTGAATCCTTGAAACTCTCTCATACCAGGGATATAAATTTTACTCCTCACATAAACCACACATATGTGATTTTAACTTTAGTGACAGGGGCAGTAAATCACTAAAATCACATATCATGCTAATTACATTACTTCATTCATTAATAAAAATAAACTTTATTGTAAATTATTGATGAATAACACTCATAAAATTCATGTTATAACATACCAGTAACCCAGCACCTGTATTTCGAAAATCACAGAAAAATATAAGAAAAATATGCAAAAATACACTAAAAATACGCGTATTTAGGGCTTTGTATGTATTTTCACATCCATAAAATCATCAAAAATATAAAATAAATATACCACGACGTAGGAAATCACCATACGAGTTCATCGCCGCCAGCCACGCGCGAAACGGAGCATACACGCGCCCGCACGTGCCGCCTAAGTGCGCGGCGCGTGGAGCCCACGCGCGGGCGTCAAAGGGCCGGTCAAACCAATCCGACTGGTTCCCGGTCCAGCCGCCCGGTCCGACCGGTTGATCGGGTCGGGTCGGGTCACGGGTCGGTCGGGTCCCTGGTCGGGTCAGTCGCCATCTGGGTCGGGTCGGGTCCCATTGCTGACGTCAGCGGGTCGGATCGAATCCGGGTCGCTGACGTCAGCGTCCGCGTGCACCGCACGCGCGAGCAGCGCCCCGCGCGTGGGAGCGCGTGAGGGCGCGTGAACGCGCGTGGGCGCGCGTCTTTGACGCCCGGCGGCGCGTGGCCGCGCATGGGGGCGCATGGGGCCTCCCCCGGCGACGCGCCACCCACGGTTTTCCTCGCCTCGTCGAGCCCAATCCGTATATGTGATTTAATTTTATTTTTATTGAACAAAAAATCTCGAAAATCACAAATTAGGGCAAAATTCAATGCGTTCAAGTTCTAGGGTTATGGAGGCTCTGATACCACGTGTTGGACGCAAATTGCGCAACCCCAAGATCTCCATAACCAGAACAAGAATATGCATAATTGAGTAGAAAGATTAATGCACCTGTTTTGGAATCCATCGATCTTGAAGCGGAAGCGGAAACACAATGTTCCATGCGCAAGTCCTTCTCCTCTATTGCCTTCCGTATCACTGGCTCAATGAGGCGGCCCCCCTCACGTTTAGCGTTAGGTAAACACTCCTTAGGTGAGGATACATGTGAGAATTAGGGTTAGAGGAGAGACTTGAGCACTATTTATAGAGTTTCCAGCCATGCCCCCTCATCACGGGCCAGGCTCAACTCGGCCCACACTAGCCAGCCCATATTAGACTAATTAAGAAACCTTTTATCTCACCTTAGACCAATCCCCGTTAAACGGTAAATTACAATATCAATTAATGTAATCCACATTAGGAAAACTCTTACAAATCAACCTCGCCTATATTGGCAAAACCCCAACCGAAGTGCTTATTTGGCAGTAGATCTGAAGGACGCCACTTATGGAACATAGACAGGGAACTCGTGAATATTGTCCATCCATGGGTTCTTCTCCTTTGCGGGGTCGATGGTCCTCAACGCCTGCCAAACTGCGCTGTTGCACTTGAATCCGGACCCCAAAGCGATTTGCCATGTCCTATCGCCTTTCCTAATCCTTCCTTTGGCCTCCAAATAGGCCAATTCATACCACACTGAGCTACTTGACGTGTTCCTGAATCGGTATAGAGTCATTCGTGATGGCTCCATGTGCCCCTCGGTGAGCTCGAGGTTCTTCTTTATCTCGTTGAGAACAGCTCGGCCTCCAGCGTGGACGCAAAAATGCTCGAAGACCAGCTTGAAGTCGGGAGTGTACGGCCTAATCTTCATCTTGAACACCTTCCTCACGACCAAGTTCATGAAGAACAAGAGCTGCTCTGACATTGGGAGCACTAACGGGCCAAGGGTCGTGATGTTGGTCTTCAGGGCTTCCCCAGCAACGGTCATCAAGTCCTTGGAGAGCGACACACCGATCTTCTTCTTCTCGTCCTCTCGCTGGAACACGCAGTTGTAGTTCTTGTCATCCGAGCCTTTGTGGGTGCGCATGGTATGTTTGAGTTGGTACTTGGAGTGGCGGCGGTCGGAGGACCTGTTGGAGAGGAGGATAGCTGCACCGCCCATCCGGAAGAGGCAGTTCGAGACGAGCATCGACCAGTCATTGCCAAAGTACCAGTTGAGGGTGAGGCTCTCGATGTCACCACTAGGGCATAAAAGTTACGGTGTAGCTGGTGATTGATTCATAAGAGAAGTAATAAGATTATACTGGAAGTTTCATTTTCACAAGACCAAAATTTAATTTCCCTAGTAAGAAAACCAAGAAACTTTTGTACCTAGTAGATAACTTGAGAATATACAAAGCTTCCGTTCAATTCTACTGTCATATATCAAATTCATAAATGTGAAAAGTCATATTTCAACTCTAGCTATATTCTATGGCATAATGAATATTGGATTGACTTATCAATGGATTATTATTTTTTATTTTTTTGACGTCATCTAGGTTTCAAGGGTTCCGAGTTTTAACCACTCACTAACTCCCACTTCCCAGCCAACCAAAGCATAAAATAAGGAAAGAATATACTTGAAGTTTTACTGTCGGCACATCCTAAATAAGTTTTTTTTTTTCCCTTTTGTCATGATTCTGATTTTTATGAAATGCTTTTAAATTATATGACACACTATCTACATAAAATGGCCTGTTATTCACTAGGGAACCTAATAAAATTCCTATCACCCAACTTATATTTGGCATTTCGTTTGTCGATCCAAGTTTTCATTCCTTGTTTTCTTGGATAACACTAAGGGTGTCATTCATAAAAAAAGTTCCTATTATTAAACATATACTTTGAAGAATAGAAGAAGAGATAAAAAAAGAAGGGATATGTCCACCAGAACTTCTAGAACTTGTCACGAAAGGGCAGTTGTGTCCTAAAACTTATAATATGTGTAATCAAGTCCTAAAAATGATCAAATTAATACAATCGAGTCATTATGTTGACTCCATCCATTTAAACTACAACGTGGCTTTTTTATATAAATATTTTCTCCTAAAATGACAATGAGATGGATTAAAAATTCTAGTTTCTTAACCCAAATATTAATTACATAAAAATAAAATAAAAGTATTGAGAAAAACTCACAAAAGAAAGCCAAAGGCAAGGGCGGCAAGCTCTTGCCACCGCCGCCTCCATTGTTGAAAGGGTCCGGCCCAACCTTTGCCAAGGGCCACCATAGCTAGGCGAGGGCTGGCGACCCTCGCCCAAATCTAGGTAGAGGGTCGCCAGCCCTCACCAAGCCCCCGCTAGGCCCTTTCTAACGCTAGGCCCTTTCTAACAACAGGCCCTTGGCTCCTCTTTTGTGTTTTTAAAAATAACTTTTATTTTTTTAATTAAGATATTGGTTTAAAAAATTAGAATTTAATCCAAAACGATTTAAAAAATTAGAATTTAATCCAAAACGATTTAAAAAATTAGAATTTAATCCAAAACGACATCGTTTTAACCTTGGTTCCATGTTTTGGTCATGTCATTGCCACGAGTGAGAGAGAAAATATTTAAAAAATCATGCTAGCATTTTCCGTTAATTTAAATGGATGGGGTTTAAAAAATGACTTGATCTTACAAATTTGACAAATTTTAAGACTTAATTACTATTTTCATAAGTTTTACGACTCAATTATACTTTCGTTATAAGTTTTAGAACTTCCAAAGAACACATCTCAATAAAGAAATCAAACCTGTAATAAATGTTTAGCAAGGTCTATAGAAATCAATCCAGCGCTGCAGCCCATCCCACTAAGATTGTAGCTTAACACATTCTCTCTGAGCTTGTAGTAGTTCACGATAGTCGCTGACAGGGACGGTGCTGGGTTGAACAGGCTACAGTTCACGATGAGGACCCCTATGTCCTTAGCCTCGACCCTGGTCTTGGTCAGCAGCTGGTCGACGGCCCCGAACATCAGGCCTCAGCCTCTGCCCATGCTTCTGCCTCACACTGGTTTGGTGGGACCTGGAGCATGGCCTCGGGCACGTATGTCTGCTGCCCAAGCCCGGACTTCTTGAGGATTTGCCGCTGTAAAGCGAGGTTCTCCTTGGTGAAGGCGGTCGTGAGCTCCGACCGCTCCATGAAGGTCTCGCTGGTGCATATCTGGGCTGGCTTGGGCTTGTAGCAGGCGAAGTCGACAAGGTAGACTTTTCTGGGGTGGGTCACGAAGTAGAGAGTGACCAGAAACATGACGAGGGTCGAGAAGATTACGACGGTGACGAGGTTGAACCTGAGTTGGTCCCAGAGTTGGGCCAGGTCTCGGGCCTTGAGGGTCGAGAGGTGGGCCATGGAATTGCCAAGGACCGGCACGAAGAGTAAGTACATGGCGGAGGAGATGAGGTAGTGGTAGCCGAGCTTCACGTACTTGGGCCTCACTGACGAGGGGAAGTTTGGGACGTTGTGGTTCGATGGTCTGTACGAGTCTCGGCTTCGAGGTTCGACTGAGACGGGGACTGTTTGATCTGGGTTTTGTAGACTTATCTGTTCTTGTTGCTCGGCCATTTCTGCAGAAAATACAAGATTTTTGCAGCTTCGGAGGTTTTTTGTGCGTTTCTTCAGAGGGGTTTCCTGAAGAATAACAAAGGACGAGAGCTTGGAGTTCCAAAAGCAAACGGAGGGAAATCGCAGAGAGAGAGAGAGAGAGAGAGAGAGAGAGAGAGAGAGAGAGAGAGAGAGAGAGAGAGAGAGAGAGAGAGAGAGAGAGAGAGAGAGAGAGAGAGAGAGAGAGAGAGAGAGAGAGAGAGAGAGAGTCTTAGCAATGCACGAGGAACATTGGGGAGTGTTTAAGGTGGATTTATAGAGAGAGCGTGAAGAGCATAAAGGAGTTATTATATGCCTATTGCTAAGATAAGGAGAAGATTTCATATAAGGATTTAAAGTGAGTCATTTTTTCAAAAGATGTCATATGGTGAACTTTTTTTTATAGATAAAGGTATAAAGTGATATAGTTAATCTCAAATAAAAATATGAGACTATAGAGGTCAGATCTTATATATGCTCGGGGGTATTTTCCATCTAGGTATTTTTAAAAATCTTTTTTTTTCTCTCTTTTTGTTTTGTTTTCTTTCTTTCCCTCGTTTTCTTCATCGTCTTCCTCATGCCTCCATCTCACTCTTTCCTCCTCCAAAGTCCCTTACCATCTCCCCGCCAACCTCCACATTGATGCCCTCAACCTCATTCGCCACTGCCCTTGACTACAACTTCAGTGCCTTCGTCATCAGATGAAGGTCGATTTGAGCCCTAGATCAAGCATGAGCAATCCAAGATTTGACGCATGCTTGATTTGAGACCTAGATCTCGTGCTTCTGGTCAAGCATGGTGACAGTGGAAGACGAAGCTCGGAGGTGTAAGCCATTAGCTTGTTGCCCTCCCCTCTGTCATCCTCAATGCTTGAACTTTAATTTGACCTTGAACAAGCTCTCATCGGTCTGGACAATGAGATTAGATTTATTAGAGGTTCTCGTGGATAGATTCTTCTCTTCATGTTGTAATTGTGGTGTGCTAATGGATCAATGAAAGTAAGCAAAATGAGATGCGTCTCCTTAGTTCATGTATCTCTTGAGCCCATGTGTTTCCTTAATTCGTACATTTCTTGAGTTCATGTATCTCATCAATTCATATATATCTTGAATTCATATATTTCTTCAGTAAATGACTTTTCAAACTCTATAAATTGATTTGAACTATTCTTCATTCATACATTAACAAAACTCTTATCTCTTCACTTTAATTTTCTCTAAGTGTACCGATTTCGAGAAGTGTTCAATAGAGTGTTGTTTGTATAGTGATAATTCAAACGGGATTGAGATGTTTTATCTTGGGAGGCATAGTTCGTGAAGTTATTTAGAACCGTTCGTAGGTGTTGGATGAAATCCCTTAAAGTATTTTGAAGTTGACAAAACATGTTTATCAGTCTAGTCTGAAGACTTACAGACTCTATTGACAAAAGTCTGAAGATCAAAGTCTGAAGATTAAAGTCTGAAGCTAGCAAGACTCAAGACTTATATTTCAAAGTCTACTCACATGGACAGTTTCCGGGACGACGTTTATTCGATCTTATATGATCTTCTCTCTAACAACTAGTGGATATCTTTCTCTTGGATTCAGCACTAAACGATCTTAGTTTTATATGGAATATGTTTAGATTCTTTGACGACTTCGCAACTTATATTTGGAAGGATCTACTTATGGAAACCGAGATCCCGATTGTATGGGCGGCAGGATTGATGGGCTATCAACACTTACCTTAAAGAGCTCGAGATCTCTCTAATTGATTCTGTCCAACGGGTTGATTGGAAGAACTTCTTTGGAAGGTGCCAACGGTATTGAAGGCATGAAGAAGTATATAAGAGAGATGCTCTAGTTGTTGAAGGGTGCGGATAGAAGAATTCCAAAGTCTGAATCTCCTTTTCTATTTTGCGATATCATTCTTTGAGCGTTACATGTAATCAAAAGAGAGATCATATTGTAGACCTTGAGGAAGTGTAGTAGAATAATCTACACTTTGTGGACTCAAGAGCGTGAGACTGTAATCACTCTTATTGATTCTTAGTGAAATCCAGCCGTAAGGGCTGTCGGTGCGGGAGAGTGGATGTAGGCTTGATCTAAGCCGAACCACTATAAATCTGGAGTCTTGATTCTCTATCCCTGATCCTTTATATTGTTAACTGTTTTCATTTGCTGCAACCGTTGATTTTAAATTGTTTATATCTCATTCAGTTTAAGTTATTAAAATCGCTATAAACACCTATTCACCCCCCTCTAGGTGCTAATTCTAGTCCTAACAATTGGTATCAGAGCCTGTGTACTTGTTTATAAGAAGTGTCTTTACTTCTAAGTAAAAGATCTATGGCTAGTATGCTGCCTACAGGGTTGGTTGAAGGTCAAAGTAATACCAGACCTCCATACTTTGATGGAAAGGATTACAGCATATGGAAAAATAAGATGAAGGCATTCCTAAGATCGAAAGATCCTTTGGAATGGGAAGTGGTTGATAAAGGAATCATTCCCGTTGCATCGACTCGAGAGAGGAAAAGAACCCGCTTGTTCCTACTCTTTTGACTCAAGAAGAAATCACCAAGAGACAGACTCTCGACGCCAAAGCTATTTACTCTTTATATTGTGCTTTATCCCCTACTGAATGTAATAGAATATCTTCTTGTGATACAGCAAAAGAAGTATGGGATAGGCTTCACATTACCTATGAAGGAACTGATCGTGTGAAAGAAACAAGGATCAACATTCTCTTGGAACAATATGAAGTCTTTAAGATGAGATCAGGAGAATCAATTACTGAAATGTTTAGTCGCTTTACTGAAATTGTGAATGGTCTTGAATATCAGGGACATCCAATCTCAGGACATATGAAGGTCAACAAACTTCTTCGAGGACTCTCAAAAGACCGGAATTATATAAAAACCTCAATAAGAGAGACACAGAGGATTGCTCCACTTTTCGTAGATGAATTGGTTGGAACTCTTCAATCCTATGAAGTAGAACAGACCAACGAAGAGGAAGACTCAAAATGTAAGAAATCTATTGCCTTAAAGTCTAATGACTATTTCGATGTTACGAGACTCGAAGAAGACCTAGAGGATGAAGAACGGCACTTATGATAAAGAGATTCAGAAAGTTGAACAGAAAAGGAAGGAAATTCAATTGGAAGAAACAAAATTCTCAAAGGTTTCAAAACAGGTCAACGAGAGGAAGAAGATACGAATAAAGAAGTGACTTGCTTTGAATGCAAGAAAAGGGACACATCAGACCTAAGCGTCCTCTGTTAAAGAAAAGAAAAGGGAAGACCGAGAAAAACGGGAAGGCACTCAAAGCGGAGACTTGGAGTGATACTCGAATGTGAAGATAGTGACAATGATTATGCCAATATTTGTTTGATGGCAAAATCGGACTCGGACTTAGACCTTGATTTAGACACGGACTCGGACGGCGAACTCGAGGTTAGTAACTTGAAAATTCCTGTTAAAGTTTCTAATTACATTGATGAACTTTGTCTTAGTCTCGAAAACCTCTCTTAAGAGGATCTCCGAATTGAAAAGGGAAAATTCTACATTGAAACAACAGGATAAACTTATGAAAGAAAAGTTTGAAAAACTGGAAAAAGATTTTGTTGTTGTGAAAGAAAACTCAGACAGTATTTCAAATGAAAATAATCTTTTAAAAAGGGATATCACTAACATATCAAAGAGATTTTCAAATGGCTCTGAGAAGCTGGATAAGATTCTTTCAATACAAAGACCATATTTTGACAAGTTAGGTCTTGGTATGACTTCTGAAACTATTCCACTGATTGATTTTCCGAAGGTAAAAGAAAGAATTAAACAAAGACCAGCTAGAATGTTTACAAGAACCATTTCCAAAAAGTCTTTGTAAAACTGTTGGTAGAAATGCTCGAGATGTTCCAAGTGTAAAAGCTTAGAACACTTTGAGAAAGAATGTCCTTTGGTTTGGAGACTGTTAAAAAGAGTGGGCTAAGACTGTCTATTGTTCTAACACTTCGGACCCAAGATGGTATGGGTACCAAAAAGAGCTTGATTTCGTTAATTGCGAGGTTACTATCAAAAAGAAGATAAAATGGTATCTTGATAGTGGCTGCTCAAGACATATGACGGGAGACTCAAGCCGCTTCATAAAACTTATCCGAGATAGACGGAGGAAAAGTTTCCTTTGGTGGTAACAACAGAGGAAAGATTACCTGGTCGAGGAACAAAGTGAAGATTGGAAGTTTGTCTATCAATAATGTTTCATTAGTTGAAGGATTAAATTACAACTTGCTTAGCATAAGTCGGTTGTGTGATTCTGGTTTCAAGATCAACTTTCGGGAAGAAACGTGCTCGGAATCGGTAAAGACCTTACTCAATCTTTTATTGGTCGAAGACATGGAAATATCTATCTTCCGGATGTGAATCAAGAAAGATCACGAGTGCTTAATATCAGTACAAGATGAAGCAAATCTATGGCACAAAAAGCTAGGCCATATCAACATGAAGCAGATCAACAAGATCTCTACAAAGAAACTTGTTCGAGGATTGCCTACTCTGAATTATTCAAAGTCGATCTATGTACACCATGCGTCATTGGGTAAACAGGTTAGAAATTCTTACAAATCAATAAATAAAGTTTCCACTAATCATGTTTTGCAGCTTTTGCACATGGATTTGTTTGGACCTACCGTAACGAAAAGCATTGGTGGTAAAAGATTCTGTCTGGTAATAGTGGATGACTATTCACGATTTACTTGGGTCTACTTTCTCACAAGTAAGTCAGATACTTTCTCTCTCTTTTCAAAATTTGCTAAAAAGGTGCAGAATGAGAAATGTCACACTATTACAAGCATTCGTACAGACCATGGAGGTGAGCTTGAAAATCAAGACTTTGCTAATTTATGTGATGAATTTGGTTTTCAACACAAATTCTCTTCTCCATATACACCGTAAAACAGAATGGGGTTGTGGAAAGGAAGAATAGAGCTTTACAAGAAATGGCAAGAACACTTTTAATTGGAATCAAGTTTCTTCAAGGTTTTGGGCGGAAATTTGTTTCAACCGCTTGTTATATTATAAACCGAGTGTTTTTAAGACCAATTCTTGAGAAAACTCCTTATGAAATTTTTAAAGGGAAGAAACCAATAGTTTCTTATTTTCAAATATTTGGTTGCAAATGTTTTATTCTAAAGAATGCAAATGATCGTGTTGGTAAGTTTGAAGAAAAATCAGATGAAGGATTCTTTCTTGGATACTCTACTTCAAGCAAAGCTTTTAGAGTGTTCAACAAAAAGACTCAGATTGTGGAAGAATCAATGAATGTCAAATTTCAAGACTCTCCACTAGTTCAGCGAGATACTGCATCGAAGACTCGAATCTGCTCCGGACATTGTTAGATCTAACTCCACCGAAGCGGTTGCTAAATCAAAATCAGTACAACAAGCTATTGATGAAGAACCTACTCAAGAAGAAGATCAACAATCTATCGATCGAACAAAGAATCGGAAGCACAAGTCTAGTCATCCTAAAGATCTCATTATTGGAAACATTAATGAGGGAATTCGAACAAGATCCAAAAGGCGAGAAGAGTCTAGTGCTGTTGCTCTTATTTCTGAAATAGAACCCAAAAATATTGAAGAAGCTTTAGCTGATGAAAGCTGGATTGAAGCAATGCAAGAAGAACTCAGACAATTCAGTATTAACGACGTATGGGAATTAACTCCCAAACCAAAAGGTAAATCAGTTATTGGAGCTAAATGGGTTTTCAGGGACAAAGTTGATGAAAAAGGCAAAGTAACGAGAAACAAAGCAAGACTCGTAGCTAAAGGATACACTCAAGAAGAAGGGATAGACTATGATGAGACTTACGCCCAAGTAGCAAGGTTAGAGGCAATCGATTACTACTTGCTTTTGCTTGCTATAAGAATTTCAGGTTGTTTCAAATGGATGTCAAAAGTGCATTCTGAATGGATTTATTCAAGAAGAAGTCTACGTAGAACAACCTCCTGGTTTTGAAGATTCAAAGAAACCAGACTCGTATTCAGACGAAGAAAGCTTTATATGGACTGAAACAAGCTCCTCGAGCTTGGTATGAAAGGCTAAGTAATTTCTTAATTCATAGTGGCTTTTCTAAATGAAAGGTAGACACTACTTTGTTCATTAAAAAGGAAAGTAAAAGCTTTCTACTTGTTCAGATTTATGTTGATGACATCATATTTGGATCATCTAATGAGACTTTGTGCAAGAAATTTTCTAAGTCTATGCGGGATGAATTCGAGATGAGCATGATGGGTGAACTATCCTTTTCCTTGGTCTACAAGTCAAACAACTAAAGGAGGGAATATTCATTCATCAAGAGAAATATGCAAAAGAACTTGTTAAAAAGTTCGGTCCGGAGAATTGCAAAAAGATCGACATACCAATGTCAAGTTCCTTGAAGATAGACAAAGATGAAGCGGGGAAGAAAATTGATCAAAAGTTATACGGGAGTATCATTGGCTCACTTCTTTATCTTACCGCATCCAGACGACATATTATTTAGTGTTTGCATATGTGCTAGGTTTCAATCGACCCTAGAGAATCTCACTTAAGTGTTTGTTAAACGTATTATTAAATATGTTGCTACTCTTTGCTAAGATCGGTCTTTGGTATCCCAAAGAAGGAGACTTTACACTTCTTGGCTATTCGAGACGCAGATCTTGCAGGTTGTAGAGTTGAAAGAAAAAGCACTTCGAGGTACTTGTCAATTGCTTGGAAACGGGCGGTATCCTGGTTTTCGAGAAAACAAAGTACCGTGGCTCTTTCAACAGCCTGAAGCGAGAATACGTTGCTCTTGGAAGTTGCTGTTCACAAATATTGTGGATAAAACAACAGCTGCAAGACTTTGGCATTGAAGACTCTTGCACAGAAATTAGATGTGACAACACAAGTGCAATCAATCTTACAAAGAATCTTATCCTACATTCAAGAGCAAAACATATTGAGATTCGACATCACTTTATAAGAGATCATGTTCAGAACAAAGAAGTATTGATACAATTCATAGACTCAAAGAATCAACTGGCAGACATCTTCACAAAACCACTTGAGAAAAGCTTGTTTGAGTCTATTCGCTCAAGACTCAATATATTATCTCTTGAAGAATGCTGAAGCTCAGACTCAGTAACTAAAGTCTGACAGAGTATCAGACTCAAAGGTTAAAAGACTGAGAATACGAATCGGCACGACTGTAAGTTTCCTTACTTAAACTGTCTTATTGATAAGGTAAGATTATCTGTTTATTTTAAGTCGGTTATCTTCTTAAAAGAAGAGGTTATCGTTTTATTAAGGCAGTTATTTTTTTCAAAAAGGAAAATTCAAGATTTTCAAAAGATACGACGCTTGGTTTATCCCCCGTACCTGTTATACTTATACATCTCTTCTCCTTCGTTTTCACTTTACTAAAAAAAAAACCCTAGATCAAAAGCTTTTCACTGCTCTGCAATTTTCTCTCCAAAACTTCTTCGTTTCAAAGTTCTCAACTTTCTTGCGACACAAGTGAGAAAGTCTCTCCAAAGAAAAGCACAATGTCGTATCGAGGAAGTCTTCCGAATAGCAAACGGGGGACCACGGGGATCCGGTGAGGGGCCTACGCACTTTGATCTCACTAAGGAAAGCGACATTCCTACTGAGCAATCTCAACAGCGGTCATCTCCAACTAGACCTCAAGAACAGGGCCCTCAAGATGCAGAAACGATTTATGAAGATATCGAACCATTTCATTGATGCAAACAGCTTTACTTTCAGCGTGAGGGATAAAGAGTATGTCATTGATAAGGACATTTTGGCTGATGTGCTTGGTGTGGAAAGAGGGGCTTTCCAACCAATCGGCGTGTCTGTAAGCCATGCTACTCTTGAACTAGCAAAGGACAGAATTGCAGAAGGAAGACTCTCTTACTCCAGAATGAATGCAACAAATACTTTGCTGCACAAGATTGTAATCAATTGTCTAAGACCCAAATCGACATCTAAGACAGATGTATCAATCTCTGAAGCTAAGTTGATGTTTGCCATCAAGATTGGTGTGAACTTCTCTTTGCCGCATACCATCATTTTTCACATGTATAGATGCATGGTTAAGGACAAAGGAAAGCTTCCTTATGCTGCTCTCATTACTCGTCTCTTCGAGACATCTACACATTCAACCTTCTCATATTCTCACAAAGTGAAGACTATTGATAAAATGGTCATCGGGCTGAGGATGATTACCAAGATGCGTCCGAAAGAGCTTAGCAAGAAGCTGGAGCAATTCAAGGAAAAGACTCCTATCAAGCTCGGACCGGACTCTACAAAGCAGCCAAAAGGAAAGGGAAAGAACCTGTGGTTAGTTCTACCAAGAAGAGGAGGGCAATCATCCTAGAAGATGAAGATGATGAGGATGCAATACCCATCTCTACTCTTATTTCTCAATTTGCTGCATCTATTCCAACTGTTCCAGAACATCAAGTTGAAGAGAAAGAGAAAGAGAAAGAGAAAGAGGAAGAGAAGACAGAGGAAGAAAGAGAGGAAGAGGAAGAAGGAAAAGAAGAACAAGCAGATGAACCAAAAAGAACAGATTCTCCAGCAGAAAAGGAGGATCTACAACATCCCCGTCACCGAGGAAACTCCTCGAAAGAAGAGTTCTTTTCTCCACCGGAAGACATGGAGACAGGGGAGATAAAGAAAGAGAACACACACCTCTTCGGCTGATTTTCAGAGAAGAGGATGCTCAAACAGTGTTAGTCGATCACCTCCTGATGCTGAGGATATTCATGCTGCACAGTTTCCTGAAGGAGAGGCATCATCTCCAAACACTGAACCCCCTGCTGACATTCATACTGGCTTAACTCCGCCTTCAGACCGAGCTGAAACAAGCACTCAGACTAACAACTCTGGAAATTTTCAAAGGCTGCTTGAGATCATCTTGGAACTTAAAGGTCAAATTTATGCCATGGGATATGAATTTCAGACCTTGCAGAATGAAAATCATGCAATGTTCATCACTTTGCATGATCAGCTTAAAGATGTTCAGCGTCAGATTCAGGATACTGCAAAGGGCACTACTCTCACTCAAGTACAGGAAGATTTGAGGAAGTTGGAAAACACTGTCAAGTCTATGGGAGATTTTCAACTTGTTCGCATTCCTCGAGCTCTTTGATTTTTTTAATGCTTACAAAAATGGGGAGAAGACTTTGCAGATTTTTGATTTTCTGTTCTCAAACCAAACCAAACCTTTTTATCTTTTTATGCTTGCTATCTTGACTTTGACTTGAGTTTTTAAACGTGTGCAGTTTTTGGAATGTGTGCTCTCTATGGCAATACTTTAAGCTTTGTAAATTAGATAGTACTTGTCTGTTTATGACTAATGAGGTTTCGGTGAATGCAGATCCGTGTACGGGGAAAGTACGTGTACGGGATAACTTCTACTATCTTATTTAATCTTTTATGATGCTTGCTTAAAAGTTGTATTGCAGGGCGATAATATTCAAATCTGCAGGAAAGTTTTGTCACCATCAAAAATGGGGAGATTGTTGGATGAAATCCCTTAAAGTATTTTGAAGTTGACAAAACATGTTTATCAGTCTAGTCTGAAGACTTACAGACTCTATTGACAAAAGTCTGAAGATCAAAGTCTGAAGATTAAAGTCTGAAGCTAGCAAGACTCAAGACTTATATTTCAAAGTCTACTCACATGGACAGTTTCCAGGACGACGTTTATTCTGATCTTATATGATCTTCTCTCTAACAACTAGTGGATATCTTTCTACTGGATTCAGCACTAAACGATCTTAGTTTTATATGGAATATGTTTAGATTCTTTGACGACTTCGCAACTTATATTTGGAAGGATCTACTTATGGAAACCGAGATCCCGATTGTATGGGCGAGCAGATTGATGGGCTATCAACACTTACCTTAAAGAGCTCGAGATCTCTCTAATTGATTCTGTCCAACGGGTTGATTGGAAGAACTTCTTTGGAAGGTGCCAACGGTATTGAAGGCATGAAGAAGTATATAAGAGAGATGCTCTAGTTGTTGAAGGGTGCGGATAGAAGAATTCCAAAGTCTGAATCTCCTTTTCTATTTTGCGATATCATTCTTTGAGCGTTACATGTAATCAAAAGAGAGATCATATTGTAGACCTTGAGGAAGTGTAGTAGAATAATCTACACTTTGTGGACTCAAGAGCGTGAGACTGTAATCACTCTTATTGATTCTTAGTGAAATCCAGCCGAAGAAGGGCTGTCCGTGCGGGAGAGTGGACGTAGGCTTGATCTAAGCCGAACCACTATAAACTGGAGTCTTGATTCTCTATCCCTGATCCTTTATATTGTTAACTGTTTTCATTTGCTGCAATCGTTGATTTTAAATTGTTTATATCTCATTCAGTTTAAGTTATTAAAATCGCTATAAACACCTATTCACCCCCCTCTAGGTGCTAATTCTAGTCCTAACAATTGGTATCAGAGCCTGTGTACTTGTTTATCAGTGCCAGCTGCATTTATGAATGTCATGAATCATATAACCCAAAACCATCAAAGCATTCCAAAGAAACTATAAATTGATGACTGTTGACACCTAATATTTCTAAAAATATAATAAGTTAAATTTGGTTTTTAAAATTTTTATTTCAAAATTCGAAAAAATTCAGTTTTATTTTTTTATTATTTTCCACTTATTGACACCTAATTTAAAATTGGTTTTAGAAATAGAGGATAATCTCGGGTTAGAGGGAAATTTTTTTAAAAAATTTGAATTCAAAAAAATTAAACGGCTGTGCGATCTTGGAGCCAATTTGTTGTTAAGTGGTTGAGTGAAAATCTCTAATTGAAAAAAACAAACTTGATTTTCTTTTTGCTCTATAAATGGGGAGTTCAAGACGTGAAAAAGGGCCTTCGATTCGTTCAAAAAAAGAAGGTCAAAAAGTGGAGTGAGAGATGGTACGTGAGGAAGGGTAACAAGCTTTGAAAGAGAAAAGCCAAATCAGTATTTTTTCCATTCTTTTCTTCTGACCAGCAGCAGAAGGAAAAGAAAAAGTCTTGCAGAACGATAAAGAACGAGGAGGTAACGTGAGAAGGCGGGGGAAAAGAAAAAGAAGAACACTGTTCTTCTTCTCCGAAGGTTTGCTTCCATCCAACCGCGCCCCTTCCGCTCGCTTTGCTGCCGCCGCTCGGAGCCACCGCCGCTCCGCCTTCGCCTCCGCGCTGCTCGACCCCGAGCTGCACCATCGCTGATCGCCGCCCCTGCTACGCCCCCGCGCGCGACCACCGCCGCTGTTCCGGTCACCGCCCAGCAGCCCAAATCAGTTACCTCCTGTTCTTTACCGTCGGTAACTGAAGGAAAAGAAAAAGTTCCGGTCACCGTCGGAGCTCCGCTCGCTTGGAAGCCGAAGCTCACCACGACCCGGAGTCCTCCGCCTACAACGCCCGCACCCGGATCGCTTCCGAGCGACGCCGCGCCGGAACTCCTCGGTCCCCCCTGTGCAGCCGCCTCCGCCAAGCCTCCTGCTGATCTCGCCTCGCCGGATCCACCCCGACGTGCATCCCGCGCCGGTCCATGAGCACTCCATCCGAGCGCCGCTCCCGTGCCCCTCCACATCACCGCCGGTCAAGCCGAACCTCCGCCTCCGCCACTCGCACATCCGGTCGCCGTCCGAAGCCCGTGAAGACGCCACCGCCCTTCTCCGACGCCCAACGATTGCCCCGACGGTCTCACCCCCGCACCGGAGCTCGACGTGGACCGACAACGGACCCAGCGATCCGAAGACTCGGCGTGGCCCTCTCGCCTTGTTCGTTTCGCCGGTGACCGACGCCTAACGAGCACCACACCGCTGCTCCGCCACTCGCCGCTCGCTGCCCCCCCCTCCCCTCACCGGAGTCCATTGCCGGTCCGTTCGCCGCCGATACACCCATCGCGGGTCCAAACCAGCAACCCGCGAATCCACCTATTGCTTGAAGCTATCCCCTGTTTTATTGCAGGTTTACCTTCTCCGGATTTCGCCCGATCTCACCGGAGCCCCAAAACCAGCCATCGGTGCCGTTTCGCTTCCGGCCTTCAGCCATCTTATGCTCTGAGTTGCCTTGTCCCTGTTGGTTTATCCTTAGGTAGTTTTACTTCTTTATTTTTATTTTTCATTACTTTGTAGTTTAGGTTGTTTGTTTATCTTTTATATTTATTTTCCTGTTTATTTCATTTGATAACATATTTAGTTTAGTTGTTTAAATGTTGGGTGTTAATATTCGCAATTTCTATATGCATTATCCGTAGATTTTACCTCAAATTACTATAGTTATTAATTTGATCCGAGAGACATCGGGTCACTTTTTAATTATAATAATTTTGGGTTTGTTTTGGTAGAATTTCTCAAATGTTAAATCACAATAATTATTTAATTTGGTCCGAAAGACTTCGGACCAAATTTGTAATTATTTTGATTCCTTCGTTGTGATTTATAGAGCTAAAATAATTGTTAACTTAATCCGTGAGACAACGGATTATCTTTTCAATTATTTTAATTCTTATCTTAGTTTTTATGTAAAAATAATTGCTTGTTTAAAAAAATGAAAATTAAAAAAGGAAATAGTGAAAGGTTAAAAATTTGCATGAGCATATAGGTCATATAGGTTCATTAAATTAAGACACGTAAGTTTAAATTAACCTTTAGGATTATTTTTAGGAAAAGTTTGCATGTTTTCATAATATAAAAAGATAATAAAAAAATTAAAAAGAATAATGATTTTCTAAAACAAATGGGGTTTAAATCAAATTAATCCCGAAGTTGAATTAGGAAATTAATCCATTTTGAATAGCTTAATTAGTTTTTTTTTTTTTAAAAGTTAGCATTGCATCACTATGTTTTTTTTTTTTCCTAATAGAAATTATTTAGTCATTAAAAAAAAAAAACAAAAACAAAAAAAAACAAAAAATCATTTTCTTGATTAATTAATAAATTAATTCATAATTAATCCCATTTCATATCATCATTATTTAGTATAGGTTGCATACATTAAAAAAAATCACAAAAAGAGCATGCATATAGAATTATTATGTCATTCATCCCATATCATGAAACACATGCATATTAGGATTATATAATTTAGATTGCATACATATAGTTCAAATTAAGCTATATAAATTGCATTTCACATATCATTAAAGTAAAATTCATGCATATTAATTTTAGATTTAGATTGCATAATAATAAAATTTAGGTGTCATGTCATTTAGAAATCATGTTCAGGGCATGCATTTTTATTAGCATTTTTAAAATGTTTTCTTAGAGAGTGTGGACTTTAATAAAGTTGTGGTTTATAATTTCTTATGAATTTAGCATTTTGATTTATTGAATGTTATTTAATTGATTGTGCACCCACATGACCACCATTTGCATGTTGGTATCTTAGGTTAAAATTAATCAAAACTGCCTGCAAAAATGTTTTTTTTAAGGTACCGAAAGGGCGTTAAATTAATCTAGCGTAACCATGTCCCTGAATCCATTAAATCTCTGGTTCGTAAAAGGTAAAGTATTCTCCCATACTTTACCTGGGTTTCTAATCAGCCCTAATTGGTTAGTGGCGGCTCCAATTTGAAATATAATTGCATGTTTTAATGGGTCTTTTTCTTAATATCAAGTCGCGATTGGTAGGGCTTGGGAGAGTCCGCGCCAAGTCTTCGGACTTAGTAATCCATTAACCTAGTTTTAGGTGATTCACCTGACATCAAAAAAATTCGGGTCGCGACACCGACTGAAGGTGATATCAGCTGGTTTGTGGAGATGAGAGAGATATTGAGAATCTTTTTTCACTCGGGGTTTGAGTGTTTGTAATTTCTATGTTTTTGGTTTTTAGTGTGTTTTATAAATTTTTACTCATTGGATCTCTGCTTATGTATCAACCATTTAGCGATCACATATTAAGATGGAGGTGATGCGGAGCAAAGAAGGAATGAGGAAGATGAAAGAAAACAAGGAAAGAAAAGAAAATAATATAAAAAGAAAAGGAGAGAAAAGAAGAAAAATGAAAGAAAACACAAAAATCCCCAAACAAAAATACCCCTCACATTATATAAGATTTGATTGGTCAAAGAGCTCCAATCCTTATTTGAAACTAAATTTATACTTCTGACCTTTAATTGAGATTAAGTTGACCGCTTCATGTCTTTATTTGACATGAGGTCCACTATAGACCAACTATTGAGAAAATGCATTCACTTTAAGTTGTTATTTGGAATTTTCCCTTAAATAAATTTAGGTCAAACACTTGTTAAGAGATGAATAGTTGGTACACATGTCCAACTAGTCTTTGGCAATCGTTGGATGACGAGTGCCACGTGTTGATTAGGTGGAAAGCATACGATTGAGATTATAAGAATAATCATCTGCTTCAAATGTTTTAGTTATCAGATGATAAATGAAAAATGGTTTTATATCTTCATATTTCATCTTGCGAACGAATCGATTTGATGATGTAGATTCGAATATATACAAAGCGAGTTCCATAGTTGAAGTGTTGTCGAGAACCAATTTGTATGGAGAAGGAAACCAAGAAATGAGTGAAAGAAGATGTGGGAAATCGCATTGAGAACTCTATCTATGGATGAGGCTGTGATCTGTCCCCATACCAGGAGGACCCTAAAATGTGGAGTGGGGTGAAAACCTATGTACGTCCCGAAATTATTGAGTACTCATGTACTTGCTATCAAAACACGATGAGAAGAATTATGATGCGGTGAAAATGTGGTAAATAATAATTTAGAAGAAAACTAAATTTGCAAACACGAGAAAAAGTTGTCTCTCGAATGTATACTGATTAATAATTATGAGTCCATTCTTGATACGTAGCACTTTTCATAGTAGAGTAAAGCGTAACTCCTAAAAAGGACAAAATATCAAATCCCAAATTCAAAATAGCAGCAAATCAATATCCTTTTTTCCTATAAAAAAAAAAAAAGTCCCTAAACGTAATCAACACAAAGAAGATATCAAACTATATGCAAATTCCTATTATAAAATATTTATCACATCTTGATATCTTCTTGAAAACTCTCACATAAATCTTGTCAAGTTCCTCGTCCCAAGCTTCCTTTGACTATGTTTCCAAAAAATTTCTAGGCAATCGCATACATGTTAGAGTGTACGGATATCTAAAAATACTTCTTTTCATGAGAAAATCGATTTAATGATGGATGTTTTGTATATAAAGAATGAAGCTCATAGGTGGGTAAAAAGGGTGCCCAAGAAATCCAATTCGAAACCTCTAAGTTGAATATACCAACTTGAAACTGAATATTTATTAAAGTACAAAATTAACTTTATATCATAACCATATCCACTACATATTAAATTTAATAGTCCCATAAAAATCTTCAATGGGGTTTTGTCAACAAGTTTTTTAAGTGCACCAGTTAAGACTATTACAACAGATAAAAATGCATATCCACGCATTCTAAAAGTCTGAAAGTGTCACATCTCAAGAAATCATCTACTTTGATTATAAAAAGATGTACATTTCAAAGATACAATAAAAGATCGTTAGCACATGCCTTGGGCCACCTATTAACATCTTTGAATTTAATAGTAAACTCTCATACAAAAGCAGAGTGTATTTGAGAGAGAGTGAGATGCAACTACCCCGGCGGACCATTAATTGGTTAGATGAGTGTTGGCATTGAATAAATTTTTCTCTTCTTTTGGTTGGGAGGCATTGAATGGTTACATGGCAGGTTTGATCAGCATAAAGCCACGCCATCACCAGTTTGACATGCAACGCATGGGCAAGTGCGTCATTATTACTTACGATCGATATTGGTCGGCGCATGTATCACATCGGTAGTCCGATTCGATATTAGTCAGAACTCAGTGATTATGTTGTTGAACGATGCATCTGTACCATCCCCATTGAAATTGCTTGAGATAGCAACAATAGGGTGGAAGCAGAAGAGCATCAACTACCGGATGATAATGTCACTCAATAACAAGAATTGTAGGCTATTTATTGGAAGGTCCACAAAATTACAATGACCTAGATTCGGAAAAAAAAAATACAAAAAATAAAATAAAAAATACACATCCAATTGCCATAAATCGAAAAAAAGACAAAGCCTTGAGTGGAGAAAGCACAAAATGAGAAAGCGACATGGCTCCCAGCCACAAGAATATCCCCACATGGCAAAGAAGCCCTAACCTAACCTTTGGCCCCATTAACCGAGAAAAAAAATGGAGACTCCGACATTCTGACAATTCATCGAACACGTGGACTGATGAAAAAGCTAATGTCCCCAAGATGAAGTGGCGGACGGAGAGCTGCTTAAACCAAAAATTCAATCAAACCTCCATGACGGATATTTCTCCGAATCGATCCCTAAGTCGACGATGCTGAAGTCGTGAGGGCAGAAGGCCTGACGACTAATGCTACAGTGACCACTTTCGTTCTCTTCCCTCCACGTCGTGAGGGCCCACTCAAGTATGAATAGAACCATGTGAGAGCTCGTCGCTTGTGCCTTCCCACGGCCGGCAGCGGTGTCTGGACTTTCAAGAGGAATAAATTTTCTTGGAGAGGAAGATTAGGGCTTTTGTAGAAAGAGAAAGTCAAATTGTATAAGACAATTTCTATTTAAGAGTTTTGTAAGTTCCCGATCCGGCTCTCCCAAGAACCGAACCTCATATCCCAGGTTCCTCGAAATATGGAACTAAGAACCGGACCATTCCCATCGATCTAATTCTTCAATTCCCAATTCAACCTAAAAATGTTCTCATGCATTATAAAATTAGAATTCTCAACCTTTGACATTGGACAAGCCTATTAGAATTCTCGTGCCTTATAAAATTAATCAAACAACGACCCATCATCCAAAGGTAAAAGGCCATTGCAAATATAGTTAACACTTTTCATATATATATATATATATATATATATATATATTGAAAAATCATCCTCCAATTGTTGGATGAAATCCCTTAAAGTATTTTGAAGTTGACAAAACGAGTTTATCGGTCTAGTCTAAAGACTTACAAAGTCCGAAGATCAAAGTCCGAAGATCAAAGTCGAAGATCAAAGTCGAAGATCAAAGTCGAAGACTTACTGATTCTATTGACAAAGTCCGAAGACTAAAGTCTGAAGCTAGCAAGACTCAAGACTTATATTTTAAAGTCTACTCACAAGGACAGTTTCCGGGACGACGTTTATTCCGATCTTATACGATCTATATTCTAACGTCGATGGATATCTTTCTCTTTGGATTCAGCACTAAACGATCTAAGTTTTATATGGAATATGTTTAGATTCCTTAACGACTTCGCAACTTATATTTGGAAGGATCTACTTATGGAAACCGAGATCCCGATTGTATGGGCGAGCGGGATTGATGGGCTATCAACACTTACCTTAAAGAGCTCGAGATCTCTCTAATTGATCTGTCCAACGGGTTGATTGGAAGAACTTCTTTGGAAGGTGCCAACGGTATTGAAGGCATGAAGGAGTATATAAGAGATGCTCTAGTTGTTTAAGTGTGCGGATAGAAAAATTCCAAAGTCTGAAATCTCCTCTATCACTTTGCGATATCATTCTTTGAGCATTACATGTAATCAAAAGAGAGATCATATTGTAGATCTTGAGGAAGTGTAGTAGAGTAATCTACACTTTGTGGACTCAAGAGCGTGAGATTGTAATCACTCTTATTGATTCTTAGTGAAATCCGGCTGAAGGGCTGTCCGTGCGGGAGAGTGGACGTAGGCTTGATCTAAGCCGAACCACTATAAATCGGAGTCTTGATTCTCTATCCTTAATCCTTTACATTGTTATTTGCTTTCATTTGCTGCAATCGTTGACTTTAAATTATTCACATCTTATTTGATTTGAATTGTTAAAATTGCGATAAACACCTATTCACCCCCTCTAGGTGCCAATACTAGTTCTAACAATTGGTATCGAGCACGTGTGCTTGTTTGTAAGAAGTGTCTTTACTTCTAAGTAAAAGATCTATGGCTAGTATGTTGCCTACGGGGTTGGTTGAAGGACAAAGCAATACCGAGACCTCCATACTTTGATGGAAAAGATTACAGCATATGGAAAAATAAGATGAAGGCATTCCTAAGATCGAAAGATCCTTTGGAATGGGAAGTTGTCGATAAAGGAATTATTCTGTTCTTTGAATCAAACTCGAGAGAGGAAAAGAACCCGCTGTTCCTATTCTTTTGACTCAAGAAGAAATTATCAAAAGACAGACTCTCGACGCCAAGGCTATTTACTCTTTATATTGTGCTTTATCCCCTACTTTTGAATATAATAGAATATCTTCTTGTGATACAAAGCAAAAGAAGTATGGGACAGGCTTCACATTACCTATGAAGGAACCGATCGTGTGAAAGAAACAAGGATCAACATTCTCTTGGGACAATATGAAGTTTTTAAGATGAGATCGGGAGAATCAATAACCGACATGTTTAGTCGCTTTACTGAAATTGTGAATGGTCTTGAATATCGGGGACATCCAATCTCGGGACATATGAAGGTCAACAAACTTCTTCGTGGACTCTCAAAAGACTGGAATCACATAAAAACCTCAATAAGAGAGACACAGAGGATTGCTCCACTTTCGTAGATGAATTAGTTGGAACTCTTCAATCCTATGAAGTAGAACAGAACAACGAAGAGGAAGATTCAAAAGGTAAGAAATCTATTGCCTTAAAGTCTAATGACTATTCGATGTAACAGATTCTCGAAGAAGATCTAGATGATGAAGAACTGGCATTGATGATAAAGAGATTCAGAAAGCTGAACAAAAAAGGAAGGAAATTCAATTGGAAGAAACAAAATTCTCAAAGGTTTCAAAACAGGTCAACGAGAGGAAGATGACACGAATAAAGAAGTGACTTGCTTTGAATGCAAGAAAAGGGACACATTAGACCTAACTGTCCTCTGTTAAAGAAGAGAAAAGGGAAGTCTCGAGAAAAACGGGGAAAGCACTCAAGGCGAGACTTGGAGTGATGCGAATGTGAAGATAGTGACAATGATTATGCCAATATCTGTTTAATGGCACGATCGGACTCGGACTCGGACCTTGATTCGAGACTCGAGACGGTGAACTCGAGGTAAGTAACTTGAAAATTCCTGTTAAAGTTTCTAAATACATTGATGAATTGTGTCTTAGTCTGAAAACCTCTCTTAAGAGGATCTCCGAATTAAAAAGGAAAATTCTACTTTGAAACATAAGGATAAACTTATGAAAGAAAAGGTTGAAAAACTTGAAAAGATGTTGTTGTTGCAAAAGAAAACTCAGACAATATTTTAAATGAAAATAATCTTTTGAAAAATGATATGACTAACATATCAAAGAGATTTTCAAATGGTTCTGAAAACTGGACAAGATTCTTTCGATACAAAGACCATATTTTGACAAGTTGGGTCTTGGTATGACTTCACGAAACTATTCCACTAATTGATTTTCCGAAGGTAAAAGAAAGAATTAAACAAAGACCAGCTAGAACTGTTTACAAAAATCATTTTCAGAAAGTCTTTGTAAAACCTGTTGGTAGAAGTGCTTTAAGTTGTTCCAAGTGTAAAAGCTCAGAACACTTCGAGAAAGAATGTCCTTTAGTTTGGAGACCTGTTAAAAGGAGTTGGGCTAAGACTGTCTATTGTACTAACACTTCGGACCCAAGATGGTATGGGTACCAAAAAGAGCTTGAATTTTTGTTAATTGCGGGTTACTATCAAAAAGAAGATAAAATGGTATCTTGATAGTGGCTGCTCAAGACATATGACAGGAGATTCAAACTGCTTCATAAAACTTATCCAGATAGACGGAGGAAAAGTTTCCTTTGGTGGTAACAATAGAGGGAAGATTGCGGTCGAGGAACAGTGAAGATTGGGAGCTTGTCAATCAATAATGTTTCATTAGTTGAAGGATTAAATTACAACTTGCTTAGCATAAGTCGGTTGTGTGATTCTGGTTTCAAGATCAACTTTCGGGAAGAAACGTGCTCGGAATCGGTAAAGACCTTACTCAATCTTTCACCGGTCGAAGACATGGAAATATCTATCTTCCGGATGTGAATCAAGAAAGATCACAATGCTTAATATCAGTACAAGATGAAGCAAATCTATGGCACAAAAAGCTAGGCCATATCAACATGAAGCAAATCAACAAGATCTTTACAAAGAAACTTGTTCGAGGATTGCCTACTTTGAATTATTCAAAATCGATCTATGTACACCATGTGTACCGGGTAAACGAGTTAGAAATTCTTACAAATCTATAAATAAAGTTTCCACTAATCATGTATTGCAGCTTTTGCATATGGATTTGTTTGGACCTACCGAACGAAAAGCATTGGTGGTAAAGGTTCTGCCGGTAATAGTGGATGACTATTCACGATTTACTTGGGTCTACTTTCTTTCAAGTAAGTCGAGACTTTCTCTCTTTTTCAAAATTTGCTAAAAGGTGCAGAATGAGAAAGGTCATACTATTACAAGCATTCGTATGAGACCATGGAGGTGAGTTTGAAAATCAAGAATTTGCTAACTTGTGTGATGAATTTGGTTTTCAACATAAATTCTCTTCTCCATATACACCGTAACGAGAATGGGGTTGTGGAAAGGAAGAATAGATCTTTACAAGAAATGGCAAGAACTCTTTTAATTGGAAATCAAGTTTCTTCAAGGTTTTGGGCGGAAATTTGTTTCAACTTTGCTTGCTATATTATAAACCGAGTGTTTTTAAGACCAATTCTTGAGAAAACTCCTTATGAAATTTTTAAAGGGAAGAAACCAATAGTTTCTTATTTTCAAATATTTGGTTGCAAATGTTTTATTCTAAAAAATGCTAATGATCGTGTTGGTAAGTTTGAAGAAAAATCAGATGAAGGATTCTTTCTTGGATACTCTACAACAAGCAAAGCCTTTAGAGTGTTCAACAAAAAGACTCGATTGTGGAAGAATCAATGAATGTAAAATTTCAAGACTCTCCACAAGTTCGGCAGATACTGGGCGAAGATTCGAAACTGCTCCGTAAACTGTTAAAGCTAACCTCACTTTGAAGCGGTTGCTAATTCAAGATCGTACAACAAGCTACCGATGAAGAATCTACTCTAGAAGAAGATCAACAATCTATCGAGACTGAACAAGAATCGGAAGCACAAGTCTAGTCATCCCTGAAGAACTCATTATTGGAAATATTAATGAGGGAATTCGAACAAGATCCAAAAGGCGAGAAGAGTCTAGTGCTGTTGCTCTTATTTCTGAAATAGAACCCAAAAATATCGAAGAAGCCTTAGCTGATGAAAGCTGGATTGAAGCAATGCAAGAAGAACTCGAGACAATTCAAGTATTAATGACGTATGGGAATTAACTCCCAAACCAAAAGGTAAATCAGTTATTGGAGCTAAATGGGTTTTCGAAACAAAGTTAATGAAAAGGCAAAGTAACGAGAAACAAAGCAAGACTCGTAGCTAAAGGATACACGCAAGAAGAAGGGATTGACTACGATGAGACTTACGCTCCAAGTAGCAAGGTTAGAAGCAATCAGATTATTACTTGCTTTTGCTTGCTATAAGAATTTCAGGTTGTTTCAAATGGATGTCAAAAGTGCATTCCTGAATGGAATTATTCAAGAAGAGGTCTACGTAGAACAACCTCCTGGTTTTGAAGATTCAAAGAAACCAGACTCTGTATTCAGACTGAAGAAAGCTTTATATGGACTAAAACAAGCTCCTCGAGCGTGGTATGAAAGGCTAAGCAATTTCTTAATTCATAGTGGCTTTTCTAAAGGTAATGTAGACACTACTCTGTTCATTAAAAAGGAAGGTAAAAGTTTTCTACTCGTTCAGATTTATGTAGATGACATCATATTTGGATCATCTAATGAGACCTTGTGCAAGAAATTTTCTAAGTCTATGCAGGATGAATTCGAGATGAGCATGATGGGTGAACTATCCTTTTCCTTGGTCTACAAGTCAAACAACTAAAGGAGGGTATATTCATTCATCAAGAGAAATATGCAAAAGAACTTGTTAAAAAGTTCGGTCTGGAAAATTGCAAGAAGACCGACATACCAATGTCAAGTTCCTTGAAGATAGACAAAGATGAAGCGGGGAAGAAAATTGATCAAAAATTATACGGGAGTATCATTGGCTCACTTCTTTATCTTACCGCATCCGGACGACATATTATTTAGTGTTTGCATATGTGCTAGATTTCAATCGATCCCGAGAGAATCTCACTTAAGCGCTGTTAAACGTATTATTAAATATGTTGCTACTCTGCTAAGATCGGTCTTTGGTATCCCAAAGAAGGAGACTTTACACTTCTTGGCTATTCGAGACGCGAGATCTTGCAGGTTGTAGAGTTGAAAGAAAAAGCACTTGAGGTACTTGTCAACTACTAGGAAACGGGAAGTATCCGGTTCTCGAGGAAACAGAGTCTTGTGGCTCTTTCAACAGTGAACGCGAATACGTTGCTCTTGGAAGTTGCTGTTCTCAAATCTTGTGGATAAAACAACAAGCGCAAGACTTTGGCATTGAAGACTCTTGCACAGAAATTAGGTGTGACAACACCGGTGCAATCAATCTTACAAAGAATCCCATTCTACATTCAAGAGCAAAACATATTGAGATCCGACATCACTTTATAAGAGATCATGTTCGAACAAAGAAGTCTTGATACAATTCATAGACTCAAAGAATCAACTGGCGCGTACATCTTTACAAAGCCTCTTGAGAAAAGCTTGTTTGAGTCTATTCGCTCAAGACTCAATATATTATCTCTTGAAGAACACTAGAGTTCGGACTCAGTAACTAAAGTCCGACGAGCATCGGACTCAAAGGATCGAGAATATGAATCGACACGTCCGTAAGTTTCTTTACTTAAACTGTCTAATTGATAAGGTAAGATAATCTGTCTAATTTTAAATTGGTTAGAAGTGGTTATCGTTTTTATTAAGGCAGTTATTTTTCAAAAAGGAAAATTCAAAATTTCCAAAATATACGACGCTTCGTTTTTCCCCGTGCCTTTTATCTTTTATACATCTCTTCTCCTTCGTTTTCACTTTACTCAGAAACCCTAGATCAAAAGCTTTTCACCGCTCCGCAATTTTTTTTTTTCCTCCCAAACTTCATTGTTTCAAAGTTCTCAACTTTCTTGCGAAACAAGTGAGAAAGTCTTTCCAAAGAAAAGCACAATGTCGTATCGAGGAAATCTTCCAGAATTGCAAACAAGGGACCACAAGGCTCGAGTGAGGGGCCTACGCATTTTGATCTCACGAGGAAAGCGACATTCCTTCCGAGCGATCTCAAAAGCGAGTCATCACCAACTAGACCTCAAGATGAAATGGTTTATGAAGACATCGAACCAAGTAAGAACTCTAAAACCTGCCTTTGTTTATAAACTCTATTCTGCATTAAAGGAAGGGTCTGCTATGACTTTTGTGGATGAGTTTCTGAAAGAGAAGGGGTATAGAAACGAGACGCATTTTCTTACCTTGTGATGGAAAGGTCCGGAGTTGTGCCCGAGGGAACGGCTGCAAGAGCGTTTGCAAATTTCCCGAGTGACCCTAGGTTTAGTAGCATGAATCGCCCGAGGGCAAGGATGATGATGAGAAGATGTTCATGCATTTTAAACCATGGATGGGTGTGGCTGCGAGCCTAAGAGGGAAGAAGAATGAATTGTTCCGTTCGAGACGGACACGGGAAGAAATATGAAAACCGCTGAAGCGTGGGGTGATGAACCCAAGAACTGTTGATTTTGACTTTCGGATTTGTTGAGTATAGGTCTCGCGAGAGAAATTCGAAAAGCTCCAACTCTATCAAGTGCACATGCACCGTGACACTTTGCACATCCTGAATTGACTGCCTATTTCTACTCCAATATCAGCTTCATTGACGCAAACAGTTTTACCTTCAGTGTGAGAGATAAGGAGTATGTCATTGATTGTGATATTCGGCGATGTGCTTGGTGTGGAAAGAAGAGCTTTTCAACCAATTGGTGTGTCGTAAGTTCTGCTACGCTTGAGCTAGCAAAGGACAGAATTGCAGAAGGAAGACTGTCTTATTCGAATGAATGCAACAAACACTTTGCTGCATAAAATTGTAATCAACCTGTCTAAGACCCAAATCGACGTCTAAGACAGATGTTTCAATTTCTGAAGCGAAGTTGATGTTTGCCATCAAGATAGGTGTGAACTTCTCTTTACCACATACCATCATCTTTCACATGTATAGATGCATGGTTAAGGATAAAGGAAAGCTTCCTTATGCTGCTCTTATCACTCGTCTCTTCAAACATCTACACATTCAACCTCCTCACATTTTCACGGTGAAGACCATTGATAAAATGGTCATCGGTTTGGGGATGATTACCAAGATGCGTTTGAAGGAACTTAGTAAGAAGCTGGAAAAGTTCAAGGAAAAGACTCCTTCCAAGCTCAAACCAGACTCATCAGCAGCTAAAAGGAAAGGAAAAGAAGCTGTGGCTAGTTCCACCAAGAAGCGAAGGGCAATCATCCTGGAGGATGAAGATGATGAGGATTCGATTCCTATCTCTACTCTAATCTCTCAATTTGCTGCATCTATTCCAACTGTTGTTCCCGAACATAAAGTTGCGAGAGGAAGAGAAGAACGAAGAAGAGAAGGAAGAGAAGAAAGATGAAGAGGAGGAAGAGAAAGAGGAAGAGAAAGAGGAAGAGAAAGAAAAAGAGAAGAAAGAGGAAGAGAAGACAGAGGAAGAAAGAAAGGAAGAGGAAAAGGAAGAAAGAAAAGAAGAGAAAGCAGATGAACCTGAAAGAACAAATTCTCCAGCGAAAAGGAGGATTTCCAACATCCCGTAATCGAGGAATCGCCTCAAAAATAAGAATTCTTTTCTCCACCGGAAGACATGGAGACAGGGGGAGATAAAGAAAGCGAACACACACCTCTTCGGCTGACTTTCGAGAAGAGGATGATCAAATAGGTGTTAGCCGATCACCTCCCCGATGCGAGGATATTCATGCTGCAAAGTTTCTGAAGGAGAGGCATCATCTCCACACAATGAACCTCCTTCGATATTCCCTGCGGCTTGACTCCACCGTCGGACGGAGCTGAAACAAGCACTCGGACCGACAACTCGGAGATTTTCGAAGGCTGCTTGATATTATCTTGGATCTAAAAGGTCAAATTTATGCAATGGGATATGAATTTCAGACCTTGCAGAATGAAAATCATGCAATGTTCATCACTTTGCATGATCGGATTAAAGATGTTCGGCGCGATTCAAGAAACCGCAAAGGGCACTACACTCACCCAAGTACGGGCGGACTTGAGGAAGCTGGAAGACACGTAAAGTCGATGGAAGACTTTCAACTTGTTCGCATTCCCCGAGCTCCTTGATTTTTATGCGACAAAAAGGGGGAGAAGACCTTGCAGATTTTTGATGATTTTGATCCAAACCCAATATCCAAACCCAATCTTTTCTATTATTGCTTGCTATCTTGACTTTGACTTAAACTTGCAGAGTTTTTTTTTTGGAAAGTATTCTCTATGGCAATACTTTAAGCTTCGTAAATTTGATAGTACTTGTTTGTTTATGACTAATGAGGTTTCGTGAATGCGGATCTATGTACGGGAAAGTCCGAGTACGGGATATCTCGTGTACAGGGATAACTTCTACTATCTTATTTAAATCTTTTATGATACTTGCTTAAAAGTTGTATTGCGGGCGATAATATTCAAATCTGCGGGAAAGTTTTGTCACCATCAAAAAGGGGAGATTGTTGGATGAAATCCCTTAAAGTATTTTGAAGTTGACAAAACGAGTTTATCGGTCTAGTCTAAAGACTTACAAAGTCCGAAGATCAAAGTCGAAGATCAAAGTCCGAAGATCAAAGTCTCGAAGATCAAAGTCGAAGACTTACAGCTGATTCTATTGACAAAGTCCGAAGACTAAAGTCCGAAGCTAGCAAGACTCAAGACTTATATTTTAAAGTCTACTCACAAGGACAGTTTCCGGGACGACGTTTATTCGATCTTATACGATCTATATTCTAACGTCCGATGGATATCTTTCTACTGGATTCAGCACTAAACGATCTAAGTTTTATATGGAATATGTTTAGATTCCTTAACGACTTCGCAACTTATATTTGGAAGGATCTACTTATGGAAACCGAGATCCCGATTGTATGGGCGAGGAGGATTGATGGGCTATCAACACTTACCTTAAAGAGCTCGAGATCTCTCTAATTGATTCTGTCCAACGGGTTGATTGGAAGAACTTCTTTGGAAGGTGCCAACGGTATTGAAGGCATGAAGGAGTATATAAGAGAGATGCTCTAGTTGTTTAAGTGTGCGGATAGAAAAATTCCAAAGTCTGAAATCTCCTCTATCACTTTGCGATATCATTCTTTGAGCATTACATGTAATCAAAAAGAGATCATATTGTAGATCTTGAGGAAGTGTAGTAGAGTAATCTACACTTTGTGGACTCAAGAGCGTGAGATTGTAATCACTCTTATTGATTCTTAGTGAAATCCCGGCTGAAGGGCTGTCCGTGCGGGAGAGTGGACGTAGGCTTGATCTAAGCCGAACCACTATAAATCTGGAGTCTTGATTCTCTATCCTTAATCCTTTACATTGTTATTTGCTTTCATTTGCTGCAATCGTTGACTTTAAATTATTCACATCTTATTTGATTTGAATTGTTAAAATTGCGATAAACACCTATTCACCCCCCTCTAGGTGCCAATACTAGTTCTAACACCAATGACAACAATAATGATAATGAGGATATGGCGTTGTTAATTTAAGAACTCCAAATGCTCTTGAAAAGAAGAAGAAATCCTAGGATAAGATTACCATGCACCTGAAACTCAAAAAGAAGAAGAAAAGTTGTAGGCCAACCGTCCTACATGGCACAATTGGCACTAACGTGGACAATTTTCATATATTTTTAATTTTTGTTTCGTATGCCAACCCAAAATTGGGAAAAAAACATAAGAAAGAAAGAAATGAAAAATGAATTGAAGAAAAAGAATAGAAATGAATAGAATTCAAATAAATAAATAAAAATAACAAAAAAATTGTCTATATCGACACTGACAATATCATGTAAGATGTTGTGTTCACATGAGCGATTTCCAACCAAATTGACCGAAATGGCTACATCGATAAATCGTCAAAAAGTTTAAAACTAAATTGATACAATCAAAAAGTTTAGAACTGAATTGACTGTCATACAATAGGTTCAAGGTATTTTTGGTAATTTTCTCAAACTTCGTCCTACAGCAATAGCTAGCGAAGTCTAGCATATAGTCCACTTCATTGACTCTTTTACTTATCGAGTTTGTACTTATATTGATTTAATAAAAGGAAATAGACTATGAATCTCTAAATGACTTGCAATTTTCATTTTAAATAAATTTAATTTTAAATTTAATTTAATTAATTTTTATATTATTTTTTACCACGTCGGCACCAAAATGACGCCGTTTTTCGGTTATTTGGCCACGTCAACATGCAAAATGGTGTCATTTTGCACTTATTTCACCGGAACTTACTCACGTCAGCATTTTGGCCGGATTTTGGCCGGAGTGGCACTTAAGTGATCCATTTTCTTCTAATGTGGCACTTAACTATTACTGTTGTAAGTTATGATACTTAAGTGTCCCTTTATGTCAAGTTATGGCACTTGAAGAGATCTTTTGCCTATTATATTCCAACACTTCAATCCCTTCAAACTGATCATAACCCTAGATCGAGCATGAGTAATCTGAGATCTAACGCTCGTGCTTGATTTGAGACCTTGATCTCATGCTCATGGTCAAGCATGGCAGTGGTGAAAGATGAAGCTCAAAGGTGTAAGCCATTAGCTCGTCGTCCTCAATGATTACACTTATATTCGTCCTTGAGCAAGCTCTCCTTGGTCTCGACAATGAGATTAGATTTTTTAGAGGTTTTTGTGGTCAGATTTTTCTCTTCGATCCCTTCAAACTCAGATTCGTCGACGAGCAAGCTCTCGTCAATCTCATCAACGAGACTGCATTTATTTGAGATTTTTGTGGCCGGATTTTCATCTTCATTCCCTTCAATCATTTACATCTCCTTCTTCAACCTTCAGCTTCATCCTCCTCTCCCACTCCTCTGCCACCAGAATTGTTATTTATGCCATTTCTCCATCTTGATTCTTTTCAAAAATTGATAAATCACCTCTAAATATCAACAATTGCGTTATTTATTCATGTTTATAATTCTAAATTTATGGGGTTTCTGATGATTTTGATCACATTACAAGTTTGATGTGTGTTGATTCGTTCTATGAGTAGACAACAAGCATGCGTAGCACAATTGTGACCCTCTCAAGAAACCACATATTCCATCTTAATGCAAACTGCATCTATGAATGTCATGAATCGGATAACGCAGACCATCAAAGCATCCCTAAGAAACTATAAATTGAAGAGCGGCTGAAGGTGATAGCAGCTGGTTTGTGGAGATGAGAGAGAGATTGAGAATTTTTTTACTTGGGTTTTGAGTGTTTGTAATTTCAGTGTCTTTGGTGATTAGAAGGTTATATAAATTTTCAGTCGTTTGATCTCCACTTATGTATCAACCATTAAGCGGTTGTAAATTAAGATGGACGTGATGTAGGGCCAAGAAGGAGGTGTGAGGAAGATGAAAGAAAGAAAAGAAAGAAAAGAAAAGAATTTAAAAAGAAAAAGAGAGAAGAAGAAAAAATGAAAGAAAATTTTAAAATATAACCATCAACAAAAATACCCCTGGCATTATATAAGATTTGATTGGCTGATGAGCTTGAATCCTTATTTGAAACTAAGTTGGCCCTCGAGGTCCACTATAAACCATCTTTTGAAAAAACGGTTTTGTTTAAGCTTTTAGTTAGAATTTTCTCTAAGATTAATTTAGGTCAAACACCTGTTGAGTGATACACATGTCGAACTAGTTCGTGGCGATCATTGGATGATGAGGGCCTCACATAGATTAAGTGGAAAGTACACGTTTTGGGATTATAAGAATAATAATCTACTCCCAAAGTATGAGTTATCATATGATGACCTTCATGTTTCCTCTTGAGAGGGAATCGATTTGATGACGTAGATTTGAATATATGCAAAGCGAGCTCCGCAAATAAAAAGTTGTTGAGAAACAATCTACATGAAATAACGAAATGGGTGAAAGAAGGTGTGGGAAATCGGACCGAGAACTCTTATCTATAAATGAGGTTGAGATGTGTTCTCATTCCAGGAGGACCCTAAATGTGGAGTGGCTGCCATTGCCATGGGTTGAAAACCTATGTACGTCCTGAAATTGTTGTGTACTTGCTATCACAATACGATGAGGAGTACACAGTGCAGTGAAAATGTGGTTAATACTAATTTAGAGAAAACTGAATCTCCAAACACAAGAAAAAAGGTTCTCTCTCTAATGTATACCGATTAGATGAAGAAGCTATCTATTCGCAATACATAGCACTTATTTATAGTAGAAAAAAGCGTAGGACAAAATATCGAATCCCTAGTTCAACATAGCAGCAAATCAATATCCCTTTAAAAAAAAAAAAACCTAAACTAAATAATCAAGACAAAGAAGATATAAAACTACATATGAATTTCTACTATGTTGAAAAATAATCACTTCTCGATATCTTGTTTAAAAATCACATAAATCTTCATTGAATCGCTTGTCTCGAGCTCATTGACTATGTTAAACTTATTTGAACGTTCCGGAAAATTTCTCAGCAATCGCATCCACATCAAAATATATTGATATCTAAAAATGCTTCTTATCATGAGGAAATTGATTCAATGATGAAGGTGTTAAGGTGTATATAAAGAATGAAGCTCATAGGTGGGTAAAAAGGATACCCAAGAATTTAAATTTGAAACCTCTACGTCAGATGTACCAACTTGAAACTTAGTATTTAGTAAAGTATGGTACAAAATTTTAGTCAAAAAAGTATGGTACAAAATTAATTCTAATTATGACTGTATCCACTAAATATTAAGTTATATTTTAATAGTCCCATAAAAATTCATAATAGGTTTTGTCAACAAGTTCTTTAGGTGCACTAGTTAAGAGTACTGCAAATAATAAAAAAGCGTATCCGTGCATTTTAAAAATTTGACATGGTGAACATTTCCAGAAATCACCTACTTCAAATATAAAAAATGTACAATTCAAAAGTACAATTAAAGATCGTTAGCAATTGCTTTGGGGAACCTTATTAACATTTTCCAATTTCATAGTAAAATGTCATGCAAAAGCAGAGTATATTTGAGAGAGAGCGAGCAGCATTTAATTCACAGGACAATTAATTCCTTAGATGAGCGTGTGCATTGAATGGATGCCTTTTTTATGGGTCGGGAGGCGTTGAATCGTTTACTCAACTGGGAAACAGCTGGTTTGATAAGGTATAGCCACATCGTCACCAATTTAACATGGAGCGTGAGAGTTGATGCGTAATAATTTCTTGCGAGAGGGACAGCCGGCGCTCCAACCGCATCGGTACCGATCGGAACTCGATGATTGGACGTAACATGTTGAACGATGCATAATTGCCATGCCCCATCGAAATTGCTAGGGATAGCAACAAAGCCTTGAGTGGAGAAGGATCTTGACTTAACCATGCGTGGAGAAGGTACTGCGAGTCAATCAAGTCACGTATCACACCAGGTTGGTCGCCGATAGGGTAAAAGACCAATTAGCCTTTTTTTTCTTTAAAGCAATGCTTAACTTGTCGACTAAAATTCAAATATCAACATCTAGATTATCACAAATACATAAAACATTTAAATACCTAGATAATCATAAGTATTTGAAAATTTGTGTAAACATGCACTTACACAAGTGACAGGGCTTAGAGAGGAAGCACTTGGATAATCGCAAATACTTGACATATTCAAATATTTAGATAACCACGAGTATCAGAAAATTCTCTGACATATTTAAATACCCATGTAACCATAAGATTTGGAATGATGCTTGCTTATGTGCACAAGGCAACATAATAATTAATGATTTGCATATCCTTCGGAATCAACTTTGCCTAATTTGGCAAAATCCCAACCGAAGCGCTTATTTAGCATTAGATCGATGGACAACGCTTATGGAACATAGACGGGGAACTCGTGAATATCGTCCATCCATGGATTGTTCTCCTTCGCCGGGTCGACGGTCCTCAACGCCTGCCAAACTGCGCTGTTGCACTTGAATCCTGCCCCGAATGCGAGTTGCCATGTCCTATCGCCTTTCCTAATCCTTCCTTTGGCCTCCAAATAGGCCAATTCATACCACACTGAGCTACTCGAGGTGTTCCCGAATCGGTATAGAGTCATTCGTGATGGCTCCATGTGCCACTTGGTGAGGCCGAGACTCTTCTCCATCTCATCAAGAACAGGTCGGCCTCCAACGTGGATGCAAAAATGCTTAAAGGCCAACTTGAAGTCGGGAATGTATGGCCTAATCTTCATCTTGAACACCTTCCTTGCGACCAAGGTCATGAAGAACCAGAGCTGTTCTGACATTGGGAGCACTGCCGTGCCAAGGGTCGTGATGTTGGTCTTTATGGCTTCCTTCATGACCGCCACCAAGTCCATGGATACCGACAAGCCGATCTTCTTCTTCTTGTCCTCTCGCTGGAACAAGCAACCATAGCTTTTGTCATCCGAGCCTTTGTGGGTGCGCACGGTGTGGATGAGCTGGTACTTAGAGCGGCGGCGGTCGGAGGATCGGTTGGAGAGGAGGATGGCTGCCCCACCCATTCGGAAGAGACAGTTTGAGATGAGCATCGACCGGTCATTGCCGAGATACCAGTTGAGGGTGACGCTCTCGATGCTCACCACTAGGGCATAAGAGTTACGATGTACCTAGTGATTAACCCATAAGAGAAGTAATAACATTGGCTGAACTTTAATTTTGTTGAGACATAAATTGAATCTCCCTAGTAAGAAAAAATTTTGAGTACCTAGTAGATAAAGCATATAGTAAATTGAGAATGTACAAAGCTTAAATTGTTCAATTTCGTTGTCATATATCGAATTCATAAATGATTTCAAATCTAGCTATATTTTGTGGCATAATAAATCTTGGGTTGACTTATCAGTGGATCATTTTGTTCAACAACATCTAGGTTTCGAGGGTTCCGAGTTCAAACCACTCACTAGCTCCTACTTCTCTACCAACCAAAGCGTAAACTAAGGAAAGTAATTACCTAAAATTTTACTGTCAACACAACCTAAATAAAGTTGTTTTTTTTTAATGACTTTATTAAAATAACAGTTCTTGGGGCTACTATGTAAATAATAATTGTTTTGAGCCATAAAAGTTTAAAGGATTTGATCCCAAAATAATTTATAATTATTTGTTGAATGGATTTTTGTGGTTTAGAACATTATGTTATTTTCACATTAGATTAAAAACTGTCACTTAATCATCTCATTTTTTTTTTTTTGTAATGATTCTAATTTTATGATATATTTTTAAATTGAATGGTGCTAGCATCACCGTCTCACGGTGTAACAATCAAAGGATGTCCACAAAAATTTCCTTTCTCATACACAATACATGGAAATTTCCAAGTAAGACATAGTTCTCCCTCTCTCTCATTTAAAATGTGTGGCTCAGGATTGGCGGTCCGTTTTACAAGCTTAACAATATGGCTAGCTAAGCATTTTCCTTTTAAATCACATGACACATTATCAACATAAAGATTATGTTTGATCATTCAGATTTCTAAAGAGGATGAGACTAGATAGTATAAGATATGAAATCCAAAATTTTGTTATATCAATCCATTGTTTGATGATCGAAGTAATAAAGTCGAATATATTTTATTATATCATGTATGTTGTTTGGTATAAACAACATATTAGTTTAAATGAACAAAAAAATTTACAAGTAGAGATGGTAAAAATCTCTCACAACACTCTTGCCTAATTTATTTTTATTTTTTTTTCTTATTTTTTTTTCCTCTCTTTTTTAATTAATTTCTTTTTTTATTTCTTTCTTCCCCTTCCATCATTCTCTAATGAAATTTTGTTATATAGTAAATTGTACAAACATACCTAAAATAATAAAATACCTAAAATATGTAATAATATAAATAGATTTTATATTTATATATTTAATTTATGTTGTGAAATAGAATTAATTTGAATATATAAATATAAATAAGATTAAATGAAAATAACTAAATTGTTATTTTTTATTCTGAATTTATTATATTAGAATTCAAATATTATTTATATTGAAATATAATTTTAATTTTGTTAATTTAAGAAATTTGTTATTCAAGAAAAATAACTTTCCTATTATGGATGTTACAAATCCTATCTACATTTATCCCACCTCTCCCATAGGATAGTTTTATCCAATCTATTTTTCCCTTATATCGGACTTTTATCTTATGTATCAAACGTAGGATATAATAAATTTTATCATATCTTAAATTGTATCTTAATTACCAAACACAGCCAAAATGGATGCTATTTTCTAGTGAACCTAAGAAAAAAATTCCTACTACCCAACTTATATTTAGCATTTCATTGGTCAATGGAAGTTTTCATTCTTTGTTTGCTTCGATATCATTGAGGGTGTTATTCATAAAAAGTTCCTATTATCAAACTTATACTTTGAAGAATAGAAGAAGAGAGGGGAGAGAAGAAGCCAAACCTGTAGCAATTGCTTAGCAAGGTCGATAGAAATCAACCCAGCGCTGCAACCCATCCCACCAAGATTGTAGCTCAACACGTTCCCTCTGAGCTTGTAGCGATTCACGATCATTGACGACAGGGACGGTGTCGGGCTGAACAAGCTACAGTTCACAACGAGGATCCCTATGTCCTTAGCCTTGACCCCGGTCTTGGGCAGCAGCTGGTCGATGGCCCCGAACATCACTAACTCAGCCTCTGCCCGTGCTTCTTCCATGCACAGGTTTGGTGGGACCTGGAGCATAGCCTCGGGCAAGTAAGTCCGCTGCCCGAGCCCGGACTTCTCAAATATCTTCTGCTGGAAAGCAAGGTTCTCCTCGGTGAAGGCGGTCGTGAGCTCCGAGATCTCCATGAAGGTCTCGCCGGTGCATATCTGGGCCGGATTGGGCTTGTAACAAGCGAAGTCAACAAGGTAGACCTTGGTTGGTCGGGTCATGAAGTAGAGAGTTACCAGAAACACCATGACGGCAGGGAAGAGGACGACGGTGACGAGGTTGAACCTCAGTTGGTCCAAGAGTTGGGCCAGGTCTCGGGCCGTGAGGGTCAAGATGTGGGCTGAGGAGATGCCGAGGAGTGGCACGAGCAGTAAATACATGGCGTTGGAGATCAGGTAGTGGTAGCCGAGCTTCACGTACTTGAGCCTCACTGACGACAGGAAGCTTGGGAGGTTGGGGTTCGATGGTATGTCCGAGTCTTGGCTTTGAGGTTCGACTGAGATAGGGAAAGCTTGGATTAGGTTTTGCAGACTTATCTGTTCTTGTTGCTCGGCCATTTCTGCACAAAAACCAAGATTTTTGCAGCTTCGGAGGTTTCTTGTGCCTCTTCTTCAGAGGCGTTTCCTAAGAATAACAAAGGACGAGAACTTGGAGTTCTAAAAGCAAACGGGGGAAATGGCAGAGAGAGAGAGAGAGAGGGGGGTGTGGTCTTAGCAATGCATGAGGAACATTGGGGAGTGTTTGGGGTGGATTTATAGAGTGCGTGGAGAGCGTAGAGGAGTTATTATATGGTTATTGCTAAGATTATGAGAAAATTGCATATAAGGACTTAAAGTGAGTCATTTTCTTAAAAGAGGTCATATGGTGCACTTTATCTCATATAAGAATATAAAGTGACCTATTTAATCTCAAATATAGACACGTACTTATAAAGGTCAAATCTTATATATAGTCAGATGTATTTTTGTCCTGGTATTTTAAAAAATTTCTTATTTTTTCTCCTTCTCTTTTTGTTTTCTTTCTTTCTTTCCTTTTTTTTTTTCATCGTAATTCCTCACACCTCCATCTTACTCTCTCCTCCTCTAAAGTCCCTTATTCTCTCCCCGCCAAACTGCCCATTGAGATCGACCAAAAAAAATAAACTGCCCATTGACGCCCTCAAGCTCGTTCACCACTGTCCTTGACCGCAACTCCAACACCTTCGTCATCAGATGGAGATCGATTTGAGCCCTTGATCAAGCGCAAGCAATCTAAGAATTTGACGCAAATGCTTGATTTGAGACCTAGATATCGTGCTCGTGGTCAAGCATGGCAATGGTGGAAGACAAAGCTCCGAGGTGTAAGCCATTAGCTCATCGCCCTCCGCTCACTCATCCTCAATGCCTAAACTCTAATTTTTCCTCGAACAAGCTCTCGTTGGTTTGGACAACAAGCCTAGATTTATTATAGGTTCCTCTGGATGAATTCTTCTCTGTGTTGTAATTATAGTGCGTTAATGGATCAATGAAAATTAGCAAAATGAGATACGTCTCTTTAGTTCATGTATCTCTTGAATCCGCGTATTTCTTTAATTCGTATGTCTCTTGTGCAATGGTTCGGTGGGACCTGGAGCATGGCCTCAGGCACGTGTGTCCTTTGCCTGAGCCCGGATTGTAAGAGTTTTCCTAAATGTGGACTACATTAATTGATATTGTAATTTACCGTTTAATGTTTACCGTTTTACGGGGATTGGTCTAAGGTGAGATAGAATGTTTCTTAATTAGTCTAATATGGGCTGGCTAGTGTGGGCCGAGTTGAGCCCTGGCCCGTAATGAGGGGCCTTGCTGGAAACTCTATAAATAGTGCTCAAGTCTCTCCTCTAACCCTAATTCTCACACGTATTCTCACCTAAGGGGCGTTTACCTAAACGCTAAACGTGAGGAGGGCCGCCTCATTGAGCCAGTGATACGGAGGGCAATAGAGGAGAAGGACTTGCGCGTGGAACATTGTGTTTCCGCTTTCGCTACAAGATCGATGGATTCCAAAACAGGTGCGTTAAATCTTCTGCTTAATTATGCATATTCTTGTTCTAGTTATGGAGATCTTGGGGTTGCACAATTTGCGTCCTACACGTGGTATCAGAGCCTCCATAACCCTAGAATTTGAATGCATAAGTTTTTTGCCCTAATTTGTGATTTTTGAGATTTTTTGTTCAATAAAAATAAAATTAAATCACAAATTCGGATTGGGCTCGACGAGACGAGAAGATCCGTGGGCGGCGCGTCGCCGGAGGAGGCTGCACTCGCCCCCACGCGCGGCCACGCGTCGCCGGGCGTCGAAGACGCGCGCCCACGCGCGTTCACACGCCCTCACGCGCTCCCACGCGCAGGGCGCTGCTCGCGCGTGCGGCGCACGCGGGCGCTGACGTCACCTGACGTCAGCAACCCGGACCCGGACCCAGACTCGGATTCAGATTCGATCTGCTGACGTCATGCCGGGTTTCGACCCGCCGACGTCACGCCGACGTCGTGATCGACCCGAACCGACCGACCCGACCCGGATGGCGACCGACCCGACCCGGTCAACCGTTGACCGAACCGATCAACCGGTCGGACCGGGCGGCTGGACCGGACGGTCGGACCGGGATCCGGTTGGACCGCCACCGGTCGGACCGGTTTGACCAGTCCTTTGACGACCCGCGCGTGGGCTCCACGCGCCGCGCACTCAGGCGGCGCGTGAGGGCGGGTGCGGTTTCTGATCGGCGCGTGGCTGGTGGCATTTGACTCATATGAAAATTTCCTACGTCGTGGTATGTTTATATTAATTTTTTGATGATTTTATGGATATAAAAATGCATATGGAGCCCTAAATACGCGTATTTTCAGTGTATTTTTGCGTATTTTTCTTGTATTTTTCTGTGATTTTGGAAATATAAGTGTTGGGTTACTGGTATGTTATCACATGAAATTTATGAGTGTTGTTCATCAATATTTTACAATAAAGTTTATTTTTATAAAGCAGTGTAATTAGCATGATATGTGATTTTGGTGCCCCTATCACTAAAGCTAAAATCACATGTATATTTTGTATGTGAGGAGTAAAATTTATATCCCTGGTATGAGAGAGTTTCAAGGATTCAATTGAGTAGTGACCGCCAAAGTGGCACGATTGATTGGGTTTGAGAAATTTCGTTCTCGTATATTGATTGGGATGTCTCATGCTCTAATGTGTAGTCATACTCCCAAATGGGGTGATTATATATTAGTGGCAGAAGAACAGCCCAAGTGCCATAACTTGGCACGGAGGGACACTTAAGTGCCATAACTTCAAAATGGTACACTTGAGTGCCAGTTTCGAACTTAAATGGGACACTTAAGTGCCACTCCGGCGAAAATCCGGCCAAATGGCCGACGTGGCAACTTTCCAGGCGAGTTTGGTCCAAAACGGCGTCGTTTTGCACGCCGACGTGGCGGAGAGATGTCCAAAACGACGCCGTTTCACGTCCGATGTGTAAATAATTAATATAAAAATTAATTAAATTAAAATTAAAAATTAATTTTATTTAAAATATTAAAAAAATTAAAAAAACTTAAAATTAAAAAAATTAAATTAAAAACTTAAAAAACTTAATTTTTTTAAAAAACATAAAATTAAAATAACTTAAAATTAAAAAAATTAAATTAAAAACTTTAAAAACTTAAAATTTTAAAAAAAAAAAAAACTTAAAATTTAAAAACTCAAAATTTAAAAAAAAATTTAAAAATTAAAATTTAAAAAACTAAAATTTAAAAAAACTAAAATTTAAAAAAACTAAAATTTAAAAAAACTTAAAAATTAAAAAACTTAAAATTAAAAAACTTAAAATTAAAAAATTAAAATTTTAAAAATTTAATATTTTAAAAAAATTAATATTAAAAAATTAATATTTTAAAAACTTAAAATTTCAAAACTTAAAATTAAAAAACTTAAAATTAAAAAAAAATTAAAATTAAAAAACTTAAAATTAAAAAAATTAAAATTTTAAAAATTTAATATTTTAAAAAATTAAAATTTTAAAAATTTAATATTTTAAAAAAATTAATATTAAAAAAATTAATATTAAAAAATTAAAATTTAAAAAAATTAAAATTTAAAAAACTTAAAATTTAAAAACTTAAAATTTCAAAAACTTAAAATTTAAAAAATTAAAATTTAAAAACTAAAATTTTAAAAAACTTAAAATTAAAAAAACTTAAAATTAAAAAAATTAAATTAAAAACTTAAAAAACTTAAAATTTTAAAAAAAAAAACTTAAAATTTATAAAAATTAAATTTTTTAAAAGGGGGGCCAAGGGGACGGCTGAGGTGGCAATTTTAATTTTTTTTTAATTTTAAGGTTTTTAAATTTTAAGTTTTTTAAATTTTAATTTTTTTAATTTTAAGTATTTTAATTTTAATTTTTTTAATTTTAAGTTTTTTAATTTTAATTTTTTTAATTTTAAGTTTTTTAATTTTAAGTTTTTTTTAATTTTAAGTTTTTTTTAATTTTAAGTTTTTAAAATATTAATTTTTTTAAATATTAATTTTTTAAAATATTAAATTTTTAAAATTTTAATTTTAAGGTTTTTAATTTTAAGTTTTTTAATTTTAAGTTTTTTAATTTTAAGTTTTTTTTTTAAATTTTAGTTTTTTAAATTTTAATTTTTTAAATATTAAGTTTTTTAAATTTTAAGTTTTTAAATTTTAAGTTTTTAAATTTTAAATTTTTAAATTTAAATTTTTTAAATTTTAAGTTTTTTAAATTTTAATTTTTAATTTTTTAGAATATTTTAAATAAAATTAAGTTTTAATTTAATTTAATTAATTTTTATATTAATTATTTATAGATAAGACACGAAACGGCGTCGTTTTTGCATTTTCACCACCACGTCAGCGTGCAAAACGACGCCGTTTTGGACCAAATCGCCGGAAAGTTGCCACGTCAGCCCATTTGGCCGGATTTTCGCCGGAGTGGCACTTAAGTGTTCCATTTTACTCCGATATTGGCACTTAAGTGTACCATTTTGAAGTTATGGCACTTAAGTGTCCCTCCGTGCCAAGTTATGGCACTCCAGGTGTCCCAACCTCTATATTAGTTCATGGAGGGATACATGATTATGTGGTGGAAGAGTGACTGATCCTAGTGGTTCGTCTGCCCAAAGGTGATGAATTCACGAAGATTGGAATATATTCTCATAACCGCTATCATGTGGGGAGTGTACAACTGCATGTCATGTATTCTGCCCAAAGGTGATTATATGATTTTGCATGTAACTCTCTGGATGTGTACTTGTGTGTCAAGTTACACATTGCTCACATAATGCTAATTATATATACATTGCTTGATTTTTCAATCACCTTTTCTGTAATTAATAACTCAATTATTATTGAGGTTTTTACTGCTTCAAATTTTAAGTTGTGGACATATGATTAGTTGCTTGAAATTATGTCTTGTTTGATATTGAAATTAGGACATATCTGCAAAGATTGTGTTTAAGTCCTAATGATATATACATCTCATATAAGGATGAAAAAGTTGTTTCCAAAATTCTCCTATTTACTCTTAACGGTTATCTAAAGACTTCTATAGATTATTGTGGAAGTAAAATTGACTGAGATAAAGAATAAATTGGTTAGAATTAGTCTTAAAGGTTGTTAGATTTAATAGTAGCGGTAAGTATTTTGGCAAGTATGACAATGCGGAATAGCTTAAAGGGTCATTTGTCAAATACTTGATAAAGGGGTATTGATCTTATGACCCTAAAGAAGATACAAGAATTATGGAATTACATACTCTAAAGTTTCTTAAGATCGACGTAATTGTAGAGGATGGCTGCTTTCAAACTATTAAAGATAATAGTGTGATGGGGGTTACTGTGTTTTTTGTCTTTATCTATACAGATAATTATGGAATCTCCTGTACCATAGACTAAACTTGTTGAGGTTTAATGTACTATTCTTGATATAGTTTATAATGAAATTTCTTAAACCTCTCAAGTGTAGAATGAAGTGGTTGCAGCTTTATTAATGAGATTTGTTAGAGAAAGACAATTAGTTATACCATCAGACTATATAGTCTATTTGTGAGAGCATGATTACAATATCCATTACATGGTTGTTTTAGCAACTTATATAAATGTCGTTTCTTGTTCTTAATTAAGTATGTGATTAAATGCCATAAAAAAAAGGATAATAATATTTTTACTCTGAAAGAGGGGTGGATAGTTAGTGAAGAAATAATTATTTCTTTACTAATTCTTTCAGAGTGAACGCGGCATTGATAGTTTTATATGGAGTTATGTCAAAGAGATATAAAATCTATATAAGTGCAACTGGAGAATTTTGCAGTAGATTATATTCCAACAGATGATATGGTTGCAGATCCACTAACTAAAGGCCTACGTCCATGTATATTTGAGCGACATGTCATTAGCATGGGCTTAGGAACATCTTGGGATGCTGTTATTTAGTGGGAGCTGTTTTATTTTTCTTTGAATAATGTTTACATCTGTTTTTTTGTTACAATTTTTATTTTAACATTTTATATATATATATTGTTAAAGTCTCAAGGTATTGCTTAAACCTTGAGTGAAGGCTAGAGACATCCGGTTATTAGCCTTGTCCATATGTCTTGTTATACATAAAGAATGGTTAACCGTAAGGACAAGACATATGTGGGTTCATGGAACCATAAATGTATTCTCTAGTGGCACAAGTTTCTTGTGACGCTTAAGGTAAGAGAATGGACATTCTCTAGTGGCACAAGTTTTTGTGACGCTTAAGGTAAGAGAATGGTGACTAACAAATGAGATCTCTCTATGAGAGATGTTATCCATTTGACACACTACCATATTGGATTCATATCAATAGAGTTGAGAACACTCGTGACCACGGAAGGCTCTGTGTGTATACATGCAGTTACCGCCATGATTCGGTGTTTGAGACTTTATGGGATAGGATTGATTATTAAGAATTATCTCTAGACCAATGTGCGCACATACAGTACGATTTCAATTAATATAGTCCAAGTGGGAGAATGTAAGAGTTTTCCTAAATGTGGACTACATTAATTGATATTGTAATTTACCGTTTAACGTTTACCGTTTACGGGGATTGGTCTAAGGTGAGATAGAATGTTTCTTAATTAGTCTAATATGGGCTGGCTAGTGTGGGCCGAGTTGAGCCTGGCCCGTAATGAGGGGGTCTTGCTGGAAACTCTATAAATAGTGCTCAAGTCTCTCCTCTAACCCTAATTCTCACACGTATTCTCACCTAAGGGGCATTTACCTAAACGCTAAACGTGAGGAGGGCCGCCTCATTGAGCCAGTGATACGGAGGGCAATAGAGGAGAAGGACTTGCGCGTGGAACATTGTGTTTCCGCTTCCACTACAAGATCGATGGATTCCAAAATAGGTGCGTTAATTCTTCTACTTAATTATGCATATTCTTGTTATGGTTATGGAGATCTTGGGGTTGCACAATTTGCGTCCTACACGGATTTCTTGAGGATATGCCGTTGGAAAGCAAGGCTCTCCTTGGTGAAGGTGGTCGTGAGCTCCAACCGCTCCATGAAGGTCTCGCTGGTACATATCTGGGCTGGGTCGGGCCTGTAGCAGGCGAAGTCGACAAGGTAGACCTTTTCTGGGCTGGTTCATGAAGTTGAGAGTGACCAGAAATATGACGAGGGTCGAAAAGATTATGATGGTGACGAGGGTCGAAAAGATTAGATTACGATGGTGACGAGGTTGAACCTGAGTTGTTCCCACAGTTGGGCCAAGTCTGGAGCCGTAAGGATCGAGAGGTGGGCCAAGGAGATTCAAAGGACTGGCACGAGGAGTAAATACATGGTGTAGGAGATGAGGTAGTGGAAGCCGAGCTTCACGTACTTGAGCCCCTCACTGACATGAGGAAGTTTGGGAGGTTGTGGTTCGATGGTCTGTCCAAGTCCTGGCTTCGAGGTTCGACTGAGAGGGGGACTGTTTGGGCTGGGTTTTGTATACTTATTTGTTCTTGTCGCTCGGCTATTTCTGCAGAAAAGACAAGATTTTTGTAGCTTCGGAGGTTTCTTGTGTCTTCTTCAGTGTGGTTTACTGAAAAAATAATGAAGGACCGGAACTTGGAGTTCCAAGACCACACGGAGGGAAATGGCAAAGAGAGATAGTCTTAGCAAATGCACGGGGAAGACGGGGCAGTGTTTGGGGTGGATTTAAAGAGTGCGTAAAGAGCGACAGTATAGAGGATAGTGGTAAGCATATCAGATCACTCAAATTGGATTGGATCGGCCGGTTTGGGCTGATTCCTGGGGTTTCCCGGTTCCATAAAAATAGATCCAACAATTTTTGGGCCGGTTCCTAGTTTTGAGGGGAAACCGAACAGACAATTTAAAAAAAAAATACATTTTTTAATTTTCATTTGTTAAGTGGCTGGTTCCAATGGACCGGACTGGACCAGGAATCAATCACCCTCATAGAGCATGTGCCTCCCGAAATTGTTGTGTACTTACTATCAAAATACGACAATAAAAATATGATATGGTGAAAATGTGGTAAATACTAACTTAGAAGAAACTAAATTTTCAAAGACGAGGGAAGAAGAAAATATTGAATCTCTATTTCAAATTAGCAGCAAATCAATATCCCTTTTTTTAAAACTAAATCTAGACAAAGAAGATATCAAAACTATATATAAATTCCTATTATAAAATATCCATTGCATCTTGATATCTTCTTGAAAATTATGGCGTAAATCATCATCAAATCTCTTGTTCCTGGCTCTTTGACCACATTTTGACTTATCTGAACGTTATAGAAAATTCCTACGCAGTCGCATCCGCATCATAATATATTGATATCTAAAAACGCTTCTTTTCATGAGAAAATCAATTTAATGATGAAGGTGTTAAGCTGTATTAAAGAATGAAACTCATAGATGATTAAAGAGGAAACCCAAGAAATCCAATTCAAAACCTTTAAAGCTACGTTTGGTTGTCTGAATTTCTAATCATGAAAGAACCGAATAAGATAAAATATGAAATCTATGGGATTTTGATAAATCATATCTACTGTTTGGTGATTGCAGTAATAAAGTTGAATATATTCATATCATATCATGTACATTATTTGGTATAAATGACACATTAGTAAAAATGAACCAAAAATTTTATAAAATAAGATGGTAAAAATCTCTTGCGATACTCTTACTTAATTTATTTTATTTGGTTTTTTATTCTATTTTCCTCTCTTTTATTAATTAATTTCTTTTTATTTTTCCCCTCCCATCATTCTCGATAAAATTTTGTTAAATAGTAGATTGTACTAATATAACCAAATACTAAAATACCTAAAATATATAATAAATATATCTATTATATATTGAAATTATTATATAAAATTAAATTAAATTCGAATATATAAAAATATATTAAATTAAGATAACTAAATTGTTAATTTTTTTGCTATGGGCTTCACTTGACGAAGAGCATGAGTGGGGAACTTTAAGTTATTAGAATGCCGTGACAACAAGGGCAAGGGAAAGGAGAGGGAGCCTGATGTCATGAGGATAAATAGAGTGGTTGAAAACAAACTCAAACGAAACTTAATTGCTAAACTAGGTGTCGAAGAAAAGAGTTTAGGTTGGTGGTGCTAAGATCTGAAAGCCCGACGCTTAGTCAACTAAGCAAAGCCTTGCAAGCAACTTGGCCCAGCACATAAGACACAAGAGAACTAGTGGAGCTTAAGGCATCCAAAATTTATATTGAGATATAATTTTAATTTTGTTAATTTAAAAAAACTTGTCCATCAAGAAAAATAACCATCTCTTGTGACACTCTTGCTTACTTTATTTTATTTTCCTCTCTTTTTAATTATTTTATTTTTTATTTTCCCCTCCCATTGTTCTCTAATAAAATTTTATTAAATAGTAATTTTTACTAATATATGTAAAATACTAAAATTCCTAAAATATAATAAATATAAATATATTTATATATATTGAAATAATTTTTTAAAATATAATTAATTTCGAATATATACAAATGAAAATAAGATTAAATTAAAATAACTAAATTGTTATTTTTTGTTATTTTGAATTTCTTATGTTAGAATTTAAATATTGTTTATATTGAGATATAATTTTAATTTTGTTAATTTAAATAATCTGTCATTCAAGAAAAATAACTTCCCCATTATAGATACTAGAAATCCTATCCATCTTTATTCCACTTCCCCCAATGCATAATTTTATCTAGTCTATATCCCCTGATATCTCCATTTATCTTATCTTAAATAGACATCAAACATAGGATAGGATAATTTTATCATATTATGAATTTTATCCAGATTGCCAAACACAGCGTAAGTTGGATATACCAACTTGATACTTAGTATTTATTAAAGTATGGCATGAAATTATCTTTATATTGCAATCGTATATGCCACATATTAAAATTATATTTTAATAGTCCCATAAAAAAATCTTAATAGGTTTAGTCAACAAGTTCTTTAAGTGCACCAGTTAAGACTATTGCAAATGATAAAAATGCATATGTGCCGTCCATAATTTTCGACTTTCAGTAATAGTATTTAGGATGATTTTCCAAGGTTGTAGTCACTGAAGTGCTATTTTTTTAGATTAAATTGATAGGTGTTGACATGTATATCAACGATGTTGAGTGGCAATAATTAATTTACCACCATATTAGTTGTAGTCCTCAAATTGCAGTTTTCACAATATTCAAGTTTTAAATTTACCAAATTGAGATTTTCTTGGCATCCGTTATTTTTCACTAATGTTTTTATTAAGGTTCAAAATATTTTTCTAATTTATCCATGCTTGAAATGGACATTGATTTCCCTATTTATGTATTGATTTCAAGATTCTTTAATAACTTAACCAAAATATCTAATTTGGAAACCATACAGGTGAGCCATTTGTCCATTTTTAATTTATATATTTTTTCTTCATTTTTCCACTTGGTATTTTAAGCCCCACATCCTTAGTTTCTGACATTGAACTTAGTTTAACCTTGATATCATGCATTACATCATCTCTTTCAACTTTAGCCCGTTAATGCTCTCAATTACTCATTTCTTTTACTTGGACAACAAGGAGTTCTCTCACATTTCAATCAAAATATCTCATTTTGGCTACTTTTATTAAGCCACTTTTGAGGCCACTTGTATCCTTTGGAGTAAAGCACCATTCCTCTCTTTACACCTAGCTTTTTTTACTTAAGATCATTATTCCTTGGTTTATCCACATTGGATGATATGATTATGTCACTTCTGGTTTTCTAACTTGACCACCTCTCTTGCATTTCCACCTAGCATATTTTTTTTAACCTTAATTCATCATTTTTGTTAACTTAAGTGACTAGTTCTAACCTCCCTTGGCCTATAAATAAGTCCCCATATGTCTTCAACTTTAAATAAGAATTACAACTTATTTTTGCAAAGAAAGAAAAAGAGATCTTCCTTTTATATTTTCATGTTCCTATCTTTCATGTGAAACGAAAGATTTTATTCTTTTGTTGTCAAATCTTCAAAATTCCATTTTTCAAGAGCTTACAAGGTGAAACTTTGGGTTTTATTATCTTTTAAAAGGTTGAGAGATGTTAATCTTTGTTCTTGATTATTTTGCTTTGAGGGTGATGAAAGCTTTGATTTTATTCCAACCTTCTATTTGAGGTAAGTGAAAACTCTAAAGGCTAAGTTAGATTGATCTACTTAGTACTCTTAACTTGGATGATCGTTGATTGTTAGGATGTAATTGGCTTTTGTTGTCAAGTGTAGTTAAGCTACAATAATGGTATGTGAGATTTTTGTATTCACTTGAATTGGATCATTAATTTTGTTACATGTCTAAGATGTGTTTGATAGATTTCTTAGGGCGTCTTCGATTGTTTTTCTAAGATGTGACGACAATCTTTTAGTGATAGGAACGTGAAAACGACGAATATCAAACCATAAAGTGATATCTTTGTAATTCAACTAAGCTACCAATTTACTAGCTAAGTGTTGCTGATGTTTCCTTTGCCGATTATTTGAGTTGTCGATGTTCATGTTGTCAATAATATGAGTTGCCAATGTCACATTGCCGATTATATAAGACAATCGAGGGATGCCAAAGTGGGACCTTCTTTAGTAGGTGTGTGGTTTGGGGATGAACCAGACTAAAGCTGATAGGCCTATAATGACCAAGTCTAAGTAGGGAAGGGAGTGATCGTCGAGGCCAGAAGGCTCGAACAAGAAGTGGCTCATGGCAAACTTTTGAGATGGCGAAGGGAGTAGAAATGAACCAAATTGCACACCGAACGGGAGCAGAGGAATGCTCTAGGAGTGTTCAAAATGCCTCATAAGTAGAGATGGGTCCTAGCCAATTATAAGTATGAACTCATCTATATATATTAGATATCTTCATGATCAATATGAACTCATCTGCGTATGTTGGTGAGCTTCATGACAAATATGAACTTGTTTATGTATACTAGTGAGCTTCATGACCAATGGGGAATACACATTCCCTATGTATAAATGTGAGCTACTAGGTGATGCCGGTGTATCATAAAATAATATGTCATTTGCTTGTTTTTGAGTGAATGAACTTGCATATTTTTAATGGTTTTCATTGGCATGTCATGATCTAAAAAAAAAAAAAAAAAAAAAAAAAAAAAAAACACTTGCTTATGCATTTGTCATGCATGGTTATTGCCTTTGATTCACGTTGTTTGTATATATACTAGGTTGAGTAATATGATAATCTCCTACCTTAGACTCAGAGATTTCATTTAATAAGTTTTGGCTCACCACCAATTGTTTAGCTTACCACTTATTTTTTAGTCTTGTAGGATAGATCACCTTCCGCCACTACGATTTGGAGTTCCTTTTTATTTTGATTTTACCAAGATGTGCTTATACCTGAATATATACTAGGTGTGTTTATTTTGGGGAAAATTCAATGATAAATGAAAATTTCCAAAACATTTTCCAAGAAAATGGTTAATTTTTGTTTTGTTTGGTAATGTATGATCGAAAATATTTTCTAATGTTTGGATCTTATTGGAACATGATTTCAATCTCATGACTTCATCTCAACCAATTTTTAAAAATTTTAAATGATTTTTATTTTTTAAAAAAGTTTAATTTCTAATTATTTTTATTTTATTTTATTTTCCTCCTTGCTCCACTGTGATTGGCTGGCGATGGCCATAGGCAAGCTCGAGCTCGTCGAATATGGCGAGGCCCGAGCTCGAGGTTAAGGCAAGCTCAAGAGACCTCAAGCTCGAGAGCTAGGTCAAGGTACAAGTTCGAGGGCCACGTTACAAGGTGTGTGAGGTTGAGGTGAGGTCAAGGTGTGACATTGCTTGGATCTGGCAAGTTGCGAGCTCGCCATGATCAATCGATCCACAAGCTCGCCCACCTCGGCAAAGGTTGAACTCACCTGGATTCGGTGAGGCGCGAGCTTGCTTTGGTCTTGGCAAAGCTTGGGCTATCTTGAATTGATCGAGCCTCGAGCTCATTGGTTGCATCTTGGCCAATCGTTGGGCTGCTAGCCGTCATTGAGGCACATGACCGACACGGGAAGAAGGAGGAAGGAAAATAAAGAAAAAGAAAAGAAAAAAAGAAAGAAGAAAGAAAAGAAAAGAATTTAAAAAAAAAAAAAAAAATCGATTATTTAAAAATAAAAATAATTTAAAATTCAATTTGTATTAAAAAAATAAATATAACAATAAACATTCCCGTGGACCCGAGCCTAAGGTTCGGGACTAGAACTCAAGCGTTGGAGGCATGAATGCAACCTTTATAAACCCAAGTTCGGGTACTAGAGCATGAGGTATGGGCATCAGGGGGTTCGAGCCTAGCCTAGCTAGAATCGAATGTGGGTGTTGAGGGCCCATGCCCGTCCACAAGAAACTTGATTTTGAATGCCTAGACCCGATAACCAACGTTAGGAGTTTTGTGTCCAAACATAGAATTTTGAGTTCAAATGCCAATAACTAGTTATATTTTAGAAAATATTTTTAGATTCTTTCAAAGAGAAAATTATTTTTTAAAATTTAAGCTTTAATAAAATAATATTTTTCGTTGATTCATTTTTTTAATCGAATTAATTACTGAAAAATGAGGCGAATGTTTTTCGAGAAAATGTTTTCTGCAAAAAGACAAACCCTAAGGATACAGTTTGTTAGACCATGTTAGGTTCTTGGTTCGGCTCTCCCATATTCCTGAGAAACTAGTAATTGGACCAAATCTCCTTAGAATCCGAAACTAGACTGGTTCTCATTAGTCCAATTATCCAATTCCTAGTCGTATCGTAAAATCATGCTCCTCTAAGCAAAAGTATAGAATGGGCTCTTAACTTTTGGCCATTGGTCAATTCATGCCTAAAATATTATTTTGATGGATTGAGCCTTTAATATTTTGCAAAAAGATGTTCAATCAAGTCTCATACTAGATTTCCAACGTTGAAAACAACGTATAAATCTACGGTCCATGGCTAGGCAACATTAGAGAGAAAGGCCATGTGAGAGACGTAAAGGATTTCTAGCATTTAAGACTCACAAAACCCGTTAATAGAAAATTCAGGAGTTGATTACAGCATTTTTCAAACATTAAGGACTCAATTAATCAAAACAAGATGTTAATAACTAGATCAATCAATGGCAAAATGTCGTGGACTGGCTACGCATTTATCTCAACTTTAGAAGGTGATAGATAAGCACTTCTTTTTGCTTTAGTGGTTCCAACTTTGGAACAATCAACATATTGGTTTAGCTTAGAAATGCCGGTACAGATTGGATTGAATCGATTTAAGTGGTGTCAAGTAAAAAGGAAAGTAGATAGGTTTGATTTCCACATAAAGAGGTAAGGAATCAGAGAATCGGACTAATGGGAGATAATGAATATAAATAAATTTGTTTAGACATGCCCACATCAATTTATATTCTTGTTTTAAGTGCGAAAACCTTGAATTCTTAGAGCGGGAGAAAGAAAAAGGAGGGAGTGTATGTATATAATATATATGTATATGTACATATATGTTGCATTTATTTGTATCGTCAAATTTGATGGCTCATCCTGTGCCAAGCCTCTTATCGTACAACTCATAAAAGTTTGTATGCCAACTTCATAAGCATTTTTTGAAAAAGAAAAACTTGATGAGCATTTCGTGCACTCTCCCCCTTTATGAATGTGACTGATACCAAATTATGTAGGCATTAAATTCATCTTGTACTCCCAGTTGAGAAATACTGTGCAAAACATAAGTTAATCTTGCAGTGGATGTTTCACCAATCCCTCAACTTTCACAGGTGCGGACAGCTACTGTACCAACTTATCAATTCCTCAAATAAGGTGCGGTGGAGTCTACACGCTTCACTTGAAGGGCCATCTAATCTTTTAGTGTAGTTTTTTCTTTCGCATTTAGGAAAGAATACCCTAAGTATGTTATGTCCCAAAGTTCAGACAAAATAGTTTTAGGATATATTTGGATATATATATATATATATATATATATATATATATATTTATGCTCAAAATTTGATGGCTCCTCTTATGCCAAACCTGTCATCATACTACTCATAAAAGTTTGTATGTCAACTTGATGAGCATTTGTTGAAAAAAAAGAAAAAAAAAAACTTGATGAGCATTTTGTGTACTCTCCGCCTTTGTGAATGTGACTGATACCAAATTATATAGGCATTTAACTCCGTTCATATTGGGTTGAAATCCTTTACACTTAAAAATTATTAGAACCACTCATTTGTTTTCCAGAATTCACACCGAAAATTCTAAACATGAACATTAATTCCCATCCGCCTTATTCATTGCACTCCATCTCTATTGCCAACTTGTAGTCACATCTCTCCAACCGTCACGTCATTCAGCCTCACGAGTCATTTTTGATAGATAGCACATCTTTTTTGGCTGTCGCTCTCTCTATCAACGAGGCAAAGGTGCTTTATGGTTGATGCGACTGCCACAATTGTTGTTGGATCTGAGCTTGCAGCTTAAGGCTCAATGTTGTGAGCCCCAACCGGAGGTAGTGAGCCCCAACCTAAGGAAGAGAGAGAGAGAGAGAGAGAGAGATTAGTTTTGGGGGAAGGGGGAAAAAGGGGGAAGGGGATGGGGGCAGAAGTGAAAAGAGGGAAAATAAATTTTAATGTGCTATCATTTATCTCTTTATTATCATAACTACTCATTGTAATGTATCTATTTATAATCACCATTCCTGGTTATGTCAAACTATTTCCAATACTGGTGAAGTTTAATTTGTTATAATAGACAAAAGTCCTTCATAGTTTCTCGTTCAACCTCCTTACCCCCTTTAAATTGTATTGTGAGCCTCAATAATTGATATGAGGGCCTTGTTACTTGTTAATTGGGATTTTTCCTAAATTCGGATTAATGAACAACGGGATCCTTGGCGTAACAGCGCTAGAGGAAAGACAATTGTGATGGTAGGTCGCCGGAGCTCTAGTGAGGACCGTGTAAGAATTAATGTGGCCCACATGATATGATTTATGTTATATAGTTTAATAATTATTGTTATGTTATAAAATAAATAATTATTGGTTACAAGGAGTTACGACTCTAATAAAATGAAGAGGTACGACTAAATTGAAAGGGTATATTGCTTTGATGGAAGGCACATTTTCAACGGACGTATAAATAGAGTCCGGTCCCCTCTCCACCCACAATCAACAACAATAACCTAAAGGATTTTGGTATTCTCTCCTCCATCGATAGAATACATCAAGAATAGTGGGTTAAGGGAGAGAAATCGGATTTCTTCTTTTGGTTCGAGTTCTTTGGGTTTTCTACAACGATCATCAAGTGCAACAATATGGATAAATGTATGTCTTCATCTATTTGTGAAAAACATGAAGATCAGAAGATCACTGTGTTTATTATTAATTTCCGCATTACAGATTTATGATGTATAATGACTTACAGTTGGTATCAGAGCATGGTTTATGATCTCATGATTTTTCCATTTATAGAAATATTATGATTTATGTTTGATGATTTGTTAAACGATCCTGTTCGTAGTATTTATTGTTGTTGAAATGTTTTCGGATGATTATGTTAAAGAAAATCCGAATAATAAATGTTTTCATAAAAGGAAAATGTCGAAAATGGAAGATTTGAGGGGAAACAGAGAAGGAAATGGCGAAGAACAGGTTTTTTGGTCGCGTGGGGAAGAAGGCGTGTGGGTTCACGCGCGCGCTGCAGTTGCTGGCGCGTGGAACCCACGCGCCATGCGCCGTTTCGCGCGCACCAACCACAGGCGCGTGGGGATCACGCGCGCGCGCGAAACGGCGCGGCGCTTGGCAGGCGCGTTCAACGCACGCTCTCGCGACAATTGCCGTTGCACGTGCCTGCGCACCAGATGCACGCGTGCCGAGCACGCGCCTGCGTGCAGAATGCGCGCGTGCGGGGCACGTGCCTGACGTCCCGCGAGGCCCTTTTTACGCTTTTGTCCCTCCCGCAACTCCTATTTACTGTTTTGCCCTTTCTTTTATGTTTATTTACGATTCTGCCCTTGCTGTTTATTTACCATTTTGCCCCTGGATTATAAATTTATTATTCCGCCCTTATGGAATTATGATTTTACGGTTCTGCCCTTATTGGTTATTTACCATTTTGCCATAGGATTATAAATCTATGGTTTTGCCCTTATGGAATTATGATTTTACGATTTTGCCCTTACGCTTTGATTAAGGTTTTGTCCTTGTGTGCAATTTGGTAAATATTTGTAATTTACAATATTAAAAATTCATATTATGAATGGTTTGTTAGTCACCAAAGTGGCCAAACCTTGAAGTCTTTTGAATTTTTTGATATTGTAAATTGTTTTATTCAATTACCCATGATTAATTGATGCTATTTATGAAATTGATATGTTTCATATCATTATTGGTGTTATGGGTATATTGAAGTCCATTTATTATAAGAACTTAGGGATTAACCCAAAGGTTAATTATTTTCTATAATTCATTAACGTTATGGTTGATAATTAATATGACTTATTATTTTTTGTTTGTATATCCAAAGATAGCAAATAAATTTTAATAAGATATATTTACAATTATCAAATAAAAGTTATTAGCATCATTATAGTTTTATATATTTGTATATCATAGGATCGCCCAAAGGAGAACTATGATGTACATGTGTAGTTTAGTTTGAATCTGATTATGTGATATTCTCAAGGCATTAATGTATGAGTATTTTCTTGCACACATTTGCAGTATCTGTACCTGTTTCACTCCATTCACATGCTTCGTCTGTTCCATTATTCAATGGGATAAATTTTCCTGATTGGAGTGAACAAGTCCAGTTTCACTTAGGTGTCCTGGATCTTGATTTAGCACTTCAAGCTGAGAAACCAACTACTATTACTGATGAAAGTAGCAATGATGAAAAGTCTTTCTATAAAGCTTGGGAAACATCGAACAGACTGAGCTTAATGTTCATGCGAATGACAGTTGCAAACAATTTAAAGACTTCTCTTCCCAAAACTGACAATGCTAAGGAATTTATGAAATTTGTGAAAGAGCGTTCTCAAACTGCTGATAAGTTACTTGCTGGTATATTGATGAGTACACTGACCACCATGAAATATGATGGTTCGCGTACCATGCATGAGCAGATACTTGAGATGACGAATTTAGCAACAAAGTCAAGGACTTTAGGGATGAACGTGGATGAGTACTTTTTAGTTCAATTTATACTTAATTCCTTTCCTCATGAGCAATATGGGCCATTTCAAATGAATTACAACACTATAAAGGATAAGTGGAATGTAAATGAATTGGCCAGTATGCTAGTTCAAGAGGAAACAAGGATAAAGAATCAAAAGGCTCATTCTATTCATCTCTCAAGTCATCAAGAAGTTCGAAAGAATTTCAAGAGGAAAGGTGGAAGGAGCAAGAAGAAAGGACTACACGTCTTGAATGACTCTTCAAAGGCTTCTCAAATCCACAAGAGGGAACACAATCTTATTAAGTGTCATTTTTGCAACAAAATTGGACACTTGAAAAAAGATTGTCTGAAATGTAAAGCTTGGTTCGAAAAGAAAGGTAAGCCTTGTGCTTTAGTGTGTTTTGAATCAAACTTTACTGAAATTCCTCATAATACTTGGTGGATTGATTCTGGTGCCACCACTCATGTGTCAAATACGATGCAGGGATTTCTTACGATCCAAACTATAAATCCAAATGAAAGTTATGTGATTACGGGAACAGAAACAAAGCTCCAGTTGAAGGCATTGGCACTTATCGTTTGATCTTAGATACTGGGCATTATTTGGATTTGTTTCGAACCCTTTATGTACCTACTTTTTCTCGCAATTTAGTTTCTTTGCCAAGACTTGAAGTGGCGGGATTTTATTGTAAGTTTGTGACTGAATCTTTCAGTCTATTTAAGAGTGATACTCTTATTGGAACTGGAACTTTATGTGATGGTCTCTACAAATTTAGACTTAATAATACTTTTGTTGAGACATTAATGACCTTGCATCATAATGTTGGCACTAAACGAAGCTTGGTGGATGAAAATTCTGCTTACTTGTGGCATAAACGTTTGGGTCATATATCCAAAGAAAGAATGCAAAAGATTAGTGAATAATGAAATTCTTCCAAATTTGGATTTTACTGACCTTGGAGTGTGTATTGATTGTATTAAAGGTAAACAAACAAAGCACACTAAGAAATGTGCCACAAGAAGCACAGAACTTCTTGAAATTATACATACTGACATATGTGGTCCATTCGATGTTCCATCTTTTGGTAAGGAAAGTTACTTCATTACCTTTATTGATGATTTTTCACGTTATGGTTATATTTATCTATTGCATAATAAGTCTCAATCAATAAATGCACTTGAAGTATATATTAAAGAGGTTGAGAGGCAATTAGATAGAAATGTGAAAATAGTAAGATCAGATAGAGGCGGTGAATATTATGGAAAGTATAATGAATCGGGACAATGTCGAGGTCCATTTGCTAAATTCCTTGAAAGACATGGCATTTGTGCTCAATACACAATGCCAGGTACACTACAACAAAATGGTGTAGCAGAAAGGCGTAATCGTACTTTAATGGAAATGGTTAGGAGTATGATGAGTCATTCATCTTTACCCTTATCTTCGTGGATGTATGCTTTAAAGAATTCTATGTATTTATTAAATAGGGTTCCTAGTAAGGCAGTTCCAAAGATTCCCTTTGAACTGTGGACGGGAAGGAAACCTAGTTTACGACACCTGCATGTTTGGGGTTGTCAAGCAGAAGTAAGAATTCACAATCCACATGAAAGGAAATTGGATTCAAGAACGACCAGTGGTTATTTCATTGGTTATGCAGAGAAATCCAAAGGGTATAAATTTTATTGTCCTAATCATAGTACAAGAATTGTTGAATATGGAAATGCTAGGTTCATTGAGAATGGTGACATCAGTGGGAGTGAAAGAATGCGTGATGCTTGCATTCAAGAAGTAAGGGTAGAAGTTCCTATACCCGAAGCTTCTAAAGTTGTTGTTCCTGATATTATAACACAATCTAACAATAATCAAGAACAACAAATTAATGAACAACCACTCCATAATGAAGATGTCAATATTGAACATCCAATAGCTGAGTCACAAGAAATAGCATTAAGAAGATCTCAAAGAGAAAGGAGGTCGGCTATTTCTAATGACTATATGGTTTATCTACAAGAGTCAGAAATTGACTTAGGAATTAGAAATGATCCAGATTCATTTTCCCAAGCCATGGAATGTGAAGATTTTAATGAATGGTTTAATGCCATGCAAGAAGAGTTAAAATCCATGCATCAAAATCAAGTTTGAGATATTGTTGAATTCCCTAAAGGATGTAAGAAGGTCGGGTGTAAATGGGTCTTAAGACCAAGCGCGACTCAAAAGGCAATATTGAACGACATAAAACCAGACTTGTTGCAAAGGGTTTTACGCAAAAAGAAGGCATTGACTATAAAGAGACATTCTCACTAGTCTCTAAGAAAGACTCACTTAGAATCATTATAGCTTTGGTGGCTCATTATGACTTGGAGTTACACCAAATGGATGTAAAAATCGCATTTCTTAATGGGAATTTAGAAGAAGAGGTTTACATGGACCAACCCGAAGGCTTTTCAGTTAAAGGAAAGGAACTCAAGGTATGTAAATTAAAGAAATCAATATATGGATTTAAACAAGCTTCCCGACAATGGTATCTTAAGTTCAACGATACCATAACTTCATTTGGATTTAAGGAAAACACCGTTGATCGGTGTATATATATGAAGATTAGTGGGAGTAAGTTTATTTTTCTAGTTTTGTATGTTGATGATATTTTGCTTGCTGCTAATGATCTTGGTTTGTTACATGAAACCAAGAAGTTTCTCTCTAAGAATTTTGAAATGAATGATATGGGAGAGGCAACATATGTGATGGGAATAGAAATATTCCGTGATAGATCACAAGGATTATTAGGATTGTCTCCGAAAGCCTACATTGAGAGAATTTTAGAGAGATTTAATATGAGTAAATGTTCGGCAGAAATAGTTCCAATTCAGAAAGGTGATAAATTTAGCCTTATGCAATGTCCGAAAAGTGAATTGGAACGAGAACAAATGAAAAATATTCCTTATGCATCTGTTGTGGGGAGCTTAATGTATGCACAAACTTGCACCAGACCAGACATCAGTTTTGCTGTCGGAATGTTGGGCAGGTATCAAAGTAATCTTGGAATGGATCATTGGAAAGCTGCAAAGAAAGTTCTTAGATACCTGCAACGAAGAATCATATGCTTACTTATAAAAGATCCGATCATCTCGAGGTGATTGGGTATTCAGATTCAAACTTGGCCGGATGTGCCGATACAAGAAAATCAACGTTTGGTTACTTGTTTCTTTTGGCTGGAGGGGCAATTTCATGGAAGAGTGCGAAGCAGTCAGTTATTGCTGCATCTACTATGGAAGCTGAATTTGTGGCATGCTTTGAGGCCACTATTCATGGATTATGGCTGCGGAATTTTATTTCAGGGCTTGTGGTTGTCAACAGTATTGCCAAGCCGCTGAAAATTTATTGTGATAACTCTGCAACAGTTTTCTTCTCAAAGAACGACAATTATTCTAAGGGTGCTAAGCATATGGAGATCAAATACTTGTCTGTTAAAGAAGAAGTTCAGAAACAAAAAGTGTCAATTGAGCACATTAGCACCAAACTTATGATAGCAGATCCCTTAACAAAAGGACTGCCGCCCAAAACATTTAATGAGCATGTTGAAAGGATGGGCATTATTGAATGTCATTAGTGTTTGTATTATGATTGTATTAAGTTTATGTATTTGACACTTTGAGCTCACTTACGTGTTTCTGATATTTCCTGTTTTCTATTTAGTATACATTATGGAAATAGATGAATGTTAAACAGGATAGTTTCTAAGGAAACATTATAGTTGGACTTTTACTATACTTCTCATTTATGGATCATGTTAAGTAAAGTGCTATAGTTGTAGTGCATAGAAGGGACTATGTCGATTAATGACATACAACCGCTATGACTCGCATTAGTTTTCTTTACTTAATTGTGATTATTATGTGATTGCCAATTTGATGAAATTTTATAGCATAATGTTATTGTGCACATTACAGTCTTTATTAAACTATGAAAGGAATATCATATGAGCCAAGTGGGAGAATGTAAGAATTAATGTGGCCCACATGATATGATTTATGTTATATAGTTTAATAATTATTGTTATGTTATAAAATAAATAATTATTGGTTACGAGGAGTTACGACTCTAATAAAATGAAGAGGTACGACTAAATTGAAAGGGTATATTGCTTTGATGGAAGGCACATTTTCAACGGACGTATAAATAGAGTCCGGTCCTCTCTCCACCCACAATCAACAACAATAACCTAAAGGATTTTGGTATTCTCTCCTCCATCGATAGAATACATCAAGAATAGTGGGTTATGGGAGAGAAATCGGATTTCTTCTTTTGGTTCGAGTTCTTTGGGTTTTCTACAACGATCATCAAGTGCAACAATATGGATAAAAGGTATGTCTTCATCTATTTGTGAAAAACATGAAGATTAGAAGATCACTGTGTTTATTATGAATTTCCGCATTACAAATTTATGATGTATAATGACTTACAGACCGACGGTAGCAGCGACTAGCAAGCAAAGGGGGCAGAGCAACTCAGAAAAGGGTGGTAGCTGGCGGAGCTAGGCGGACTCGGGCGGAGGGGAGCTCGGTGACCGGTCCTGGCGTCGCTCGGGCGTGCGGTGGCTCGGCAATAGGGGAGCTTGGCGACCGGTCCTGGCGTTGCGATTTGCAGCAGTGGTGGGCGTTGGGTCGTCGTGAGGAGTTAAACGGCTACTGATGGCGGCGATGGAAACCCAGCTGCAGGTCAAGCGGAGTAGGAGCAGCGCCGGAAGCATAGGTTGCAGCAGCAGGGGAGCTCGGGTGCTGGGCTGGTAGAGGTGGGTTGTGACGACAATGCAGCAGGTAGCGCTGGGTCGAGCAGAGGCGGTGGGTGGAGACATGATGGGCGAGGCAAAGGGGGAGCAGTGACGGCAAACGGGCTACAGGCGGAGCACGGCAAGGATAGCAGTGGCGAGCGTCATAGGCCGGCACGGGCTGCAGGTGAGACATCAGCAGCGGCGGAGCGACGAGTGAGGGTCTCGGCCGAGAAGAAGATCAGTACTTCTGTTTTTCTCTGTTTTTTCCTTTTTTTTCTTCCCTCTCCCCTCACGTCTGTCATGTCACTTCTCTCTATTCTGCTTTCCCTCTCCTTGTCACACGTCCACTCTCTCTTTTCCTTTTGCTTTTTGTTGACTTTTCCTTCTCAAGCTTTTTTTTCTTTTTTCTTTTTTGTCTTGTGCCGAAAGAATGAACGAAGAAAACCCCAAGGAAAGCTTTTCTTCTTCTTTTGTGTTGAATATTTTTACCTAAAACTTGAGAAAATCCCCCAAAACCCTATGTGAACAATCGTTTTATAGGCCAAGGATTAGGGTTTTAATTTTTCAAATCAATATCCACGAAAATTTCTTTTCCGAATGCTATATTTGTTTTTAATACGATTCAGGATTGTAAAATGATTTTTCTGAAATTTCAAATCCTACAAAGTTGAGCTCACAATATTTTTGTCACACTTTCCCTATCTGAAGATATTAAAAAAAATCCCCAACATATCCCCAAAAAATTTCAAATCTTTATTTTTCACAAGATAATTTTCGATCATTAAAAAAAGGGGCTTGGGCCAATTTGCTCGTTTCATGGGCTTAGTCTAGCTTGTTAATTTAAAGCTCAGAACCACCAATTCAAACCCATTCGTCACCAACCCAATGCAAATGCAATAATAATAAATAAATGCATCTGAAATTATATGCTATGCAACTAATTATTATTTTTTTTTGTGGGGATTAAAATTAGTCCCTGATTTTTTAATACAATAAATGATTAAACGGGTCGCCAAAACTTAGATGTCAACATGATGTCTTTTTCATTTTACAGATGATGATAGGTTGGTGCTTGCACTTTTCAATTCGATTATACTTGTCGCGACCAATTTTTCGGGTGTGAACCACCTATGATTTGGCTAATGGATTGTTAAGCCTAAACTTAACTCGGGCTCTCCCAAGCCCATACCAATTCGCGACTTAGGTTTGAGTTCTTAACATGCAAATGATTTTTAATTAGGAGTCGCCACTAATCTATTTTTGGTGGGTCGATTAGAAACCCAAGTAAAGCAACGGGAGGTTTACTTTACTCCTACGAACCGAGACTATGGGTACGGGGACTTGGTTACACTAGATTTCTTTAATGCCCTTTCGGTACCATTCTTTATTTAAAAAAATGTTTGGCAAGCAGCTTGGATTGATTTTAAATCTATTTCCCTAACATATGAAGCAATCATGCGGGTGCGCAATCCATCAATTTAACACCCAAGAAAGCAATGAATAAATTGTAAACTTACCTCAAAGCAACGAAAGCATCTGCGTTGTTAGATCAAAATTCACATCATCAACCCTAGATACGATTTCTAATTAACACGCAATTTCTTTTTTTTTTTGTTTTCACTTTATTTAATGGGAACTTAATCTATATGCAATGCATGCTAGTAATCTAATTATGACATGGCAACATGACCTGAATTACATGACATGGCAACATGACCTAAATTACATGACATGGCAATATGATCTAAATTATATGACATGAATAGAGTAAATCATAAAGAGATGCAATAATTAAATGCAATCTAAATGACCTAATTCTATTGACAGGCAATTTATGATTAAATGGGCCTAAAAACGACGACTAAATGACGTGCATTTCATGATGACGTGCGCATAACTAAAGCAGGCATGCAATCTGTCTAAGAGAATGAAATGAATCTACCGTAAGACAATTTTTTGTATTTTTTCATGCAATTCGAAATTAAGAAAAATGCAAAAATTATCTAACTAGATTAAGATTCTATCTAATTTAAACTAAGAATTGGGTTAGGTCAAATCTTAATTTAAATTAAGATGTTATCTTAACTTGAAAGTTCCTAACCTATAATGCAATCCATCTCAAAAGATCTATCTAAATAAAATCAAACATGCAATCAACCTAATATGCAATGACATGCAGAGAATGCCCTAATTCTAATTTTTTTTTCTTTTTTGAAATTCGAAATTAAAATTAAACATGCAATTCAGATAATAACAGAATAAATAATAAAAAAAACTAACATCCTAAATGAATGCACTTTTTCTTTTTCTTTTTCATGATTCAAAATAAAATCCCTAATCTAATCATGCAAGATAATAAATAAAATAAAAAACCTAACCCTAATTCAAACTCTTTTTACGAATTTTTTTTTTTACGAAAACAAAATCAACTCAAACGATACGACATCACATCCAACAAGATAAAACCGATATCCATAAATTGACGGATCATATCCCGCGCATGGGATCGGACTGGTCAATTTTAAATAAAACCGCGAATCGAATCTCGAGCATGAGATCGGATTGGCAATTTTTCGTGCAATTGCGAGTCGTATTTCGAGCGTGAAATCGGACTGTCAATCGTATGCACGTCGTGAAATCAGGAAAATTTCCTATTTCATGCAGAATCAAGAGATCTCTTGGATATGGCAATATCGATTAAATGCTCAAACAACATCATAATTTTACGAATTAGGCAACAATATCGAATTAATCAATATTCTTACCTTATTCTTAGTATAGCGTGGATGACGTTTCAGAGTTTAGGCAAACAATAGATCGTGGGATGGCTCACGGCGTTGCAAGGGAATATGTTGCACTTCCGTCGAGACTCAAACAAATCAAATTGATGGGCGCTCGGTGCGGCACGGCTCAAAGACGGTGGCTGTGGTGGTGACTCGGCGTGGCTCGATAAGGCTGCGGCAAGCTCGATGCGGGTGGGTCACAGCCGATGAACCTGCGAAAAAATAGAAACTTCGACGAATCGACTTGAAGGGAAAATCAACGCTGGCTCGAGCTTGGCGTTCCGAATTCTTCCCGATCTCATTGCCAAAAAAAAAAAAATTTCTTTTGCTTGCATGAAACAAATTCACAAAGCCCACAATATTATAGTAAAATCTGGACAAAACTTAAAAGGAAGACAAATCCACCACTCAGAATTATCCAAGCGAGATTATAATAACTCTTTTTGACCGTGGACTTCAAGCTCGCAAGCGGTGGCCGCAAAACCATGACGTGGTATTCATGCTGGAGAAGAGATGGTGGCCTTGTTGGACCTCGGCGAAACCTGCGAAGAATGAGTACAAATGAAGCGGCCAAAATCTGAACTAGGTAGCAATGGTTCAAGCGTCCCTAGGATGTGCTGGTTCGTGGCATCGAGCTGTGTGCAGGCGCCGATTTGGACGTGAAGCAGTAGCGATCAACGGAGGAACAACGGCTGAGGATGGTGGGCTGCGGGCGTCGGCTTCAACGTCGAGCAACTGGAGGCACCAATCGGGGGAGTCGAAGAAGACCCCCTTTTTCCTCCTTTCTTTTACCTCTCTGCACTTGATAGAGAAGAAAAGACCTTTTTTTTATTTTTGCTCACGTTCACTCTGTTCTCTCTCACTTTTCTCTTTGACTTTTCTTCTTCTTTGTTTTTTTTCGAAACCTAGTGAGAGAGCCCCCCAAGCTTTTCTTCGCGTTGAATTTTCTTGACCTAAAAATCGAGAGAAATTCTTCGTGGCCGTGTATTTTCCATTGTGTGGCCCCAATGATGTGGTGTTCGCTGGCGCACAATTTAGCCCCTGAAGCCGAGAAAATCGATAGCACAATATGAACAGCAAGTAGATGAGGCTGAGGTCGTTGAGGCTTGGTCACCACGGTAGGAGGTCGGCACCAGATCAGCAGCTCGTCGCAAAGGCAAAGAGGTCACAGCTGCGAGTCCATCGCCGCTGCAAGAGGCGACGTAGCAAAGACGTGTGGCGACGATAATTCCGGCGACTAGGGTGTGGCGCTGCAGCAACAGGCCTCGCACAACGTGGGGGCTCCTCGACTTGGTAGAGAGAATTTCTTCTCTTTTCTCTCTCCCGTGCCTTTTAGAATATAATTGTCCACCCCCCAAGAACCTCTTCTTATTCTCTTTTTATATTGTTCACTCTTGCACGTCAAAACAGGAGTAAATATTCAGAAAGATTCTCTGATTTTTCTTTCCCGTTTGTCTTTATACCACAGGGAAATAGTCTTGATTTGCTATTTTGTTCTCGATCTTCCACGCTTACGTGCTGTTATGAATCTTCATGAATGATCTCTTTTGACCAAGAATACCTCCCTTGATATATATCGAGTCCACTTTTACATGTGAGAAAGCTTATTCTTTGGACAAACATATCTCTTCCTTCCCCATTTGCTTGGCTGAATATTACCTCACTTGCAATCATATCTTTTCCTTTTTGAAGTCAGTGCAATGCAATATCCTCTTCAAACCATACGAGCTCGAGCCATCATGTGAAAGACATAATGTGATTTCGATCCATGGACTTGGTCGAATTGAGGGCTCAAAAAATTCAAGGTTAGTAAGTTAAATCCACTGCCGTCGATAGCCGGTGCAATAATGCATTTAAAATTATATGCTATGCAACTTAATTCTATTTTTTTTTTTTTAGGGGTTAACAATTAATCCCTAATTTTTTAATGCAATAAATAAATAAACGGGTCGCCAAAATTTAAGTGTCAACAATACTTGATTATGCAATTTCAATATATCAATTATTATTTTCTTGAAATGGATAGGATGAATCTTAAAATCTTTAATGGGCTGCCCTAATAATTTAGTTAGCAAATAATCAATTTTAGTTATTGAAAGAGCTCTAGTTAAATAGCTAAGGTAATCAAGTCTTCGATTTTGAAATCTTTGGTTGCACGTGTATTAAGATGACACTTCCTTGTCTTGATTAGGGTTTTTAGCCAACCCTCAACAATGGCTAATGGTGACTCCTTTTGAACATATAGATTAGGAGAACCAATGTTGGTATGGACTTCGAAAAGTTCACGCTTTACAAATATCTCTAAATCTACTCCCCCAAAGGTAGTCCCCCGAAGGCAAGTCGCAACAAACTTTTAAATGGAATTAGTTTTCTTAAACCTACTTTCCACAGAAAGACAATTGGGACCAAGGATTTGAGTGTAACTAGCCAAGCCTTTGGGGGGTTGAATTTCAATTGTAACAGCAAGTTGAGGCCAAAATACAATTTTCAAAAGTTGCAAGACCAATTCACAAATTTAACAAAATTTGCCTAAGCTCTTAAATCATCATTTTTATCCTTTGACCCCCAATTAGTTTGAAACTGAATGGGGGCCAGGTTAGATTGATCAAATCAAGCCAAAAGGACTAAATGAAATCATATTTGGCATTCTCTAACAAGAAAATGGCCTACTTTGATGGATTTTCTTGCAAAATTAATGGAAGAAAATTGTAAATTTGGTAATGGGCTTAAAATAATATACATATACTTTTCAATTGATCAAAAACTCCACCAAAATTGATGGATTAAAGCACTTGAACCAATTGACAAAAGTTAGTCCACAATTTGGCCATAATTCAAAGCTACTGAGTAAGTAATTGTGTAGCCCCATCGTATCCTACTCAACTACCCTATTAGCCCAATCTTTGGGTGAGATGAAAGAAGACCACTTTTTGTGCAAATAGAAAATAATTAGCCATGGATAATCTGAGAAGAGAGCATGGAAATTTAATCTAAAATAGCCAATTCAGCAACAATACAAATTTGAAAATCTAATAGAGAGTTGGTGAAACGGCTCAATTGACAACCTTTTTGTGTGGGCAATGATTGACCAAAAGCTAGCTTGATTTAGCAGATACATTCCATGAAGCGCGCTCTTCCGAAGTATAAAAAGCTGAAGACAAGAGGCAACTTAGAGAGTTCTCCACAACCTCCACAAACCACTCAAAAAACTTATGTCAATCCAAAAATTTTAGACAGACCCATTGAGAGAAAATGCAATCTTCATAAACTCCCTGCTAGAACTAGCTAAAATCTTCAACTAAAGAGTGAAAGTGCACTCAAAGACATTTCCAACCATAGGTTGCATGTCCCAAATGGAGGTTGGAAAGACCTCTAAACGCCCGTCCCTTAGGCGAAAAATACCCTATTGGCAGGCAGGGGAAGAAGTCTGAAGACAAGAGGCAACACCTTTTTTTAGTGTTGGAGGGTTGGTCCCAAGCCAAGAAAAGAGTGAGCTTTTGAAAGAAATGAGAGAGTGTTGAACTAAAACACTTGAGGTCAAAGTTTTTATGTTCTAGTTTAATAAAATATGAGTTTCGTCCCTTGATTAGCTCTATATGATCTCAACTTAAGGTGAGATAAATCACCCCTAAATATCAACGATTGCCTTATTTACTCATGTTCATAATTCTCAATTTATGGGATTTCTGATGATTTTGATCACATTACAAGTTGGTGTGTGTTGATTCATTATGTGAGTAGACAATAGGCGTGCGCTACACAATTGCACCCTCTCGAGAAGCCAAGTATTCCACCTTAGTGCCAATTGCATCTATGAATGACATTAATCATATAACCCAAAACCATCAAAGCATTCCTAAGAAACTATAAATTGAAGACCAACTGAAGGTGATAGCAGCTAGTTCATGGAGATGAGAGAGATATTGAGAATTTTTTTTTTTTTCACTTGGGGTTTGAGTGTTTGTAATTTCTATGTTTTTGGTGCTTAGTGTGTTTTATAAAATTTTACTCATCGAATCTCTGCTTATGTATCAACCATTTAGCAATTACAAATTAAGACGGAGGTGATGCACAACCAAGAAAGAATGAGGAAGATAAAAGAAAATGAGGAAAGAAAATAAAAGGAGAGAAAAGAAGAAAAATGAAAGAAAACACAAAAATCCCCAGACAAAGATACCCCTCGCATTATATAAGATTTGATTGGTCAAAGAGGTCCAATCCTTATTTGAAACTAAATTTGTACTTCTGACCTTTAATTGAGACTAAGTTGACCGCTTCATGTCTTTATTTGACATGAGGTCCACTATAGATCAACTATTGAGAAAACACATTCACTTTAAGTCGTTATTTGGAATTTTCCCTTAAATAAATTTAGGTCAAACACTTGTTAAGAGATGAAAAGTTGGTACACATGTCCAACTAGTCTTTGGCAATCGTTGAATGACGAGTGCCACGTGTTGATTAGGTGGAAAGCATACGATTGAGATTATAAGAATAATCATCTACTTCAAAAGTTTTAGTTATCAGATGATAAAATGAAAAATGGTTTTATATCTTGATATTTCATCTTGCGAAGGAATCGATTTGATGATGTAGATTCGAATATATACAAAGCGAGCTCCGTAGTTAAAGTGTTGTCGAGAAACAATTTGTATGGAGAAGGAAATCGAGAAATGAGTGAAAGAAGATGTGGAAAATCGGATTGAGAACTCTATCTATGGATGAGGCTGCGATCTGTCCCCATTCCAGGAGGACCCTAAAATGTGGAGTGGGGTGAAAGCCTATGTACGTCCCGAAATTATTGAGTACTCATGTACTTGCTATCAAAACACGACGAGAATAATTATGATGCGGTGAAAATGTGGTAAATAATAATTTAGAAGAAAACTAAATTTGCAAAAACGAGAAAAAGTTGTCTCTCGAATGTATACTGATTAATGATTATGAGTCCATTCTTGATACGTAGCACTTTTTATAGTAGAGTAAAGCGTAACTCCTAAAAAGAACAAAATATCGAATCCCTAATTCAAAATAGCAGCAAATCAATATCCCTTTTTCCTATAAAAAAAAAAAAAAAAGTCCCTAAACGTAATCAACACAAAGAAGATATCAAACTATATGCAAATTCCTATTATAAAATATTTATCACATCTTGATATCTTCTTGAAAACTCTCACATAAATCTTGTCAAATTCCTCGTCCCAAGCTTCCTTTGACTATGTTTCCAAAAAATTTCTAGGCAATCGCATCCATGTTAGAGTGTACGGATATCTAAAAATAATTCTTTTCGTGAGAAAATCGATTTAATGATGGATGTGTTGTATATAAAGAATGAAGCTCATAGGTGTATAAAAAGGGTGCCCAAGAAATCCAATTCGAAACCTCTAAGTTGAATATACCAACTTGAAACTGAATATTTATTAAAGTACAAAATTAACTTTATATCATAACCGTATCCACTACATATTGAATTTAATAGTCCCATAAAAATCTTCAATAGGGTTTTGTCAACAAGTTCTTTAATTGCACCAGTTAAGACTATTACAACTGATAAAAATGCATATCCATGCATTCTGAAAATCTGAAAGGGTCACATATCAAGAAATCACCTACTTTGATTATAAAAAGATGTACATTTCAAAAGTACAATAAAAGATCGTTAGCACATGCCTTGGGGCACCTATTAACATCTTTGAATTTCATAGTAAACTCTCATACAAAAGCAGAGTGTATTTGAGAGATAGAGAGAGATGCAACTACTCCAGCGGACCATTAATTGGTTAGATGAGTGTGGGCATTGAATAAATTTTTCTCTTCTTTTGGTTGGGAGGCATTGAATGGTTACATGGCAGGTTTGATCAGCATAAAGCCACGCCATCACCAGTTTGACATGCAACGCATGGGCAAGTGCGTCATTATTACTTACGATCGGTATTGGTCGGCGCATGTATCACATCGGTAGTCCGATTCGATATTAGTCAGAACTCAGTGATTATGTTGTTGAACGATGCATTTGTACCATCCCCATTGAAATTGCTTGAGATAGCAACAATAGGGTGGAAGCAGAAGAGCATCAACTACCGGATGATAATGTCACTCAATAACAAGAATTGTAGGCTATTTATTGGAAGGTCCACAAAATTACGATGACCTAGATTCGGAAAAAAAAAATACACATCCAATTGCCATAAATCGAAAAAAGACAGCCTTGAGCGGAGAATGCACAAAATGAGAAAGCGACATGGCTCCCAGCCACGAGACTATCCCCTCACGGCCAAGAAAACCTTACCTAATCTTTAGCCCCACTAAATGAGAAAAAAAAAAATGGAGACTCCGACATTCTGACAATTCGTCAAACACGTGGACTGATGAGAAAGCTAATGTCCCCAAGATGAAGCGGCGGACGGAGAGTTGCTTAAACCAAAAATTCATTCAAACCTCTACGACGGATATTTCTCCGAATCGATCCCTAAGTCGATGATGCTGAAGTCTTGAGGGCAGAAGGCCTGACGACTAATGCTACAGCGACCACTTTCGTTCTCTTCCCTCCACGTCGTGAGGGCCCACTCAAGTATGAATAGAACCATGTGAGAGCTCGTCGCTTGTGCCTTCCCACGGCCGGCGGCGGTGACGGCAACGGAGAGCGGTGTCTGGACTTTCAAGAGGAAGAAATTTTCTTGGAGAGGAAGATTAGGGCTTTTGTAGAAAGAGAAAGTCAAATTTTATAAGACAATTTCTATTTTAGAGTTTTGTAAGTTCCTGATCTGGCTCTCTCAAGAGCCAAACCTCATATCCCAAGTTCCTTGAAATATGGAACTAAGAACTAGACCATTCCCATTGATCTAAATTTTCAATTCCCAATTCTACCTAAAAATGTTCTCGTGCATTATAAAATTAGAATTCTCAACCTTTGACATTGGACAAGCCTATTAGAATTCTCATGCCTTATAAAATTAATCAAACAACGAGCCATTATCCAAAGGTAAAAGGCCATTGCAAATATAGTTAACACTTTTCATATATATATATATTGAAGAATCATCCTCCAATGACAACAATAATGATAATGAGGATATGGCGTTGTTGATTTAAGAACTCCAAATGTTCTTGAAAAGAAGAAGAAAAAATCCTAGAATAAGATTATTGTGCACCTGAAACTCAAAAAGAAGAAGAAAAGTTGTAGGCCAACCGTCCTACATGGCACGATCGGCACTAACGTTGACAATTTACATATATTTTTTATTTTTGTTTCGTATGCCAACCCAAAATTGGAAAAAAAAAGAAATGAAAAAAGAATTGAAGAAAAAGAATAGAAGAGGATAGAAATTCAAATAAATAAATAAAAATTACAAAAAAATTGTCTATATCGACACCAACAATATCATGTAAGATGTTGTGTTCACATCAGCAATTTCCAACCAAATTGATCAAAATGGTTACATCGATAAATTGTAAAAATTTTTAAAACTAAATTGACACAATCGAAAAGTTTAGGACTAAATTGATTGTTATACAATAAGTTCAAGGTATTTTTGGTAATTTTCCCAAACTTTATCCTACAGCAATAGCTAGCGAAGTCTAGCATATAGTCCACTTCATTGACTCTTTTACTTATCGAGTTTGTACTTATATCGATTGTAATAAAATAAAATAGACTATGAATCTCTAAATATGACTTGCAATTTTCACAATATAGTTAGGTTTGTCTCCACTAAGGGGCCACTTTTTCTCCATTCTTAATTGGATGAACATCACCCTCATTTAGACTAATCCAAAAGCACACACAAAAACCTAATCTCCCCCTCCACCCTTCTCTCTCTCCCTCTCTCTCCCTCCTCCATCCTTAATTGGATAAACATCACCCTCATATGGACTAATCTAAAAAGCACACACAAAAACTTAATCTCCCACCCTCCAATACTAGTCAGAAAAGAATATTAAATCGTGCGTTATAAACCCTAGGATATGAACCTTCATAAGCTTGACCAAATACCAAGTTAGGTAAAATATTACATTTATTCTGAGCCTTGGGACATGAACCCCAGCAAGTTTGGCAATAGAAACTAATCTAATCCCTGAAAATCGAGCGACACTAGGGTGAGCCTAAATTTTACTCATTTTATTAGTGGTGACAAGGCTAATCTAGGCTAAGCTAACCATTTATTAGGAAAATGATTCTAAGTCTAATTGGTTTTTATTTTCTAGCTAGACTATACTAACTAAGGTCTAAACAAATTTGATTATTAATTCCTAAGTTCATTAACTAATCAAAGCTAAGGTAAGCTAATGAACCTAATTCCACTCACCATCGATCGCCACCTCCTAGACTTCTTGTCACCACTAACGTTCTCTAATGTCTATCTCATTCATGCATTCAATCATGCAATCATTCAACTCAAGGCATTTGCAAGCTCACACAATCAATTAACAATCGAGAAGTTAGGACTCAATTTGGTAATTTGATGTCAATAAGTGACTCAATCACCCATCCACCTCATAGAACTAAGCATTGATCAATATGGTCCATAGAAATCAATCCAGCACCGATTAGTAAGGTCGATAGAAATCAATCTAGTGATATAACCCAATGTCCATCCTTATTTAGGATTTAACTAATGGATTACAAAACCTAAACTTAGCTCGAACTCTCTCAAGTCCATACAAATTCGAAAACTTAAGGTTCAAGTCATTTAATTTCATTTAAAAATTGCCACTAGTCAATTTATGATGGTCAATTAAATATCTAAATAAAGTAACAGAAGAATTATGATTGAGTTGAGGACATGATTACACTAATTATCCAACTAGTGTCCTTTCGATACTTAATCTTGTTCAATTGCCAACCAAAATGTTCAAGCAACCTTCTCGCTAATTATGAGTCCTAAGATTCTATTACCATTCAGACTTAAGGGAGACAACAATCAACGTATTAAAAGTGCATAATCAAGTAATAATTGAAATAGAGATGTGCAAACAACAATATAGCATTTGTCTTTAAGAACATCCCAAATCCTTTTGTAAAGTCTTGAGAGTTTATCAATCTTTGGGCCCAAAAAAAAATAAAAAATAAAAAAATTTCACACATTTCTTAAAAGAAAACTACATAAAATCTATTTTTTAAGCTTTTTCCTAATTTTTAAAAAATGAACTTTTTGTTGGAATTTTACACCTTTCTTATGTATTTTTATTTATTAATAAAAAATTTATTATAATTTTTTTTTAAAAGAAGAAATATTACGAAAGTAACATGGGCGTCGGGCCATAAAGCCCGATCGGCTCGTACCAAACCTGGGCTGGCCGATTAGGGCCCACCACCCTGGCCCCCCCGTTTTGAATATTCGGTCGGAATGGGCTCTAACAAGAGCCCAACTCGACTTAACTACCCCCTACGTCTAAAACTTAGGCTCAGATTCTGTTTGAGCCCAAACCAACCCAATACTTAAATGTCTTTAGACCCCACCTAGCCCATTACTCACAACTCACGGCCACGAGCACTCTCTTTTCCCTGTAAACGGAGAACGCTCGCGGATTTACAAACTAGCACGTTCGATCTTCAAACGACAGAAAAAAAAAATCCTAGGAAAACAAACGCAGACTGACTGAACTGAAGCCGAAAGTTATGATTTTCTGAAAAAAAAATTCCAGATGTTTTCATTCAAAAGAGTTTCCTCGAACAAGAACGTAGCTTCGCTTAGACATTATCACGAACACATGGCAGTCAGCTCGGGTGCACAGCACAGAGACAGGTTTACACAAGCTTGGTTTAAGCATTTTGTCGAGCAAATGGTGGGCACGAAGTGGGAGAACGTAGAGATATCCGAGACTCAAACTCAGACCAAAATGCGCAAACAATGAACAAGCAAGACTCAGCTTCTGCACAGGGACGACTCATTTGCACTCAGTACTGGCATGAATGAAAGACAGTAAGTCTCGACAATAAATGAAGAACACGAATGGGCATCTATTGGAGGCATTTTGTCAAGCAGGTGGCGTGCACCGTCTGAGGAACGAACAAGCCAGGGCCTCAGGCGAGGACTGAGACAAACAGCAAAGGACAAAAAAGGACCGTACAGCAGCAAAGCACGACGTAGATGGGTTGGGACTCGCGGGAACTGGATAACTGAAGGATCCAGCCTGGCGTGCCCAAAAAAGGGCACAACACAGTGCGTTTGTGCGCTCGGTTGAAGAGGCACTACCAAGCTCGACGACCACAGGTTAACACTGTTCCCCCGGTCCCATAGTGCCCCTCATGTTGGAAGTTTATTTGTTAAAACAAAAAAAGAGTGCATTTTCCTTGTCCCAAATAGAAAAAGTGAGAGGAAGTAGATCAATTAATAAGTATGAGATTTTCTTCGTGTATCTAAAGGAATGATTGGGTGTGGGTTGGACCTCACCATACCCGCGTGCGGGTGCGTAATTTTGGCACGATTGCGCGCTTACGGTTTAATTAGCACTAATCCCTTTGTTATTTTATTTTTTATTTCGTACGATTATCTTATTAACTTTAATCAATTCAAAGGTTATTTTTGTTTATTGAGAATTTTCAGAAATTAATTAATTAATAAATAATAATTTCGAAATTTTATTTATTAAATAATAATTATTAATTTTCATTCCGAATTTTTTGTTTGTGTTTTTCTAAGATAACCTTTGAAAAGATACTCGTTCAATTTGCAACTTTTCTCGAAGGGTTGCATTTGTTCGGTTTTAACTTCTTACGAATGGACGCATTTGTTCATTTTGGGTAATTTTCGAAAGGATACGTTTGTTCATTTTCGCAACTTTTCATAAAGAGTTGCCTACGTTTTTTAAGACTGTTTTATATATATACATGTCAGATTGAGGAATAACGAGGGTGATCAATTTTCATCTTTTCCAGTATTATTTCTAAAAACTATAGTCATCATTTCAATTGTTTCCTAGAGAGACCTTGGAGAAATACTAGAATTGTTATATAGTATTCTCATTTGAGACTTTGTTGTATCTTTGAGGATATTTGCCGGTGACTATTAGCAACTTTGTGGGGCAAATAAATCCTTAAAGAAAGTGATATCACGCGTCAAAGTCTGATTTAAGTATTCTAAAGACCCGTCTTCATTATTTTACTCAATTCGAAGCCATATTTTACCAATAATTTTAAGAATTTATTTCGCAATAATGGAGTCGGAGACAATCAAAGTCATGAATCAAGACATGGTCAAACTGGACCGGTTCGATGGGAACAACTTTGCTCGCTGGAGGGACAAGATGATGTTCTTACTCACTGCTATGAAGATTTCCTACATACTGGATCCTAACTTGGCGCCTATAGAAGATCCGAAGTCTACTATCGAAGGAGGATAGCCAAGTGCGGAAGCCATTGAGAGGGTTAATAAAGAGAAGAAGAAACGTGCGGATGACAAATTACTTTGTCGAGGACACATTCTGAATACTCTGTTCGATCGCTTGTATGACTTATTCACTGAAATGAAGTCAGCTAGAGAAATTTGGAATGCACCGGAATTCAAGTATAAAGTATAGGAGCAAGGTACCAACAAATATCTAATTGCAAAGTATTTTGATTTCAATTTATTGATATTAGACTCTTGCTGGAACAAGTTCATGAATTGCAAGTGCTTGTGAATAAAATTTGTGCCCTCAAGATTGATATTCCCAGAAGCTTTTCAAGTTGGAGCAATTATTGCGAAATTGCCTCCAAGTTGGAAAGATTATGGAAAAAGGTTGATACACAAGTCAGAGGACTTTACTTTGAAGCAAATACAAAAACATCTTCGCATTGATGAAGAGTCACGTTTACGTGATAATTTTGTTTTGTACAATTCCAAGGTGAATGCCGTGGAAAGAAAACGGAAAATCAGCCAGAACTTCAAAGTAAAAAGCGTGCATAAATTTAAGAGAACACAAAAGAAGAAAAAGGGTTGCTGTTTTGTTTGTGGCAAACAAGGATACTACGCTAAGGATTGTATTCACCGCAAGAGCATTTCAAAGGACAAGAACATTCCGACAGTGAAGGCATATGCAAATTTGGTTGAAGAAAATCATGTGGCCATGATTTCAACAATATTTTCAAACATGAAAGTTTCTGAAATTAATGATGCGATGGCTATGGTTTCTGAAATCAATTCTACCACCGTCCAATCTGGTTGGTGCTTAGATTCTGGAGCAACAGTACATGTGTGCAAGGACAAGTACATGTTTAAGTAATTTGAAGAGACAGTTCACTCAAATGTTCAAGAGGTCTCGATGGCGAATAATGCTCTTGCAAAGGTTGCTGGAAAATGCACGATGGAGATAAACTTCACTTCTAGAAAGAAGATAACTCTTCTTAATGTGTTATTTATACCCAAAATTAGGAAGAACCTAGTTTCTATTGATTTACTTTGTAAAAAGGAGTTTCGGTTTTGTTTGAATCTGACAAGGTTATCCTGTTGAAGAATGAGTTGTTTGTTGAAAAATGGTTATGTCAATGATGGGCAAAATTACAGCACAAGTGCCAAAACTTGGTATGGAGGGATACTTAAGTGCTAAAACTTTGAAAATGTACACTTAAGTGCCAAAATCGAAGTAAAATGGATCACTTAAGTGCCACTCCAGCCAAAATTCAGCCAAATTGTTGATGTGGCAATTTTCCGGCGAAATTGGTGCAAAATGACGTTGTTTTACACCCTGATGTGGCGAGAAAATGCAAAAACGGTGTCATTTTTGCTTCGACGTGTAAATAATTATTATAAAAATTAATTAAATTAAATTTAAAACTAAATTTATTTAAAATATTCTAAAAAATTAAAAAACTTAAAATTAAAAGGGGGGGGCGGCTAAGGGCCGAGCCCTCGCCACCGCCGGAAAGGCCGGCGATGGAGGGGGAGGGTCGGCCGGGGTCATCGGCCCTCGGCCTACCAGCGGTGAGGGCCATGATCCTCGACCCAGATTTGGGCGTTGCCGGCCCCGATCCCCCACCGTCGCCAAGAAGGATGGCGAGGAGGCGGTGAGGGTCGAGGCCCTCGCCATGATTCGGCGAGCGCTCGTGAGCCCTCGCCCACCGGTCGATTGGGGGTAGGCGACCTCGGCGACCCTCCCCCTCCATCACCGGCCCTTCCCGCAACGGCAAGGGCTTAGCTCTCAGCTGCTCCCTTCACCCCCCTTTAAATTTTAAGTTTTTAAAATTTTTAGAATATTTTAAATAAATTTAGTTTTAAATTTAATTAAATTAATTTTTATATTAATTATTTACACGTCGAGTAAAAATGACGCCCTTTTTTTTTGCATTTTCTCGCCACATTAGTGTGCAAAACGACGCCGTTTTGCACCAATCTCGCTAGAAAATTGCCACGTCAGCAATTTGGTCGGATTTTGGCTGGAGTGACACTTAAGTAATCTATTTTACTCTGATTTTGGCACTGAAGTGTACCTTTTCAAAGTTTTGGCATTTAAGTGTCCCTCCGTGCCAAGTTTTGGCACTCTAGGTGTCCGTACCTCGCCAATGATGGCATGTATCAACTGAGTATCAATAATATTAATAATATTGCTAGTTCTGCTTATATTGTTGAGTCTTCACATTTATGGCATAGTAGATTGACACATATAAATATTTGTTATGTGAAGAATATGAAGAAGTTAGACTTGACAAATTTCAATGGCGAATTTGATAAATGTGAAATATGTGCTAAGTCCAAACTTACTAAGAAACCATTTCATAGTGTTAAAAGAAATTCGAATTTATTGGATTTGGTTCATAGTGATATATGTGAATTCAATGGTATGCTAACACGTGGAGGTAAAAGGTATTTTATTACCTTTGTGGATGATTGCAGTAGGTTTTTATATGTTTATCTTATGAGATCGAAGGATGAAGCATTTACCATGTTTAAGAAATATAAGGCTGAAGTAGAAAATCAATTATAAAAGAAAATCAAAGTTCTACATTCAGATAGAGGTGAAGAATATTTCTTAAATGAATTCTCTTCATTTTTTGAAGAACGTGGTATTATTCATCAAGTTTCGGCACCATATACTCCACAACAAAATGGTTTGGCTGAAAGAAAAAATCGATCTCTTGGAGAAATGGTTAATTGTATGCTTTCAAATTCAAAGCTACCAATTAATCTTTTAAGAGAAGCATTACTTACTGCATACTATATTTATAACAGAATACCTTCCAAGAAAAATGACATAACCCCTTATGAAGTATGGAAAGGTAGAAAACCAAATTTGTTATATCTTAAAGTGTGGGGGGTGTTTGGCATACTACCGAGTACCAGATTCTAAGAAAACAAAGCTCGGTCCTAGAGCTATCAAAAGTGTCTTCGTTGGGTATGCTGAAAACGGTAAAGCTTATAGACTTCTTGATTTAGAGTCCAATGTCATTATAGAATCGAGAGATGCTGAATTCTTTGAGAATAATGTTTTACAAGTTATGAAATTTTTGAAAATAATTCAAAATCTATGGAAACTCAAAGAGATTCTCAAGAGAAATAAATGAATGATTCTAAAGACATGATTAAACCAAGGAAAAGTACTAGAGTTAGGAAACTAAAAGACTTAGGTCCTGATTTTATTACTCATGTTTTTCTTGTTGAAGGAGATGGAGATAATAACATGATAAATAAATATCCTTTAATATTAAATTTAGAAGATGATCCTAGAAGCTTTGATGATGCTATGTCTTCTAGAGATGCTTCTTTTTGGAAAGAAGCTGTGAATGATGAAATTGACTCAATTAAGTCCAATAATACTTGGGTATTAGTAGATTTACCAAAAGGATCAAAACCTATTGGGTGCAAATGGGTTTTTAGAAGAAAATATCATTCTAATGGTTCTATTCAAGCTTTTAAGGCTAGACTTGTGGCCAAGGGATATAGACAAAAAGAAGGAATATATTCTTTTGATACGTATACTCCTGTTGCACGTATAACTTCTATTCGAGTTCTTTTTGCTCTAACTTCTATTTAAGATCTTTGTGTTCATCAAATGGATGTTAAGATTGCTTTTTTAAATGGAGACTTAAATGAGGAGATTTACATAGAACAATTAGAGGGTTTAGTTCTTCCTAGAAATGAAATAAAAAAGTATGTAAATTGATTAAGTCCCTTTATGGGCTTAAGCAAGCTCCTAAGCAGTGGCAATGAAAAGTTTGATTTGATCATATAGTCAAATGGTTTCATCAATAGTGGTGCTGATAAGTGTATATACTCTCAATTCACTAAAGACTATGATGTCTTAGTGTGCTTGTATGTTAATGATATGCTTATCTTTGGAACAAATATGACTGGAATTGTTGAGACTAAGAAATATCTAACTTCCATGTTTAAAATGAAGGATTTGGGTGAAGTAGATACTATCTTAGGTATTAAAGTTAAGAAACATAGTGGGGGTTATTCTTTAAGCCAATATAGTTATGTTGAAAAATTATTAAATAAATTTTAACATTTTGGTTTCAAGGAAATAAGTATTCCATTTGATTCCAGTATTAAATCAAATTATAATATTGGTAGAGCGGTGGCACAACTAGAATATGCGAGTTCTATAGGGTCTTTAATGTATGCGATGCATTGTACTAAACCTGATATTGCTTATTCTGTATACAAGTTAAGTAGGTATACTAGTAATCCAAGTATAGAACATTGGAGAGCTATTACCATAATTTTTGGTTATCTTAAGAGGACTAAAATTTTAGGATTGTTCTATAATAATTATCCGGATGTATTAGAAGGATACACCGATGCTAGTTGGATTACAAGTGTGGGAGATGAGCATTCCACTTCTGGATGGATTTTCACACTTGCTGGAGGTGTTGTATCTTGGGCAAGTAAGAAACAAACATGTATAACTCACTCAACAATGGAATATGAATTTATTACTTTAGCGGCAACTGGGAAAGAGGCCGAATGGATTAGGAATTTGTTGTTGGATATCAAATTATGGCCTAATCCTATGCCTTCTATTTTTATCCATTGTGATAGTGATGCTAGCCTATAATAGCTCCTATAATGGTAAGTTTAGACATATTAGTCTAAGACATGAATATGCGAGACAATTGATTAAAAATAGTACCATAACAATTGTCTATGTGAGGTCAAGTAAAAATCTTGCCAATCCTTTGACAAAGGCTTTACCAAGACATATGGTAATAATGACCTCACAAGAAATGTGGCTGAAACCCTTTAATTGAAATCACCAATAATGGTAACCTGACCTTTTTCTAGAACATCACTAGTTGCAAGGTTTAATGGGTAAGAACAAGTTATTGAATGTGATTATTTGATACTGACGTAGCCTTGATATGAGAAGTCAGTATCATTTGTTACGTTTTGTAGGTTGGATTGAATTCTTAATGAAGTATAGTACAAACTTGTAATGTGTTGATAGTAACATAAACACATGGTAGATACTTAACTTATATGAGCTTAGAAGTGGTGCCGCTTCTTATGAAAATGACAGTTGCTTTCTAGAGAGCTCATGAAACAGGATCAAGCACAATGCCATAATAGTGCGGAGTAATATAGAACTTCTCGCTGAAACAAGAAGTTAGTGTATGTGTGGTATGTCCAGTTCCATTATATAAAAGTACAAGTTTAAAGCCGAGCTACTTGTCACTTTGATAGAGCTTTGATGTACTTGCACTAAGTAAAGGTTTAACTCGAAAGAGACCTTTATATATGTATATTAATCTTACTGAAATTTTGGCTGTACGATTTTTAAAAATTTTAATTTTTGAAATCTTTGTTTTACAAACAAAGTGGGGGATTGTTGGAAGTTTGTTTTTTAAAACAAAAAAAGAGTGCATTTTCCTTGTTCCACGTAGGGAAAGTGAGAGGAAGTGGACCAATTAATAAATGTAGGATTTCCTTTATGTATCTAAGTGAATGATTGGGTGTGGGCTAGACCCCACCATACCCATGTGCAGGTGCGCGAATAATTGCACGATTTTGGCGCGATTATTTGGCGTAGTTAGCACTTTGCACGCTTGCGCACCCATGGCTTAATTAGCACTAATCCCTTTGTTATTTTATTTTTTATTTTGTATGGTTATCTTATTAACTTTAATCAATTCAAAGTTGTTTTTGTTTATTGAGAATTTTCGGAAATTAATTAATTAATAAATAATAATTTCGAAATTTTATTTATTAAATAATAATTATTAATTTTCATTCCGAATTTTTTGTTTGTGTTTTTTCAAGACAACCTTTGAAAAAGATACCCATTTAGTTTGCAATATTTCTCGAAGGGTTGCATTTGTTTGGTTTTAACTTCTTACGAATGGACGCCTTTGTTCATTTTGGGCAATTTTCGAAAGGATATATTTGTTCATTTTCGCAACTTTTCACGAAGAGTTGCCTGCGTTTTTTAAGACTGTTTTATATATATACATGTCAGATTGAGGAAGAACGAGGGTGATCAATTTTCATCTTTTCGAGTCTTCTTTCTAAAAACTATAGCCATCATTTCAATTATTTCCTAGAGAGATCTTGGAAAAATACTAGAATTACTATCTAGTATTCTCATTTGAGACTTTGTTGTATCTTGGATAATATAAAGTTCAAAGTCATAGTTTAACTATTCTGTATAGTTGAACTGCACAGTAGCTTCTTTAAGTAATCCAGCTTTAGAAAACTTGCTTTGACCGGTCATATAGACAATGATAGAGCTAAATGCACACTCCTTCCAGGAATCGATTCCTTGCGAAGAAAAGTTTATTCTTTAGTGGATTTAGAATGATGTTTGTGCATGAATACCATGCAAAAGGATAATTAAGGTTCTGTGTTTCCTTCATATTCAACCTCGCCTATATTGGCAAAGTCTTGATTGATGTGCTTATTTCGTGGTAGATCAGATAGGCACCGCTTACGGAACATAGAAGGGGAACTCGTGAATATCGTCCATCCATGGGTTCTTCTCCTTAGCCGGGTCAATGGTCCTCAACGCCCGCCAAACTGCGCTGTTGCATTTGAATCCGGACCCGAAAGCGATCTGCCATATCCTATCGCCTTTCCTAATTCTTCCTTTGGACTCCGAGTAGGCCAATTCGTACCACAACGAGCTACTCGACGTGTTCCCGAATTGGTATAGAGTCATTCGTGATGGCTCCATGTGCCACTCAGTGAGCTCGAGGTTCTTCTCTATCTCGTTGAGAACAGCTCGGCCTCCAGCGTCGATGCAAAAATGCTCGAAGGCCAGCTTGAAGTCGGGAGTGTACGGCCTAATCTTCATCTTCAACACCTTCCTCACGACCAAGTTTATGAAGAACAAGAGCTGCTCTGACATTGGGAGCACTCACGGGCCAAGGGTCGTGATGTTGGTCTTCAGGGCTTCCCCAGCAACGGTCATCAAGTCCTTGGAGAGCGACACGCCAATCTTCTTCATCTCGTCCTCTCGCTGGAACACGCACTTGTAGCTCTTGTCATCCGAGCCTTTGTGGGTGCGTACGGTGTGGATTAGTTGGTACTTGGAGTGGCAGCGGTCGGAGGACCGGTTGGAGAGGACAGCTGCACCGCCCATCCGGAAGAGGCAGTTTGAGACGAGCATCGACCGGTCATTGCCAAAGTACCAGTTGAGGGTGATGTTCTCAATACTCACCACTAGGGCATAAGAGTTACGGTCTACCTGGTGATTGATTCATAAGAGAAGTAATAAGATTGGATGGAAGTTTCATTTTCTCGAGACCAAAATTTAATTTCCCTGGTACGAAAACCAAGAAAATTTTATACCTAGTAGAGAGAACAGATAGTAACTTGAGAATATACAAAGCTTCTGTTCAATTCCGCTGTCATATATCGAATTCATAAATACGAAAAGTCCTATTTCAACTCTAGCTATATTATGTGGCATGATGAATCTTGGATTGACTCATCAGTGGATCATTTTGTTCAACGTCATCTATCATCTAGGTTTCGAGGGTTCCAAGGGTTCCGAGTTCAAACCACTCTACCAACCAAAGTGTAAACTAGGAAAAGAAAATAGCTTAAGTTTTATCGTCAGCACATCCTAAATAAAATTGTTCTTTTTTCCTTTTGTCATGATTCTAATTTTTACAAAATGCTTTAAATTACATGACACACTATCAACATAAAATGGCCGGACCTAATAAAATTCCTATTACCCAACTTATATTTGGCATTTCATTCATCGATGCAAGTTTTCATTCCTTGTCCGCTTGGATAATACTGAGGGTGTTGTTCATAAAAATTTCCTATCGTTAAACATATATTTTGAAAAATAGAAAAAGAGAGAAGGAAAAAAGAAGGGATATGTTCATAGGAACTTTTCGAACTTGTCATGAAAGTATAATTATATTCTAAAATTTACAAAAAGTACAATCAAGTCCTAAAACTTATCAAATTAATACAATCGAGTATGTTCATTAACTTCATCCATTTAGACTAATGAAAAATGCTGACATAACTTTTTTAATATTTTTTTTTCTCCTAACGTGGCAATGACTATAGATTAAATTCTAATTTTTAAACCCAAATGTTAATAAAATTAAATAAAATAAAAGTATTTAAAAAAAAAAAACACACACACACAAAAGAAAGCCAAAGACAAGGGCAATACGCTCTTGCTGCTGCCGCCCCCATTGTCGGAAAGGGCTAACTTGGCGCCATCAACCTTTGCTAAGGGCCACCATAGCTAGGCGAGGGCTAGTGACCCTCACCAAATTTGGGTGGAGGGTCACCAGCCTGCGCCAAGCCCTTGTTAAGCCCTTTTTGATGATGAGCCATTGGCGCCTTTTATTGTGTCTTTTAAAAATATATATATTTTATTTTATTTAATTAAGTTTTTGGTTTAAAAAATTAGAATTTAATCAAAAACAAAGTTGTTTTAGCCTTGTGTTCCATGTTTTGGCCATGCCATCGCCATGAGCGAGAGAAAATATTTATAAAAAAGATCACATCGGCATTTTTCATTAGTCTAAATGGACGGACTTAAAGAAAGGACTCGATTTTATCAATTGAATAAGTTTTAATATTTGATTACATCTTTTATAAGTTTTAGGATTCAATTGCACTTTCTCTATAAATTTTAGGACTTTCAAAGCGTATATTCCAATAAAAAAATCAAACCTGTAGTAACCGCTTAGCAAGGTCAATAGAGATCAATCCAGCGCTACAGCCCATCCCACCGAGATTGTAGCTCAACACGTTCTCCCTGAGCTTGAAGTGGTTCACGATTGCTGCTGACAGGGATGGTGTCGGGTTGAACAAGCTACAGTTCACGATGAGGATAGCTATGTCCTTAGCCTTGACCCTGGCCTTGTTCAGCAGCTGGCCGACGGCCCCGAACATCAGGGCCTCAGCCTCTGCTCGTGTTTCTGCCACGCACTGGTTCGGTGGGACCTGGAGCACGGCCTCAGGCACGTATGTCCTCTGCCCGAGCCCGGACTTCTTGAGGATCTGCCGCTGGAAAGCAAGGCTCTCCTTGGTGAAGGCGGTCGTGAGCTCCGACCGCTCCATGAAGGTCTCGCTGGTGCATATCTGGGCTGGGTCAGGCCTGTAGCAGGCGAAGTCGACAAGGTAGACTTTTCTGGGCTGGTTCATGAAGTTGAGAGTGACCAGAAATATGACGAGGGTCGAAAAGATTACGATGGTGACAAGGTTGAACCTGAGTTGTTCCCAGAGTTGGGCCAGGTCTCGGGCCGTAAGGATCGAGAGGTGGGCCAAGGAGATTCCAAGGACTGGCACGAGGAGTAAATACATGGTGTAGGAGATGAGGTAGTGGAAGCCGAGCTTCACGTACATGAGCCTCACTGACATGAGGAAGTTTGGGAGGTTGTGGTTCGATGGTCTGTCCGAATCTTGGCTTCGAGGTTCGACTGAAAGGGGGACCGTTTGGGCTGGGTTTTGTATACTTATCTGTTCTTGTCGCTCGCCTATTTCTGCAGAAAAGACAAGATTTTTGCAGCTTCGGAGGTTTCTTGTGTCTTCTTCAGTATGGTTTACTGAAAAAATAATGAAGGACCGGAACTTGGAGTTCCAAGAGCACAAGGAGGGAAATGGCAAAGAGAGATGGTCTTAGCAAATGCATGGGGAAGACGGGGGAGTGTTTGGGGGCGGATTTAAAGAGTGCGTGGAGAGCGACAATGTAGAGGATAGGGGTAAGCATATCGGACCACTCAGATCGGATTGGATTGGCCGGTTTGGTCTGATTCCTGGGGGTATCAATCCGATTCCTGGTTCCATAGAAATAGATCCAATAATTTTCAGGCCGGTTCCTAGTTCCGAGGGGGAACCGGACCGACACTTTTAAAAAAAATATATTTTTTAATTTCTTATCAATCCCAATAGCGCTAAAATTGTAATAACTCCAAAAAAATTAATTTTTTAATTTTCATTTGCTAAGTGGCTGGTTCCAATGGACCGGACCGGACCGGGAATCGATCACCCTCATAGAGAATGTGTCTCCCGAAATTGTTGTGTACTTGCTATCAAAAAACGACAATAAAAATATGATGTGGTGAAAATGTGATAAATACTTACTTAGAAGAAAACTAAATTTTTAAAGACGAGAGAAGGAGAAAAAAGAGATCATATGGTGCATTTTATCTCATATAAGAATATAAAGTGATTTATTTAATCTCAAATAAAGATATGTAGTTATAAATGTCAAATCTTATATATAGTCAGGGGTATTTTCGTCCTGGTATTTTAAAAATTTTCTTATTTTTTCTCCTTCTCTTTTTGTTTTCTTTCTTTCTTTTTTTTTTTTTTTTTTCCATCGTAATTCCTCACGCCTCCATCTTACTCTCTCGTCCTCTAAAGTCCCTTATTCTCTCCCCGCCAAACTGCCCATTGACGCCCTCAAGCTCGTTCACCATTGTCCTTGACCGCAACTCCAACACCTTCGTCATCAGATGGAGATCGATTTGAGCCCTTGATCAAGCGCAAGCAACCTAAGATTTGACGCTCATGCTTGATTTGAGACCTAGATCTCGTGCTCGTGGTCAAGCATATAAATAAAGGATGCGAAAAGTAATTTTTACTAATATAAGTAAAATACTAAAATACCTAAAATATATAATAAATATAAATATATTTATATATTGAAATTATTTTATAAAATATAATTAAATTCGAATATATACAAATGAAAATAGAATTAAATTAAAATAAGTAAATTGTTATTTTTTGTTATTTTGAATTTCTTATGTTAGAATTTAAATATTGTTTATATTGAGATATAATTTTAATTTTGTTAATTTAAAAAGTCTGTCATTCGATAAAAATAACTTCCCCATTATAAATGCTAGAAATCCTATCCATATTTATTCCGCTTCCTCCAATGCATAATTTTATCTGGTCTATATCCCCTGATATCTCCATTTATCCTATCTTAAATAGACATCAAACATAGGATAGGATAATTTTATCATAATTGCCAAACACGGCGTAAGTTGGATATACCAACTTGATACTTAGTATTTATTAAAGTATGGCGTGAAATTAACTTTATATTACAACCGTATATGCTACATATTAAAATTATATTTTAATAGTCCCATAAAAAAATCTTAATAGGTTTAGTCAACAAGTTGTTTAAGTGCACTAGTTAAGACTATTGCAAATGATAAAAATGCATATGTGCCGTCCATAATTTTCGACTTTCAGTAATAATATTTAGGATGATTTTCCAAGGTCGTAGTCACCGAAGTGCTATTTTTTGAGATTAAATTGATAGGTGTTGATCTATATGTCGACAATGTTGAGTGGCAATAATTAATTTACCAACATATTAGTTGTAGTCCTCAAATTGCAGTTTTGACAATATTCAAGTTTTAAATTTACTAAATTGAGATTTTCTTGGCACCTGTTATTTTTCACTAATGTTTTTAGTAAGTTCAAAATATTTTTCCAATTTATCTATGCTTGAAACGGACATTGATTTCCTTATTTATGTATTGATGTTCAAGATTCTTTAATAACTTAACAAAATATCTAATTTGGAAACCATACTGGTGAGCCATTTGTCCATTTTTAATTTATATACTCTTTCTTCATTTTTCCACCAGGTATTTTGAGCCCCACATCCTTAGTTTGTGACATTGAACTTAGTTTAACCTTGATATCATGCATTACATCATCTCTTTCAACTTTAGCCTGTTAATGCTCTCAATTACTCATTTCTTTTACTTGGCCAACAAGGAGTTCTCTCACATTTCAATCAAAATATCTCATTTTGGCTACTTTTATTAAGCCACTTTTGAGGCCACTTGTATCCTTTGGAGTAAAGCACCATTCCTCTCTTTACCCCTAGCGTGTTTACTTAAGATCATTATTACTTGGTTTATCCACATCGGATGATGTGATTATGTCACTTCTGGTTTTTAACCTTAATTCATCATTTCTATTAACTTAAGTTACTAGTTCTCACCTCCCTTGGCCTATAAATAAGTCTCCATATGTCTTCAACTTTAAAAAAGAATTACAACTTATTTTTGCAAAGAAAGAAAAAGAGATCTTCCTTTTATATTTTCATGTTCCTATCTTTCATGTGAAAGGAAAGATTTTATTCTTTTGTTGTCAAATCTTCAAAATTCGATTTTTCAAGAGCTTACAAGGTGAACTTGTGGGTTTTATTATCTTTTAAAAGGTTGAGATATGTTAATCTTTGTTCTTGATTATTTTGCTTTGAGTGTGATGAAAGCTTTGATTTTATTCCAACCTTCTATTTGAGATAAGTGAAAACTCTAAAGGTTAAATTAGATTGATCTACTCAGTACTCTTCACTTGGATGATATTTGATTGTCAGCATGTATTTTGCTTTTGTTGTCAAGTGTAGTTAAGCTACAATAATGGTATGTGAGATTTTTATGTTCACTTGAATTGGATCATTAAGTTTGTTACATGTCTAAGATGTGTTTGATAGATTTCTTAAGGGGTCTTCGATTGTTTTTCTAAGATGTGATGGCAATCTTTTAGTGATAAGAATGTGAAAACAACAAATATTAAACCTTAAAGTGATATCTTTGTAATTCAACTAAGCTACCAATTTACTAGCTAAGTGTTGTTGATGTTCCCTTTGCCGATTATTTAAGTTGTCGATGTTCATGTTGTCAACAATATGAGTTGCCAGTGTCACATTGTCGATTATATAAGATAATCGAGGGATGCCAAAGTGGGACATTCTCTAGTAGGTGTGTGGTTTGGGGATGAACTAGACTAAAGCTGATAGGCCTATAATGATTAGGTCTAAGTAGGGAAGGGAGTGATCATCGAGGCCAGAAGGCTCGAACAAGAAGTGGTTCATGGCAAACTTTTGAGATGACGAAGGGAGTAGAAATGAACCAAATTGCACATCGAACGAGAGCAGAGCGTGTTTGGAATGCTCTAGGAGTGTTCAAAATGCCTCATGAGTAGAGATGGGTCCTAGCCAATTATAAGTATGAACTCATCTATGTATATTAGATATCTTCATGATCAATATGAACTCACCTGTGTATGTTGGTGAGCTTCATGACAAATATGAACTTGTTTATGTATATTGGTGAGCTTCATGACCAGTGGGGAATACACATTCCCTATGTATAATTGTGAGCTACTAGGTGATGCCGGTGTATCATAAAATAATATGTCATTTGCTTATTTTTGAGTGAATGAACTTGCATATATTTAATGGTTTTAATTGGCATGTCTTGATTTAAAAAAAAAAAAAAAACACACACACACACACACACATTTGTTTATGCATTTGTCATGCATGGTTATTACCTTGGACTCATGTTGTTTGTATATATACTAGGTTGTGTAATATGATAATCTCCTACCTTAGACTCAGAGATTTCATTTAATAAGTTTCGGCTCACCACCTATTTTTTAGCTCATCACTTATTTTTTTAGTCTTGTAGGATAGATCACCTTCCGCCACTACGATTTGGAGTTCCTTTTTATTTTAATTGTACGAAGATGTGCTTATACCCGAATATATACTAGGTATGTTTATTTCACGGAAAATTCAATGATAAATGAAAATTTCCAAGACATTTTCCAAGAAAATGGTTATTTTTTATTTTATTTTTTTGGTAATGTGTGATCGAAAATATTTTTTGATGAAGATATCTAATATATATAGATAAGTTCATACTTATAATGACAAATATGAACTTGTTTATGTATACTGGTGAGCTTCATGACCAGTGGGGAATACACATTCCCTATGTATAATTGTGAGCTACTAGGTGATGTCGGTGTATCATAAATAATATGTCATTTGCTTGTTTTTGAGTGAATGAACTTGCATATTTTTTATGGTTTTCATCGACATGTCATGATTTTAAAAAAAAAAAAAAAACACTTGTTTATGCATTTGTCATGCATGGTTATTGCCTTGGACTCATGTTGTTTGTATATATACTAGGTTGAGTAATATGATAATCTCCTACCTTAGACTCAGAGATTTCATTTAATAAGTTTCGGCTCACCACCTATTTTTTAGCTCATCACTTATTTTTTAGTCTTGTATGATAGATCACCTTCCGCCACTACGATTTGGAGTTCCTTTTTATTTTGATTGTACCAAGATGTGCTTATACTTGAATATATACTAAATGTGTTTATTTCGCGGAAAATTCAATAATAAACGAAAATTTCCAAAACATTTTCCAAGAAAACGGTTAATTTTTTTTGTTTGGTAATGTATGGTCGAAAACATTTTCTGATGAAGATATCTAAGATATATATATATATATATGAGTTCATACTTATAATGACAAACATGAACTTGTTTATGTATACTGGTGAGCTTCATGACTAGTGGGGAATACACATTACTTATGTATAATTGTGAGCTACTAGGTGATGCTAGTGTATGATAAAATACTAGGTTATTGCCTTGGACTCATGTTGTTTGTATATATACTAGGTTGGGTAATATGATAATCTCCTACCTTAGACTCAGAGATTTCATTTAATAAGTTTTGGCTCACCGCCTATTTTTTAGCTCATCACTTATTTTTTAGTCTTGTATGATAGATCACCTTCCGCCACTACGATTTGGAGTTCCTTTTTATTTTGATTGTACCAAGATGTGCTTATACTTGAATATATACTAATGTGTTTATTTAGCAAAAAATTCAATGATAAATGAAAATTTCCAAAACATTTTCCAAGAAAACGGTTAAATTTTTTTTTTGTTTGGTAATGTATGATCGAAATTTTTTTCAGATATTTGGATCTTATTGAAAAATGATTTCAATCTCATGACTTCATCTCAACCAATTTTTTTAAAATTTTTAAAATTTTTTTTTTAAAAGAGTTGAGTTTCTAATTATTTTTTATTTTATTTTCTTTTCTTTTCTTTTTCCTCCTTGTCCATCGCGATTGGCTGGAGATGGCCATAGGCGAGCTCGAGCTCGTCAAATATGGCAAGGCCCGAGCTTGAGGTCAAAGCTCGAGGTTAAGGCAAGCTCGAGAGCCAGGTCACGGTACAAGTTCGAGGGCCACGTCATGAGGCGTGTGAGGTTGAGGTGAGGTTGAGGTGTGAGCTTGCCTGGATTTGGCAAGTTGCAAGCTCACCATGATCAACCGATCCACAAGCTCGCCCACCTCAGCAAAGCTTGAACTCACCTAGATCTGGTGAGGCTCGAGCTTGCTGGTCTTGGCAAAGCTTGGGCTATCCTGAATTGATCGAGCCTCGAGCTCACTGGTCACGTCTTGGCCAATTGTTGGGCTGTTGGCCATCACCGAGGCACATGACCGACAAAGGAAGAAGGAGGAAGGAAAATAAAGAAAAAAGAAAAGAAAGAAAAGAAAGAAGACAGAAAATAAAATAAATTTTTTAAAAATAATAATTTTATTATTTAAAAATAAAAATAATTTAAAATTCAATTTGTATTAAAAAAATAAATTTATAAGAATAAACATTGCTATGGACCTGAGCCTAAAGGTTAGGACTAGAACTCAAGCGTTGGAGACATGAACACAGCCTTTATAAACCCAAGTTTGGGTATCGGAGCATGAGGTATGGGCATCAAGGGTTTGAGCCTAGCCTCACTAGAATCGGATGTGGGTGTTGAGGGCTCATGCCCGTCCACAGGAAACTTGGTTTTGAATGCTTGGACCCGAGAACCAACGTTGGTAATTTTGTGTCCAAACGTAGAATTTGAAGTTCAAATGCAACCACTGGGGGTTCGCCCCAGTGGCCACCATTCCATCTTAGAAATGGGATGTTGGAGGTTCAAATCCCCACCTTCTCATGAGGGATTGGGGTGGGGACGATTTCATTTCAGGAGTGGGTTTCGACTCCCACGCCCTGCAAGGAGGCAGGGCAAAAGTCTGAGAGTGAGTGTTAGAATAGGATTAACGTAGGACTGACCAAAAAAAAAAAAAGTAAACCGAAAAAATACAGAGCCTTGAGTGGAGAGAGCACAAAACAAGAAAGCCACATGGCTCATACACAGACACAAGAATACCACACACGGCAGCATAGCTCTATCGTTACACCAACATTCGGACAATTCGCTAAACACGTAGAGTGATTATATAGTTATTATCCTAAAGATGAAGCAACGGATGGAGAATTGCTTTAAGCCAAAAATTCAATCAACTTTTCCCAACAAATATTATCCAAATCGATTAGTAGGGGTCTATTTATTAACTGATTAAATAGTATCTATTTTTTTTCTAAATAAAAAATAAAAATCTGTTTGATAACTTTTTTATTCTCATAAATGAATTTGGAACAGAATAAAAAGATACAAAAAAGTTACTTATCTATTCTTAAAAATAATTCCAAAATCAAGCCAAATTTCTTCTTCTTTTTTTCCTTTTCTTTTATTTGCTCTTCTTCTTCCTCGTTACCGTGGCTCGACGACCAATTGGATGAGGGCCGACGAGCTCGCTGAAGCCTTGCCAGGCCCCACCGTCAACTGCCGCGAGACTCAACCTTGTCAGTGGTCAAGCGAGCTCACCCAACAACCCTGGCAAGGCTCTAGTGAGCTTGCTGAACCTTGTCCTAAGCTGGAGAGTCTCCAGTGAGATTGTCGGATCGTGCCCAGCTAGTCGTCAGCCATTGCTATGGCTGGCAACCAGCTAGAGAAGAAGAAAATGGATGAAAAAAGAAAAGAAAAGAAAAAGAGAGAGACAAATATAGTAAAATTATTTGAAAATTTAAAAAAATTCTATGCTACAAAAAATTTAGGGAACATACCAAATACGTTTGTATTCTTAGAATAATAATTTTGAGCAATTATCAAATACCTTAAAATGCTTATAAACTCGTTTAGGGAGCAAAATAAAATTGAATAATTTTTAAAAATAGAAATTATTCTCAAAAATAAAATGATTTACAAACGCATCCTAAGTCAATGATCCTAAAGTCTTCAGGGAACTAGGCCTTGTGACTGATGCTACAACGACCACTTTCATTCTCTTCCCCCTATTGTCCTAGGTCACTTGAGGATGAACAAACCACGCAAGAGCTTGTCGCTAGTGGAGCTCATCACCCATGCCTCCCCACGGCCGCTGGTGGTGACAGCAACGAAGAGCAAGACTTTCAAGAGGAAGATATTTTCTCAGAAAGGAAGAAAGCCAAGGAGTCGCTCTTGAATAGGAAAATTAGGGGTTTAATCCAAAGTGTATAAGTCAATTTCTATATTAGGGTTTTCTAGGTTCCCAGTTAAGATACACTTTTCACCTTCATGTTGTGTTGGACATTTTGATACATGTCTATCACTTTCAGACACTCTCCAATACTTGGTCAATACGTGTCGGAAAATTCGATACTTGGTCAACTTTCTCGACACTCCTCTGACATGTGAGTTTCCGACACGTGATTCCAATATATGAAATCAATTTTAAAAATTTTAAATAAATAAGGGGTCAAAATGTATTATATATGAAAAATAAAAAAAAAAAAAAATAATAAATGGAGAAAAAAACTAATCTTCTCTTTTTTTTTCTTCCAACTCTCATTTCCTATAATACACAATTCACTTTCAAGTTTTTCTCTTCTCTTCCAATACGCCGGACAAGCAAGTCCAGAATATGAATTACTTAATTTTGTTTTCTTTCCTAGTATTATGGATTATTGGAATGAAGTTGAATTTGTTAAATTGAAACAACGAATGATATCAATAAATGATGGATTAATGTTTTTAGTACAAAAGTCATTCTAGATTTTTATTATTATTTATTTATTTGTGAATTTGAATCAAATTAATTTCATCGAAATAATCATTAAAATGATAAATTATTATGTATATATAAAAATATATATTTAATATATAATGTGTTCCAACATGTCAGAATTCTCTGTTTTTTTAGAAATGACGTGTCGATATGTCATGTTATGTCGTGTGGCATGTTGTGTGCCGGTGTCAATACTACTTAGGTTCTTGGTTCGGTTCTCCCATATTACTGAGAAACTAGGAATTGGACCAAGTCTCCTTAGAATCCGAAACTAGACTGGTTCTCATTAGTCCAATTATCCAATTCCCAATCCTATCGTAAAATCATGCTCCTCTAAGGAAAAGTATACTTTCGCTGCGTTTGGTTTAGCATTTGCAAGGGGCTTTGAGTCCAATGCAAATGCTAAAAGCCCAAAGCTACTTTGGGAAATACAATTGTGTATGGTAAAAAAATCTTGCAAATGGACTTTAAGTTGAAAGTGCATTTGGTAAAAGAAACTTTCGCAATAAGCTTTGATGGGTATAATATATGCATATATATCTTTTTTTTCTTTTTTTCTTTTTTTGAAAATTGAGCTAAACCATTCGCTGGATCTGCGAAGGGCTACGGCCGCCGACGAGCCAGATCTGGCGTCCGCGGCCGTCGGTTGAGGTCGCTCAAGGTCGGGCGACCTCCAGTGAGGGTCGCACGACCCAGCCGAGGGCCACCAGAGGTTGCCCAACCTCGAGCAACCCTCGGCGAGGGTCGCTTGATCCGGGGCCATGCGACCCAAGCAATCGCCGCCACCTAGGTCTTGTGGCTGCAGGTGGCCCTCGCTTGGGTCGCGTGACCCTTGCCAGAGGTCGCCCGACCTCGGGTGACCTCAGCCGACGGCCGTCGCCGGTCGTAGCCATTCGCTAGTACGGCGAAGGGCTACTTTCTTTTTCAATTAAAACAAAAATCAAGGGAAAAAGCGGAAATATGAAGAATTAGTGAGGGTAGTTTTGGAAGGGAAAAAATAATTTTAGCATTCCGCTCAAAGTTAGTCCCTACTAGCTTTGGGCTTTCAGCATTTTGAAGGCAAGTTGAAAGCTGAAAGCCGGTTTCAAAGTTGAACCAAACGGTTCAACATTTCCCCACCTGAAAGTCCCTTGGAAATGCTAAATCAAACGTAGCCAAAATGGGCTCTTAACTTTTGGCCATTGGTCAATTCATGCCTGAAATATTTTTTTGATGGATTGAGCCTTTAATATTTTGCAAAAGGATGTTCAATCGAGTCTCATACTAGATTTCCAACGTTGAAAACAGCGTATAATTCTACGGTCCATGGCTAGGCAACATTAGAGAAAGACCATGTGAGAGACGTAAAGGATTTCTAGCATTTAAGACTCGCAAAACCCGTAAATAGAAAATTCAGGAATTGATTACGGTGTTTTTCAAACATTAAGGACTCAATTAATCAAAATAAGATGTTAAGAACTAGATCAATCAATGGCAAAATGTCGTGGATTAATTATGCATTTATCTCAACTTTGGAAGGTGATAGATAAGCACTTCTTTTTGCTTTAATGGTTCCAACTTTGGAACAATCGACATATCAATTTAGCTTAGAAATGCCAGTACAGATTTGATTGAATCGATTTAAGTGGTTTCAGGTAAAAAGGAAAGTAGATAGATTTGATTTCCGCATAAAGAGGTAAGGAATTGGAGAATCGGACTGATGGGAGATAATGAATATAAATAAATTTGTTTAGACATGCCCGCATCGATTTATATTCTTGTTTTAAGTGCGACAACCTTGAAATATTAGAGCGGGGGAAAGAAAAAAGAGGGAGTATATATATATATATGCTGCATTTATTTGTATCGTCAAATTTGATGGCTCATCCTGTGCCAAGCCTCTTATCGTACAACTCAAAAAGTTTGTATGCCAACTTGATAAGCATTTTTTGAAAAAGGAAAAACTTGATGGGCATTTCGTGCACTCTCCCCCTTTTTGAATGTGATTGGTACCAAATTATGTAGGCATTAAACTCATCCTGTACTCCAAATTGAGAAATACTGTGCGAAACACAAGTTAATCTTCCAATGGATGTTTCACCAATCTCTCCACTTTCACCGACGCGGACAGCTACTATACCAACCTATCAATTCCTCAAATACTCAAGAGATGCGGTGGAGTCTACACTCTTCACTTGAAGGGCCATCTAATTTTTTAGTGTAGTTTTTTCTTTCGTATTTAGGAGAGAATGCCCTAAGTATGTTATGTCCTAGTCCAGACAAAACAGTTTTAGGATATATTTAAATTTATATATATATATATGCTACCTTTTTTTTACGGTCAAAATTTGATGGCTCCTCTTGTGCTAAACCTGTTATCGTACTACTCATAAAAGTTTGTATGTCAACTTGATGAGCATTTTTCAAAAAAAAAAAAAAAACTTGACGAGCATCTCGTGTACTCTCTACCTTTGTGAATGTGACTGATACCAAATTATATTTAACTCCGTCCATACTGGGTTGAAATCCTTTACACTTAAAAATTATTAGAACCACTCATTTGTTTTCCGGAATTCATACCGAAAATTCTAAACATGAACATTAATTCCCATCCGCCTCATTCATTGCACTCCATCTCTGTTGCCAACTTGCAGTCACATCTCTCCAACTGTCACACCATTCAGCCTCACGAGTCGTTTCCGATAGATAGCACGTCTTTTTTTGCCGTCGCTCCCTCTATTAACGGAGAAAATATTGGGTACGTCTCACGCTCCAGCGTGGCAAACGGGAAGGAGGTGGGAGCGCGACACGTGTACTCGTGGGACCCACATTCTGCAGAGAAAAAGAGGCGCCAATTCGAAAAGATTTCAGTCCTGGTTTTCTTTCCTCACGCCTTCTCTCTCTCTATCCTCGCTCTCTCTGTCCGATGAACTCCGTCTCTCTCTCCACCCTCCCTTTTCCGACCGGCGAACCACCGCGAGCAACCGACGAACCAGGAGGATAACGGCGAGACGACCGCGATCGACCGACCGGCGTGCGACCTCCCTCTCTCTCTGCCCTCCCTCTTTCCGACCGACCGGTGTGCGACCTCCCTCTCTCTCTCTCCTCCCTCTTTCCGACCGGCGAATCACCGCGCCACCCCTCCGGCTCCGGATCTGGCCCCGACTCGTCCGTCCCCTGCTCTTTCTCTCCCCTTGCCTCTCTGTCTGCCCTCCCTCTCTTCGCGGCGAACCACCGCGCCCCCCCTCCGACCCCAGATCCGGCACCGGCTTGTCCAGGTAATTTCTCGCTTTCTCTTTTCTCTCTTTCTCTCTGTCTGACGGGGTGACGGAGGGGATTTTATAGGAGTTCAGCAATGCCTGAAAAGTCATTAGTTATGTTGTTATCGCATGGGTACCAATTTTTACCGTAGGCAAAGCTTTCACTTGGTCCCAAAATTGCAAGTTTTCACTGTTTTTTTTCCTGGTCATCATTCTACATAGTTGCGATAATTCATTTCCATGCCTATTTGGAAGCTAAACTCTAACGCCCCTAGGTTGCCATTTTTGCATGTGAAGCTTCTTAGGAGCAATATTGAACTGGTGAAAATCTTAGAAGGGGGTAAGGTGTATATTAATTGGCGTTTTATGGGCAAGCAAGAAGGTGAAAGTACTAACCACTTGTTGCTACAGTCTAGTGTGACCAGAGAGCTTTGAGAGCTGCTACTATGTGTGGTGTTCAATAGGTCATGCCGTACTTGGTGAAAGAAGTTTAGGGTTTAGCAAAGGACTTTCTTAGGTGAGAAATAAGAGAACCTCTTGAAATGGAAACTTTGGGAGTGCGTAACAAAGTGCTGTTGTAATCTAGTACTTTAATGTGAGTGTGCATTCTTTATTGGTCTGAGGTGTACATATATCATGTTGATGATGTAAAGTTAAGAGAGTTTGGACTGCCTATTGTTTTTGCTGTCATAAATATATGATACAACTAATATATTGCGTCTGTTGACTTTGTCCATCTCCTCTCTTTCTGTCAATCTGATATGCAGCATGTTATTCACATGCATTCTTTATGATTTGCAGCACGTTATGCAATGCTTTTGCTGGTCTATATCAAGGATATTCAAAATGTATCAGCTATAGTTTAAATGGCTTACGCCTGGAATCCATTTTCAGTATGTGCTGGTTATTTGCGGTGTTCAATAGGTCATGCTGTACTTGGTGAAAGAAGTTTAGGGTTTAGCAAAGGACTTACTTAGGTGAGAAATAAGAGAACCTCTTGAAATTGAAACTTTGGGAGTGCTTAACAAAGTGCTGTTGTAATCTAGTACTTTAATGTGAGTATGTAAAAGAGTTTAAGCAAGCTCACAGGAGGGATGATGATATTGCCATTGTAAATGCTGGAATGCGTGTTTTTCTTGAGAAAAAAGATGATGATCTGGTTGTTGCAGATGCATCAATTGTTTATGGTGGAGTGGCTCCTTTATCTATTGCTGCAAGGCAAACCAAAGAGTACTTGATTGGAATCAGGAGCTTTTGCAAGGAGCTCTGGAAGTTTTGAGGAGTGACATAATCATCAAAGAAGATGCTCTGGGTGGGATGGTTGAGTTTCGAAAGTCTCTAACACTTAGTTTCTTTTTAAGTTTTTCCTCTGGGTTTCTCAGGAGATGGATGAGATGAGATCCATCAGGGAAGAGATACCATCGTCACATATATTTGCCATTAAACCATTTGAAAGACCATCTGCTGTTGGAAGTCAGGATTACGAAATTGTGAAGCAGGGGACTTCCGTGGGATCCCCTGAGACCCACCTTTCCTCAAGGCTACAGGTATCTGTACTACATCTGGGAATCTAACGCAGTGAGACTCTTGCATCTTTTGCGTGGTTGACATTGCGTATTTTCATTTGCATCATGGGACTTAGTGCTACTTTCCTCAAAACCAATTTTAGTTTCTGTGATTGCCATCAAATCAGGTATTCGGTTGCACCTTCCTTTCATCCAATAGTATGAATTCATGGCCTACAAACATGTAGTAATAAAGATATACACACGTAAGAATGCATGAAATGGCTGCATCCATTTCCCAAAATTGAGTTCACAAACTTTAGATTTCTATTTGCTTGCTACAACTAATTTAAATAAAGCCAGAATGTTCAGTTAGTCTTCGCTTCCCATATTGACGTGATTAATCTTTAACCGGTGACAGTTCTTGATGCTTATTCAACCCAAAATTCCAACTATTATTATTTTTTATTTTTTTATAACTTCACATTAGTTTGTCACCAGATAATATTTAAGTAAGCTCATGAAGGATGGCCATTTCTGATCTCAGGTGTTATCTGTTTTGCATTCTTCAATGACTATCTCTAACTCTTCCTTATTTCCTTTTTCTATTTCCTTCTTTGCAATTATGTTTTGTTTTCTAGGCGGGACATCTTTGTTTCTTTGTTTTGTGAATTATCCTGCTGCAAATTCTCTGATGTATTTAGTACGCTAATATTGCACATGGTCCTGACTGATGTGCCTAAAAACTTTTGTGTCAATTGTTTAATGTGCGAGCAAGGTTTTTCATCTTACATTTTTATATAGTTGTGCGATGAAGATGTCGTCATGATGTGATCTGTAAATTTTTATTTCCTATCAGTTGCATTTTTCCATATGCTGAGAATAACTGTTTCACATTCTTATCTGCTATTATTTCTTCAGGTCACAGTTGAGGCGGAATATGTTGATGACACACCCTTGCCGCCTGATGGTCTGAATGCCGCGTTAGTGCTAAGCAGAAAACCCCATGCCTGTATAATTTCGGTAGATGCTTGAGGAGCAAAATCTTCTCCTGGATTTGCCGGCATATTTCTTGCAAAAGACATCCCAGGAAAAAACGAGATGGGGGTTGTTATATCAGATGAGGAGGTATTCGCTTCAGAATCTATCACTTGCGTTGGCTAGGTATATCATAGCAGTCAATCTTTGTATGTTGTACATGTGCTTGGGACTCCCGAACAAATCGAACTTATGAATTAAACTGGGACCCTCATATTGAAAATTCAAGAGTTAACCACCAGACTAGGAAATGTTTTTACAATTTTTGACTCTTCCTTGCCACTTTGTATGTGAAGTCTTCTTGTTTCCATATATTTGTCGCAGGTTATTGGGGTAGTTGTTGCCGATACATGAGAATGCAAAACTAGCCGCGAGAAAGGTTCATGTGGAGTACGAAGCACTTTCGGCTTTCTTTTCAATAGAAGATGCCATCAAAGCTGAAAGCTTTCATCCAACACAGAGAGGTCTTTGCGAAAAGGTGACGTGGATCTTTGCTTTCGGTCGGGTGAATGTTACGAAGTCATACAGGGGGAGGTTCAAGTGGCAGGTCAGGAACATTTTTACTTGGAGACACATTGCACCCTCATATGGACAGTGGATGGCGGAAATGAAGTCCACATGCTTTCCTCCACTCAAGTGAGTGAGGCCTTTGACCAACATCCTTTTTGCTCTCTTTTATGTTGAATTTTTCTGCAGTCAGATTGAATTGCCAAACGTGGATAGCAACTTGCTTGATAACTGAAGTCAGTTGTAATGGGTTGCTGTGGCATTGGATTTAGCTATTCCTTAGTGTGGCTATTTATATGATGAGTGTTTTGGACAGAATTGTTGCTTTGGACTCAGTTGCTAAGTTTGATTATGAGAGATTTATATGCATGTTTTAGTTACCCTTGTTCTTTTATAAGCGGAAAATGGATTCCAGGACTTGACTTTGTAAATAGTAACACTATAGTATTCTTCCTCTGCAGTGCCCCAGGCATCATCAGAAGACTGTTTGTTGCTCACGTGCTCGGCCTGCCACTCTCAAAAGTCGTTTGTAAAACCAAGAGAATTGGTGGTGGGTTTGGAGGAAAAGAAGCAAGGTCGGCGTTCCTTGCTGCTGTAGCTTCTATCCCATCATATCTCTTGAACAGACCAGTGAAAATCATGTTGGATAGGGACGTAGACATGATGATAAGTGGGCAGCGCCATAGCAGCAAAACTGAAGAAAGAAAATTCTAGATTGAAAATTGAAAATGTTGATTGTGTTGTTGTTTATAGTAATTTTAGCTTTAAAACTTGATATGTTAAGAGATTTGGCAAACTTGAAGATGTTGCTTGGGTTGTTCATGAGTTTTAGTTGTTTGTAAATGTATGTGTATTTTATTTGTAGGATGAATAAAATGAATCTTTATGTTAAAATATCATTAAATTTATATTGCTGTTGCATATTTCCAATGCCGCTAAAAAGATGTTGCTGAAGCTTTTGGAAATTTTGACCAAATTCTAGCTTGAAATTATAAATGTTTGATTGAGGATTTTTAAATTCAAATTAAATCCCTAACACTGTATATTCTAGGTTTCGCAAAAATGTATACTCTAGGTTTCGCAAAAAGTAGCCTATGGGGCAAATGAACCGCACACTAAAGAACAAGATTGGTGTTTTTGTGGGTTATTTGGGCTTAATCATTTTCAAGCGTCACTTAAGGGACCATTATCAAAGAAGCTTCAACAATTTTAATGAGAGAATTCAGAACTATGACTCCCGTTCAACATGCATCCAATTATGTCGTGTCCGAATAAATTTGCTTGAGCAAATCAAAAGTGAGGATTTGGATATTGATGCTAACTTGACGAATGTTCATCCGCACTAGGTGAAGAGCCAATTTGGCTGGCACTAGGTGAAGAGCCGATTTGGCTGAAAATTGCAAGCTCCTCCTACCATGGAAGAACAATTGCCTATTAACATGCATCCGAAGCAGAAAATATTGTATACACCATTTCAATACATGAGCCACAAATAAACCACGGTTAAACATCTTGTTTTAAAGCGCCACATAGATAAAGACAACGACTAGCTGTTGATTCTACAAAACTCTCTAGCCTTTGAACATGCAGGGGGAAGAGAAATTAGTGGAGAGTGCAACATCATTGCTGAGAGGAGTCACCTCCATTACTCATAATGATCTTGTCTCTATGTACAAGAAGATAACAAAAAGCACACAACCATCTAACATCACATTTGTGCAATGTAGGAGTCAACTTCAACGATCTATCACCATAAGCTTCATCTTGTTGCACATCAATGAGTCCGTAACTCTTCAAAACCTGTCCACATCATATGAGAAGTCATCGATTGAGAAAATGATCCAGAAAATCAGAAGCACTTTTGATATGGCTTCACTTTAGTACATCTAATGTTGTAATTATTGTATTATATACTTGAATACCAAAAGCTTGCCAGAAAGGAAATTGTGTTAAGCAAATGTCTTACATTCGAGTCCCACAGATAATGACCAAATATTAGCCTAGTTCACTCTTCCAAATGAAGAATGATAAATCAAGTTAAAAGTGTCTATCATTAAGTAGCTTATATTTAGAGTATTGACAGCCACTTTCCTAACAGTAACTAGGACAAGAGATTCTTAGCATTTATTCAGAATATTATATCATGCTGGTTTCTAGGAAGCCTGTATCAGATGGAAATTTGCAACATCATTGCATGAAGTCTTGCCTATTAAGCCTTACAAAAGAAAGAAAAAAGTAGTAGTACAAATCATGTATTACATCATACCCGCCAGTGAAGTATCATCTGCTTCCACAAAAGAAAGTTCCTGCATATATGTTGGCAACAGAATTAAAAACTTGTGTCAAAGCTCTCCACTACCCCAAACTCACTGGGGAAAAAAATCAATACATGTGTGCTTCTCTTGATCTTATTAAACAAGAAGGAAGCATTATGCACTAGGCAATGCATCAAAGATTCCAAGGTAGTAATGCCAAGTAGATAAGGCAAAATGAAGAATACTCCAAGGAGAAAAACTCTAAGCCAAGGATAAGGAACTGAGATTGGTGATGCAAAATAAGATGAAGAATGTGCCAAACAAACTTCTCGAATGCGAGCGACTTTGCAGTGTAGAAATTGTAGGCATGTCGCAATGAAAACAGTTGTAACAGAGTTAGAACATCATAATTTTCAGTATAGTGGTTGTCCATTTAAAATTCCTCTTGTTCACTTTTCATCCTTGCAACATCTCATCTCCTGCTTTCTCTGTTTCTGAGTTAAAATTCCTCTGTTTTTGAAGGTTGACTTAGGGGGTTTTCTTCAAATTGGGCTACATCTGGCTGAAAGCATCAGGTTTAAAATATGAGCAGAGCAACTACTCTCCCTCCCATCTTCTATCTTGGGTTTCTCCTCTTTAAAGCTCAAATAACCTTTGATTATCATGGCAAAAGTTTTGATAGTTTTCTTGTCACCTCTTACATGCTCCAAGAAAACCTCAACGAACTAAATTGTAGCCGCTTCAACAATGATTATTTTCTTTTGTAATAGTATGCCGGTGGTGGCATTATATGCCGTTAATTCCAAAAAGAAATAAACTGAAGTTTTATCAATGGAGCCAAAAGGGAAACTTACCCAATGCCTGTTTTTCATTTTATACACAAGAACTCATGAAAAGTGTCCTTAGTTGGACTGTGTATGTACTTCAAAATGAGTTCCTCGCCGAAGGTACATTCTCAACCTCTGCATCTACAAATAAGCTTGTCAAACTGAATTGGCTTGACACAATCTGCAATCTAATCATCATCCCCTCCGAATCTGCACCAGTATATATAGAGATCAGTAGTGAATTCACACTCCACAATTGAGGTTATAAACACACAGATATGGCACAGCTTGTTTCTTTGGACACCATGACTTCGTGTATCACACTATGTAAGGAAGTTGAGTTGAAGGCTTACCGGATCGTATATCTTCGCACACTTTTCCTCGGTTCTTTAGCTGCCTTCTGATCATAGAGCATATTAGGACCCACCAATAAATGTGGAAGATGAGCAGCATCAGCAACATCGAGTTGAATATGTAATAAAGCGGTGTGGCATAAGCTTCCCCATTGGTAAGTAATCACAGAGAGTGGTACTGCACAATTTAAAGCAATCGTAAGCCCAAGGTATCCTAAAACCTGTAGAAGTAAATGAATTGAGATCAATTACATGAGGTCACACCCTGTTGTTCTGATGACCCAGAATGGGAAGTATATTAGATGTAGCACGAGCCATGAAAGGGCGAATAATCTGAAGAAAATGCTCGCTCCAAGCTCATGTTCAGAGTACTTGAAAACTTTGGCAGCTTCTAAGAACACGTCGCTTGCATCATGAAGTGCCAGGACAATTGCGCCAACTCGAAAGAAACTGCACAAGCAAGTAAAGTGTCTTGTGATAAGAAAGACACGTTTTCATAAAATAGATTGTGCCAGCAATAAGATAGGAAAAAAAGTTCAATACTGTAGAGGCATAGATGAGACAAAGTTGATCTTCAATGACTAGTTTATATGCCATTTACAAGTTGCAAGTGCATTATAGATATGGATGGTTTCATGTGACACGGCCTGTAATTCTCTTTGAGGGTATAGATGAGACAAATACCTAGTCAAGTATGAGTAGCCAATCAAGAAGACCGTGATTACATGATGGGACATCATGACAGCAAAGTCCTTCCTTCGAGTTTCCCAGGTAACAAGAGCAGCAATACTGTAGAGGTAGAATCCGCATTGGCATACGTAGATAAGCTTTAGAGGAAGCCTGAAATGATGAAAAACAGATGAATACACGTACTTCTGCAATTGCAACCTTTAAAATTTGACCAATGTTCTTGCATACGACTTGAAATGAAAGGACTCTTTGTACTGTAAAATAGGTGAGAAGCAGTGGTGTATATACAATGAAATAGCATTGCTTGTTTTATCAGCACTCTAATTCACAGCAGTAACACAATAATTTTTTGGCATGTCTGCTGAGCTAACACATTCACAGTGCCCTCCAACATTTTCATTATTGCTAGCTTACGTTATTTAGCAACTTAAGCATGCTAGCAAATAACACAAGTGAAAAGACAAAGAAGGGAGAGAGCTTAACAACTCGCCACGAACGACAACAACACACTGAAGATGACAATAGATCACCGTGAAAATGCAATTCCGAGTATGTCGATAGTTAGAACTCGGAAATGCATCAAAGCTGTCAAACTCACAAGCACGAAATCACTTACTTCAACTCCTGGTTAGGCCAACCTTCAAAGCGTGGACGAAGGAGGAGAAAAAGAGAGAAAAGCGAAATTACCTGGACGTTGGAGAGGAGGGTTGGGGACTCGACGAAAGCGGTCGGGCGAGCGGCTGGCGGGATCGTGATGTGGGCGGGACTGGAGATTAACAGGCCGGTGGGTGTGAGGCGGTCGGGCGCGAACGTTCCAGATCTGGGGTCGAAGGGGGAGGTGCGCGGTGGTTCGCCGCGAAGAGAGGGAGGGCAGACAGAGAGGCAAGGGGAGAGAAAGAGCAGGGGACGGACGAGTCGGGGCCAGATCCGGAGCCGGAGGGGTGGCGCGGTGATTCGCCGGTCGGAAAGAGGGAGGAGAGAGAGAGAGGGAGGTCGCACACCGGTCGGTCGGAAAGAGGGAGGGCAGAGAGAGAGGGAGGTCGCACGCCGGTCGGTCGATCGCGGTCGTCTCGCCGTTATCCTCCTGGTTCGTCGGTTGCTCGCGGTGGTTCGCCGGTCGGAAAAGGGAGGGTGGAGAGAGAGAGACGGAGTTCATCGGACAGAGAGAGCGAGGATAGAGAGAGAGAAGGCGTGAGGAAAGAAAACCAGGACTGAAATCTTTTCGAATTGGCGCCTCTTTTTCTCTGCAGAATGTGGGTCCCACGAGTACACGTGTCGCGCTCCCACTGCCTTCCCGTTTGCCACGCTGGAGCGTGAGACGTACCCAATATTTTCTCCTATTAACGAGGTGAAGGAGCTTATGGTTAATGCGACCGCCACAATCGTCGTTGGATCTGAGCTTACAACTTGAGGCTCAATGTTGTGAGCCCCAACCGGAGGCCAGTGAGCCACATCTCTCCAACTGTCACGCCATTCAGCCTCACGAGTCGTTTCTAATAGATAGCACGTCTTTTTTGGCCGTCGCTCCCTCTATTAACGAGGCGAAGGAGCTTATGGTTGATGCGACCGCCACAATCATCGTTGGATCTGAGCTTGCAGCTTGAGGCTCAATGTTGTGAGCCCCCAACCGGAGGCCAGTGAGCCACATCTCTCCAACTATCATGCCATTCAGCCTCACGAGTCGACATTGTGAGCCCTAATCGGAGGCCAGTGAGCCACATCTCTCCAACTGTCACGCCATTCAGCCTAACGAGTCGTTTTTGATAGATAGCACGTCTTTTTTGGCCGTCGCTCCCTCTGTTAACGAGGCGAAGGAGCTTATGGTTGATGCGACCGCCACAATCGTGGTTGGATCTGAGCTTGCAGCTTGAGGCTCAACGTTGTGAGCCCCAACCGGAGGGCAGTGAGCCCCAACCTAAGGAAGAGGGAGAGAGAGATTGGTTTGGGGGAAGGGGGAAGGGGGAAAAAGGGAGAAGGGGATGGGGATGGGGGCAGAAGTGAAAAGAGGGAAAATAAATTTTAATGTGCTAACATTTATCTCTTTATTATCATAACTACTCCTTGTAATGTATCTATTTATAATCACCATTTCTGATTATGTCAAACTATTTCCGATACTGGTGAAGTTTAATTTGTTATACTCGACAAAAGTCCTTCATAGTTTCTTGTTCTACCTCTTTACCCACTTTAAATTGTATTGTGAGCCTCAATAATTGATATGAGGGCCTTGCTACTTGTTATTTTAGGTTCTTTCATTTCTAAGCATAAAGATTGTGTCATGGCTAACTCTATGAGATGTGTTTTCTCAAATTTCTTGTCATTAATGATCCATTCTCTAAACTCGCGATTTTTGGAATTATTTTATTGCTTTTAAGGATTTCTTTATTTTGAAGTGAAATCTTCCAAATTTGTAGTTTACTAAAGGTTCTTTTAAAATTTATGAACTTAGTTTGGAAAGATTCTTTTTTTTTTTTTTACTTTAATTAAGCTTGGACAAAAGATTATCTAACCTAACTGAGCAGCCTTACTTTCTAATAAGGCTACTTATGTGGATTCTTTTGAACAACTAAATTGTTCAACTTGGAGTATTAAGTTCGTCTTATTCATTTTTCATCCCACATGATCTCACTACAAGGAGAAAATATTGAGTGGTTGCTAACCACCAGGTCATCGTCCTACGTGGCGCGTGTGAGCTGAAGTGGCTCCATTGAAAGGTCGACACGTGGCCTCTGATATGGATTGATCACAAAATGGAAAAGTTTAAAAGGTGAATTTTCTTTTTCTCGCTCCTCAGGTTGGCTGTCAAAAAAGGACGGTTGTCACTTCTCCTCCTTCTTTCTCCGGCGAGTCCACCGCCTTTGCCTCCCTAGAAGCCTCGCCAGTAATCGCTTCCCCCAATAGTTTTGCTGGTCGCAGCTGTTCCCGCCTTCGCCTCCGCCGTTGCCTCTCGGAGCTCCACCGGTGGCTCCAACGAGCTCGAGTTGAACCTTGCACGCGCTTCGCTCCTCTCTATCTCACCTGAGTTTGGGGAAATCAAGCGACGAAGAAGAAGCTTCTCCATTTTCTTCTGCTTTTTCTTGGAGACACTTATGTTGGAAATTTCCTATAATATGGGCTTACATTAATTAATTGATTTTCTATTTTAAATAATCGGGTTAATGGATATTCCAATATTTGTTGAACCCAAAAGTGATCTGATTGAATTGGGTATTGGCATCTATTGATAACGGGCCTAGTTAAGCAGCAAAGTGTAGGCAATTGTGTTTAATTGAAGCCCGTAATGGGAAGGGCCCCCGATTGACACGTTTGTTGATTAGGGTTTGCTACAGTCCCCTCTCTAGCCTATAAAAGGATAGGTTATACCTATAAGTTACTTTAATCCCATTGAAAGCTGCTATACTGAAATAGGTCATAGAGAGGAAGATCTGGCATTCCGATAGATTCCTGATTATCAGAGTGATCTATTTTTCTTCAAGTAAAGCAATGGCTCAAACATGTACGCTTTAATTCCGCTGTATTTATTGTTTATGGTGTTTTACAATCATATATGGATCCGTGTTTCTTGATTGATTAGTCGTTTATGTGAATAATTATTAAACATGTGGTATCAGAGCCGATCATATATGATTGTAGAACTCAAATATTTTTTTTTTTATGGACAAATTTGAAATCCTCCTCTTTGAGCCGAATATGGGCATTATTTTTTTCGTGTAAATTTTTTGTTTGATTGATCCTGAAACCATAGGGCTTTTGTTCTACATGTCGAGATCTTTCCAACCATATATAATTTGCATAATTTCGTTGAGAATTGAGAGAGAATTCTAAATTTGAAATTCTAGGGTTTATGCATAAAAAAGTTCTAGAATTTTCAAATTACTTACAATTGATTGTTGTTCGTTGCAAATCGTTGTATGGGTATTGTTATATATATATGTTTTAGCATTCTTTTGTTGCATCAAGGTGAGTTTTTAAGGTTTAAATTTAAGAAATTCGAAATTCGGCCATGGGAGCTTTAGTCCGAAACTTCGAAGCTTGCATGTGGTAAATTTAGTTGGTTTTTTCTTCGTTTAATCCATTATAGTTAATTATATTGATGTTATATGCAAGTTCCATGGAGAAATTTCATAAAAATCAATGGTTCTGTGCTATTTTGGAGATTCGGGTTGAAACCGGGTTGTGCGACCCGATTTGCTGCAAATTCGTGACCCTGCTGGAGGTTGAAGAAGACCTCCGGCCGGGCCTGGGCCAAAGGCCCTAGTTTCTAATTTGTCTGGGCCAAAAATATGGGCGTAGGCCCATGTTTTATTAATGTGCTGATTCTGGGCGTGAGCCCAGAATCCTAGACTTGTAAAATGGGCTTATGCCCATTTTATTTCATTTTATTTTGTTTCCAATCGTGGGCCGCACGAGGGTTTAGGACTCGCGGGTCTGACCCGCAGTCCGATTAGGGCTGCTCGCGGGTCCTGGGCCCGCGAGAGTCCGAAATATTTAAATAATATAATAATAGTAATAAAATTATAAAATTATAAATAAATAAAAATTTGTGGCAAAAATTGTTGTTTGAAAAATTGCAATATGATCATTGGAAGCACATGTTGTAAAGTGTTTCATATTGTTTGATGAATTATAGGCATAAATTTTGGAGTTCCCTATTGATAAAAGATTAATATATACAATTACTTGCCCAAAGGGGGTTATTGTGTATATTAATTTGGAAAATAGCATGAAGTTTAATTCCCATATTTCAAAGATGGGGATGTATAATTGAAAAATATTTATCTGCCTAAAGGGGATAAATATTTTGAAAATTATATGTAATTCCCCTCTATGTTGATATTATGGAGATGTATGATTTAAAGGATTTGTCTGCCCAAAGGGGATGGATCCTTGACAATTATATGTAATTCTCCTTGTTGTTGCATTATAAATTTCATGCTGGGAAAAATAATGGTGCATTATACACTCTGCCCAAAGGGGAGTTTATGATGTACTAATTATTTTTTGTTGAGTTGCTTATTGCCCATAATTGATTTTATTGCATTATGTGTGTCAAACAATTACCTTTGCTGTAAATAACAACAATGCCACGGTTGAAATGTTAACTGGATCAAACTTTAAGAGATGGAAGCAAGATATAGAGTTTGCTTTGGGCATCGCTGATATGGACTTAGCTCTACGTGAGGATGAACCTGCTAGGCCCAATGATCAAAGCACTGCAGATCAAAAGGCCCATTATGCTAGATGGGAAAAATCTAACCGACTGAGCCTCATTGCTATGAAGAGGTCCATTGCTGAGCATCTTATTAGTGGTTTGCCGGAAGATACAAATGCCAGACAGTTCCTTGAAGCAAAGGGGGAGAAAGATATAGAGTCTCGATAAGGTGAAGCTGGGAACTTTGAGTGAGTTGACGAACATGAGGTATGATGCTGCTATGGGTGTTAGAGAATTTATATTGAAAATGGTCCACATTCAGTCCAAACTTAAGGCTCATGAAATTGTCCTTTCTGAGAATTATATTATGCATCACGCCTTAAATGTTACGCTAGCTGAATTTAGCCTTGATTAAGGCGCTTATAGTGCTCAGAATGAGACATGGAGTGTTAATGCCTTGATTACTAAGTGTGTAACTGAGGAAGAGAAGTTGAAGAAGGAAAAGTATGAGTCAACCCACTTAACTACCAATGCCAAGTTGAGTTAGTCTAGAGGCAAGTGGAAGCCTGAAGGGTCAAATACTCATGGTCCAAAGAAATGGCAAGACTTCAAGAAAAATGGGAATTATGGGAGAAATGGAGATAGGGATTTTAAATGTTTTCACTACAAGAAGTAGGGTCACAAGAGAGCCAATTGCTACAAATTCCAAGCTTGGCTAAAAACAAGAAAAGAAAGTCACCAAGGTGAGTTGTTGGTTTGCTTTGAATCAAATTTGGTTGATGTTCCTTTGGATTCTTGGTGGCTTGATTATGGTGCTATTGTTCATGTGACTACTGCCTTACAGGGTCTCACAAATCTAAGGAATCCAAGTCTAAGGGAGTCAAAGCGTAAAGTTGGAAACAATACTGGAGTTGATGTGGAGCGCATAGGGACAATTGTTTTGAATTTAGATTCTGGTTTTCAGCTTGTCTTGAACAATGTCTTTTATGTTCCTAATTTTAGGAGAAACTTAGTATCTCTTTCTTCGCTTGACAAAGCTGGATATTGTCTTCATTTTGCGAATAAAAGAGTGGATTTGAGTTATGATTCCAAAATTATTGGGAATTGTGTTTTGTCTGATGGATTATATCGATTATCCTTATCTCCCGATAGACCATATTGCTCTTTCAATGTCGAGATTGTTGTTGCTAAGAGATCTTTAATCAAAGATAGATCTTCATTGCTATGGCATAAGCGATTAGGGCATATCTCAAAAGAAAGGGTAAAGCAACTTATCAAGGCTGATATTCTTCCTCCTCTTGACTCAGATGATACTGAGACTTGTATTGATTGTGTGAGGGGAAAATTAACTAAAATCAAGAAGAAAGGCGCTACTCGCAGTCAAAATCTATTGGAGATAATTCATACTGATATTAGTGGACCATACTCAACCACCTTGTGTGGAAATAAGTACTTCATTACGTTCATTGATGATTTCTCCCGTTATTGTTATGTTTATCTAATTAATGAGAAGATTGATGCTCTTGAAATGTTCAAAGTGTTTTGTACTGAAGTTGAGAAACAATTGGGAAAAATTATCAAGATTGTTAGGTCTGATCGTGGTGGTGAGTATTATGGGTGATATACTGAGGCTGGACAGCAAAAGGGACCGTTTGCAAAGTATTTGCAGGACTGTGGTATTGTCGCTCAATATACAATGCATGGGAGCACCGAACAGAATGGTGTAGCTGAATGGCGAAATCGTACACTCATGGAGATGAAACGAAGTATGATGGGCAGTTCTAATTTGCATGAATACTTATGGGGTGATGCGATTAAAACAACAACTTATATTTTGAATCGTGTACCTAGTAAATCGGTACCGAAAACACCTTTTGAATTGTGGACAGGGAGGAAACCAAGCTTGAATCATTTACGAGTTTGGGGTTGTCCCGCAGAGGTGAAAATTTATGATCCTTCTCAGAAGAAGACCGAATCCAGGACTACTAGATGTTACTTTATTGGATATCCTGATCATTCTAAAGGGTATAGATTCTATTGTCCTACTCGAGGCACTAGAATCGTTGAATCTCAAACTGCCAAATTCCTGGAATTAGATGTTGCTGAAAAGAGTTCTTCTCAATGTTTTGAAAGGGAAGAACCAAACAAAACGGTCTTTATTCCATTGCCCATCTTGCGTGATGATTCTATGCGAGATCCCAGCAGAGTGGAAATTCAGCAAGAAGCAAATACCGAAAATATGACGGTAGATCCTCCCATAACAAATGAAATTCCCCAAATGAATGATGCAGCTCCAGAAATGCCTGTGCGAAGATCACAGCGACAAAGAAGACCAACACCTCTAAATGATTATCATGTCTATCTTGGAGAAGCTGATTTTGACATTGGAAGTATAGTTGATCCGACGACTTTCAAAGAAGCTCTTAATAGTGATCAGGCAGATAAATGGTTAGGAGCGATGAACGACGAGATGATTTCCATGTCAACTAATCAAGTATGGAAACTTGTTGATTTACCTGATGGGCATAAACCAATCGGCTACAAATGGGTATTCAAAACCAAGAAAGACAATAAAGGCAACATAGAGAGATTCAAGGCAAGATTAGTTGCAAAAGGGTATACACAGAGAGAATGCATTGATTATACTGAAGTTTTTTCTCCAGTGTCCACTAAAGACTCTTTTCGGATAATCATGGCATTGGTGGCTCATTTTGATTTAGAGCTTCACCAAATGGATGTCAAGACAGCTTTTCTAAATGGAGATTTAGATGAAGAAGTATATATGTAGCAACCTGAAGGGTTTAAAGAAGCTGGAAAGGAGCATATGGTGTGCAAACTTCAAAGGTCCATCTATGGTCTCAAACAAGCATCATGTCAGTGGTACTTAAAATTTCACAAAGTTGTGAGATCGTTTGGCTTTGAAGAAAACAAGTATGATCAATGCATCTACATGAAAGTAAGTGGGAGTAAATATATTTTCTTAGTACTTTATGTAGATGACATTTTACTTGCTAGCAGTGATGTTGATCTATTGAATGACACAAAAAAATTTCTATCTACAAAGTTTGATATGAAAGATCTTGGAGAAGCCTCTTTTGTTCTAGGCATTGAGATTCATCGTGACAGATCTAAGAAGGTTCTAGGGTTATCTCAGAAAAATTATATAGATCGTGTTTTGAAAAGATTCAATATGCAGACTTGCAAGTCAGGTGATGCTCCTATTGTGAAAGGAGATAAATTGAGCATAGAACAATGCCCCAAGAATGATGTTGAAAAAGAAGTCATGAAGAATGTTCCATATGCTAGTGCAGTTGGCAGTCTTATGTATGCACAAGTATGTACCAGACCTGATATTGCTTTTGCTGTGAATACTCTTGGAAGATATCTATCGAATCCAGGTCAAGAACATTGGGTTGTAGCTAGAAAGGTGATGAGATATCTATAACGAACAAAGGACTTCATGCTCGTGTATAGCAAAGTTGAGGACCTAAAGGTGATTGGATATTCAGATGCTGATTTTGCTAGTTGTTCAGATGATAGAAAATCAACTTCTTGATATATTTTTATGATGGCTGGAGGTGTTATTTCTTGGAAGAGCACAAAGCAAACCTTGATTACGAACTCTACGATGTATGCTGAGTTTGTAGCGTGCTATGGCGCGTCAATTCAAGCAGTTTGGCTCAGAAATTTGATCTTAGAATTGCGAGTTGTGAACTCTATTGCTAGACCTATGGTGATCTACTGTGACAACACTGCAGCTGTGTTTTATTCCAAGCATGATAAGATCGGCAATGCGTCCAAACACATGGAGATCAAATATTATACTATTAAGGACTTAGTCAAAAAGGGAGATATTGTGATTGAAAATATCAGAACTGAGTCCATGTTGGCTGATCCTCTAACAAAAGGCTTACGACCCATTCTATTTAAAGAACATGTAAAGAATATGGGTGTCTTAGATTCTTTTGATTTCTTTTGTTAGTGGGAGTTATACAAATTGTATTTCTAGATATCATAGTTATATGCAGACTCATAATGCTTTTTTGATGTTTATTAAAGCATTTATTTTCAATGATTATTGTTATTGATTATATTGTTATCATTTCTCCTGTTGACTGAGAAATGGAAGTATAAAACAGTATCTTTAAACAAATTTTAGTTTAAAGATGACTGGATGTCACTGATTATGAGATCTCATGTTGGATTGTGACATAGTTGTGCAATTTCATGTTGTTTAGAAATTGCGTTAATGCAGTTTCATGTCATTGAGAAATTGCATTAAGGACTGATAAGAAATAGTGTATATTTTGATCACATGTTGGCACTATTTCTTACTACACTACTAGGCCCATGATCCATGAAAATATAATACTTATTATATGTGATTATGGAAGGTCTTGTGTTGTAGCATTTTCTTAACACATTGATCTCCATAGTCCTATACTGAGGTTATATAGGATTGGATTGGTATTGAGATGCCGTTATTGGAATATTATTTTTTAAAGTTGTGGCCACATAAAACAAAATTTTCAGTTATTAACCCGATAGTGTCGTTTTCAAATCTTTTGCAAAATAAAATAAGTTAATTAATGTAACCCAAGTGGGAGAATGTTGGAAATTTCCTATAATATGGGCTTACATTAATTAATTGATTTTCTATTTTAAATAATCGGGTTAATGGATATTACAATATTTGTTGAACCCAAAAGTGATCTGATTGAATTGGGTATTGGCATCTATTGATAACGGGCCTAGTTGAGCAGCAAAGTGTAGGCAATTGTGTTTAACTGAAGCCCGTAATGGGAAGGGCCCAGTTGACACGCTGTTGATTAGGGTTTGCTAGGTCCCCTCTCTAGCCTATAAAAGGATAAGTTATACCTATCGGTTGCTTTAATCCCATTGAAAGCTGCTATAATGAAATAGGTCATAGAGAGGAAGATCTGGCATTCCGATAGATCCCTGATTATCAGAGTAATCTATTTTTCTTCAAGTAAAGCAATGGCTCAAACATGTACACTTTAATTCCGCTGTATTTATTGTTTATGGTGTTTTACAATCATATATGGATCCGTGTTTCTTGATTGATTAGTCGTTTATGTGAATAAATATTAAACAACTTCTTCTTGTTTTCGCCCAACCCATATCCCTGTTTCGACACCGCCATTTGAAAATTTCATTTGTCATTGTTAAACTCAAAATTCTCTTGGTGTTTTATTCTCTTTTGAAGTTCATTTCTCTTGACACTGTACAAATACTCTATTTTCTTTCCATTTTTCTTCGCCCGGTTTTGATTTCGAGCTTGAGAACACCTTATTTTCAAACATTTTTTCCCTTCATTCAAACACCCACAATGTGCACGCATTTTTTTTTTTTTTTTTAATGGGTGTGTTTTACTTGTGCAGGATCCTAACACGTATGGGAAGATGTGAGTGTGCATGACGGTGTTGATATTGATCAAGGCTTTGGAGAGTGAAGCTTGCATCTTCATCATGACGTTCATATAAAGCTCTTTCCTTGGAAATATCTCAAGAAGCGAGGGCTTCGAGATGGCAAGCCTCCAGAGGTCACGGAGGAAAGTGTGGAAGAGGGTTTTCATCTTTACAGTGAGCACAACGAGGTCAAATCAGGCTCCGCACACTTTTCTCACTCGTCATTTTTCATGATTTAGCCATTTACCAAATGAAATTGGCCAACAAACCGAGACCTACTCATTAAGCTACGAGTCAGTATCTTAGTCAAACATACCATCAAATAGCAGCAATCACAAAAGAGCAATGATATATTAAAGCATATGAACTTGAGCTTTAGACCCTCATATCTAAACAAAGTGTAAGAACCTTACCTCGAGAGAGATCAAATTCTTTCTTAATCAAGCGAACACGAACCAGCAGGAGGATGAGTTTGAGCCTTTTTGGCACCGTATCTCATTAGAGAATGATGCACGCTCATGTCATTCATAGAACACCATGCGTGTGCTCCATTTTCAACCATCATAGAATTAGACTCCTCGTTAAACGGTCATCTCGGGCATAGAATTGAAGTATTCCGGGTATGAGATAAAAAGTGAAAATCATAGTATCAGAAAAGTCATCATAAAAGGGTTAAATCTAGTCCAAGACATCTCCCAACAAAGAGTCCACAAGCTGTACAGAGAGACACACAAGCCATCTGTATAAAATATTTCCCCTCCTTGACACACACAAGACATCTCCAGCCAACACCTAAATTGTTGCCCAAAAATTATGTTTACATATTTCTAAAAAAATAGAAACTTGTTTTTCCACAAGAATATTTCATCTTTATTAAATGTCAAAATCTTGCATATAGATTCCTTGACATTTAGGCCCCGTTTGGTTTGACTTTGAGAAATGTCTTTGGAAAAATATAAATACCTTTGGGGTAAATGGGGGTTTTTGGAAATACAAATAGCATTTCATGAATTGTAATAGTGTATTGGAAAAAAACTTTGGCTTAAATGCCATTCGGTAGAAATTACATTTATAAAGGACTTTTACTAAATTAAGAAAAAATGCTTTTGCTTTTTTTTTTGGGGGGGGAGTTCAATTACCGGTAGCCTCGCTTGAGGTTGCATCCTCAAGTGAGATCCAGCTATTGGACGACCTTGTCTTAGGTCGCACGACCTTAGGTGACGGTCGCTTGAATTCGCGCGACCCCAGGCGATGGTTGCCAAGGTCAAGCAACCCCCAAGCAACAGTTGCCAGCATGCACGACCCTTTGGCCAATGATCATCGGCCTCCAATCAACTTTTCCGTGCTGCGACCTTTGGAGAAGATGTACAATAACTAAGGATCAAGACTTGTATTCCAATAATGTAACTTCCCGAAGGACCTCGGACCTACTATAGGCTAAAGGGAGCTCTTTGGAAATGCAATTGTATTTCTCCAAAGTTGAGTAAAAGAACGAACCAAATGCATTTGAATTTGGCCAAGGGACTTTAGAATCCCAAAACCCATTACAAATGCTGAACCAAACAGGGCCTTAGTATAACTTTATTAAGACCTAAATATAGGCCATCTTTTTAGGATTTAATTGCATAGAAATTAGAGACTAATTTTTAAACCTAAAAAAATTATGAAAATTGCATAGTGTATAGACATTAGGGGCATCTATTAATAGTAACAGAATTTATAGAAAATACAAAAGGAAAGAAAGAAAGAAAGAAAATTGATTAAGACTTAGGGTCTGTTTGTTTCACGAAAAACGTAACGTTTTTGGAAAATATTTTCCGGGAAACCATTTTCCAGGAAAACAATTATTTTTCCTTTGCTTGGTGATATGTGATTGAAAAGATTTTCTAGTGTTTGGATTGCATTTGAAAAATGATTGAATGACATTTGACCTGACAATTGACACTAGTGTGCCTCTTACTTACAAATTAATTTGTTGAGTCCATGTTACTTAATAAATGGATTTTTCTCGATCAGTTTAGTAAATCTAGAATTTGAACCTGCAAAATGAAAAGGAAACCTAAATTCGTACACGTTTTTTTTTTTTTTGAAAATAGACATGATTTCCGGTTACATTTCAGGCATTCATCAAGTGAATTAGCTGATAGGAATAGTGATCGCAGAAGCGATGGAACCAAAAGGTCGAGAAACAATCAGGTCGAACTCAAAAGGAAATCGTTATGATTGTATTTTCTTTTTTGGCAACTACAAATCACTCCTGGATCCAGAATTTGCTTAATCTCCATAGCCGATCACCCATAAAAAGCGCCAGACTGCCACCAAAAGATGAAGCGGGGCTAGAATCGAAGAGGCGGCACGAAGAAGAGCGACAGTTACTGAGGAGAGAGCAAACTCAGAGTCTTTAGCCTCCGCAGCTCCTCAACCCACTTCAGGAGCAAACTGAACCCGTTCTTATACAAATACGGGTCCTTCACCGCGGAACCGTTCAAGGCCGGGGACAGCAGTAGGTACTCCAGGTTCTCCCTGGACGTGTCGAGACACAAATCGTCGTCCGAACCACCACCGCCCTAGCCGGCAGCGGAATTGTGGGTCGGGTTCGGGGGCTCCGGGTTCTCGGGAGGGGCGGTGTCGCACTCCCCCTGCATTGTGGTATACCACCCCCTAATCGATTTGATTCGAACGAGAAGACGAGAAGAAAAATCGAGACTTCGGGACGGAAGAGAGATTTCGACAAGGGGAAGGGGACGATTCACAGAATGACGTGCGGAATTTTGAAGAAATTGGCGAGGGAAGGGAAGGGGATGGTGATGGTGAAAAAGATGAGCGTCAGTGAAGAAGAGCCGAAGAAGAAGGGTGAGCGAAAAAGCGAAGGGAGATCGAGCAGTGTACCTCAGAAAAAGCGAAAGAACCTGGAACCGTGTTGAGCGTCGTTGAAGAAGTGCCAGACCTTCAATGATGAAGAAGATCTGGACCTTCAATGGCGAAGAATATGCATGTCATTGAAGAAGAGCCGAGGAAGAAAGATGAGCGAAAGATCGAAGGGAGAGAACGGTGTACCTCAAGAAAAGTGAGAGAGTTTGGAGAGGAAAAGTGAAAGGTCAGAGAGAAAATGGTGAAAAGGGAAAGTGTTTTCACCTTCTGAGTAGGAGGAATTTGTTTTCCTAAAATAATACATAATATTTGTGTTGACGAGAAAGTATTTTCCATTGACCAAATCTTTTTTAAAGAACCATACGGCTGAAAATCGGGAAAACACTTTATGGTAAAATACTTTCAGTGAAACAAACACACCCTTAGAAGATTGGTTGTTATTGAGAGAGAGATAGAGTCTGGCCGGGTCGAGTAAACCAGATCCCTATCTCTTTTCCGGCTAGGCCTGGCCCAACCCCTTTCTCTCCTTTCTTTTCCTCCGCTCGGGGCAGCCCATCATCCTTTCTCGCAAGCCTAGCCCGCGTGATGGTCCTCTTCCCCTTCACGCCATTCATGCTTCAGGAGAGAAAGAAGAGCGATGGAGCCAGAGTAGGAGGGGAGCAGGTGACGGGGTGATCCACGAGTGCAGGTCAGGCCAACCGGCAAACTGGCAATGGCAGGAGCCATGCGCGCTTGCCAGTTGGCCTTAAAAGCGAGAGAGGAAGCAAGAGCGAAAGGGGGCTGGCTTGGCTGAGAAACAAAAAGAAAGCTAGAGAAGTGTGAGAGGAGAGAGTGCAGCTTGAGCAAGCAGAGAGTGAGCGAGCGAGAGAGAGAGAGAGAGAGAGAGAGAGAGAGATGTAATGGAGCCTAGATTGAGGTTAACTTGGTGGGATTATTCATGTGAGTGATCGTACGTTTTTTTCAACAATTGTGATCCCTAATGGTCTTACTAACTATTCATGCAATGCTCTTTGGAGTTTATTATGTCCCTAAAAGTTAACCTAACCAGTCTAGAAAGAAAAAGGACAAACAATGTATTTAAAATGTAGGAATCAAACATTCAATCATTGAAAAGCTCAAAGTAAAAGTGCAGAATTAAAAATCCGATATTAGTTGGGGAAAACTATTATGTCACCTTGTTATAAGCCCTGAAACGTGAATTCATGTAAGCTTGACACAATACCAAGTTGGGTAAAATATTACATCGCCATGTTCTAAGCCTTGGGACATGAACCCAAATAAGCTTAACATTAGAAACTAATCATAATCCCTAAAAACTTAGCAACATTAGGGCAAGCCTAAATTCTACTCATTTTATTAGTGGTGACAAGGCTAATTTAGGCTAAGCTAAGCATTTATTGGGAAAATGTTTCTAAATCTAATTGGTTTTTATTTTCTAGCTAGACTATACTAACTAAGGTCTAAACAAATTTGATTATTAATTCCTAAGTTCATTAACTACAAGCCTAATTAAAGCTAGGTAAGCTAATAAGACTAATTTTAATCACCATGGATTGCCACCTCCTAGGCTTCTCATCACCGCCAATGGTCTCCAATGCGGATCTTATTCATACGTTCAATCATGCAATCACTCAGCTCAAGGCATTAGCAAGCTCACACAATCAATTAACAATTGAGAAGTTTGGATTTAGTTTGGTATTTTAATTAGATCACCCATCCACCTCGTAGAACTAAGGACTATTTAATTAATGCCAAGTGATGATTGACCCAACTTGCATTTCACAAAGCGGTGGGGTAACTCACTTGCACCTAATTAAAGTCTAATCCCCCCCTTTTCTTAAATCATTTGCCGACGAATCATGCGTTGCCAATCCAATTCAAAGTTAATCAATCATCATTTTAATCATGGCCACGGTTGATTAAGAATATGATAGGCTAATAAGCCTTAGGAATCAAGGAATCGATTAGTTGCCCAAGATGGCAACTTATCTATTTTTCCCCTACTTTTGTAAATTTAACCTGACCACTCAGGATTCGATCCCGTTCTTACCCGACTTTTGTAAATTTCGAGAAAAATAACAAACGGAGTGAAAATGATGCCAAATTTTACAAACAGTTGACTTAAAGTGCACTCTTCAATTTTTCGTTTTTTAAATTTCTGCACATTAGCCCTCCAACTATGATGAAATGAAATGCCTGATTTTTCAAAGGACTCGCTCTGGAACAGTTTTGAAGGCTGTTCTTACCTTCTCCGAATTTATTTAAATCGACCGCCTAGATCTAAGTAAAAAATTATGAAACTTGCAATTCAGGACTTCTTTTACAACTTTCAATTTTTAAGTTTTCGCAAGAAAGGCCTCTTAAGTACTTTTAAATTGCAAAACAAGTTTGGTCGACGTTGGAACAGTTTTCATAGATCAAACCCTTCTTTTCTTCAAAAATATTGGACAGACTTTTCATGACTCAAATGATGTTCAAATTTTACGATCTTCATATCAATTTAAAGCTAAGGATCTCAGCTACAAATATTCTGAAGATTAGTTTTCCTAATTCTTTATAGATTTTTCCAAAATATTGAAGAGCACAGCAAGGTCAAATCAGGCTTCGCACACTTTTCTCACTCGTCATTTTTCATGATTTAGCCATTTACCAAATGAAATTGGACAACAAACCGAGACCCACTCATTAAGCCACCAATCAGTATCTTAGTCAAATATACCATCAAATAGCAACAATCACAAAAGAGCAACAATATATTAAAGCATATGAACTTGAGCTTTAGACCCTCATATCCGAACAAAGTGTAAGAACCTTACGTCGAGAGAGATCAAATTCCTTCTTAATCAATCGAACACAAATCAGTAGGAGGATGAGTTTGAGCCTCTTTGGCACTATCTCATTAGAGAATGATGCACGCTCATGTCATTCATAGGATACTATGCGTATGCTCCATTTTCAACTATCATAGAATTAGACTCCTCGTTAAACGGTCATCTCGGGCATAGAATTAAAGTATTCCGAGTATGAGATAAAAGTGAAAATCATTGTATCAGAAAAGTCATCATAAAAGGGTTGAAATCTAGTCCAAGACATCTCTCAACAAAAAGCCCACAAGCTGTATAGAGAGACACACAAGCCATCCATATAAAATATAAAATATTTCCCCTCCTTGACACACACAAGACATCTCCAACCAACACCTAAATTTTTACCCAAAAATTGTGTTAACATATTTCTAAAAAAATAGAAACTTGTTTTTCCACAAGAATATTTCATCTTTAGGCCCCGTTTGGTTCAGTTTTGGGGAATGTTTTAGGGAAAATATAGATACCTTTGGGGTAAAGGGATTTTTCGAAATACAAATAGCATTTCATGAATTGTAATAGTATATTGGGAAACAATTTTGGCTTAATACCATTCGGTAAAAATTACATTTATAAAGGATTTTTACTAAATTAAGAAAAAATGTTTTTGTTTTTTTTTTTTTTTTTTTTTTTGGGAGTTCAACCATCGGTAGACTCGCTTGAGGTCATGCGACCGCAGGCGAGATCTAGCTATTGGACGGCCTTGTTTTGGGTCGTCGATCTCCAGCGACGGTCGCTTCAATCGCGTGACCCTAAGCGATGGTCCCTAGGGTCAGTCGACCCCTAGGCAACGGTTACCAACATGCATGACCCCTTGGCCAACGATCGTCGGCCTCCAATCAACTTTTCCGTGCTGCGGCCTTCAGAGAAGATGAACAGTAACTAAGGATCAAGACTTGTATTCCAAGAATGTAACTTCTCGAAGGACCTCGGACCTACTTTAGGCTAAATGGAGCTCTTTGGAAATGCAATTGTATTTCTCCAAAGTTGAGTAAAAGAACGAACCAAATGCATTTGAATGCATTTGTGTTTGACCAAGGGACTTTAGAATCCCAAAAAGCCATTGCAAATGCTGAACCAAATAGGGCCTTAGTATAACTTTCTTGTGACCTAAATTTAGGCCATCTTTTTAGGATTTAATTTCATATAAATTAGAGACTAATTTTTAAACCTAAAAAAAATTAAAATTAAAATTGCATAGCGTATAGACATTAGGAGCATCTATTGATAGTAACAGAATTTATAAGAAATACAAAAGGAAAGAAAGAAAGAAAGAAAATTGATTTAAGACTTAGAAGATTGGTTGCTATTAAGAGAGAGAGATAGGTGGAGTCGGGCCGGGTCGAGTAAACTGGACCTTTATCTCTTTTCCGGCTGGGCCTGGCCCAACCCCTTTCTCTCATTTCTTTTCCTCCGCTCGGGCTGGCCCATCATCCTTTCTAGCAGGCCTTGCCCGCGTGATCGTCTTCTTCCACTTCATGCCATTCATGCTTCAAGAGAGAAAGGAGCGACAGAGCCAAAGCAGGAGGGGAGCAGGTGATGAGGTGATCCATGGGTCCAGGTCAAGCTAACTGGCAAGCTGGCAAAGACAGGAGCCATGCGCACTTGCCAATTGGCATTAAAAGTGAGAGAGGAAGCAAGAGCGAAAAGGGGGCTGGCTCGGTTGAGAAACGAAAAGAAAACCAGAGAAGTGTGAGAGGAGAGAGTGCAACTCAAGCCAGCACAGAGAGAGAGAGAGAGACGAAACGGAGAGAGGCCGAAAGGGTGGCCAGTTCGTTCACTAGAGTCAGCAGAGAGAGGGAACCAGCGAATGAGAGTAGAGAGGTCTTGCTCGGCTAAAAGTTAAGAGAAAAATGAACTCGGGAAGAGAGAGAGAGAGAGAGAGAGAGAGAGAGGGAGGGATTCTGTTCGCTAGTGGTTCCTCCAAGTCGCCTGAACCTTCTAAGGCCAGCTCCCTAGTCATCGTCCGCCATGAACCGGGCAAGCTCTGTCACACCCCGATCTTCGGGGACGCACCCATCCTTCTACTTGGTCGATTTTAAAATGTGATATCCTAGGACTATGTATCGTCGACCCTTTCATTTATAATGCACCTGCGGAAGCAGTTAAAATCCCCAGACAATAAAACAATAGGATAGAAAAGCAGGCCATATTTTTCATCTTGAAATTCACAACCACACTTTTATTCTCAGCTCAACTCATAGTATATTTTACAATACTATCCACAACTTTCTAGTCTCATGCTTATCTACACCAAAACAAGGTTCACAAAAGGGATGGGATCTCAATCCTCATCCGGGTCATACTCGGGATCATCATCCCGATCCTCTCAGACTCTTCTTCACTAAACTCGTTTTCTTCTAGCTCTTCATCTTCTGCTGGTTCGTCGTCAGGGTCATCCAACAGGTAATCCTCATTCGGTCCCTCTACGGACCTAAAATGGTTATTCAATAACCAATGAGACTACGTCTCAGCGAGTTCTACCCCCTAAGACTCGATTAGTAAACCAATACACCATATGGTTGCCTAAGTACAACACGAGTCAGAAAACTTACCTTGGCCTCAGTCCCAACCTACAATTCAAGGTTATACACAGATGCCTCATATATCACATCAAACATTCAATCAATTCACGACATTGGATCAAAGCATTGATCAATCGACTTGGTCGATTACATGTCAGTCGGACCATCTCTAGGTCATTTCATTCCCCACTATAAAATCTCCAATAGCGCACTTAGTCACAGAGCCACATTTATGCTCTCGAGTGTCATTTCCGCCAAGGTGACGTAGGCAATAGACAGCAGTCGTGCGTTCTTTAAGGCGTCGTTTTCACCAGTGATGTCTTCAATCATCGAACCACGTATGTCTATATGTCAAGGCGATGTACGTAATAGACAGCACTCATGCGTTCTTTAAGGCACCGTTTTCACCAGTGATATCTTTAATCACCGAACCACGTATATTTATACTAAAGTATGTATTAGACCGTAACGTGCGTTCTTTAAGGCGCCGTTTTCACCAGTGATGTCCTAATCACCGAACCACGTTGGTCCATACCATTGTACCTGATTGGTGTCGGCCAAGAGTATTCCCATTTCACCCTTGCCCTTCTCTCTACTTTAGTCCATCAAAGCATTATTGCCGCTAAATAATTATACTCGGCCATCCACCAATCAATCACTCAATTTCCAATTAATTTAGAATAAATTCTTGAAATATCACAAACAATTCAATTTAGTACAACGTAGAGCTCAAATAAATAAATGGGTTACACCACGACAATCAGCATAAAATTTCGATCGTCGGCTATCCCAGCCTAATTTTTGAAAAATAATTAATTAATTAAATTAATTTCGAAAATTAATAAATAAATATTAAAATCAAATTTAGGCCAGTATTGCCTAATCGGAGCCCAAGACGAGTCAGGAAAAATTCCAATATGCATTCAATAAATATTAGAAGCTTTCTACTTGCAAATGACTAAGTCTAACCACCTAACATGCATCATTAAGTCACTAATTTAATTGTTCTAAACTAATCTAATCACCTAATTACACTTAATTGAATCTAATCAACCCTTACGCATAATTAGCAAACTAAGAAAGCATTAGTGAGCAAAACTCACTTGATTAAAAGCGAGGACCGAGACATTGCGATGACGATGCGATGGCAGCTAATATCCAAATTTTCGGCGGCGTCGATGAACACTCAAGCCGAGCCCAAAAGCCTTCCAGGCCCACAAAAGTTACTGGGCTTGGACTTGGCTACGGTTGGTCCTTCTTCGCGGGCTGGACTACTGAAGTTTCTTGGGCTTCGAAACTGGGCCTGATCTTGCGGGCTTGCTGGACTGAGTCTTGGCCGAATTGAGGGCTGAACGGGCTTTAAATTTTCATGGGCTTCTGCTGGTGAAGCCCATGACTTCAAATGGCTGAAGCTTTAGGCCAAGCTTCCCAGAGCGAAGATGGGCTGAAAGCGTGAATGAAAGAAGCACAGTTTGGTGGAGGCTTTATGCGTGGATTCTGTGGCTGAGAGGGAGAGGGTGATCGTGGCTTGTGTTGGCAGGAGAGAGGGAAGGAGCGGAGCAACAGGTGTCACGTGGAAGCTGCTGTAGGGTCTTCGGTGCTAGGGGGTTTGACCGAGTGTGGCTGGACGAAGACATGAAGCAACTTCGGTGGAATTGTGGGTGCGAACACTGAGCAGAACGAAGCAGCGAAGCTGTTGATGCTGAGACGGCGTGGGCTAATGAACGTGCGACAGAGGGGGAGTCAACAATGGGGAGAGATTCACCATTTATTGACCCAAGCTCGCTGGATTGAAGACGCGTGGAGGCAAGTGTCAATGTTGTAGCAGCTTCTGCCATGAGTTGTCTCGACCGAGTGGAGCTGGACAAACTGTAGCAGCTTCAGTCAACACCTAGGGACTTCACTTGAAGAATTTCACTGAAGTTGACCACGAAAGCAAGAAATGGTGGAGTAGGGGTGAGATGGCTATGCGAGAGGGGGGCAAACAGCGAAGGGAGAGAGAAGGATCATGGGGTTGAGTCTTTGGTGGAATTGCAGAGAAGATGGACGCTCACTGGACTTGAAGTTTCGCTAGTTCTGCTCTCTTTTGCTGGTCATGCACGGGTTGGAGAGAAAGAGAGAATGGAGGGTCCCCTTAGCTTGATCTTTCCACAAAAAATCTCCCACACTCACTATAGGCCAAGTATTATCCCTTGGCCTTCATTATGCCACACCAACAACCCTCACAACTTCTCAATTGGTCAATTTTAGGCTAGGGGGAGGTGAGTTACGAATTTGCAAGCCATCTCTTCCAATTGGATCATCACACTCATTTAATTGAGTCTCAATTGGCCTCAATAAATTCCATTGGTCATCCATCGACCATCTCGGCATTTTTCCTCACTCGCATATCCATCATGCTTTCAAATTTTGCCATCAAAAACCACCCTCTGTTTTTTCTGCACAAAAACGACCCGATGACGATTTTTTTTCCAAAAAGTCGGACTTCAATTCACAGTTAATTTCACTTGGCGCATTTTTAGCGTGACCTAGGCTACCGGGTAACTTTCAGAAATTTTTAAGTGCAAATGACCCGTGGTCGATTTTCTTCGAGCCACTATGAACCCACTTGACTCATTGGCGACTCTCGGTTGTCGTGAAAATCTTGATGATCCAAATACGGACATAAGGTACCAAAACAATAAGAAAATCAGTCTAGTGCCGGTTGATGAGAATTTTCCAATTTAGTGGTGTCACCCACGATTAGCCACATATCTCTGTTGATCCAGTCTATCTTTGATTTTAAATCGATTTTAATTGTGTCGTAATGGCCTCTAAAGATGGACACGGTCGAGAAACCGATTCCTGATCAAGTTCTCAAGTCTATTGAGTTAAAATTCATAATAATTTCCCCAGATAGTCTAGTTATCTCAAGAATGATCAGTTCTGAGAATAGCCCTATAGGCGCGTCAATGAAATGCCCGATTCATTCAGTAGAAGACAAGGTTGAAAAATCTAGATGTCACAACTCTTCCCCTCTTATAAAAATTTCGTCCTCGAAATTTAAACCTTACAAACTTGAGCAAAAAAGTTGGGGGTACAATTCTCTCATCGACTCTTCAGTCTCCCATGTTGCTCCTTCTGTACCGTGGTGTTGCCAGACCACTTTACCAACGGAATGGTCTTTGTACGCAGTATTTGCTATTTTCTGTCCACAATCTGGACCAGGCTTTCCACGTATGACACATGGTCATCCACGTCCAATTCTTCAAAATTGAGCACGTGAGTCGAGTCAGGCTCGTACTTCATTAACATCGACACGTGGAAGACGGCATGCACTTGCGCCAATCTTGGCGGCAATGCAAAACGATACGCTAAGGTCCCGATTCTCTCAAGAATGTCAAACGGACCTACGTACCTCGAACTCAGTTTGCCTTTCTTTCCAAAGCGCGAAGTTCCTCTCATTGGTGACACCTTTAGAAAAACGTGATCACCAACTTAGAATTCCAAAGATCTTCGGCGCTTGTCTGCGTATCTTTTCTGTCTGCTCTGCGTGGTCTTTAATCTGCCTCTAATTACTGCCACAGCATCCACTGACTGTTGAACCAACTCTGGGCCTATTATCTTCCTTTCACCAACTTCATCCCAACATACTGGTGTTCTGCATACTCTGCCATATAACGCTTCAAATGGAGCCATCTGAATGCTCTGCTGATAAATGTTGTTGTAGGCGAATTCTACCAGGTGAAGCTGATCTTCCCAGCTTCCTTTGAAGTCTATCACACAAGCTCTCAACATGTCCTCAAGGGTCTGAATTGTCCTCTCAAACTGGCCATCCATCTGAGGATGATATGCCGTACTGTATTGAAGCTTTGTACCTAAAGCACTTTGCAAGCTTTTCCAAAAAGCGGCAGTAAACCTCAAGTCTCTATCTAAGGTTATCGTAACCGACATTCCATGCATTTGAACCACTTGTCACATGTACAGGTCTACGTGTCTATCCAGACTAAGGTCTTTTCCAACTGCAATGAAGTGTGCCGACTTTGTCAGTCGGTCAACTATCACCCAAATCGAATCATTTCCTCGCTAACTCCTTGGTAGTCTAATCACGAAGTCCATTGTGATATGCTCCCATTTCCATTCTGGGATTACAAGAGGTTGCAGAAGTCCTTCCGGCTTGCAATGATGGGTTTTTACTTGCTGACATGTTAAACACTTGGCGACATGCTTGGCAACATCCGCCTTCATACCTGATCACCAATTGTGTTGACGTAGATTCTGATACATTTTAGTGCTTCCAGGATGAACGTTGTAATTGCTACAATGTGCTTCAGATAAAATATCTTCTCTAAGCTCTCCATCATCAGGTACAACCAAACGTCCTTGGAACCTTGAAATTACGTCTTTAGAAATCTGAAAATCAGCATTTCTTTTCTCAGTGTCCTCATAAAGAATTTTCAGTACGTCCGGATTTGTCGGTTGAAGTTGTTTGATTCTGACTTGGACATCTGGTTCAATTCTGAGGGTGGCCATGAGACTTGACAGGTAGCCTACCTCAAACTTGAATACCGAATCCTTAGCTTTCTCGATTAAGTTCCATTCCTTAATCAGTATGTGGGCTATTGAAGACTTTCGACTCAAAGCATCGGCGACCTTGTTCGCCTTTCCCGGGTGATATAGAATGTCATGGTCATAGTCTTTCATTAATTCCATCCACCGGCGTTGTCTCATGTTCAACTCCTTCTGAGAGAATAGGTACTTGAGACTTTGATGGTCCGTGAAGATTTGAAATTTTTCTCCACACAAATAGTGTCTCCAAATCTTCAGGGCAAAGATAATCGCTGCGAACTCTAAGTCATGCGTTGGATAGTACTGTTCATGAGGCCTCAACTGGCGAGAAGCGTATGCAACAACCCTACCATGTTGCATCAACACGCAACCCGGTCCCTTGAATGACGCATCACTGTAGATCTCGAATCTTCCAGGACCTGATGGAATTGTCAGCACAGGTGCGGTAGTCAGCTTTTCCTTCAGCTCTTGAAAACTACGCTCGCACTTGTCTGACCATACAAATTTCTCCTCTTTCTTCAAGAGTTTTGTCAGAGGTGATGCTAACGATGAGAAACCTCCCACAAACCGTCTGTAATAACCTACCAAACCCAGAAAACTTCTGATTTCTGTCACTGATGTCAGTCTTGGCCAATTAGTCACAACTTCTATCTTGCTCGGGTCTACGGAGATTCCTTCTCTTGAGATTACATGCCCTAAGAAAGCAACACGAGCCAACCAAAACTCACATTTGCTAAACTTAGCGTACAACTAATGGACTCTCAACTTTTGCAACACTAATCTCAGATGATTCTCGATGATCCAGATATTCCTTAAATGCTTTGTTCATCAAATCCATAAAAGCAGCTGCACCATTCGTCAACCCGAATGGCATCACTGTGAACTCATAGTGGCCATACCGAGTACGAAATGCTGACTTAGGAATGCCCTCCTTCCTAATTCTCAACTGATGATATCCCATCCTTAAATCAATCTTCGAGAATATTGATGCTCCTTGCAGCTGATCGAACAGATCATCGATCCTTGGGAGGGGATACTTGTTCTTAATGGTTACCTGGTTGAGTTGTCGATAGTCGATGCATAGGCGCAAGAAACCATCTTTCTTCTTTACAAATAGAATTGGTGCTCCCCAAGGTGATGCACTAGGACAAATAAATCCCTTGTCCAATAATTCTTGCATCTGCACCTTCAGTTCTTTCAATTCAGATAACGCCATCCTTTAAGGAGCTTTTGAGATCGGCTTTGTCCCTGGAGCTAGTTTGATCACGAATTCAATTTCTCTTTCTAGTGGTAATCCTGGCAATTCTTTTGGAAAGACATCTGGAAATTCTTGCACAACTAAAATGTCTTCTATTTTCAGTTCCTCAACTGTCGTATCCAAGACAGTTGCTAGGTACCCTTGACAACCCTCGTCTAACAAACGAGATGTCTCTTGTGACGAGATCAGGACAATCGAGGGTCATCCTCGACTTCCTACAAACTCGAAGCTCTCACCCTCTATCGGGTCAAACTGAATCGCTTTGCGATAACAATCCATTTTAGCTCTTTGCTTGGTGAGCCAGTCCATGCCAATTATTAAATCAAAGTCATACATGGCTAGGACTAATAGATCTATTTTCCCCACTCGCTCACCAATCACTAACTTGCACCCCGAACATCCCAAAGCAGCAATAACTTTATCTTTCAAGGGTGTAGATATGCCAATTGCCGACTCCAATAATATAGGACTAACTCCTATCAACTTAAAATACTGCTCGACAATAAATGAGTGGGTTGCTCCTGGATCAAACAAAGCATAAGCAAGATGGTCGTTGAGTGTAACCATACCTGTTATCACGTCAGGCGTAGCTTCCGCTTGACCTTATGTAATAGCATACACGGTGCCCTGAGCTAGAAGTCTCAATTGTCCTCCCTACGGCATATTCTAAGGGGCATACCCTTTTATCTGTCCCCTTAGTGGTGGCGGTGGCAACTGAGGTTGCCCTCTTTGCTTCCTCGGACAATTCCTTGCGATGTGACCCTGTTGACCACATTCGTAACATGCTCCCGTCCTTGCGGGGTACTAAGCTGACCTATGTCGCCTTCCACACATGCGACACATATCCATATTATTGGGCATCGATCTACTGAACCCACTTCTCTTGAAGGGTGGAGCATGGGATTTACCTCCAAGCATGGGTCTTTTTCCCTGGCGAATACTTTCTCGATGAAAGCTAAACCTTGATCCAGATGAGGCAACTCTATCGTTTTGATCCTTCTCAATTTTCTGGGCTCTCCAATATATGTCGTTGTAAGTACTCAGATCTAGGGAGACAAGTATACTCCTCATGTCTGGTCTTAACCCGTCCTTAAACCTTCTCACTCGGTTTACTGGGTTTTCTATTAGCTTTGGGGCATATCGCGAAAGTTCAACGAACCTCGCCTCATACTCATCAACAGTTAGGGAACCCTGGTGAAGACGTTGAAATTTGGCCATCTTCACCTCCCTAGCGGTCTCGGAGAAGTACTTATCATTGAAGGCTTCGAGGAAAGTATTCCACTCCTATATGACGCCTTCTGGAAAGATCGTTTCTCGAGTAGTCATCCACCAAGTGTTTGCAACTCCCTCAAGCTGGTAAGTTGCTAAGACTACTTTCTCGGTCTCATTGCACATCAGCAGTGCAAACGCTTTTTCCAACTTCTGAACCCATAAAGCAGCAGCTTCGGGATCTCCTGTCCCGATGAACAATGGTGGGTTCAGTCTCAAGAATTGCTCCACCAACTTATGGATTGGTCTTGCAGCGATCACAATCCCTGGTGGACCTTCAATATTCACGACGGCGGGAACCTCGGCAGGTGCAACTGCAGGGGTGGCTCTAGCGACGGCGGCAGTAGCAGCGGTTGCGACGACCTGAGCGGCGGCTTCAACAAAAGCGGCTTGCTGATCTAATCTTGTACCCATCGCTTCCAGTACACGCATGATCCCATCAAATCTGGGATCACCAGGGGCTTCTACCCCAGCACCGACAAGAGTTGGTGCTTCTCCACTGGCATCGGCCTAAGCCTGTGCCCTACCTTTGCCTCGGGTACCGACCCTGGTCAGCGCTCTTCCCCGAGTCACAGCCCTACTGGCCCTCTTAGCAGGAGTCATTGGCTCATGATCGCTCATAGTGTGGCTTTAATCTACTAACACCTGCTTTCCATTCAACACCGAATTAGAAATAGAGCGATTCAAACAACAAGCAATTTTAGCACTCAGCTAACACAGACATGCACCAGCATGAATTTTAAGCCCTTTCCTACCAACTATCACATGGTCAACGCTCCTTATCACTCCAATATTGAACTTCGCTCTAATACCACATAAACGGGATATCATGCCCCGATCCTTGGGGACGCACCCATTCTTCTACTTGGTCGATGTTAAAATGCGGTATCCCAGGACTATGTATCACCGACCCTTTCATTTATAATGCACATGCGAAAGCAGTTAAAATCCACAGACAATAAAACAATGGGATAGAAAAGCAAGCCATATTTTTCATATTGAAATTCACAACCACACTTTTATTCTCAGCACAACTCATAGTATATTTTACAATACTATCCACAACTTTCTAGTCTCACGCTTATCTACACCAAAACAAGGTTCACAAAAGGGATGGGATCCCAATCCTCATCCAGGTCATACTCGGGATCATCATCCGATCCTCCTCAGACTCTTCTTCACTAAACTCGTTTTCTTCAAGCACTTCATCTTATGCTGGTTTGTCGTCAGGGTCATTCAACAAGTAATCCTCCTCCAGTCCCTTTACGGACCTGAAATGTTTATTCAATAACCAATGAGATTACGTCTCAACGAGTTCTACCCCCTAAGACTCGATTAGTAAACCAATACGCCATATGGTTGCCTAAGCATAACACGAGTTAGAGGACTTACCTTGGCCTCAGTCCCAAACTGTAATTCAAGGTTATACACAGATGCCTCATATATCACATCAAACATTCAATCAATTCACGACATCAGATCAAAGCATTGATCAATCGACTTAGTTGATTATATGTCAATTGGACCATCTCTAGGTCATTTCATTCCTCACTATAAAATCTCCAATAGTGCACTTAGTCACAAAACCACATTTATGCTCTCGGGCGTCATTTTCGCCAAAGTGAAGTAGGCAATAGACAACAGTCGTGCGTTCTTTAAGGCGCTCTTTTCACTAGTGATGTCTTCGATCACTGAACCAGGTATGTCTATATGTCAAGGCGATGTACATAATAGACAGCACTCGTGCATTCTTTAAGGCGCCATTTTCACCAGTGATATCCTTAATCAGTGAACCACGTATGTCTATACTTAAGTATGTAGTAGACCGTAACGTGCGTTCTTTAAGGCGCCGTTTTCACCAGTGATGTCCCAATCACTAAACCACGTTGGTCTATACCATCATACCTTATTGGTTTCGACCAAGAGTATTCCCATTTCACCCTTGCCATTCTCTCTACTTTAGTCCATCAAAGTATTATTGGCGCTAAATAATTATACTCGGCCATCCACCAATCAATCACTCAATTTCCAATCAATTTAGAATAAATTCTTGAAATATCACAGACAATTCAATTCAGCACAACGTAGAGCTCAAATAAATACACGGGCTGCACCACAACAATCAGCATAAAATTTTGGTCATCAGCTATCCCAGCCTAATTTCCGAAAAATAAATAATTAATTTCAAAAATTAATAAATAAATACTAAAAATCCAATTTAGGCCCGTAATGCCTGATTGGAGCCCGAGACGAGTCAGGAAAAATCTTGAGATGCATTCAATAAATATTAGAAGCTCTCTACTTGCTAATGACTAAGTCTAACCACCTAACATGCATCATTAAGTCACTAATTTAATTGTTCTAAACTAATCTAACCACCTAATTGCACTTAAGTGAATCTAATCAACCCTTAAGCATAATTAGCAAATTAAGAAAGCATTAGTGAACAAAACTCACTTGATTAAAAGTGGGGACCAGGACACTGCGATAACGACACAACGGCAGCCGAAATCTAAATTTTCGGTGGCTTAGGTGGACACTCGGGCTGGCCCAAAGCCTTGCAAGCCCACAAAAGTTACTAGGCTTGGACTTGGCTGTGGTTGGGCCTTCTTCGCGGGCTGGACTACTGAAGTTTCTTGGGCTTCGAAGTCGGGCCTGATCTTGTGGGCTTGCTAGACTAAGTCTTGGCCAAATTGAGGGCTGAACGGGCTTTAAATTTTCATGGGCTTCTGCTGGTGAAGCCCATGACTTCAAATGGCTGAAGCTTGCTGCAATTTGGGCCGAGCTTCCCAGGAGCGAAGATGGGCTGAAGGCGTGAATGAAAGAAGCAGCAGTTTGGTGGAGGCTTCGTGCGTGGCTTCTGTGGCTGAGAGGGAGAGGGTGATCATGGCTTGTGCTTGTAGGAGAGAGGGAAGGAGCGGAGCAGTAGGTGTCACGTGGAAGCTGTTGCAGGGTCTTCGGTGCTAGGGGGTTTAACCGAGCGTGGCTGGACAAAGACACGAAGCAACTTCGGTGGAATTGCGGGCGCGTACGCTAAGCAAAACGAAGTAGCGAAGCTATTGATGCTGAGGCGGCGTGGGCTGATGAACGTGCGGCAGAGGGGGAGTCAACAATGGGGAGAGCTACACCATTTATTGACCCAAGCTTGCTGGGTTGAAGACGCGTGGAGGCAAGTGTCAATGTTGTAGCAGTTTCTGCCGTGAGCTGTCTCGACCGAGTGGAGCTGGACAAACCACAGCAGCTTCAGTCAACACCTGGGGACTTGACCAAGAAAGCAAAAGTTGGTGGAGCAGGGGTGAGCTGGCCACGCGAGAGGGGGCAAATGGCGAAGGGAGAGAGAATGATCGTGGGGTTGAGTCTTTGGTGGAATTGCAGAGAAGATGGACGCTCACTGGACTTGAAGTTTCGTTGGTTCTGCTCTCTTTTGCTGGTCACACACGGGTTGGAGAGAAAGAGAGAATGGAGGGTCCCCCTTAGCTTGATCTTTCCACAAAAAATCTCCCGCACTCACTCTAGGCCAAGTATTATCCCTTGGCCTTCATTAGGCCACACCAACACCCCTCACAACTTCTCAATTGGTCAATTTTGGGCTAGGGGGAGGTGAGTTACGAATTTGCAAGCCATCTCTTCCAATCGGATCATCACACCCATTTGATTAAGTCTCAATTGGCCTCAATAAATTCCATTGGTCATCCATCGACCATCTCGGCATTTTTCCTCACCCGCATATCCATCATGCTTTCAAATTTTGCCATCAAAAACCACCCTCGGCTTTTTCTGCACAAAAACGACCCGACGACGACTTTTTCCCAAAAAGTCTCGGTTGTCAGAAAAATCTTCTGAGACTGAGTTGCATGTCCTAGAATTTATTGTGATATGACAAAATCTTCAATTTTTGAAATCGGACTTGAATTCACAGTTAATTTCACTTGGTGCGTTTTTAGCGTGACCTAGGCTACCGAGTAACTTTCCGAAATTTTTAAGTGCAAATGACCCGTGGTCGATTTTTTTTGAGCCATTATGAACCCACTCGACTCATTAGTGACTCTCGGTTATCATGAAAATCTCGAGGATCCAAATACGGACATAGGGTACCAAAACAATAAGAAAATCAGTCTACTGCCGGTCGACAAGAATTTTCCAATTTAGTGGTGTCACCCACAATTAGCCACAAATCTCTATTGATCCAGTCTATCTCTGATTTCAAATTGATTTTTAACTGTGCCGTAATGGCCTCTAAAGATGGACACGGTCAAGAAGCCGATTCCTGATCGAGTTCTCAAGTCTATCGCCTTAAAATTCCTTAATAATTTCCCCATATAATCTAGTTATCTCAAGAATGATCAATTATGATAATAGCCCTATAGGCGCGTCAATGAAATGCCCGATTCATTCAGTAGAAGACATGGTTGAAAAATCTAGATGTCACAAGCTCCCTCTTCCTCCATACATACTCTATTTTGGGCACGCCCGATGGGAGCTCACGGCCGTCCGACTAACATGAAGCCCTGGCCCTGCCGGTTTCCCAGTTGAGTTGCTGCGTGTTCGGGTATGTTCGTTGAGAGTCTCGGTCAAACTGGAAATCTTTTGTTTCGATAAAATGTTTTAATGAAAAACCAAACTCAAATCCTTAAAACCAAAGTTTAGATCTCCGTTACCTGTGTGATTCGTTTTGATATTGATGTCCTGACACTGACGTCGGCATTTTCTTTGATTTTTGGTGGCATATCTCGCATTGTTTGAGTCGGCCGTGAACCTCTCGCCAGACAAGCCCGCGGTTTAGAGCTGCCCTTGTGATTGAATATGGTTGTAAAGGTTTCATAGCTTGAAAGGCTCCTCGGCCAGTGGCCGGTTGTGACTGGCGTCGGTTGAACCGAACTACGGACATTGGATGGTGGGCCGGCGATGGCTTGAGCTTCAGTGAGGGCTCATCGGAGTATTGGTGCTGGTTCGGTTGAGGACGTCATGAAGGGGGAAGACGTCGAGAGGAAGAGACGGCTTCACTAGGAAGATGACCAAGTGCAGGGAAGAGAAAAAGATAAAGATAAAAAATAGAAAATAGTAAAGAAAACAAAATAAACATGAAAAGAATAATGAGAAAGAAAGATAACAAAAATCCATGGGCTTAATAGAGAATGGGCTTGTTCAAGATTAGATATAGGTTAGGAATTGTGGGCTTAGTACAGCATTGGGGATGTTCATCTTACCGGACCGCTATTCCCGACAGGCCCACAGGCCGGTCCAAATTCCAAACCAAGCCTGGACCATTAATGGGTCCGGGCCAGACTCATATCCGGACCGGGTTAGCTGACCGAGTCTAGAGTCTATTTTCCAGAATTAAAAATATTTAAAATTAATAAAAAATCAAAAATACCAAAAGCATTTAAAAATAAAAAATTAGAATATTCAAAAAATTTAGAAAAAAATATCAAAAATTTTTGAAAAAAAAAAAAAGCTTAAAAGCTAGCAATTTGAGTAGTTTTCTCTTTAAAAAAAAAAAAAGGAAAATCCTTAAAAAATTGAAACCCAATTGAACATGCCTTTAGGGATTTACCATAGGATTTTTGGATGTCTTTTTCATTTTATAAACGATGATAGGTTGGTGCTTGCACTTTTCAATTCGATTATACTTGATTATGTAATTTGAATATATCAATTGTTATTTTCTTGGAATGGTTAGGATGAATCTTAAAATCTTGAATGGGCTATCCTAATAATTTAGTTAGCAAATAATCAATTTTAGTTACCGAAAGACCTCTAGTTAAATAGCTAAGGTAATCAAGTCTTCGATTTTGAAATCTTTGGTTGCGCATGCATTAAGATGACACTTCCTTGTCTTGATTAGGATTTTTAGCCAACCCTCAACAATGGCTAATAGTGACTCATTTTGAACATATAATGTCACGCCCCGAACCTTGAACATGTGCCCATCCCTCGGTGGTCAATAAAATTTGCGACTTCCCAAGACGAGTCGTCGACCCTTTTTATTTTATTGCACATGCGGAAGCGAATAAATATCCCCAAGCAGGACAACAGATTCACCAATAAAACATGTTTTTATAAACATACTGAGTCATGTACAAAGTCTATGACCAAAAGATTACGAAAGACTAGCTCTCCAAAAAGAAGCAGTCCTAATTGACCTACACTTCAGATCCTCTCAGCTCAGCTCCAGACCTTCCACTCTACGGCCCTGAAAATTGAGCCAACGACGGGGTGAGATATAAATATCAGCGAGTTCACATTCTAAACCCCGATTAGGAGGGTAATACGCCTAGAGGGGTCCTAACCACACAATTGCACAACCATAGAGACTTACCTTGTCTCAAATCCACCCTGCAGGTTAGCACAATTCATATCACAGACAGCACAAAAGCATGAGCAACAACGAAGCTCAATTAATTGGAACGCTGCATTCAAATTCAACCAAGCACAGGGGTCCCGATTATAGGGCCAAATCGTTATGACACGTCCCATACCGTGTTACACAATTTTGTTCCATAATCCGACACATTCAACTCCATTAATCATGCGTTCCTAGTTTTTAAATTCGACTTATAGCATGGCCTACTATTTGTTCGACGGTCTTCTGGCGTAGCTAGGCGTCGTCTCACCCCATTGAGCACGGCAACATCGCTATTAGACAGCTTTCCCGAAGGAGCAAGGGTCCAGAATCTACTGCGACTGGCTTCCCGTTGTCTAGGGGCATCCCATATAAGGGTAATGTCTAGCTTAACAACCCAGGACGGTTTCTCTTAGCCAACACACAACCATTCAATCTCGGCTCAGGACACCGTGTATTGTACTCAAATGCCTCAATTAAAATGGTGAACTTGACCTATTTTCTTCATATTAGAAATACACAGTAAAATAGTCGTGTGTGGGTACACAGTCAATCCGACTCAGAAATATTGATATATTCCAATCTAAAATCCTACTATTTTATATAGTATATAAAACCATTTTCGGTGTTAAAATCCGACACCCGGGATTTTCTTAATAAATATCGAAATTCACAAATTTTGGAATTAAATACTCAAAATTCCAATTAGCACTCAATTTGCACAAATTAACACTCAATTGCATAAATTTACCACACCATTGCAATCAACACAAAATTCTTGTCACTGACTATCTCGGTTTAATTTTCGAAAAATATTTAATAATTAAATAGTTACCAAAATTAATTAAATAATTTAATTTAAATTCTAGAAATACTAACTTAGGCCAGAAATGCCTAATTAAATACCAAAACGGGCCCGGAAAATTTCCGAACCTATCTAGACAAATAATATAGCTTATCTAGTCCCTAACTAAGCCGTTCTAACCATCTAACATGCATAATTAACTAATTAAATCACTAATCTAATCTAACTAATCACCTAATCCCTAATTAACTTAAACTAAACACCCATTAAACGTCATTAGCCTACTAAGTAGAGTTTAGCGCATAAACTCACCGGTTTAGCGTGAAAACTAGTTCACCGCGATGGTGGCGCGATGGCGAGCAATAAATTCCAAAGCAACGACGCCAACGGGGCTTAGATCGGACCAAAAAATGGCCCGCAACTTCCTGCTCGAGTTGGAAAAACCAGTGTTGCTTGCGGCTGGCTGAGGGCTGACTTCGCGGGCTGCTTCGCTGGAGTTGATCGGGCCAAACAAAGACACTAGGAAGAAGATGGGTTGGCATTAGATGAGGCGGCAGGGCACGCGGACGTGCTGGCGATCAACTTCGTGGCCTTCTGTTGGGGGAAAATTGACCGAGCAAGACACAAGATGGTGGAGGTGGCTTCATGTGAGTGGGGAAGGAGTTTCAGTGGAGTGTGGGTTGCTCCGGCGGCTTGTCTTCGTGCGGCTGGATGAAGACACAAAGAAGGAAGAAGAACGAAGGGACATAAGGCTTTGGTGGAGATGGCAATTAGCTGTAGAGAATAAATGAAAGCGAAGTAGAAGACTGAAGGAGCTGCACACTTCTTCGAAGAAAATAAGAAAGAGACAGAGGCGGTGAAGGGGGGGAGACAGTGACTGGAGGGGCAACTAGATTTGCTTGATAAAAAAGATTGGAAAATGGGGCAAAGTCAACAAATTTTATCCCCTCAAATGAATGCTTTGTCCCCTATTTCTTTCTTGAAATAATCTCCCACAATAATCTAAATTGAAGCCAAAAATCTCAATTCTTCAAATTTGGACTTCATTTCTTCGCGAAATTCCCCAATTTGATGTCCCAATTTTGTTGAAGAAAAAGCCCACACAATTTCTACAATTTCCTTTCACCAAGTAGCTCGGTTTGGAAGCCAAAATTCCCTTCAAATGAGCCCATCCGAATTTCCGTTGTTTTCCGAAACGTTCAAATTGATTTTCCATAAAAATCTCGGAATCTCCAAAAATTCTACGGAGGATGAGTCAACATTCCTAAAATAAATCGTGACATGATAGAACTTTCAATTTCTGAAATCGAGTTCAATTTCACAGTTAATTTCAATTTGATGTGATTTTAGCATGACCTAACCTACCGGGTAGTTTTTAGGAACTTTTAGTGCAATTGACCCGTGGTCGATTATTTTTTAGCCACATTGTACATCTTCGACGCATTGACAACTCTCAGTTGTCATGAAAATATCGAGGTTTCAAATACGGACACCGGATACAGAAATGACAGAAAAATCGGTCTAGTGCCGTCCGACAGAAATTTTGCAATCAGGTGGAATCACCCACACATATCTCTATTGAATCGACCTATCTCCGGTCCCTGATCGATTTTTGACTGTGCTGTAATGACCCTTGCAAATCAACATGGTCAAGCAGTTGATTCCTGGTCGAATTCTCATGTCCATTGCGTTAAAATCCCTTAATGGCTTCCCCAGATAGTCTACCTTATCTCATGAGTGATCAGCTCAGAGAATAGAACTATAGGTGCGTCAATAAAAGGCCCGATTCATTCAATCGAAAATAAAATCTGAAAATTCATATCACATATAGATTAGGAGAACCAATGTTGGTACGGACTTCGAAAAGCTCACGCTTTACAAGTATCTCTAAATCTACTTCCTTAAAGGCAGTCCCCCGAAGGCAAGTCGCGACAAACTTTTAAATGGAATTAGTTTTCTTAAACCTACTTTCCACAAAAAGAAAATTGGGACCAAGGATTTAAGTGTAATTAGCCAAGCCTTGGGGGGGTCGAATTTCAATTGTAACAACGAGTTGAGGCCAAAAGACAATTTTCAAAAGTTGCGGGATCAATTCACAAATTTAACAAAATTTGCCTAAGCTCTTAAATCATCATTTTTTATCATTTGACCCCAAATTAGTTTGAAATTGAATGGGGGCCAAGTTAGATTGATCAAATCAAGCAAAAATGACTAAATGAAATCATATTAGGCATTCTCTAACAAGAAAATGGCCTACTTTGAAGGATTTCTTGCAAAATTAAGTGAAAAAATTGCAAATTTTGGCAATGGGCTTAAAATAATATACATAGACTTTTCAATTGATCAAAAACTCCAACAAAATTGATGGATTAAAGCACTTAAACCAATTGACAAAAGTTAGTCCACAATTTGGCCATAATTCAAAGCTATTGAGTAAGTAATTGTGTAGCCCCATCGTATCTTACTCAACTACCCTATTAGCCCAATCTTTGGGTGAGATGGAAGAAGACCACTTTATGTGCAAATAGAAAATAATTAGCCATGGATAATCTGAGAAGAGAGCGTGAAAATTTCATCTAAAGTAGCCAATTCAACAACAATACAAATTTGAAAATCTAATAGAGAGTTAGTGAAATGGCTTTATTGACAGCCTTTTTGTGTGGGCAAGGATTGACCAAAAGCTAGCTTGATTTAGCAAATACATTCCATGAAGCACACTCTTCCAAAGCATAAATAGCTGAAGACAAGAGGCAACTTAGAGAGTTCTCCACGAACTCCACAAACTACTCAAAAAACTGATGTCAATCCAAAAATTTTAGACAAACCCATTGAGAGAAACTGCAATCTTTATAAACTCCCTGCCAAAACTAGCTAAAATCTTCAACTAGAGAGTGAAAGTGTACTCAAAGATATTTCCAATCATAAGTTGCACGTCCTAAATGGAAATTGGAAAGACCTCTAAACCCCCCCCCTCCCTTAGGCGAAAAATACGTTAGTGGTAGGCAGGGAAAGAAGTCTGAAGACAAGAGGCAACACCTTTTTTTAGTGTTGGAGGGTTGGTCCCAAGCCAAGAAAAGAGTGAGCTTTTGAAAGAAATGAGAGAGTGTTGAACTAAAACATTTAGAGATCAAAGTTTTTTATTTTCTAGTTTAATAATATTTGTGTTTCATCCCTTGATCAGCTCTATATTATCTCAACTTAAGGTGAGAAATGTACACCAGACTAAGCTTATAAACCCAAAAAACCCACAAACTTTTTGGAAGTGCTGAGACCAACTAGTAATGTGTGGGGAAAACGAGAGGTTTTAGGCCAAATGAGAGACATCTAAAGAAAAGTGTGACTTGGGAATTAAACTAGGATATACCTAGTAGAAGTTGGTTTCAAATAAGTATACAAAAGAGGTCTAAGAGTAAGCTTTTGCATACTAATAAAAACCTCCGTGGTAGTTTTCTTCCTTGCAAGTCTCCTTTTCAAAGTTTTTTCTTTTTTTTTTTTGTCAAACTCCCTTTTAGAGTTGAGGAGACCAACCTTGTGTGACTTTGAAAGGCATTTCTTGGTTCCTTGGGCCAAGAATCTTGTGACATAGAAACTACAAAGTAAGGTAAGGATCCAATATTTATTTTTGATCCAGTTTGACCATGGTTTGAAGTTGGTGATTATGGCATTGTTACCAATATGCTTCCTTCACTAGGGATTGTCTTCTCATATAGATACTTCATCGGTCACAAGAGTCCAAAACTTATTATTCTTTGACATTGTGAAATCACCACCTTCACATTAGGTAAAATTTTGACACTCTTGACAAACACTTTAACTTTTCATTCTAACAGTTGGGCCTCATATCAACATTATTTACTCTTTTTCTTTATTTTTCTCTATTTATTTTTTCATCTCTCTCTCTCTCATTTGTTTGGAATTTTCTAGCAACACATTTTTTTTGCTAAAAATTCAAAGACTAATCATATCAACAATTTGTGTTTCCATTGGCTCTTGAACAATTTAGCACTTTGGCTTCTCTGAGTCTTTATCTTAAGTGGATGCTTCGAATCATATTGATTAATCGTGGTAGCTCATGTGCCTTGCTCTAGTGTGGGAGATGTTCACCTACTTACTTGGAAATGAATTTTGCAAGTTTAATTAGGCTATGCAAAGAATAAGAGTGTATGACAGAAAAGAATGATCTTCATTATTTTAAGGCACTTTTTGAGTTCATCTGAGATAGTCGAAGATTGATTCAAGTGAGGGTGAGAAAGATCTATCCATTTTTCTCACCTTGCATTGTCAATCGTACCTCTATTGGAGTAATTCTTGACGAGAGTAATTTGAAAGAATTCTCCAAATACTCAAGCTCAAATGAGTCAAACAATAGTTTACTTGCATTATTTAGGATAGAGAATGAAGTCCTTCTCAACATTTTGGTCCACTTACCTTTCGTGAGAAAACTCTACCTTGAGAACATAGAATTTGTTTCATTCATCTTGCAATATCTAAATAGGTGATTGTGTATAGGATATGGCTTGTCTTTCATCATCCTGACGGTGGAGACATCTACTTCTCCCACTGTTGGGCTTGCCAACTTCAAGTAGAAGTTCAAGAGATCAAGACCACCCTCTCTTCAATGACAAGATATTGCTCAAGATCGAATGAACGCTGCTTAGTTGAGATTGCTATTAGCCCGTTTGCCCTGAACATGAGAAAATTGAGCTAGAACCTCCAACCTCCTCTTAGCAAAGAAAATGCCCTCACACTTAAAAATTTTGGTAGTTTCATTTACTTATCCTTTTCTTTTTGCTAATCATATCTTGTTTCTCTTTTAATTCAATGTATTGACATGACTTCATTATTAGTAAAGCTACGATTTTCATTATCTCTTTTGACTAATGACAAAAAGGGGCAAAGTTGAGTTGTTGATGTGAAATGCTCACATATTATGATATATTGATAATTTGTATAGTCACATGCTAAATATCTTGATAACTTTGCATGTATCACAATATTCTAATATCTTTTATATATCTTTATTGTCAAGAATGGGATCATTAAAATAGGGGGAGCATTCCACTGATATTATCTTAGAATCCCATATTTTGACGATGCATGTTATCTAGAAGATTTATGACTGCTCACTCTCATTCTAGAAAGATCATCTAGACTTCATCTCCATTTTATATTTTATGGAGATCTTGATATCTAATTATGGCACACACTCATTGAAGAAAAGATCAGCACATAAATATCCATTTATTTTTTACTGCAAACTTATCAAAGATTATCTTTCATATTTGTGGGATAGTTATGTCATCATAAAAAATGGGGGAGATTGTTAGAAAAACATATCCAAGTGATTTTGATAATGTCCACACTATCCTTATTATTACTATGGTACGTGCAAATACTTGTAACAAATGATTACATAATATCCATGTTGTGACATGGTAGATAAACGAATACAATATGTCTTTATATGAATTTTTCGTAAATAGTACCAGCTGACTTAAAATATCAAATAATGTTAATGTCTATGACGATGCTATAAATACCAAGTCGTTGGTGTTGTGGCAATAACATTCATTTGATGATGTTTGTTGGTTTAGCAAACTAGTTGTTGTGGCAGTGAATTCGCAACAACATAGAAGTAATAACAATAATCAAGAAACTAAGTTGTCTAATATATTTATAAAAAACTACAGTAAATGGACAACAACAAGCACTATTTTTAGGCAGCCTGCATATGTTGAGAAAAATGACTATATGGACAGTTCTATATTTGAACAACAGCATCAATAGTAATTCTAATGGCTTTTTACTTTTCCAATCTACCTCATATGAAAAGATTGAAGATGGTTAAGAATGAGCAAATCTCAAAAGTCAAATGTTTGAGAGAGACATGTGTTAAAGTCTAAAATTTGCTACACATTATGTTCTAAGCAAAATGCTCTCTTTCAAATGTCTTTCTAAGTATTGTATTCATGCTATTTGATAATTGTGCTAAAAGTCAAATATACAAGAGTAAAAGTAGTAGTTGAACCCTAACAATGTGATCTATCAAGTGATTGGATTAGTCTTGCCAATTGTAACTTTCTAGGTAGATTACTAATGCAATTCGGCCCAATTTGTGGTTATTACTCTAAAGAGTGAATGTAGACTTGGGGATAAAAACAAATCACTATATATCATTATATGCACCATTTTTTTTATTACTTCCACAAGTACACATTATGCTCACGAGATTTGAAACATAATCTTGATCAGATCTTTACTTAGCATCAATTATTTTCCATGAAAGATTGTCAATTTTCTTAAAACAACCTATTCACCCCATTACGTTGTTTTGTTAGCCCCCAACAAAAATAAGTACTAGTGCAATCACAAAATCACACAAGGTTGCTAAGGTAAGCACAAGCAAGTACTGGTACAGTATTGTGCTTAAATTAGCTACAAAAATAAGTGCAAGTGCAAGCACAATATTACAGTAAGTTGCCGATGTAAGCATAAACCAATACAAGCAAGTGTAGTCTTGTACTTATATCAGCTGCAAAATAAGTGCTAGCACAAGCACGGAATTGCATCAAGGTAATAGTGCTTGGATCGACAACGCAAGACTAAACAACATTTACGCAAAAGATAACAACCATAAAAGTAAGACAAAAATGGGAAAAGGCAAAAGCATAGACAAAAAACATTGTTTATCTGAAAATCTATCAGTTAATCTGAATATGATAAAACATCTCAAAACCAAACATATAAAGCTACTGCAATAACCCCAGCAATCGATATTAACCTCCCATCAGTCAACTTCTCCTCTCACTAAACATCTCAAAACCAACCCAAAAAAAATTATTTGTAGCAACTCGAACAATCAATATAAACACCCATCAATCAAACTCCCATCCAAAAAAAAAAAAAAAAAAAAAACTAGATCTAGCACCTTCTCATCAATTAATATTCACAACCCTATAGTTCCTTTTCCTTTTGATGGATTTTTAATTTAGTTCATAATCCTTGCACTCTTTCTAATTAGAGCTATACCTGCAGGTACTTGAAGTAACTTTCCTATTCTAAGTATCTTCTTCCTAATAGCAACTATTCTCCTTATAGGAGAACATAAGGTCATTTGATGGAAGCTTTCCATAAATGATATTGGCTTTATGATAATAATGCTGGTATCATTATTGGTGCCAGCATCAATTGGTTTAGATGAAAGAAGTACATAGTTTTTTGTTGGTAGCTATTTTGGAACTACACCCAATATCACCTTCTTTGTAGCCATCTCTATTGTGTTTGAACCTAACACTTGTGTTGTTTGTTTTTGTGCAACATTTGATTGATTTTTACTAGATTATACTTCACTTGCTTTTGGTTGAGTTTCTTTGGGCTTGTTATTGTGTTCTTCGTATGGGTGTAGCCCACAACTCTTGACTAGGGCCACCTTAAAAGATCAACATCTCCAAACTACTCTCAAACTACAAAACATATCCATATTATTAACAAATCAATACTATAAATTAATTGCACAACAATTATAAAACTTAAATTCAAATTGTCATTCCAGTATTGAAGTCTATAAATAAGCCATCACTATATTGCCTTATCTTTTTACTAAGAGCCTATCTTGTTCACTATGGTGCCTCACTTTCAAAAACCTATTTAGATGGTCTTCTTATCACATGAGAAAGATCTAATGAACTTAAATTTTGCCAACATATCGACATAAAACAACGCAAATACAAATTGTACAACTTATTAGATATTTTCTCTCTGTCTATATAATAGTCGACTCAAGGGTTGGCCTTGCACCTATAGCAAGCCCTTTAGCTGGCCTTTCAAATAACCCTTCAGTTGGGCCTTTAATCAACTTTGCACTAAGCTTTACATCAGGCCCTACAAAAGGTTATTATTGTTTCTTCAATTTTCGGCCTGCCTTATTGTGCCCTTACTTACACATAAAACAAAACGTGCAACAGCTGAATTATAAGAACACTTACATTTCATTTTACCCACAATTTTATCACTATCTTTTTTCTCATTCTTTGAACTCTTAGTCTCATTATCAACGCTACTTTCTTCATATTTAGTGTCATTTTTATCAACCACTAGTTGAGATCTATGCGATTCTCCAAGTGTTGCAAACTTATTTTTCTAAAATTCTCTCTACTTTTGCATTAACTGTGCAAGTTCCTCATCATTATCACTTGAGCAATCATATTTGCAAAGTTTCATCATCTGACTTACTAGATAGAGAAACTTCCCAATTTAGTCCAGTCATATCTTCATCGCCTATGTCTTCACTAGAGACTTTGGGACATGTACCCCTTTACTGAACTCTCTCTAATATATAAGTTGTATGGCTCGCCTCCTTTTCCTATTCTCCTTCATCTAAGATAGATCTATCTCTAACTTGAGTAGTTGGTTCAATATCATCTCTTACTTCTCCTATTTGAGTGTTCTCGTCATCTTCATTATCATCGTGACACTTAACATTCACTTGAGCTTCCTCACCATGAAGATAATGGGAAAAAAAAAAAAAAAAAAAAAAAGATATCCCTAATGCCATTACTATCATGGAAGTATCTCAAAAAGCATCCTTCGGCTCTTAGAATGCAAATTTTCTATTTTGCATCCTAACTATTGCACTATATCCCTCACAAAATCAATAAATGACAACATATTTATATTGACAAAGATAGTGTCAACATTTCCACCAACATATTTCTACTAATTGCTACTAATAACAAAATCCCTAACATAGGAGGTGATGGGTGCAGTATTGTCTCCTATACTGACATTGCACCCAAGAAATAAAAATTAGCTTTTGTGACCACTATGAAGAAAAGACGATAACTTCACATGAGTACCCTATAATCACGCCTTTGATTAAACAATGACTCGGCAAATACAAAGCAACAAAGCTAGCATCGAAGTGATTAAACAAATTGAGGTCCCCTTGTGTGACTCCTCCTCTAGCACCAACATCCCCATAATTGCACAAAAAACCGAGCCCTAATTTTTTCCTATGAGCCCTAATTTCCTAACAATTGAGCGAGTGAAAGAGGATGACGAACCTTGGGTGAGTGACTAAGTGAGAGCGTCAAAGCTGGCACCGAGCGAGTGATAGTGACAAGGAGAGATGATGAAACACAAGTATTGAGTGATGGTGACCAAATAATACCTATTTTCAGAGTCAAGCGTGCAATGTCCTTTTTCACCTAGGAGTTGTGCGACGTTTTTAGGCAAGCCAGCCATGTTGTCTCCTGCGACATCATTGAGGATGTCCACATGGACTGGTTTTTTATTAAAAAAAATGCCAACTCATATTAAATTCTTATTATAAAAGCCACATAACTTTTTCGGTGGAATTTCTCTAAGTATCATTTTTTTCCCGATTTGACATTTAAGTGAGCTAGCAAAAAATTGACACTAAAATAAGTACCGTATGAAACTTTTGGTACTTATAGTGTTCTTATGCCAAAAAACAAGTTAGCGCAAGAGCCACCACTATACACAATACGGTTCATTTTGACGAGGTCGAATAGGATGCCCTATTCCCACCACGTGAAGGGTGCGTTTGGAGATATGTTGACGCCTAAGTTACTTGCACTCTCTCTCCTTATTATTCTGCATTGATTTCTGGAGTTCATGTTTTGTTCTGGCTCTCTATCTCCAATACCTTTTGAAATGTTCAGTTGGTTCCATGCGCTTGATTGCTCATTGATAGAAGCAGACATTCTTTGACTATGTAGCTGTTAACTTCCACAAGTTAGGCATACAAAGTGGTTGTGCAAACTCATGCTGCCATGTGCATTCATTGCGTGCCATGAGTCATGCCCATTTTTTGATACAAGAACAAGTACAGAGTCAACACCCAACTACCCAAGTCTCGTCTATTTTGCTTTCACACGATGACTCCTGAAGTCACTCTCAAGGGACTATTGTTACGAGTCCCCTGACTAATAGTTATCTCTCACTAGGATCATGATAAACTTTCATTTGACTGAGTAATTGAATGTCGGGTTGGAATACAATGAATCTTGATTCGAATAGCAGTGTCTCTCGCTCATATTAACCTTGGGGACCATGTGAATGAAGCCTTATTCGGTATATATAGACGTGATAATTTATGTATATTTATAGGAATTAATCCATCCATGAGGTAAGGATAGCCCATGTCATAGGAAATTCGTACATTTGACATATTGCTGATGCTTTGAGACGGACTAATAAATTCTATAGTATCAATGAAAATTAGCTTTGCCTTTTAACTTCAGCATGTGAACTAATGGTTTGCTACATGATGTGTACATCACACATGATGTGTAATGACGTGCAAGTTTCTTATCAATTAGAAAATATAATACTGTATTTTGATCGATCAAAGGCATTATTTAATACTTTCACTTAGTGAACAATTTTGGGCATTGTCTGGTGGAGACAAAACGCTCAAATAAGATCGTTTGGAGACCTGAGTAAGGCACTCAAACCTTATACCTTATAAAATTCCTTAGGATCATTCTTTCACTCAACCTATCTACCTTTTTCTTTTTCAAAAAAAAGGGCGAAGTGCTCAAGAATTCTCAATGAAACTATCTACGCTTTTCAGCCAGCAAGAAACCTATGAGAAGTCCTGACCGTAATGTCTGTTGACCCTTTCTTATGCAAAGAAGAAATTCGTTGACCCAACAACTGCCCTTTCTTTTCATTTCTTTTTCCAATTGTTAAATTGGTTCGTGAGTCACGCAAGCAATTTTGATCCCTTAGAGACGCCGACCGGTAGCGTAAGTTGCTTACCAAACTCTGATTTAGCAATTCTAGAAGACTTGACTAATCTTTTAAAGCCAGTGTATTTGGTTCTGTATATAAAAGAACTGTATCTTTTTACTATTTAGGCTTTGTATATTATTATACTCTGGGTTTCATTTTCATTCAATCATGTCCTTTAAGTCACATTTAAAGATCCAAAAATGACGCGTGAGAGCGACGGAATTCAATTTCGGATATTCAAGTGATATATAGATATTTATTAATGTATTATGGTGTACCGCCTATTCTAGATTTATAACACTGTTTTTTTTCTTTTTCTTTTTTTGAACTTCAAATAGGTTCTATTATTTCATGGCATTATGTTCCGTAACAGCTTGTGGTTTTTCTCTTTATGTACGCTATATTATCATCGTAAGATAGTAATAAGGATCTTGTTAACAAGCGTGTAGCTGTTAAAAATAATTTTATAAAAATATTTCAATTTTCAAAATAATTCTTACACATTTCATCTAAACAGTCAATGTGTTAAAAATTATTATATTTCCTTAATTGGTTAACAAGTACCCCTGAGGTATTCTTTGACGAATTTACAACTATTATTAAGGATAGCAAGCGTGATGCTTTGAGCTACTTTGAGTTATTCAACATATCCATACATTATTTTTTGGATTTCGTGAAGAAACATCATTATGTACTTGGTAAGCAGTAAGAGAAAAGAAAGAAGAAAATATTACAACTTTTAAAGTATAGATTATTCTCATGCTATGTGCAATCAATATTTTAAAATTAAATTATTGTCCAAGAATATTTAGCAATTGAAACAATGCAAACAAAATCCATATTATAAAGGGATAATCACGTGAATGATCTCTGAATTTTTAATTTCCATGAACTTTATTCTAATGTCAATGTGGTCCATAAACTTTTAATTTATTGAATGGATCTATGAACTTTTGGTACATGCTCAATTCTTCGTTGAACTCTATGAAAATATTAAATGTTATTCTCTCATTAATTCAAGTTCAGAGACAACATTTAATATTTTTATATATTCTTAAGACTAAATAGGTACTAAGTTTAAAAGTTTAAGAACGATATTGCATGTTCGGTTAAAGTATATGAACCACATTGAACAAATTAAAAGCTCATGGACCACATTGCACATTACACATTAGAGTAAAGTTCAATGCTCTGGGACTATTCTTGTCATTTTCCCTATTATAAACTAGTTTCCTACCACTAGCAATTGTCATTTCTTAAATCTTTGTATGGACCTATCAACCGTTATTTCTACTTTTAGTAATTGCTATATTTATTACCTATTGATACTATTGATGAGGTTTTGTTACTGAGAGGACTCCAAAAAAATGAACCCTATTGACTAAAAAAGGGATCGTGAGACCCTTATTAAGTAGCCAATTTGGAAATTATGCAGCTTTTCAATGCACTAACTATTCTTATGTTATGTGTAACCAATATTTTGAAATTAAAATTATGCATGCCATGATAACATTAAGTAACATTATATTATTTACTAAGGAACATTTTTTCTTGTAAAAGCTAAACATATACGAACAGGCTAGGCTGGGAAAATAAGGAGAATCTTTTCTACTATGCATTCAGTCAATACTAAAAAAGTAATTCCACGTATAATGCTATCCCAATGACTTATTATTACTAGTATTATAATTATGATTAATATTATTATTATGTAGGAACTAATACAAGGAATAATGACGTCATATTCCACAATTAAAAGTTCCAAAGATACCTACCCATCATTCATTCACAAGTAAAGATTTCACATGAATTCCAACAACTGTCGTAGGAAACTCAATAGGTATAACAGGGAGAAAATTACCTAATTGTTCTTGAATATATTGTAAGGATGTTAATCTAATGCCAAATTTTTCAATTTTTCAAATTTAGCATAAATTTTTTGTGAAATTTAATGTAGTTCTTCTTATCCACTTTTGCCGAAAATCATTGATATAGTGATCCAGTCATCACTGGCCTATATGGCACATTGCCACATCAATAATTCCCGGCAAAATTGGTGGGAGGAATTAAATTGAGAATTTTCACAAAAGTTTAAGACTATATTGGCAAAGTTAGAAAGTTTGGAACTAAATTAACATAGGCATAATAGATTTTAAATCGACTGGACAATTTCCCCTAACAATAGGAGAAACCATGATGGAAGAAGACAAGCTCAAGTTATGCCAAAACTCTGAAATTTTTCTCTGATCTCATTTCCACTTTCAAATCATTGTCCTTTACTTTCAGCTTCAGTTTTAAGGTCAAGTTTTTTGTTCGTAATGTTCAGTATGAATATCGGTGCTCTGTTTGGTACCCTTCGAGCGTAAATGTGTTTGTAACTTTCAAGTTATTTTAATTCTAATGAAGCGAAATTTCGGTTTTTAGTGTTTTTTATTTTTTATTTTTATTTGAGACTAGAGGAGCCGCCTCACAGTGAACGCTTGGTGTAAACCCCCAGGGAGCACTGGCACGGGGACCTACCTTCCACGGTGTTCCACTTAAGTCGCACTAATGCGCACGCAATGACTCGAACCTTCCCCCTTCCGCAATTAGAGGAGGAAATGCCCAAACCAACTCACCCACAATGGGATGGGTTAGGTTTCTAGTGTTTCTCCTTCAAATCCTTTAAAAGTCAATGTCCGTAAGTTTAATTTCAGCGTCAATGTTTCAATTTCTTTTAAAATTTGCATGTCTCGATCTTGTACAGTTTTAATTCTAGTGTTCTCCTTGAAGTATGATCTAATTTCCAATTTTCTGCACTTTGGTTTTCCAACACTTTCATTTCTTCGGCATTCCAATCGAAAGAAACCCTTTGTAATCACATTTTGATCTCAAGAGCTGGCATGCCTCACGCCTTTCTTTCAACTCAAATTCATCTCCATTCAGTCCGAAATATCTGTTACGTGGAAATTTGATCACTTCTATCGAGCTCGAACCCAAGAACAAATCTTTTAGTTTGTTCTCTCAATTCCCCGTTTGTTAAATTATCCTAGATAGATTTTAGACCAACATACATCAAAGTCAAGTTCGCTTCTTCACAATTATTTGATATTTCGTAATGACTGTAGATTCTAATTTACCTTGTCATTCCCCTTTCTACAGTTCCATATCACTTTCTTGATTTGATCCTTTTGTTTCTTAATTTATTTTAGCCCTTTGGAAACTCTCCATTTTAGTCAATGATAGTCAAACGACCATATCTGTGTCTCCATCAAGTGTCAAACTTCAATAAAACCAAACCAGTGAAAGCGAAAGTGCATATAGTCCACATTCATCGTCGTGTTAAGCTCGAATCTTTTACCAACCACTTCTTCTAAAATAAAAATAGTTGGTGATAATCTCAACTTTCGGCGTCTCTAAATAAAATATTTGAGAAACTTCACTTCTAATAAAAGGTTTTAAAAAAAACAATTAGAAGTACTTGTCGATTATTCACCTAAACACAATATATAATCACGTTATAGGGGATTGTATAATTGATTCCACGGTCTAAATGAGTTCCTGCACATAAGACGGAGTCTGCGGTTCGGACCTTTGGTTCACCCTTGATATTTTTGTCCCATGTAATAAAACGACAGACGCGGTCGTCTAACCAACCAAAATAAATTGCCGTTTGACTTTAGGTTTCTAGGTTAGTTCTTGCATTGAAACAAGTAAGGATTCGAGAGGTAATAACATCTAAAAGCCTTCACGGAATATAAAGTTCGAAGTCTCGATTTTACTATGCAATATAGGTGAACAGCACAATAGTTTCTTCAAGTAATCCAGCCATAGAAAACATGCTTTGACCGGTCATATAGACAATTACAAAAGCTAAATGCACACTTCTTCCAGGAATCGATTCAGGCGAAGAAAAGTTTTATTCCAAGTAGATCTAGAATGATGCTTGTGTAAGAACTCAAGGCAAAAGGATAATTAAGGGTCTACGTGTCCTTCAGAATCAATCTCGCCTATCTTGGCGAAATCCCGAACGATGCGCTTATTTCGTGGTAGATCCAATGAACACCGCTTTTGGAACATGGACGGGGAACTCCTGAATCTCATCCATCCATGGATTCTTCTCCTTCGCCGGGTCGATGGTCCTCAGCGCACACCAAACTGCGCTATTGCACTTAAATCCGGACCCGAAAGCAATCTGCCATGTCCTATCACCTTTCCTAATCCTTCCTTTGGCCTCCGAATAGGCCAATTCGTACCACAGTGAGCTACTCGACGTGTTCCCGAATCGGTATAGAGTCATTCGTGATGGCTCCGAGTGCCAATCGGTGAGCTCAAGGTTCTTTTGTATCTCATCGAGAACAGCTCGACCTCCAGCGTGGATGCAAAAATGCTCGAAGGCCAGCTTGAAGTCAGGAATGTATGGCCTAATCTTCATCTTGAACACCTTCTTCGCGACCAAGGTCGCGAAGAACAAGAGCTGCTCCGACATCGGGAGCACTAATGGGCCGAGGGTCGTGATGTTGGTCTTCAAGGCTTCCCCGGCGACTGCCATCAAGTCCTTGGAGAGTGACACACCGACCATCTTCTTGTCATCCTCTCGTTGGAACGCGCAATTGTAGCTCTTGTCATCTGCGCCTTTGTGGGTGCGCACAGTGTGGATGAGCTGGTACTTGGAGCGGCGGCGGTCAGAGGACCGGTTGGAGAGGAGGATCGCTGCGCCGCCCATCCGGAAGAGGCAGTTCGAGACGAGCATCGATCGGTCGTTGCCAAAGTACCAGTTGAGGGTGATGCTCTCGAGGCTGACCACTAGAGCATAAAAGTTACGATTTACCTGGTGATTGATTCATCAGAGAAGTATAACGATTAGGCCCAAGTTTCATTTTCATGAGACCAAAATAAAATTTCCATAGTAAGAAAGTCTAGAAACTATTGTGCCTAGTAGATAGAATAGATAGTAATTGAGAATGTACAAAGCTCATGTTCAATTCCATTGTCGATTATCGAATTCATAAATGTGAAAAGTCCTATTTCAACTCTAGCTATATTCTGTGGCATAATGAATCTTGAATTGACTTATCAGTGGATCATTTTGTTCGATGACATCTAGATTCTGAGTTCAAACCACTCATTAACTCCCACTACCCAACCAACCAAAGCATAATCTAGGGAAATAAAATACGTGAAAATTTACTGTATGCACCACCAACATAAAGTTGGTTTTTTTATGGAAATGATCGGGTCACAATCTTCAATTTACTGCGAAAATGATAGTTTGTTTTAGATCACAAAAATCAAATAACAAATAATTATAAACTGTTGTGGGGTCTACTCTTTCGAGAATTTGTGGTTCATAATTAGCCATTATTCTCACATTAGCTCAAAACTGTTATGCTAACAATGCTTTCTTTTTTCTGTCTCAATTCTAATTTTTATGAAATGGTTTTAAAATTACATGACACACTATCAACATAAAATGGCCTGCGGTAGTGAACCTAATACAATTTCTATTACGCAATTTATATTTAGCATTTCTTTCGTAAATGAAAGTTTTTATTCCTTGTCTGCTTGGATAGCACTGAGGTTGTTGTTCATAAAAAGTTCTTATTATGAAACCTATAATTTAAATAATAGAAAAAGAGAGAGGAAAATAGAAATGAAACCTGTAATAACTGCTTAGCAAGGTCGACCGAAATCAATCCAGCACTGCAACCCATCCCACCAATATTGTAGCTCAACACATTCCCTCTGAGCTTGTAGTGGTTCACAATCATCGCCGACAGCGACGGCGTCGGGTTGAACACACTACAGTTCACGACAAGGATCCCTATGTCCTTGGCCTTGACCCCGGTCTTGGCCAGCAGCTGGTCCACAGCCCCGAACATGATGGCCTCAGCTTCTGCCCGTGCTTCTGCCATGCACTTGTTCGGTGGAACCTGAAGCACAGCTTCAGGCACGTATGTCCGCTGCCCCAGCCCAGACCGCTCGAGGATCCGCTGCTGAAAAGCAAGATTCTCCTTGGTGAAGACGTTCGTGAGCTCCGACCGCTCCATGAAGGTCTCATGGGTGCATATCCGAGCCGGGTCAGGCTTGTGGCAGCCAGAGTCGTCAGGCTTGTAGCAGGCAAAGTCGACGAGGTAGACTTTTCTGGGTAGGGTCATGTAGTAGAGAGTGACCAGAAATACCATGAGGGTTGAGCAGAGCACGACGGTAATGAGATTGAACCTGAGTTGGTCCCAGAGCCGGGCTAGGTCTCGGGCCGTGAGGGCCGACAGGTGGGCCGAGGAGATGCCAAGGAGTGGCACGAGGAGTAAATATATGGCTTTGGAGATGAGGTAGTGGTAGCCGAGTTTCACGTACTTGAGCCTTACTGATAAGAGGAAATCTGGCAGGTTGTGGTTCAATGGTCTGTCCGAGTCTTGGCTTCGAGGTTCGACTGAGACGGGGACCGTTTGATCTGGGTTTTGTCGACTGGTCTGTTCTTGTTGGTTGGCCATTTCCGAAGGACCCTATTGCAGAAAAGGCAAGATGTTCAGAGGAGTTCCCTCAAGAATATCAGAGGACGAGAACTTGGTGTTTCAAAAGCAAAAGGAGGAAAATGGCAGAGATAGAGAGAGGGAGAGAGAGAGAGTCTTAGCAATGCATAGAAAAGATTGGGAAATGTTTGGGGTGGATTTAAAGAGAGTGCGTGGAGAGCGTAGAAGAGCTAGTAGAGGAGCTATTATACGCGCATGGCGGATATTAATTTGTGTAATGCGGATATTAATTTAGGTCAAACGGAGTTGAGAGATGAGAAGTTATACCATGTAAACGGTACATGTGTCCTGCTAGTCTGGGGGGACCGTAGGATGACAAGGGCCCCAAGTCGATTGAGTGTAATATAAATCATTTGAGATTACAGGAATAACCATTTGCTCCAAAAGTTTGAGTAGTCAAATTATGAAGTGAAAATTAGTTTTATATATCTTGATAGTTTCTCTCACAAGGGAATCGGTTTGATAGCATGGATTTGAATATATGCAAACAAGCTCCGCGGGAAAAGTGTTGTTGAGAAATAATACTTATAAAGAAGGAAATCAATAAATGAATGAAAGAAAGCGAGAGGAATCGGACCGAGAACTCTATGGATGGATGAGGTTGCCCTGTGTCCCCATTCATCTAAAAGGCTAGACTAGGAGGACCTTTCCAAAGGTAAACCACTAAGCCAAAGACTTAGTGCACACTCTTATCAATCGCAACTTTAGGGTTTTGATTCAATCATTTTAACATGCAAATCACTTCAATTTAATTATGTGTCGTCACTGATCTATTGTGGGTCGATTAGTAACCCAAGTAAGATGCAGGAGTTCACCTTACTTTTACAAACCAAAGATTTATAGATTAATCTAACTCTCTTTCACTACCATTTCTCTTTATTTTCAGAAAAAATTAGCATTTAGTCTTGGCAAGTTTTAATCCTAAACCACTAAGATGTAACAAGTGATCATACAAGGTCACAATAAATTAATGTAATGCTAAATAAATCAAAGTAATAAATGAATTGCTAGAAACAGGGCAAACCTCAATACACTAAACAAAGCATAATCTCACTATGATTAATTTTCCAATATTTGGAAGATGTCAATTAAAAAAACATGCATGCCCTAAACATTATTTTTGGTTGCAATGATGATTATTTCTTTTTGGATTTTCTTGTTTAAAAAAAAGATTAAAGTATATGCAATTCATGATATGCAAGTTAATTCTAGGTTATGTCTATGTGATGCTATTCTAACTAATGATAGATGCAGTCTATATATAACATAATTCTAATATGACACAATCTAATTCGTAAAACCCTAAACATGTAATTACCAAATGACATTGATATCATGACATGGAAATTATGACATGGCAATGATGCAACTAATTCTACATGATATATGCATGTTTTTTTTTTTTGTGATTTTCTTTTAAACTACAATAGGAAACTACTTAAAATATGTAGTTACCTATTTTAAACTAGGAAATAATTTACTTTACATCCTAATCTAAATTAAGTAATTTCCTAATTAACTACATGGTTACTAAATATGCAATTCCAAGTTAGAAACTATACAAAAGCAATCTATCCTAACATGCAATGCAATATTTTTTGTATTTTTCAAAATAGGTAAATTTCCTAAATTAGTGGTATGCAATATTTAAGCTCACATAATCAAAAATTTTCCATGATTCAAAATAGGAAATAAAAGAATTTCAAGGATCCAATCTTAAGTCTTAAAGATCGAAACCCCAATTATCATAATTATGCATGACTCAAAAAATATAAATTTCCTATTTTGGCGATGCCAATAATTCCATACCAAATCAAATGAGAACCAAATAATCCAAATTAGGTAATCAAATATTTAAATTGGATTTAGTTGAAGAAATTACCTAAATTGGACTTGATCCAAGATGATCGGCAAGGAAAGTTTGACGACAAAGGGCAAGCGGCGGTACCGCAGTGAGGCTACGACAGTAAACGAGATAACCATGAGGAGAGCACAGCGGCAGTTGGGCACATAGGAAGAGCTGACCACCAGAGTTGGTGTGAATCATGACCAAGGATTGGGCTCGATGAGAGTTGGTAGCTCGTGGTCAAATCCCTACGTCTCTAAATCTTTAATGCTCGATTCCTTTGGTGAGTGAAGAAGTATGCGTCATTAAGATCTGCTTAAATTTTCAACGCATTCTAACCTAGAACAAACACATGCTCTCCGTTTTTGCGAGGCTGCACGTTGAGCTGTCTTGTCTTGATCCAGTAGCCTGACCGGTTCAGTTTTCTATGTCAAAGACATACTTTCAGATATTTTCTCACCAATCCCGCCAAACAAATCTAAAAATAATGCCTTGCCATACTCTCCATAAATTTTGAGCACAATCCAACAGCACACTTGTTGATTTCGTGAAACTGCCTGCTGAAATATTTTTTACTGCCAAGGAAGAGAGCTTCGCCATTTTCTCAAAAAAATTATGCACGTCCCTCCTCTTTCTTGCTCTGCCAAGAGGGGATCTTTATAACGTCTAATAGGTCGGGTTTCACTAAAGATCAAGAATTATCCAATAAGAATTTGATTGAATTAAAAAACCATTTCAAAGCTTAATCGGTTTTTGTCATTGTTGACACTCAAATTTTGGCGATTCAGTTAGTTATTATTTGCATAGAAAATTAGGGACAAAAATTTAGCCCCTAACAAAAATGTTAGTTAATTGCATATAGTAAGTGGAAATTTGAGCTTAATTAAATCTCTTGACTGAGAGTGCACAAAAATTAGGCCAAACCCATTGAAAATTGTATGGCGGTGTGTACCCTCAGGCGCCGCCTACTGCTATCGCTGCTCCATCCCGACGACCTGCCGTGCTGACGAAAGCGCTGCTGCTACGAAGCCCCATCGGCAACGCCAGCACTTTGCACCGTCACTGGTCCCTGCTGCACCGCAAGCCCTTGGTGATTCTCTGCTGCCCTCCTTGCACCGTTGCCGAACTTTTAATCACAACCAGTTGCTGCTGGACCTGCCACTGAGAGCTACTCAGCCAAGACGTCCAGCGAATCCAGCAAACATTAAAGCAGTCCTGGCGGCCTCCTGCATCTCCGACGTGTTTGTTGAAGATCTCTCTTTGAAGGAATTCTAGTCGGCGGAAGACGACTTACTTGATTCCAATGCGCAAACAGCAAATAGTCCCGAAACGAACGTTGAATTACGAACCAATCACGAACAACAATGCCTCACGTTAGTCTGGATGCAATCACAAGGAAAACACCCGATTTCCACGGCGTAAATGCAAACCGTTCCTCAAATTGATGATTGAATCCTGCCTATCTTGAAGATGGAATTTTGAGAGAGATTTTGGTGCGAATGAATTGACAACCCGTCCAACGGTTGTGTTCGGGAGATTTTATACGTCTCCCTTCGTACCCCTCCATTGGTGACCTTCCATCGTAACGCATCAAGGTGAACCAGTGCGTTCCGTTCGCACCCCATCATGGACGTACCAGATGAAAGAACTACATCTCCCACTCGGACATGATGGACCGATAGCGCTCTATCAAGAATATAAGGCAAGGCATTCAATCATTCATCAACTTTACAGAACAATTCATGCGGCAAGTAAGCCGTGCGACCGGTGAGTACACACGCACTTGGGAGCTCAAATTATGCACCTGTTAGGGATGACATAATGGCTACAACCCGAAAAGAAAAATAAACAATCGATGTCTCACAGTGCCCCAGACATATCTTGTTACATCAATTCAAGTATACCTATCCCTTAAAGGCTATACTTGATTATCCTCTAAAACACCATGTATTTACAATTATATCTGCAATCACGAAAGGCGATATAATTGGTCGACCAGTAAATACATGTGACAGATGTAAAACAACAATAGTCTTCCTTCGCACTCATGTCTCTCTCAATTTTAGAACAACTGCTTTCCTAGACACGTCCCATAGGCCATATCTATTCATGACCACCCGTAACATGCTAAAGTAGCAACATTGATCTTTCATTTCGAGAACATAGTCAGAAGTAACATAGGGGACGAATTGAGGTAAATAATAAGTTACCTCAAGGGCTCACACAATGGGTAAATAGGGATGATTTTACTCACCTTCCCTTGTCGGTCAAACAATGCACATGTAGTATGAATTACATGCTATAGTAGCTTTCTCTTTCTATAAGAGCGTATGTCATTTCTTAAATATATCCACTATATGGATCTTAGCCTAAACATAGTCACGTGCTTCTCACGTACTCATGTTTAACTCGAGTGATATATTAGCTCGCTTTCTATAGCGCCCAATAAGTACTCGCATCCGGCATTTTACAGGCATACATGATTGTGGGACTATCATGTTCGGTCTTAAACAAATCACAGACCTCATCTTGACTCCAATCAAGGCGACATATTTTATGTACCAGACTTGCTCTTTAGCATTTATTTGTACATAACGTCTCATCTCAACGTGCTAACTATAGCACTTGAGGCGATTGCTCGTGTGAGTAAGCCAATCATTATCTGTTGACATACTTTCCAATTATATATGTGTGATTGTGCTAGTCTCATAATGGATTTGTACTTCTTTTTTTTATAAAACATCAAGTCATTAATAAACAAACAAGTACAATACATATGTCCATAAATACATAAAACAATGATCCTCTACAATAACACATATCACATCCTACGCAAACCTAGTGACATCATGTGGGTCAAAAATATGTCTCTAGGAATAGCCTTCGTAAATGGATCAGCAACCATTCTATTGGTTGAAATGTGTTGTAGAATCACTTCTTTCTGCGCTATAATATCTCTGATGAAGTTATTCTTTATGTCAATGTGCTTCGTCCTTCCATGATACTTGGGATCTTTCACATAGGCAATGGCTGCTTGACTATCGCAATAAACTGTCACCGGTCTTGGAATCTCAGTGACAGTGGCTAAATTTTCAAAGAAACGTTTTAGCCATACTGCTTCTTGCACTGCAGCAGAACACGCAATAAATTCAGCCTCCATAGTTGACAAGGCTGTGCATGTTTGTTTCTTGCTATTCCAAGAAATTGCACCTCCATTGAGCAAGAACGCATATCCAGAAGTCTATTTACGCTCATCCAGATTTCCACCCCAATCAGCATCTGAATAACCTAATAGGCGTAAATCATTCCCTTGGTAACAAAGTCGATAGTCCATAGTGCCCTTCAAGTATCTCGGGATCCTCTTTCTTGCTTTCCGAGTGTCTTTGGACCGGGACTTGATTGAAATCGGCTCACCAATCCCACGGCATAACATATGTCGGGTCGAGTACACATCATAGCATACATCAAACTTCCGATCGCACTAGCGTAAGGAACAATTTCCATTATTTTAATTTCTTCTGGAGTCTTAGGACACATCTCAGTACTTAGGCCTTCGCCTTGCATGACAGGGGTATCAATGGGATTACAATGTTGCATATTGAAACGTTCAAGAATCTTCATAATATAAGATTCTTGTGATAAAGTAAGGAGTTTCCTTGATTGATCTCTTTCGATCTTAACTCCTAATATATAAGCAGTTTCTCCCATGTCCTTCATTTCAAAATTGGAGGACAACCATTCTTTTATGGTGATTACCATAACCTTGTCATTTCCAGCCAACAGAATATCGTCCACATAAAGTGATAAAATCACAAATTTATCTTCAGACCGCTTGACATATACACAGTGATCCTCTTCGATCATCGTAAAACCATAAGTTGTTATGGCTCGATGAAAACGAAGATACCACTATCTAGATGATTGCTTAAGGCCATATATTGAGCGATGAAGTTTGTAAACTTTATGCTCTTGACCTTTAGCTATGAAACCTAATGGTTGTTTCATATAAATTTCCTCATCTAGTTCTCTATTGAGAAATGTCGTCTTTACATCCATTTGATGTAATTCAAGGTCCAAATGTGCAACGATGGCTAGAATAAGACGTATTGAGGCAAACCTTACAACTGGTGAAAAAGTTTCCTCGTAGTCTATACCCTCTTGTTGAGTATAACCTTTCGCCACAAGACGAGCCTTATACTTTTCAATGGATCCATCCGCCCTTTGCTTAATCTTAAAGACCCATTTGTTTCCAATGGCCTTACGATTGGGTGGTAGATCAACGAAGTCCCAGACATGATTTGTCCTCATGGACTCCATCTCGTCTTCCAAAGCTTTTCTCCATTCTTCCTTATCAGAGGATGAGAGAGCCTCTTGAACAGTCTTAGGCTCGGCATCATCTTTATGAGCAATCATAAATGCTTCCCCTTCAATCTCAAAACGATGACGAGGAATACTTTTACGATTACTTTTACGCAACTGAATTTCTCTTGAATTCAATTCGCCAGACGATGCTACACTCCCACTAGGTCTTTCATGTTGAGGTAAATCTTCATTCCCCTCCATAACATTAGTGGGTGTATTATTAGGATCTTCCATCTCATATAATTGGAAATCCTTATCAATCTCACCTCTACTAGGAAAATCGTTCTCCAAGAACGTGACATCTCGTGACTCATTTTCGGTCACACTTCCATCAGCTTGTTCACCTATGAACACATACCCTTTGGAGTGTTCAGAATATCTTATAAAGATACCTTTCTTCCCTCTAGGGCCTAATTTGCCATATTTATGGGAAGATTCATGAACATAAGCTGCACATCCCCATGGACGTAGACTACTTAAGTCTGGTTTTCTTCCAGTCCATAATTCATAAAGGGTGGAAGTGACCGATTTTGAGGGCACTCGGTTAAGTACATAGGCAGTGAGTCAATAATGCATCTCCCCAAAAGGAGATAGGTAAATTTGCTTGCGCCATCATAGACCTAACCATTTCCAATAGGGTTCTATTCCTTCTCTCAGCTACCCCATTTTGTTGTGGAGTATAAGGAATAGTCAATTGTCTTACAATTCCCTTTTCATCACAAAGAGCCTTGAATTGCTCCGATAGATACTCACGTCCGCGATCGGTTCTCAATGCCTTTATTGTTTTGTTCAACTGATTCTCTACCATCGTTATATATCGTCTAAAGCATTCTAATGCTTCGGACTTATGGGAGATCAGAAAGACATAACCGAAACGCGTGAAGTCATCTATGAAAGTAATGAAATATGAGGCTCCATGCCTCGCCCTCACATTCAAAAGACCACAAATGTCAGAATGTATGAGTTGCAATGGAAATTCAGCTCTAGTCCATTTACCGAATGTTTTTCTAGTTGCTTTTCCCGCTAGACAAAGTTCACATACGGGTAGATCAACATTAGTGAGTGACCCTAAAAGGCATTTTCTAGCTAATCTTTGCATTCTTTGCAACCCAATGTGACCTAATCTAGCATGCCAAGTATTTGCATCAGTCCCAATGTTATCAGAAGACGCAATTAAAGAAAAACAACCATCAACATTAACATTGTACTGATCATAGTCAATGTTTAACACCATAAAACCATTCAATACATGACCTGAACCATAATAAATTGTTCCATACAAAATATCAACACAATCATCATGGAAATTCAATACATAACCTAAGCTAAGAAGAACAACTACAGAGATCAAGTTTCGTCAAATATCTGGAGCATAAAGGACATCATGCAAGAATAGGTTTCGACCACCACGCAAGATTAATTTGCATGTGCCAATACCCTTCACTTCAACTCTTGAGTTATTCCCAACATATATCCATCTTCTTCCAAGCGGTATCCGACGATACTCTACAAATGCTTCTCGATCTCTAGCTACATGGTCCGTTGCTCCTGAGTCTACAGTCCACATTGGATGAGATTCAGCAAGCATTACAGTACTAGAAACAAAAGCATTACTCAAAGTAATTGAGTAATAGGGTACCTTTTCGGCTCGGTGCATTCACGAGCAAAATGACCCACTTGCCACAATTGTGGCACTCCATCTTGGCCTTGTCCTTCTTCCCACCACGCTTCTTGCGTCGGAAGGTCTTAGCCCTCTTGGGTCCCCGATCGAGTCATCTTCCCTTTGTTGTTGAACTGAAGGTTCCTCTTGCGCTTGAAGCCCGAAGCTTTGCGCGAACTTGTTTCAGCAACATAAGCATGGGTAGAGGATCTTGCAGCCTCTAGGCGCTCATCCTCTAATTCCAAATGACGCGCAATATCATCAAAAGTGACGATGTTCTCACTATGCGTCATATTGATCTTCATATGTTCCCAATTATCAGGAAGAGACCTAATAACAGCCTGAACTTGATGTTCATCAGTAAGGGAGTGACCTGCCAACTTCAGCTCACGGATCATGTTTGACATCTCCCGAAGATGTTGCCTCATTGTTACATTTGGGCAGTTTCGGAAAGTGTCAAACTTGATGGTGAGTCTCCTCAGCTTAGTGGCAGATGTACCCCCAAACTTATCCTTCAAGGCAACCCACATAGCTTGAGCTTTATCATAACTTTCAAACCCACACATGAGATCATCTTGCATACAGCTCAGCAACGTGATGCGAGCAATGCTATTCTTCTTTTTCCAAGCTTGATAAGCTTCTAGATCTCTCCGTGTTGAGCTGAAGTTCCATGCTCAGGTTCATCCATGGTGTGGTTGAGGGTTTCCAAAACCTCTTGTTCCTCAAGGATGTCTTGAACCTTTCGGTGCCAAATATCATAATTGTCACCGTTCAGCTTCTCACCCTTATTGAGGTCAGCCACAATGGTCTTGGATGCCGATGCCATAATCAATTTCTATAAAACATTAACATAATAGACATAGAATCAATACTAGCACATTTTTCAGAGTAACACACATATTTAATTTTCAGCAAAAACAAAATAAAATAATAATAATTCAACAAAAGACATAGAAACAAAAGTTCACTATGTTCCCCAATCAATTTCTATGTACGATTGTTCAATTATCATTAATTATTTTAATTTGCACAAATTTTGAGTTCTAGGTGAGGATTCCTTCGAATTCTACCAACCTACGAACTCCCACTAGGAAAAATAATTACATGACTTCATGTAATTTCTACATCTTTCCTTAACACAAAACCATAGCATGATAATAACCAACGTATAAACAACAATCATGCTTCAACTATAATTAAAAAAGCAATTCAACATGTAATGGATTTCCTACCATTGTTCTAATTTTCTAGCAACTAGAAAATTGCAAGTATATTAAAACTATATACTTCATATCATTGAACTAAACTTTACACAGCATATGTAACATCACTTGCACATAAGCTAGCTACTGTATTTCCTAAACTACAAGAAAATACAAGCTACAAATAAATAAACTATGCATTAAACCCCAAAAAAATACGCGTACATAGGGTTCCCTACATATTTTCATACATTTATAAAATCCAAAAATGAAAAATAATTATTCCACAGTGTAGAGGACATCTATACGAACCCAACGCCACCAACCACGCTCCAATAGGAGCCCGCACGTGCCCCCACGCGCCGCCTGAGTGCGGCGCGTGTGGCACACGCGCCAGCGAGCCAAAAGGCTCCTGGCTGGTCCGACCGGTCCGACCGGTCAACGGTCCACGGGTCGGGTCAACGGGTCTTGGTCAACGGCCGGGTCGGGTCAACGGGTCGCCGGCCGGTGACCGGCCGGCCAACAACCGCCGGCGGTGACGTCATCGATGACGTCATCCCGACGGTTAATGACCGTTGGATGACGTCATCCGTGACGTCGGCTCGCGCCGGTTTGCCGATGCGCGCGTGACGCCCACGCCGGTTCGGCGAACCAGCGCGTGACGTCACGCACCGGTTCGCCCACCAGCGCGTGACGTCACGCGCCGGTTCGCCGGGCGTGCCCGGCACGTGCAGCGCGTGGCACCCACGCGCCGCGGCTTACGGCCGTGCGTGTGGGCGTGTCCGGCGTCGTCATCGGCGTTCGACCCACCGTTGGACTCGTCTCGACGAGTACTTTTTTTTTTTTTTTTTTTTTTGGTAAAGGTAAATATGTATTGAGCTTTGAACCAACATTTACAAGGATCCGGCACCACAAAACTTTCCCTCCATAAGACAACTGTCTACAAGAGAGGAAGGGCGTCGGACGCAAGAGAAATCCGCGGGGCGGCCAAAGCGAACAAAAGGCTAGCGGCGGGCGAACAACAGCGAAGAAGGAAAAGCCACGCAGGGCCGGCGAGACCAACCTCGCAAACAACAAGAAAGAAAGGGAAAGAAACAAGCAAAGAAGAAACCCCAAGGGGAAGGGGAAGGTCTACCACCGTATACGCACGGCAGCGAACCCGAAGATGAGAAGCAACGGATTGGGGCAAATGGAGGCAGCAGCTAACAAGTGACTCGGCTAGCATGAAGAGAAACCGCGTCCCATCCCTGTATTGACGGAAGGCACTCCAAGGAAGGCTAAGAACTCACTGGTGGAGGATAGAAAATCGACGGATCCAGGCCCCAATTTATTTGGAGTCTTCTATTTTTAGGTTGTCTTCGACGTTTCTGAACGTCAAGGCTTTATCTTTCACCACTTTGATAAGGTGTTTTTTAACCGCGGCAACTGCAACCGGTTGATCTCTGAAGATTATGTCATTCCTGTACTTCCAAATGAGGTGGCATAGAGCAGCAAAAGAGAAGCGACACATGGAGCGATAGAAATCCTTCCCAGAGAGGAACTCCATCGCCCACTGCAGGTTTTCGGACCAGGTCTTGTTTCGCCACGGGAGGTTGCATTTAGCCGCCCAAAAGTAAGCCATGCTGGCGGTGATGCAGCACCCGAAGAAAAGATGGTCTGTGGAATCCGGCGTCAACTTGCAAAAACCACAATTCTCTCTCCCAATTCTTCCATGTGACATAAGAAAGGCTTGGGTGGGGAGGCGATTCTTGATGATAAGCCGAGATTGAAGGCGATACCTCGGAGTGATGGCATTATTCCAAATAAAGTATGCCCAAGTCTCGACGAGTACTTTCATCCCGTATATTCAAAAAAAATTTGGCCCAAAAATTATATCGAAAAATGGCCAAAATTGTACGGGTGTTCGCGACGCCGAGTCCGTTCTTCACTCCGATTGAAAATTCAAGTTTTTCAGATGGTAATTCCGACCATTAGACATCCAAACAGTGTAGAATTGATACTCTTGATCTCAATATCAAAAGGTAAACGGGAAAATTCAATGAAAACAAGGCAGAAATCACGATCGGGCTCTGATACCAATGAAGGAATTCTAGTCGGCGGAAGACGACTTACTTGATTCCAATGCGCAAACAGCAAATAGTCCCGAAACGAACGTTGAATTGCGAACCAATCACGAACAAAAATGCCTCACGTTGGTCTGGATGCAATCACAAGGAAAACACCCGATTTCCACGGCATAAATGCAAACCGTTCCTCAAATTGAGGATTGAATCCTGCCTATCTTGAAGATGGAATTTTGAGAGAGATTTTGGTGCGAATGAATTGACAACCCGTCCAACGGTTGTGTTCGGGAGATTTTATACGTCTCCCTTCGTACCCCTCCATTGGTGACCTTCCATCGTAACGCATCAAGGTGAACCAGTGCGTTCCGTTCGCACCCCATCATGGACGTACCAGATGAAAGAACTACACTCTTACAACCAGCAAGTTTTTTGTCTTCTCTGGTGTCCACGAAACCTCGGTCCGTCCCACCCGCTGCAACGTCAGTGATCGAGTGGATAGAAGAGAAGAGGACAAAAGTTGGGTGGTGAATTGAAGATTTAAATAAGAATTTCAGAGTGGGAGATCCTCAGGAGCATTCCGTCGGCTGGACCTTCCCAGAGGAAGAAATAAACAGAAAAGTATAAAGAGTTGGAGCGGAAAAGAGTGACTGGTCCCCGACGTGCTCAACCGAAAATTCTACACACAACTTTAATATGATCTCCTCTCTCTCTCTCTCTCTCTCTCTCTCTCTCTCTCTCTCTCTCTCTCTCTCTCTCTCTCTCTCTCTCTCTCTCTCTCTCCACCCACGTTCCTTCTCTGTCATTGCACCCCACCTCCGCTGCCAACTTGCCATCACATCCCTCCCACCGTTGTACCATTCAGACCCCCTCAGTTATCCCCAATGGGTCGCACTTGTCACCGGTTCTCAGGAGCCCCCTCCACTAATGAGGCGAAGGAGTTCATGGCGGCAAGGCCAACAACGTTGGAGCTGAGCTTGCCGCTTATGACCCGATGTTACGAGCTCTAACCCAAGGCCAATGAGCCTGAACCTGAGGCTGAGAGAGAGAGAATGTGCGTCTCTCAAGGATGTAAACTTACGATGTAAATCTTTTTTTTTTTTAATTTAGAGAATTCACTTCATTGGTTCATAGTAAACAATTTAATTATGGATTAAAATCAAGTTATTATCTTTGGTAAAGAGAGAAATTCACTCAAATGTAATGAAAGGCCTAAAGCCCCCCTCCATCTTTAGTTTCTAACCCCAAGAAAGGAGGAGGATCAATGTGGACCAGCCATGATCCTCCCCCACTTCTCATCAATGGGAAAGCTGGCTGGCAAATGCCTACTTAGACACGATAAGTGTCCCCAACAGATTAGTGCGCAGCTGCTAACGCAACAAATGGGTCCATGCGCACTAAGCATTCGCATTGTATACATTTCGGGAGAAGTGCCAAAAAAGTCCTAAACCTTTTGCCTTTGTGCCGATTTAGTCCTAAACCTTTTTTTGGTGCCGATTCAGTCCTAAACCTTTTTACGTTGTGTCAATTAAGTCATTTCCGGCCAATTTTGGCCGGATTTTGCTCTTGGACGCCTGGCCGGCTGACATGGCATTATCGGCGCGACGTGTATAACTTTTAATAATATTTTAATATATTTGAATTTTTTTGAATTTTCCCCCTCGCCGGATCGACGAGGCGAGCCTCGCCCATGGCCGGCGAGGCTCGACCTCGCCGGATCCGGCGAGGGGAGCCTCGCCCATGGCCGGATCGGCGAGGTCGAGCCTCGCCGGCCATGGGCGAGGCTCCCCTCGCCGGATCGACGAGGCGAGCCTCGCCCATGGCCGGCAAGGCTCGATCTCGCCGGATCCGGCGAGGGGAGCCTCGCCCATGGCCGGATCGGGCGAGGTCGAGCCTCACCGGCCATGGGCGAGGCTCGCCTCGTCGATCCGGCGAGGCTCGACCTCGCCGAGATCCGGCCATGGGCGAGGCTCGACCCTCGCCCGAGAGGTGGCTGGCGAGGTCGGCCTCACCCTCGCCGGCCTCCGGCTCGGCTGTCACCGGACCTCGGTGACCAGCCGGAGGAAGAAGACAAAAAAATAATAATAATAAAATAAAAATATTCAAAAATATTAAAATATTATTAAAAGTTGTCCACGTCAGCCGGCCATGGGCCGTCCGATCGGCAAAATCCGGCCAAAATTGGCCGGAAATGACTGAATTGGTACAACGTAAAAGGTTTATGACTGAATCGGCACCAAAAAAAGGTTTAGGACTAAATCGGCACAAAGGCAAAAGGTTTAGGACTTTTTGGCACTTCTCCCGATACATTTCCAAGCCATCAATTTTGTGTTGTGTATGGAAATTGGATTTCGGTTTTGCTTTGTATTTCTCTCTTCTCCTTTTTTTGGGTTTGTATAAAGTTTGGACTTCGCAGACCATCCTGGATATATATTATGTGCTTTATAAAATTCACTTTATGAAATTAAAAATTAAAAAATCAGAAAAAAAAATTATAAAAAATTATATATGTCAGCGCCAACAATGGCATATAGGATAGCCAGCATCTATGTCAATAATTTTAGACCAAAATTGATATGGATGACTGCATTAATAAATCGTCAAAAGGTTTAAGACTAATTAAATTAGTACAATAAAAAAATTAATGACTGAATTAACTACTATACACGATAGATTTATGGTTTTTTTTTTTTTGGTAATTTTTCTAAACTTTGTCCCCTCAACAAAGGCTATCAGACTTTGGCATATATTTGACTCATTTACTTATTGAGCTTGTACTTATATCGATGATTATCAAGGCTATGAATCTCTAGATGATTTGGAAAATACAGAAGGAACATCTCAATCAATTGCAAAGTTGACATCCCATTTACCTTGTCCAAACGTAATAATCTTATGATATATTAATGACTGCTGCATTACATACACAAAATAAACCCCAACCACATCCGCTCCGTAAGGTCGACTACTCCAACGAGCAATGCTAGAAATATTTACTTCTCCACTAAATTTCACTTTAGTGCTTAAGCAAGATTCGTTGAAATAAGTGATAGTCATCCGCTAAACATTGGAGATGATGTTTCAGCATTGTTAGCATTTCTCAGTGTTAGGATATAAGCTAGTTTCGGAAGCAAATTAATACACGATCAGGACATGTATAAGCTGACAAAACAGACCAATTTATTAGGTTATAGACGCAAGAGTCCATCCATTAATTTGATGTGTCACTTGGGGCGATGGCAGGTGACAGATACGAGAAATTTAATACGGAGGCCAACCCCAGCTGGCTTTGACCACGCAGCAAAGTCATTGCTCACTCATTGACCAAGTGGACAATTAATGAAATGAACAAACTGAATCGACCTTTTTCCCCACAACAAATAAATATCTAAATAAACTACTAACCAACTGAATAGATAAGTAAATAAATAGATGGACCCTCTTTCGAACCGTTGCGTGTAGTTCTCAGCATCATCTTTTGATCAGCTGAATAAGCAAAAGCATTTCCACCATAACCCTCTATTTAATGCAGATAACTTCCAGCTCCCAACCTACGTAAGGACTGCCAATTTGCAGCCCCTTGTGGGGGCAACCCCCTTCATTTTCCTATACCACGCCCAGGTATTTCACTGGGGAAGGCGTCGCGGGAATCCAGGGTGGGATCCTTGCCTTCACCGCGAAGGTGAGGGTGGTGACGGAGAGCCCAGCGAGGTATACCCCTTTTCACTCGAAGGGAAACCTATTGAGACGGGGAGCCTTTTAAGGTCATGCTCGGGACCAACCATAACCCTCTATTTAATGCAGATAACTTCCAGCTCCCAACCTACGTAAGGACTGCCAATTTGCAGCCACAGCTCAGACTTCATGATATGGTCCACATGCACGAGTGGCCTGCTCATCTTGGAACCATGGCCTCCAACCCGGTTCGAAAATACTAGACGGAAAGAAACGTCCCATCCTTGTCTCATTTGTATCAAGACCAAGCAATGATTCGGAGAGAAGAAAGAAAGAAAGAGAGAGCAATGAATGAGAAGATATCAGTATATCGCTAGTGTGCACGTGATGTTTGTATGCGCCATGAGTTTTTTCTCTTTGTCAAACGTTCATGTGAGGAGCTCTAGGATAGAACGACTGATTGATCGCTTGAAGTTGTTAGAGAAAACTCCTTTATTATTTTGAAGTTGGCAAAACCTTTCCAAGACTATATCGGAAGATCTCAAGACTTTATTGTCAAAGTCTGAAAACTGACAGACCATCAGATTTTAATTTCAAAGTCTATCCTCACTGACAGTTCCAGACTTAAGTATGAAGACTTATCCAAATGCAGAATTAGTATTCAAATACAGGATTATCTTCAAGGTTTCGTTTCGTATAATTATTGGAAGACCTTATAGCTAGATTTCATAATTGCTTTATTGATTATTCTTATTGGAATCTACTCCGATACGAAGATCTTTGAAAGGTGAACAAACTTGGAAAGTTCTACTTATGGAAACTCAAAATCCTGATTGTATGAGCAAACATGATTGATGGGCTATCATCACATTCCTTAAATGACTCGAGATCTCCTTAATTGATTCTATCCAACGAGTAGATTGGAACAACTCCTTTGGAAAGTGCCAACGGTTGTAGAGGCATGGAGGAGTATATAAGGAAGACTCTTAAGTTGTTTGAGGTCGTGCTTGAAAGAGAATTCCAAAGTCCGAAGCCTTCTAGTCTCTCGTTTTTCATTCATCGAGCAAAAAGTTGTATACAAAAAAGAGATACTCTTAGTGAGACTGTGTGAGAGTTCGGTAGAGACTCGTCACTATGATAGTCGAGATCACAAGTTGTAACATCTCTTTTGATTCATAGTGGAATCCAGCCAACAGGCTGTCAACGCGGAGAGTGGACATAGTCTTAATCTAAGCCGAACCACTATAAACCTTGTGTTCTTATTTTCTCATCCTTGAACTTCTTACTTTCTTATATCGTTTGTTTACTTGCTCAATTTGAGTTACTTTTTAAGTCTTTCATTATCAAAAGAAAAATTAATTCTCCAAGTCTTGTGAAAATTGTTATCTACACCTATTCACCCCCCTCTAGATGATAGTACTAGCCCTAACAATTGGTATCAGAGCTTATGTGCTCATTTTATCGAAGTGTTTTTACTTCTGAGTTAAATATCTATGGCTAGTATTTTGGCTCCAAGTTTGGTTGAAGACCAGAGCAACACCAGACCTCCTTATTTTGATGGAAAGTAATACAATATGTGGAAAAATAAGATGAATGCATTCCTGAGATCGAAAGATGCCTTAGAATGGGATGTGGGAGAAAAATGAATCATTCCTAAAGCTACATCAACCTCAGAAAGAGGAAAGGAAGTTACAGATGCTGGCGAGATGAAACAAGCAGACATAACCAAGAGACAAGCCCTTGATGCTAAAGCTATCTACTCCTTATATTGTGCTTTATCTCCTACTGAGTATAACAGAATCTCATCTTGTGAAACAACAAAAGAAGTTTGGGATAGGTTGCATGCTACTTACGAAGAAACTGATCGAGTTAAAGAAACAAAGATCAATATTCTACTTGGACAATATGAAGCTTTCAAGATGAAGCCAGGAAAATCCATTACTAACATGTTCAGTCGTTTCACAGAGATTGTAAATGGTCTAGCATATCATGGACAACCAATCTCAAGACAGATGAAAGTCAATAAATTGCTACGTGGACTCTCCAAAGACTGGAATCACATTAAGATTTCAATGAGAGAAACACAGAGGATCGTGCCTTTGTCTGTAGACGAATTAGTTGGCACACTTCAATCATATGAAGTGGAACAAATCAATGAAGAAGAAGATCCCAAAGGTAAGAAGTTGATTGCTTTAAAATCTAACGATGATTCTGATGACATGGATTCAGAAGACGACTTGGACGATGAAGAACTTGCACTCATGATAAGAAGTTCAGGAAGTTGAACAATAAAAGAAGAAGGTTTAACTGGAAGAAGCAAATCACTCAAATATTTCAGAAGAAATCAAATGAAGACAATGAGACAAACAAAGAAGTGATTTGCTTTGAATGCAAAAAAAAAGTGGCATATCATACCTAATTGCCCTCCGTTGAAGAAAAAGAAGGAAAACACAGAGAAATTCAAAAAGACTCTCAAAGTAGAGACATGGAGCGATACTAAATGAGAAGAAAGTGAAGATGATTATGCCAACATATGTCTAATGGCAAATTCAGAATTAGACTCAGACTCTAAAACAGATTTAGACTCAGACTCAGATGAGGAAATCGAGGTTAGTAATTTTAAAATTCCTACTAAAGTCTCAAAGTATATAGATGAACTTTGTCTCGGTCTCAAAATATCTCTTAAAAGGATTTCTGAACTAAAAAGGGAGAATTCTAAACTGAAGCAATAGGAAGTTTCTTGCAAATAAAATTTTGAAAATTTAAACAAAAGTTTTAATGATTTGAAGGAAAATGCATATTCTTTTTCGAAAGAAAATATTTTCTTGAAAGAAGATATTTCAAATATATCAAAGAAGTTTTCAAAAAGATCTGAGAAGTTAGGAAAGATTTTTTTCTGTGCAAAAACCCTATTTTAACAAATCTGGTTTGGGTATGTCACTTGAAACTATTTCTTTAATTGATTTCCCCAAAGTAAAAGAAAGAATCAAATAAAGACCTACAAAAACACTTTACAAAGATCATTTTCAAAGAGTTTTTGTGAAACCTGTTGATCGAAGTGCTCTCAAATATTCAAAGTATAACAGCTCAGAACATTTTGAAAAAGAATGTCCTAAAGTTTGGAAACTTGTTAAGAAGGATTAGGCAAAGACTATGTTTAGTATCAACTCCCCTAGAAAATGTGAATACCAAAGAAAACTTGAATTCTTTTTGTGATTACGGGTCACTATCAAGAGAAAGATAAAATGGTATTTGGATAGTGGTTGTTCAAGACACATGACTGGAGATTCAAGTTGTTTCATTAAATTGTGGAAATAAATGGTGGAAAAGTTTCTCTTGGTGGAAACAGCAAAGGAAAAATTGTTGGATGTGGAACTATGAAAATTAGAAGTCTCACAATCAACAATGTCTCCTTGGTTGAAGGGTTGAATTACAATCTACTCAGCATTAGTCAACTATGTGATACTAGATTCAAAATCTTTTTCCAAGAATGAATTTGTTCGGGAACTAGTAAAGATTTTTCTCAATTCTTCACTGGGCAAAGACATGGAAATATCTATCTATTGGATGTAAAACCATAAAGTTCTCAGTGTCTAATATCCATTCAAGATGAAGCAAATCTTTGGCATCAAAAGCTTGGCCATGCCAACATGAAACAAATTGTCAAGATCTCTTCTAAGAAATTTGTTCATGGTCTTCCTAGTATGACTTATCAAAAGTCTGATCTATGTACACCATGTGTTTTGGGAAAATGGGTAAAAAGTTCCTCTAAACTTATAAATCAAGTTTCTACTAATCGTGTTTTGCAGCTTCTGCATATGGATCTCTTTGGACCAACTAGAACTCAAAGTATTGGTGGAAAGAAATATTGTTTAGTAATCATAAATGATTATTCTTGATTTACTTGGGTTTACTTTTTGGCAAGTAAGTCTGAAACATTTTCTCACTTTTCAAAGTTTACAAAGAAAGTTCAGATGAAAAAGGTTATGTTATTTCAAAAATACGAACAAACCATGGAGGTGAGTTTGAAAATCAAAACTTTGCTAAATTTTGTGATGAATCTAGTTTCCAGCATATTTTCTCTTTTCCATATACTCCATAACAAAATGGAGTTGTAGAAAGAAAAAATAGATCTTTGCAGGAGATGGCAAGAACCCTTTTAATTGAAAGTAATATTTTCTCTTTTCCATATACTCCATAACAAAATGGAGTTGTAGAAAGAAAAAATAGATCTTTGCAGGAGATGGCAAGAACCCTTTTAATTGAAAGTAATATTTCCTCTCGTTTTTGGGCTGAAGCAGTTCTACAGCTTGTTATATTATTAACAGAGTATTTTTAAGACCAATTTCTTGGGAAAACTCCTTATGAAATATTTAAAGGGAAAAAGCCAAATGTCTCTTATTTTCATGTGTTTGGTTGTAAGTGTTTTGTTTTGAATAATGCAAATGATCGAACTGGTAAGTTTGAGGAAAAATTAGACGAAGGAATTTTCCTTGGCTACTCAACTACAAGCAAAGCTTACAAAGCTTTCCACAAGAAAACTCAATCTGTGGAAGAATATATGAACGTCAAGTTTCAAGACTCAACACAGAATAAAGCGGATGAAATTCAACTTGAAGATTTTGCACCTGCTCTAGGACTTACAAAGTCTACTTCCCCTGAAGAAGCTCAGACTCTTGTTGATCAACATCAAGAATTGCCTAATTTGATTTTCAAATATTTTGCTTCCTTATTTGAAATATTGTGGATGAAAACAAATATTCAGATTAGGTGAAAATCTTGCCTAATTTGATTTTCAAATATTTTGCTTCCTTATTTGAAATACTGTGGATGCATATGATTGAATTCCTAAATATATTATCATATCCAAAATCTTGAGCAACTAATTTCCTAACGTATTATAATCGTTAATCCGATCTCACACCCTAAATACAATTTGCGATTGTACGGAAAATTGCCAATTTAATCTCATGTCCATAATATAATTGATGATCATGAAATTGCCCGATCCGACCTCATTCCCAAGACGATTTTTATTTTCCTTAATTTAAATTGCATGTTTAATTATTAGGCAATTTTAATTCCGAATTTTATTTAAAAAAGAAAACATAAAAAGCATGTCACATAGAATTAGTTCACCTATTGTTTAGAAATTGCATGTTTAGTTTAAGAAACGACTAAGAAGAATGACCAAAATTTAGGTGTCAACAGTTATCCCTCTTTGAAAATCTGCTCATGAAGGTTTAATTTGAAGATAAATAATACCTAAATTTTGATGGTGCAAATGCAATGTAATGACTATTTTTGTTGGAGAGATAAATTTCAATGAGCCTACACCCATCTTTCAAAATGCAAGGATGAGTAATGAAAATGCAGATGCTAATTAAAGATAGAATACATAGCTGCCGCTACTTATCTGGGAATCCGGGAAAGCACACTTGGATACGAAAACAATTTCTAAAGAATCATCAAATTCTGGAAAAGACTGAATCCAACTCCTAGATGATCTACAGATATTCGAATGTTTTTCAAAGCAAGCACCCACATTAAAAACAAGGCTTGGAAAAGAAGCATCTGGATAACCATAAATAGTTAAAACTCTCAATCACCTCGACGACGACGACTACTTAAAAAAATAAAATAAGTACACTAAAAATCCTATAACTTATCATTGAATCCTAAAAATTTCAAAAAGTACAAATCAAGTCCTAAAACATATAACAATAGTACAATCGAGTTCTAAAACTTATCATGAAAGTGCAATCAAATCTTAAACTTTCAAAAAGTACAATTAAGTCTTACAACTTCAAATTAGTTTAATAAAAAGATTTTTACACATATCGTGGAATTTTCTCTTATTTCTTTTGGAATTTTCTTGCGGAAAACTCAGACTTATCACACTCTTGGTTGCATTTCCATTGGCTCTTGAATAGTTCAACACTTTGGATTCTCAAGGTATTCATCTTCAATTGACTCTTTGGATCATGTTGATCCATTGTGGTAACTCATGTGCCATGCTCAAGCATAGGGATGATCACCAATTGGTTTGGGAAATAAATTTGTAGGCTCAGTTGGGCTATGCAAAATATAAGAATGTATACAATAGAAAAAAGAAATGCTCTTCATCATCTTAAGGCACATAAATTCTTGTTTGAGATCACCTACAATAAAGACACTCAATGATTGATATAAGTGAGTGCAAGCAAGTTTTATCCATTTTTCTCACATTATAATGTCAACCCTACCTCCATTCTAGCGCAATGTTGGGTGGTTTCAGACAAATGTAATATGAAAGAATTTTCCAAATACTCAAGCTCAAATGGGTCAAACAACGGTTTTCCTATAGTTGTTGACACCTAAATTTTGGCGACCCGTTTAGTCATTTATTAGGGGTTAATTTTATTTCTAAAAAAATTTGCATATCATATAGATTTAGGTGCATTTATTTTTTTATTTGCATTGTCTGCATTTTGTTGGACCGGTGGCAAATGGGTTCAAATTAGATGGACCAAGCCCACGAAGCGAGAAAGTTGGGCCAAGCCCATGTTTTTTAATAATTGAAAATTATCTCGCGGGAAAATAAAATTTTAAAATTTTTCCGAGATATGAGCTTTTTTTGGATAGGGCAGATATGAAACAAATATTGCGTTCGGAAAATTGAATATTGTGTTTGAAAAAAAAAAAAGATCTTCGTGGATATTGATTTTGAAAAATTAAAAACCCTAATCGATGGCCTATAAAAAGTAAAACGCATAGGGTTTTTGAGAGGGTCACACATTGAATATACAGCCACCATATAGAGAGAAACACACGAGTGAGAAAAGAGAAAAGGGTCACGGTCGAGACCCTCCTCGCGGCCACCACTCTGTCGACGCTAGATCCCTCGTGTCCAAGTCCTTTTGCTGCCCACCACTATCGTTCCATCATCCGCGGCCATCCAATGACATTCATGTTGCAGGCTTTATTCAGCAAAGTTCGCCGTGATCTTCGATAGCGAATTCAGTACCCACCGTCCGCGTTTGGTTATCACCTCTGGCCGCGTTTCTCTTGCATTGAGCCGAACTTCCAAGAGTACGCTCAGGCCAGGTGCTGCACCAGATCAGCCAGCTTCTAGGCGACAACCCGCTGCACCTTCAACATTAAAGAAACAGTTTTCCCACCGCTCCAATTCAGCCTTGCTAGCTCACCCAATAGCCTTGATTTAGCCCTGCGATATCACAAATTTTGACTTTATTTCCCTGCAGGTCTTCCAGCTGCCATCATTCACCTTCAGGCGTTATTTTTATGGAAAGTTCGATCAAAGTTGCTGCTAATTGAGCAGCCCATCTTCAGTGATACGGAGACCAACGTTCTTGCTCACAGTCAGCAATTCTCGCGCTCATCATGTCCTTTCGGTGCCTCGCAATTGTGCGCAACGGAACGATCGCCGGATTCATCCCCTCACGCCTTCATCGGGGAAGTTTGCTGACCATCACCCAACAAAGCAATAGCCCCCTTCGACAGACAAGCACGTGGACGAGCAAGGATTACTTCTCTGGGAGGCCACACATTGAATACACGGCCGCATTAAAGGGGCTTTTCTCGAGTTTTAGGTCAAAATCAAAAGAAGAAAAGTTTTCCCAGGGGTTCTTCTCTGGTTTTTTTGGGTCAGAAATTTGAACATAAGAAGAGGAGATTTTTTCCTTTTGGTTTTGGTTCATTCGCCGGGGGTCTTCGAAGGAGCAGCCAAAAAGTCAAAAGGGGATTGTTTGAAATTCTGAAGAAGTGCAGAGAGGGGACGTGAGTGGGAAACACGTGAGAGACAAAAACTGGAGAATCCTTCTTCTGCAAGTTGGACGTCTGCATATTGAAGAAGCCTTGAAGGAGAATCCGCGAGAATCATCGACACGCACTAGAGAGAGAACGAAATATTCTCTCTCCACGACGCTGCCCGCAAAACCTTGACTCCATCTTCGTTGCATCGTCTTCACGTGACCACGGGAACAGCACGTCCAAAACCCCCCACGAATCCCGCAAGTGGGATGCCACCCTCGCCGACATAGTTCCATTGCCTCACTCGAGTCCTTCGTGACGCCACTACTGCCCGAGATGTGCCACCCCGACGTTGAGCCGCCCCCTGATTTGTGGTGACATTGCCTACCGTTGCTTTGCTGATCTGTCCATTGATTGCTACCCACGGGCACCTCGTTGACCCACCGTCAGGCACATCACCACGAGCCATAGCTGTCCCACCCGAAGCGCCGGTTGCAATCCCGGTCCAATTGCGCAAAGTCCAGATTGGAAATCAATATCCGGAATAGGTAAAAAAAATTATTATTTAATTCTCGAAAATTCTATTTCCTTATTTGATATATTCGTTGATGCACATGACCGATATTCGCAACTCGAGTAGCATTGACAGTCCGATTTTCGCGCCCGAAATCCGACTCACAATCGTTTGCACAATCGTCAATCCGATCTCATGCCCGAGATACATTCGCGATTTAATTTAAAATTGGTCAACCCGATCTCATGCACGAGATATGGTTCGCCAATTTTTGGATATCAATCTTATCTTGCTTGATTTGCTGTCGTGTTTGAGTCAATTTTATTTTCGTAAAAAAAAAAAATCCAAAAAAAATTGAATTAGGATTAGGTTCGTTTTAGAATATTCCTAGTCTTAGGTTATTATTGCATGTTTAGGATTGCAATCTTATTTTGAAATTTTGAAAAAATGAAAAATCCAAAAAAAAAAAAAAGTATTCATTTAGGATGTTAGTTTTTTTAAATTGCACGTTTAAATATGTGTCAATTTTAATTTCGAATTTCATAAAAAAAAAAATTAGAATTAGGGCATTCTCTGCACGTCATTACATATTAGATAAAATTGCATGTTTGATTTTAAGTCTAGATAGATCTTTAGATGAATTTCATGATAGGTTGTTTTTTTAAATGCGTGTTTAGAAAGCATTTAGAGTAGATAGTATTTCACTTTAGTTTGATTTTCATTTTTAGTGATTTTAATTACAAATTTTCGTTAAATAAAAAAAAATCATCATGTGCACGTCATATAGAATTAGGCCCATTAATGATTGTTGCTAGGTTCATTTAACTAGAAATTGCCAATCATTAGAATTAGGTCATCTTGGTTAATTTAGATTGCATATTTAATTACTGCATGTTCATTAAAAAAATCACAAAAACTTTTACTCATTCATATAGTTAGGACATTTTGCCATGCCATATTATTTCATTTTATATTAGAAGCATTGCATTGCATATGGACTATATTCTCGTTAAAAAGTGAAAGCAAAAATTGAGTGATTGCTTGTTAATTAGAAATCATATCTAGGATTGCTGATGTGAATTCTGATCTAACACTGCTGCTTTCGTTGCTTTGAGGTAAGTTCTGCAATATTTAATTGATTTCCTGAGTGTTAAATTGGTGGTATGCGCACCCGTATGATCACCTCACATGTTAGAAAAGTGAATTAAAATCAATTTAAGGTGCCTGCAAAACATTTTTTTCGAAATAAAAGAGAAAGGTACCGAAATGGCACTAGGATAGTCTAGTGTAACCAAGTCCCCGTATCCAAAGTCTCTGGTTCGTAGGAGTAAAATGATTCTCCCATTATTTTACTTAGGTGTCTAATCGACCTACCACAAATTGATTAGTGGCGACTCACTTTTGCATGCTAGATATTTGAATTTAAATCGCGAGTTGGTATGGGCTTAGAAGAGCCCGAGTTAAGTCTAGGCTTAGCAATTCATTAGCCTAATTTTAGGTGGTGCACCCGAAAATTTGGTCGCGACAATAGTGTTTAAGATAGAGAAATGAAATGTCTCTCATCACTCTTTACCTTGAGTACATGGAATTTTTCCACTCATCTCCTAGATAAAGGATTGTGTGTAAGATAGGGCTTACCTTTCATTATCTTAACATGTCTCATTTAACAAACTCAAATAATTCCACATCATTCATTAAATTGTCTATCTAGATAAATTCCAAAATGAAATCAGTGATTTAGATAGGGAAAATATCATGAAAAAAATCCTCTTTTAAGGATATGAGCATGTTGTAAGCTTATTGCCTAGCAAGGGCTCCACCCTCATAGCCAGGCGAGGGTCATCCCTTGCCAAAAAAATAGCGAGGGCTCACCTAGGCTAAAGTGTGGCGACTCTCACTTGCGACCAACAAGGGCCATGATGCTTGCCAGCCACAATGAAAATGATAGAATATAAAAAGACAATAAAATAAAATAAAATTAATGAAAAATAAAAAAATTATAAAAATTATTCACATCGATGCTACTAGTATTACATAAGATGGATGGGGTCCACGTCAATGAATTCTAGTCAAAATTGACCTAATGGATCGAATTGATAAATCGTCAAAAGGTTTAAGAGTAAATAGCCAAATTAAAATGTTTAAAACTGAATTGACGTAAGTGTAATAAATTGAGGACTTTTTTCGTAATTTTATCATTCAGAGAGGTAATAACATCTAAAAGACTTCGTGGAATATAAAGTTCGAAGTCTCAAATTTATTTTTTCATTATAGGTGTACTTCACAATAGTTTATTCAATAAATCCAGCTATAGAAAACCTGCTTTGACCGGTCATATGGACAATTACAAAGCTAAATGCACACTTCTTCCAGGAATCGATTCCAGGAGAAGAAAAGTTCAATGTCGAGTAGATTTGGGATGATGCTTGCGCTTGAACACAAGTTAAAAGGAGAATTAAGGTTCTGCATATCCTTCAAAATCAACCTCGCCTATATTGGCAACGTCCCGACCGATGCACTTATTTCGTGGTAGATCCGATGGACACCGCTTTCGGAACATGGACAGGGAACTCGTGAATATCATCCATCCATGGGTTCTTTTCCTTCGCTGGGTCGACGGTCCTCAACGCCTGCCAAACCGCGCTATTGCACTTGAATCCAGACCCAAAAGCGATCTGCCATGTCCTATCACCTTTTTTAATCCTTCCTTTGGCCTCCGTATAGGCCAATTCGTACCACAATGAGCTACTCGACGTGTTCCCGAATCGGTATAGAGTCATTCGCGATGGCTCCATGTGCCAATTGGTGAGCTCGAGGTTCTTCTCTATTTCGTCAAGAACAGCTCGACCTCCAGCGTGGATGCAAAAATGCTCGAAGGCCAGCTTGAAGTCAGGAATGTACGGCCTAATCTTCATCTTTAACACCTTCCTTGCGACCAAAGTCATGAAGAACAAGAGCTGCTCCGACATCGGGAGCACTAACGGGCCGAGGGTCGTGATGTTGGTTTTCAAGGCTTCCCCGGCGACCGCCATCAAGTCCTTGGAGAGCGCCACGCCAATCTCCTTCTTGTCGTCCTCTCGTTGGAACACACAGCTGTAGCTCTTGTCATCTGAGCCTTTGTGGGTGCGCACGGTGTGGATGAGCTGGTACTTGGAGCGGCGGCGGTCTGAGGACCGGTTGGAGAGGAGGATTGCTGCACCGCCCATCCGGAAGAGGCAGTTTGAGACGAGCATCGACCGGTCATTACCGAAGTACCAGTTGAGGGTGATGTTCTCCATGCTCACCACTAGGGCATAAGAGTTAGGGTGTGCCTAGTGATTGATTCATAAGAAAAGTAATAAAATTAGGCCAAAGTTTCATTTTCATAAGACCAAAATTAAATTTCCCTGGCAAGAGAACCTAGAAACTTTTGCACCTAGTAGATGGTCCGGATATTAGAAGGTATGAAGCTCAGTTCAATACCAGCGTCATATATCGAATTCATAAATGCGAAAATCCTATTTCAACTCTAGCTAAGCCAATATACGATTTTTTTTTTTTTTTGGTCGAAAGCCAATATACGATTGGCTTTATTATTCTGACCTACTTATTGCATCTCTCGATATATATGTAAGTACAGATACAGTTGGGAGTAGATAATCAATTCAAGACTCTAAATGACCAAAAGTAGGTACCCTGAGCCACTGACCTCGTGAATTTATTGCTGAGGGCAAGCAAGAACATGTGGACGGGACAGGAACTCTTTCCTAGATTCGGTGACCTATATTCTGAGCCAAAATGAATCTTGGATTGACAAACTCCCACTTCCCAACCAACAAAAGCGTAAACTAGGGAAAGAAAATACCTTAAGTTTTACTGTCTGCACAACCTAAATAAAGTTGGTGTTTTTTTTGTCATGATTCTAATTTTTATGAAATGTTGTTAGATTAGATGACAGAATCATAAAATGGCCTGCTATTCAATAGTGAACCTAATAAAATTCCCGTTACCCAACTTATATTTAGCACTTATTTTGTCGATGAAAGTTTCCATTCCTTGTTTGCTCTGATAACATTGAGGATATTGTTCACAGAAAGTTTCCACCATCAAACTTATACTTTGAAGAATAGGAAAAAAGAATCCAAACCTGTAATAACTGCTTAGCGAGGTCAATAGAAATCAATCCAGCGCTGCAGCCCATCCCACCAAGATTGTAGCTCAATACATTCCCTCTGAGCTTGTAGTGGTTTACGATCATCGCCGACAATGATGGCGTCGGGTTGAACAAGCTACAGTTCACGACGAGGATCCCTATGTCCTTGGCCTTGACCCCAGTCTTGGCCAGCAGCTGGTCGACGGCCCCGAACATGACGGTCTCAGCCTCCGCCCGCGCTTCTGCCATGCACGGGTTCGGTGGGACCTGTAGCACCGCCTCGGGCAGGTACGTCCGCTGCCCGAGGCCAGACCGCTCGAGGATCCGCCGCTGGAAAGCGAGGTTCTCCTCGGTGAAGGCCTTCGTAAGCTCCGAGCACTCCATGAAGGTCTCGCGGGTGCATATCCGGGCCGGGTCGGGCTTGTAGCAGGCGAAGTCGACGAGGTAGACTTTCCTGGGTCGGGTCATGAAGTAGAGAGTGACCAGAAACACAATCAGGGTCGAGCAGACGACGACGGTGACGAGGTTGAACCTGAGTTGGTCCCAGAGCTGGGCCAGGTCTCGAGCCGTGAGGGTTGAGAGGTGAACCGAGGAGATGCCGAGGAGTGGCACGAGGAGTAAATACATGGCTTTGGAGATGAGGTAGTGGTAGCCGAGCTTCACGTACTTGAGCTTCACCGACAAGAGGAAGTTCGGGAGGCTGTGCTTCGATGGTCTGTCCGAGTCTTGGCTTCGAGGCTCGACTGACACGGGGACTGTCTGATCTGGGTTTTGTCGACTGATCTGTTCTTGTTGGTCGGCCATTTCTGCAGAGAAGACAAGATTTTTGCAGTTTCGGGGGTTTCTCGTGTGTCTTCTTCAGAGGGGTTTCCTGAAGAGTAACGAAGGACGAGAACTCGGTGTTTCAAAAGCAAACGGAGGGAAATGACACGAAGAGAGAGAGAGAGAGAGAGCGAGAGACAAAGTCTTAGCAAGGAATGGGGAAAGATTGGGGAGCGTTCGGGGTGGATTTAAAGAAAGTGCGTGGAGAGCGTAGAGGAGTTACTATACGCGTATGGCGGACAAAAAAAAAAAAAAAAAAAGAGGTACATGTGTCCAGCTAGTTTGTGGGGACCGTTGGATGACCAGGGCCCCAAGTCGAATGGATGGAAATTATATTATTTGAGATTACAGGAATAATCATTTTCTCCAAAAGTTTGAGTTATCATATGATAGAGTGGAAAAAGGATTTATATCTTGATATTTCCTCTCGTGAGGAAATCGAATTGATGAGGTAAAGTGTTGCTGAGAAAAAATGTGGGAGATACTAATCTACAAGAAAACTAAATTTGCAAACACGAGGAAAGATTTCTCTCTCGAATGTTTACTTATTAATGATGTTTGCTATCCATTCTTGATACATAGCACTTAGTTATAGTAGAGAAAAGCGCACCCTAAAAGGATAATATCAAATCCCTAATTCAAAATAGCAGCAAATCAAAATCCCTCTTTTTAAAAAAAAAAAAAAAAAAAAAACTTTAACAAAGAACATATCGAAACTATATTTAAATTCCTATATCCATCACATCTCGATACCTTCTTGAAAACTCTCGCGTAAATTTTCATCAAATTCCCTTGTCTAGAGCTTGCTGACTATGTTTCAACATATTTAAATGCACCAAAAAATTTCTCGCTAACCGTGTTCGTATTAGAATATATTGAAATTATAAAACATTTTTTACACATGAAAATCGATTTAACATTGAAGGTCAGAAGCATGGATCTTAAATTTTGAGGCCCGAAGTTGGAGGATTTCTAAAGTATGAGGTTTATATTAAAAATGAAATTCATAGGTGAGTGAAAGGGTTATACAAGAAATCAAAAGTGAAACTTCTAACTCGGATATATCAACTTGAAACTTAGTATTATTAAAGCATGGCATGAAACCAACTTTATATTATAACTACATCCACTGCATGTTAAATTAATATTTTAAAGTCCGAAAAGAATTCATGATAAATTTTGTTAACAAGTGCTTCATATGCATTAGTTAAGGTCGCTGCAAATGACAAAGATGCAAACCCACGTGTTTTGAAAATTTGAAATAAACACGTTTGAAGAGATCAACTACTTCCAATAAAAAGAATTATATTTCAGGAGTGCAATTAGTGATCACCATTTTAAAATTTTCTCAATTACATATAGTGAATTCTCATATTATTTCTTTCATTGTCATTCAAAAGTGGAGTATATTTTTTAGAGAGAGGATGCAACCACTCGAACGAACAATAAATTTGGTTGGATAGGCGGTGGGCGTTGAATAGTTTTGACAATTGGGAAAACAGCGGGTTTGACCAGCGTACAGCCACGTCATCACCGGTTTGACATTGCGGCCCGCAAGCCAATGCGTAATAATTTCACGCAAGAGGGACAGCCGGTGCACGTGTCGCGTTGGTGCTGGTCAGAACGCGATGATGTGGAGTGGGCGATGTGTTGTTGAACCATGCCTGATTACCTCCCCCAACGAAATCGCTCGAGATGAGAAGTTTGATCACGTAAACCGCGGCAGCGATGACTCTCCTCCCCACATTCATCATGTTAGCTCATAGGCCATAGTCATGGGACATATATTGCCCACTTAGGTTTAGGTTTGACATATATTGCCCACTTAGGTTTAAGTTTAGGTGGGGTGTAAAAGTATAGAATCGGTTCTTAACGTTTTGGCCCCATCGGTCAATTCATGCATGGATGTTATTTCGATCGATTAAGTCTTTAAGGGTTTTACAACAAACGAAAGAATAGTTCGACCGAGTCTTGGACTAGATTTTCAACATCAAAAACCGCTCGCGATTCTATGGTCCGTGGCTATGTAGCGTTAGGGAAAGGCCGTGTCAGAGACATAGAAGATTTCTGTCGTCGGACCATTGACAGCAAGTTCAAGAGTTGATTGCGGTGCTTTTCAAACTTTAAGGATTTAATTAACTAAAATAAGATATTAAGGACTCGATCAATTGATGGCAAAACATTGAGAATGGGTCTCGCACTTAGCTTTAGTAGGTGATAGATGAACATATCTTTTTGCTTTGATGGTACTAGCTTTGGAACAATCGATAGATGGTTTTCATTTAGACATATCGATATAGAGTTGACTGAATCAATTTTTGTCCCACTACGTTAAAAAGAAGGAGGATAGATTTGATTTTCAATATAAATAGGCAAAGAATGAGTGGGGTCGAAATTAATGGCTCGTCTCATCCCAATCTTTTATCGGACGACTCATATTTAATGTTTGTATAACACCTCCTAAAACAGCATATGTTATATATTTAGGTTATTAACTGCCAAATTACTCCAAAATGAAAATTACAAAGTAACTAATTCGCAACACCTTAATCTCCCGTTACTAAATGTGAGTTGTTGGATGTGAAAATCCTTGCTAAAACGAGAGGCCGCTCGATATGACCCTATCAACAACAAATTAGAATTAGGGTTTTTGATGTGCCAGAGTTGTTATTTGTTTAAATTTAAAGCAAGAAAACTTCCTCACACCACAATGGGTGTCTAGTGTACTCGAAAAGTTAAAAAAAGAGAAAAAACGCTTATTAAAAAAGAGATTTGTCAAGATTCTTTTCTTTTCCCCTTGATAAGCATCTCATGTAGTTTCCTCCTTTATGAACATGACTTAAACCAAATAATAGGAGTATTTCACTCGGGTCATTATGGTTGAAATCCTTTAAAGTTGGGAATTACATAAGAACCATCTAATCACTCGTAATTTTTCTGTCAGAGTTCATGCAGAAAATTCTACACACGAACTTTAATATGATGTCCTTTCTCTCTCTCTCTCTCTCCACCCACGTTCCTTCTCTGTCATTGCACCCCACCTCCGCTGCCAACTTGCCGTCACATCCCTCCCACCGTTGTACCATCCAGACCCCCTCAGTTATCCCCAATGGGTCGCACTCGTCACCGGTTCTCGGGAGCTCCCTCCACTAATGAGGCGAAGGAGTTCATGGCGGCAAGGCCAACAACGTTGGAGCTGAGCTTGCCACTTATGACCCGACGTTATGAGCTCTAACCCAAGGCCAATGAGCCTGAACCTGAGGCTGAGAGAGAGAGAATGTGCGTCTCTCAAGGATGTAAACTTACGATGTAAATCCTTTTTTTTTAATTTAGAGAATTCACTTCGATTGGTTCATAGTAAGCAATTTAATTATGGATTAAAATCAAGTTATTATCTTTGGTAAAGAGAGAAATTCACTCAAAAATGTAATAAAAGGCCTAAAGGCCCCCCTCCATCTTTAGGTTCTGACCCCAAGAAAGGAGGAGGATCAATGTGGACCAGCCATGATCCTCCCCCACTTCTCATCAATGGGAAAGCTGGCTAGCAAATGCCTACTTAGACACGATAAGTGTCCCCAGCAGATTAGTGCGCAGCTGCTAACACAGCAAATGGGTCCATGCGCACTACGCATTCGCATTGTATACATTTCCAAGCCATCAATTTTGTGTTGTGTATGGAAATTGGATTTCGGTTTTGCTTTGTATTTCTCTCTTCTCCTTTTTTTGGGTTTGTATAAAGTTTGGACTACGCAGACCATCCTGGATATTTATTATGTGCTTTATAAAATTCACTTTACGAAATTTAAAAAAAAATCAGAAAAAAAAATTATAAAAAATTATCTTTGTCAGCGCTGACAGTGGCATATAGGATAGCCAGCATCTATGTCAATAACTTTAAACCAAAATTGATATGGATGATTGCATTAATAAATCGTCAAAAAGTTTAAGATTAATTAAATTAGTACAATAAAAAAATTAATTACTGAGTTAATTACTATACACGATAGATTTATGGTTTTTTTTTTGGTAAATTTTCTAAACTTTGTCCCCTCAACAAAGGCTATCAGACTTTGGCATATATTTGACTCATTTACTTATTGAGCTTGCACTTATATCGATGATTATCAAGGCTATGAATCTCTAGATGATTTGGAAAATACAGAAGGAACAACTCATCATTTGCAAAGTTAACATCCCATTTACCTTTTCCAAACGTAATAATCTTATGATATATTAATGACTGCTGCATTACATACACAAAATAAACCCCAACCACATCCGCTCCGTAAGGTCGACTACTCCAACGAGCAATGCTAGAAATATTAACTTCTCCACTAAATTTCACTTTAGTGCTTTAGCAAGATTCGTTGAAATAAGTGATAGTCATCCGCTAAACATTGGAGATGATGTTTCAGCATTGTTAGCATTTCTCAGTGTTAGGATATAAGCTAGTTTCGGAAGCAAATTAATACACGATCAGGACATGTATAAGCTGACAAAACAGACCAATTTCTTAGGTTATAGACGCAAGAGTCCATCCATTAATTTGATGTATCACTTGGGGCGATGGCGGGTGACAGATACGAGAAATTTAATACGGAGGCCAACCCCAGCTGGCTTTGACCACGCAGCAAAGTCATTGCTCACTCATTGACCAAGTGGACAATTAATGAAATGAACAAACTGAATCGACCTTTTTCCCCAAAACAATAAATATCTAAATAAACTACTAACCAACTGAATAGATAAGTAATAAATAGATGGACCCTCTTTCGAACCGATGCGTGTACTTCTCAGCATCATCTTTTGATCAGCTGAATAAGCAAAAGCATTTCCACCATAACCCTCTATTTAATGCAGATAACTTCCAGCTCCCAACCTACGTAAGGACTGCCAATTTGCAGCCCCTTGTGGGGGGCACCCCCTTCATTTTCCTATACCACGCCCAAGTATTTCACTGGGGAAGGCGTCGCGGGAATCCAGGGTGGGATCCTTGCCTTCACCGCGAAGGTGAGGGTGGTGGCGGAGAGCTCAGCGAGGTATACCCCTTTTCACTCGAAGGGAAACCTATTGAAACAGGGAGCCTTTTAAGGTCATGCTCGGGACCAACCATAACCCTCTATTTAATGCAGATAACTTCCAGCTCCCAACCTACGTAAGGACTGCCAATTTGCAGCCACAGCTCAGACTTCATGATATGGTCCACATGCACGAGTGGCCCGCTCATCTTGGAACCATGGCCTCCAACCCGGTTCGAAAATACTAGACGGAAAGAAACGTCCCATCCTTGTCTCATTTGTATCGAGACCAAGCAATGATTCGGAGAGAAGAAAGAAAGAAAGAGAGAGCAATGAACGAGGAGATATCAGTATATCGCTAGCGTGCACGTGATGTTTGCATGTGCCATGAGTTTTTCTCTTTGTCAAACGTCCATGTCATGTGAGGAGCTCTAGGACAGAACGACTGATTGATCGCTTGAAGTGGGTTTGAAGCTTTGGGTTTTGTGTCTGGGTGTTTCCCAATGTTGGGTTAGAACCGGTCGTAATGCACACGGTAAAGGCTAATGATTTGACGAGAAGAGATTGACCAGCCAAACAGCTAGCATCCTCTTAGGAAAATAATTTTTTTGTTGGGGGCCAAATGTCTAGTTAGACAAGTATGTAAGGGGCCTGTCTAGTTAGACAAGTATGTAAGGGGCCCCAACCCCCAAGTTGATGCATGCAAGCGTGACTTGAACAGACATTAGCAACAATAATTCACAAGAACGACAACCCTAATGACGGAAGAGGGTTTCTGTTTTTAACGATATCACGAATTTGAGATATGTCGTAAATAAATTTATGCTCAGATTTTACATTGAGCATTTATGACGTATCTTGCATATAGAGACTTTCATACTTTGGAAGTGTCACAACAACAAGCTCTTCAACCTTAAACCTTCGAGTCTAAGGTACTGACTAGCTAAAATCGGACATTTCTTGCCAGGTACGGAACATTCATGACAATGCCGACATGAGGGTGGGGTGTTAGTCTTCACTCTCTACATGCTTAAGCATTTGTACGAAAAGGAAGTTGAAAAGAGAATTGTTATCGGTTGAGGTACGTTTGAAAGCATTTTTCTAGCGCTCTAAATGCACCAACTATTCCAGCTAACGACTGGTCGCGGTACAGGGAAATGACCTAGGCCAGGGATGGAAAGTCTTCACTCTCTACATGCTTAAGCATTTGTACGAAAAGGAAGTTGAAAAGAGAATTGTTATCGGTTGAGGTACGTTTGAAAGCATTTTTCTAGCACTCTAAATGCACCAACTATTAAATGCAAGCAAATAACTCCCAAGATACAAGTCAGCCTCCACGACTCTCTCAAAGTAAACGAGAACATGGGACAATATTTGAATGAAGGAATACTTTTATAAACGACATTTGAATGCAGAAATCATTATATAAGGTTAGAATGAAAAATTACTGATAAATCTATTGTATTTGTATCAATTCAGTCTTAAACATTTTGATTATGTTAATTTAATCATAAACATTTTCACGTTTTATCAATTGAGTCCATTTAATCAATTTTGGTCGAAAATCACTAACGTAGACACCTATGGCTTTAAGTGGCATGAGCAATGATAACATTGATTTTTTTTTTTTAAAAAAAAATTCAATATTTTTTTGGATTTTTTTTAACTAAGGGCTACACAGGCATCACGGCCCTTGTCAGCCACTAGGTGAGGGCTGATGGGCCCTCCTTGTGGTCAACGGGGTGTCACTAACCTTGCCCAATACCCTCAGCTAAATGTGACTAGGGCTGTAATGCCCTCACTCTGTTCAACGAGGGCCTGGCGAGGGCCATGATGCCCTCATCGGCCAAAGTAAGGGCATGCAATCCCTCACGCTGATCTAGTGAGGGTTGTAATGCCCTTGTAAGATCTGGACCAAGCAAGGGTGCCGCAGTCCCTCACTCAAATCAAGTGAGGCTCGTGTCAACAAGGGTATCCCCACTCTCAATCCAAAAAAAAAAAAAAAAAAAAGTAAAGAAATGAAAAGAAAAGAAAAATTATAAAAAAAATGTCTACATCGACATTAGCTGTACCATATAGGAAATCTAGTGTCCACATAGGCAATTTTCAGTCTAAATTGATCAAATGAACTTAATTGACGAAATGTAAAAATATTTATAACTAATTTGGCATAATTAAATAGTTTATGACTAAATTGATAAAAATACATTTACTCTATTTCTAGCCGAGATTGATTATAAATTATAAGTAAAGCCCATCCAATGCTCGTAGGTTCACTTGAAAACACATGTCCTTAAGTAAAATTTACTCTAATTCTATCATGTTTAAACTCAATACTTTCCTTCTGTTCTTTCCCATGTGAGGCTTCTTCCGCACACATACATCAGAAACTTCGTACAAACTTTATGACGTGAAGAACATTTCTGCCCATCTAATGTTTTTAACACATTATTTAACCCATGTGCTTTCTATGGTGCGATCAATTTTTTTTTTTCACTCCTTTAAATTTTTCATGAGAGATCTTTATACTTCGGTCCTCCTGAACTTAGATTTTGCTGAATTCCTTAACTCGCCCCCTTTCAAGTTAAAACTCCGCGTCCACTAAGGGCATGTTTGTTTGGGTTTTGTTTCTATTCCCCGGAACAAAATTTTTGTTCTTTTATTCCGGGGAACAAAAAAAAAAAAACAGAAACGCGTTTATTTACATTTTTATTCCAGGGAACAAATTCGGAACAGAAACAAGAAACAAGAAAATTTTATTTCTTGTTCCCGGTAACACTTCCGAGAAACAATTTTTCTCTCTCCTATTTTTTTTCCTTCTCTTTCTTTTCTTCTTCTTTTTTCTTTGGCTAGTTGCCGGCCTCGGCCATGGCCGGCGACCGACCGTCGAGGGTCAGCGACCGATCGTTGAGGGCCGACGACCTCATCGGAGCGTCGCCGGACCCCAACAAGGCTCGGCCTCTTGCTCAAGACTAGTATTTGGATCATCAAGGCGCTTGCCTTTTCTTTTGAGGTCATCATACTCAAGAACATGAACATTCCAATAATTTTCTCGTGTGCAAGGGACGACAAGGGGTTGCTAAGGGTGCGTTTGGTAACACTTCTGTTTAAAAATTGTTCCAGGGAATAGAAATAAAAAAGAGTGTTTCTGTTCCGGGGAACAATTTTTGAACAAAAACGCATTTGGTAAACTTGTTCCGGGAATAAAAACGAACGAAACACGTTTGGTAAATTTGTATTCTTTTTTTATTTCTTTTAATTTTTTTAATATTTTTATTTTCTTTTTCTTTATTTTCTTTTTTTTTTTTTTTTTCCTTTTTTCTTCTTTTGGCCGGTCGCCGGCCTCGCCATGGCCGACGACCGGCCGACGAGGGGGGCCGGCCTCGCCCAACCACGGCGAGGCTCGCCGGCCCCGGCGAGGTTGAGCCTCGCCGTGGTTGGGCGAGGCTCGGCCTCGCCGAGCCACCGCGAGCGACGCCGGCCCGGGAGGTAGCCCGGCGGGGCCTCGCCCGGGGCCGGCGACGCCCCGGCAAGGTCGCCGACCCTCGACGGCGTCGCCAGCCCTCTTTGGCCGGTCGCTGGCCATGGCCGAGGCCGGTGACCGACCAAAGAAAAAAGAGAAAGAAAAAAAAAAGAGAAGAAAAAGAGAGAAGAGAGAAAATGTGTTTTTAATTTTTGTTCCAGAAACAATAAACAAGTTTTTCTTGTTTCTTGTTTCTGTTCCAAAAGTGTTCCCTGAACAAAAAATAGATTTGGAACAAAAACGCAAACAAACGCGTTTGTTGCTTTTTTGTTCCCCTAACAAAAAAAAACACAAAATTTGTTTATAAACAGAAAAAAAGAAGTATTAACAAACAGGGCCTAAATGACCTTCATGGGCTTGACTATATGGGTACTCAAATGGGCCAGGTGGTGGAGCAAGATGATAAGGGTCTTTAAATGACTTGAGATTTTCAAGTTATTTGGCAAGATAAGGTACTATGAAAAAAGTCAATATCAACCATCACAACTATGCTTTTTCTTTTCTTTTCTTTTTTATAAATTATTATCAACCATTTGATGTTGTTTGGGCCTCTGAGAGGAACATGCACACATCAACGTAGAACACAAATTCTTATTGCGCCCAAAAAAGATTTCATATTGGGTAGATCATAAGTGGAAATAAGCAGATGATTTTCTTGAGACTTTTGGGCATCATTGTTTCACATTTATTAAACTAAATTTACCGTCATTGGCTGCATTTCTATTAACAAAATCAATTTAATTATACCATGATATTCAATGTAGATTCGTGCACATAGGTGGGCCAAGATTTCTTCAGGACGAGCTTTCCATATGCCTTGGTTTCTGTTAACAGCTGGCCCGGCCCAGCTCAAACAATCTACCAAATGGAGGATCTCACAAATTCTGATATTGTCTTGTTTGCATCAATTGGAAACTTTAACCATTATGGCCTTGTGCAAAATACTAAGAACGTGTTTAGTTGCCTGGACAAATAGCCAAATAGTATAGAATTTATCTATGTAGCGTTTGGATGCATACTTACATGCTAGGATAAGCCCAGACAAGTCCGGATATAGTATCGGACGACCTATCCAGGATCTTGGAATGGGATAGAAGAATACCATGCGGATAGATTAAAAGAACCTCAAAAATTAGACAAAAGGGCAATGGCGCCGCTCGTGACCACCGAGCTTTGGTCACGGCATTCGGCGACCTTGTTTCTGCAGTTGTTTCAGATTTCTTGGTGCCCTGCCCCTGTTTTGTCCCCACTTTCAAAGTCGACTTGGTGGTCGACCACCTTGACGACACATGACACCACTGTCAAAGTGGTTGTCCTTGACAATATGTGCAGGTCAAGTACACATAAAGGCCTGGATCTTGATTTGGACTCCCGATTTCAGTTGCAGTGGCCTCAAGTGATGGTCGTGACGGACACTAACCCCACATGGTCGTCGGGCTGACCACCACGATGGCAGGGGCTTGTAGTGGTCAGCACAATTAGATTCTAGAGTCCTCAATCCCTGCTTTTGTCTGTTCTTTTAATGAATTTTAAGCTCTACTTTCATTACTATGTTTGTTGTGATATCCCGTGTTGTACCAAATGGTAGATAGTTTATCATGAGTGCCCCCAAAATCTTTATCTTATTCAAATCTAATTCATGTCCGAATGATTAAACACGGTCTAATCACTCTCCTTCACTTTTGTTATCTTAATTCATGTGAGGGATGATGATTAAATTCCAGTTGGCTTTTCATCACTTTGAAATAATTGCTTCTATGTCTATTTATCATGCACGAAGAAAAATCAGATCTCAGAAATACATAGAAAAACATAAAGTATTGTGAATTGTAGCCACATAAAGCACTTTAGTCAGCTTAGGCTCCAAGGATTTCGAATAATGCTTCGGAAAAGATTCGCACATTTAATTGTGCTGACAAGGACTCTATATCTTTCCTTATAGGTGTAGTGACAAGGAAGATCTCTACTTGGCCTTTAAACAGAAGCAAAAGTCATTTTCAACAATGTTTAAATAGAGACTGACTATTTACTTTATTGACACTAGATTTAAATGGAATCAAATGTTACTTGCTGATTTAGCAAAGTGACATTAATTGTCCCAAATGGGGGCCATTAATTTTGGAATCCTCTAATAAAATTGAGGCTGGCTTTTCATGCACGAAAGGGAGAGCGACATTAGAGTCTGATCGATTCTTAATCATAGTCATATGAGGAATGATGTTTAGGCACAGCCTTGCATTATTGCAATAACAATAGTTTCTCTCTTTTTTCCCCCTTTTGAATTTTTTTTATTGAAAAAAATTTCATTTATTTCTCAAAATAATACTCAAGAGGTACGTAGAAGATTTCAAGTCTAGCAATTCTCAAATAACCATGGAATAAACCAAATGCATGAATGTAAATAAAAAGGCATACTTTATAGCTAGAAGCACACTCTCATCCCTCAAGAATAGATTAGTCATTGTAAACTTTTGACAGCCAATTACTAGATTTATTGATGAGCACACACCAAATCTAACTTCATTTGCAACAATTTGCGGTGAACATCTAAGTTCAATGTCCTCATCATTATAACCGTAGAGAGACACCAACATCAATATGTTGAAAGAATGCAGATCAAGTACTTGTAAGGAACTCCCAAATCTATATCTAGATTTAGTTCGAGATAGTAAAATCCCCATATCTTAATCTAAATCTAAATCAAAAGAAGAGAGTGGCTTAATCTTGAAGAGGTTGTGAAGCCATGTTATAAATATCCTTATTGGTGGTTGTCGACTAGACAAATGATCAAGCTAGTCTCCACGTTAACCCAAGAGACAAGAGACAGAAACTCTCAAAACAAATCAAGAGACAAGAAAAAACAATCAAAGTAGACAAAAGGAAAATCAAAGTAAGCTCTCGGCTTCAAAAATTGAAGCTGAGAGCCTACACGAGATTTTCAAAAGAGGGAAGAGCTTCTTTTCGGGGGAGGAAATCTTGTCTACCTCAAAATATTAGGTAATAAATCTCAACCCTGAAACAGTGATACTAAAAATATTTAGCATAAATCTAAAGTGATGACCCACCTCAATTAACTCATTGAGTGGTTACACCAAGTCTTTCTTAATGTACTTTCACATACACATTTAACCAATTATAGGAGATTTTGTTGAGCTGTCAATAAGTCGGTGCAATCAATCAACTCCTGAAAACCAAGTGAAATTGCCACTAATTTTTTTTCTTAGTTTCTTTGTAAAATACAAAGCTCCATATGTCACATAATATTAGATGGTTACAAAATGATAAATATAATTTAATCTCCAACGATAAAGGGACACGTTAATCGAATTCTTCAGAATGTTAGGGCATCATCACTTGGCTATTAAGATTCCTCTTCCACTAAATAGTGCATTTGTGGGAAGGATCGATCAAGATAAAAAAGTTAAAGGTAATAGAAAAAGTAGCAAACATACACAAATCCAAAGTGACATTAGATTTTTTCGCAACCTTTCATGCGTTCAAATTAGAATAAAATCATTTGAAAAACTATTGGGAAGTGGAGATAGATCAAAACAATGTACTAATTAAATTGATTTTTTTAATAAGGCTCGAAAATTGAAACTTGACCCCGATATGATGTCGAGCGCATCGGAAGATCGAGAAAGAAAAGGATGCCATTCTTGTCTTTGCCTCATTCATTAGGTCTCCCTGCCAACGAGCCATGTTCACAAAAAAGCCCTTGTACGTTGGAGAATAGGCGGAGTGTAATTTGTGATGTTGACACCAAAATCTAAAACTCTATTTCTAGTGGTCTGACTAGGGCTTATTTGGCAACTTATCGGTGTCTTGTCATTGGTCCACATGTCCAGAACATCCAATTATTCGCGACGAAATGATTAGCGGTCAAAATAGTATGCATGATTATTGCAACTTGCACTAGAGTGATAGACTATATTAAAACGCAGATATTTTCAACCGCAGGAACAGTTTTTATTGTGGCATCCCCTAGTCCTTCCAAGCACAAAGTGGTTCCAGAATTTCCTCAGTCATAATTTGTTTATTATACTATAAGCAATTAAATTACCATATCCTTTTATAATATTCTATAGTGTCCACCCAAGCCAATTTGGTTGGTAGAAGATCTTTCCTGGAGTCAAATGTCCTCATATGCTTGGTATATTCCAGTGAGGAAACTCTCTCTTGATAATAAGAATTGGGAGGAGCGACCGGTATAACTATCAACTCTAAACATTACCCACTTGCTATGAAATGTTCGGTTTAAGCTACAATTAATCGATCCACCCGTGAGTGTAGCATGTAAATCTCTCCACATGACGCAACATACTCCCAAGGTACAAGTTGGCCATTCGCTCACCGCATGGTTCATAATTGTAATCTCGTGAAAGATAGTGTACTTATTTTATCATTGGACAACCACACTCGGCACTACAGCTCTTTTGACATCGAATTTATCTTAATTATAAATATAATAGTTTGATGACTCCCTCAGATAATGGGAAATGCTTGTCTCATCGTTATATAAAAAAAAATTGTCAAAATTATTTGTTTTTAGATTTTCTTGGCACTATTTAGTTCCTGTTTGGATTTCATAATGTCAACTGTATTTTGTGCTCTTGCTTTCCCAATATCAAGTGTTGCAGCTTGACCCTTAAATTTTACAAAACACAGATTTATCAGCAAAATTTTTCGAAATGTTTTAAATATAAATAATGTGCCTGATTCTCCACATGTTTCAGATATAAGAGTATTGATATTATATATTATATAAAGCAAGAAAATGTTTTATCTTAAGTACATCAATGCAGATCAAAAATAATTTTTTGAGCTCATTTCCAAATCTTGCCACAATAATACACATGTTTTTTTTGCACTTCTTTACATCAATTTAAACATAAGCTGCGACTACCAAGTGAATTTGTCATTTCGATGTTTAAACCAAGTAGTAAGTGAAAATTGTAATTTCGCCACTAGAGATCCAAGAAAAGCAATTGACTTTCATCCATGGTTATGAAAGCATGAGCTTTTCAGCTCAAATCCTTCTTGACCCCTATTTACTTACACTATTATATGTTTTCATTGCGATAGACAAGCTTTTGGCAATGAATCTTACTTTCACTGCGCTATGGCAACCATATGAATTCGTCGCCAAGAACTATGCTTATGCAGCTTCACTTATCAACGAAAGGTGGTGCCAAAGCTATTCTCATCGTGAGTGTCTGTAGCAGCAAAATTGTTGGTTTTACCAACGAATTTGGTTCGTTGGTAGAGCTCGACTTTCTTATAATGCTAATTGACTAGACCCTTTTTAATAGAGACTGACTATTTACTTTATTGACACTAGATTTAAATGATATCAAACGTTACTTGCTGATTTAGGAAAGTGACATTAATTGTCCCAAATGGGGGCCATTAATTTTGGAAACCTCTAATTAAATTGAAGCTGGCTTTTCATGCACGAAAGGGAGAGGGACATAAAAGTTTGATCGATTCTTAATCATAGTCATTCAGGAATGATGTTATGCATAGCCTTGCATTATTGCAATAACAATAGTCTTTCTTTTTTTTTCACCTTTTGAATATTTTTTTTTCAAAAAAAAAAATATTCATTCATTTTTTAAAATAATACTCAAGAGATACATAGAAGATTTCAAGTCTAGCAAATCCCAAATAACTGCGGAACAACGCAAATACTAGAATTTAAATAACAAAGCATAATCTAAAGCTAAAAGGACACTCTTATCCCTCAAGAATAGATCTGTTACAGTAAACTTTCGACGGCCGATTACTAGATTTATTGATGAGCACGCGCCAAGATCTATAACTCCATTCGCAATGATTTATAGTACGTACCTAGATTCAACATCCTTATCACCCTAGTTGTGTAGAGACACCAACATCACTATGTTGAAAGAACACATATCAAGTACCTATAAAGAACTCCCAAATCTATATCTATATATAGTTCAAGAGAGTAAAATCCCCAAATCTAGACCTAAATATGAATCAGAATAAGAGGGTGGCCTAATTTCAAAGAGATTGTGGAGCCACGTCATGAATATCCTCATCGATGGCTGTTGACAAGACAAGTGGTCGACTTGATCTCCATGTTAACCCAAGATCAATTGTAGAAATTTATTCACACACACACAAAGTCTCAAAACAAATCATGAGAGGAAAGAAAAAGCAATCAAAGTAAACAAAAAGAAAATCAAAGTAAGTAGGCTCTCGGCTTCAAAAACTAAAGCGGAGAGCACTAAAGCCGAGAGCCTACAAAAGATTTTCAAAAGAGGGAAGAGGTTTTTTTGTTTGGAAGGGGGGGAATCTTGGGTACCACAAAGTATTAGGTAATAAATCTCAAACCTGAAACAGTAATAGTATAAATATTTAGCATAAATCTAAAGTGATGACCAACCTCAATTAACTCGCGAGTGGTTAAACTAAGTCTTTCTTAACTAATTTCACGTACACACTTAACCAATTATAGGAGATTTTGCTAGAGTCATAAATAAGTCGGTGCGATCAATCAATTCCTAAAAAACATGAGAGATCGCCACTAATTTTTGTCTTAGTTTCTTTGTAAACTACAAAGCTCCATATTTCACGTAATATTACATGGTCTAAATCTAATTTAATCTCCAATGATGAAAGGACACGTTAATCGAATTCTGCAGAATACTAGGGCATCGTCACTTAGCTATAAAGCTTCCCCTTCCACTAAATGGTGCAATTGCAAGAAGGATTGACGAAGATCAAAAAGTTAAAACTACTGGATAAAGTAGCAAATATACACAAATCCGAAATAACATTAGATTTTTTCATAACCTTTCATGCATTCAAATTAGAATAAAATCATTTGAAAAACTATTCGAAAAGGGGAGATAGATCAAAACAACGTACTAATTAAATTGATTTTTTTAGTGGGGCATGAAAATTGAAACTTGACTCTGATAAGATGTGAAAGGCATCGGAAGGTTGAGAAAGAAAAGGATGTCATCCTTTGTCTTTGCCTCGTTCATGAGGTCTCCCTCCTTGCCAACGAGCCATGTTCACGAGAAAGCTCTTGTATGTTGGAGCCAACAGGCGTTGTGTAATTTATGATGTTGACACCCAAATCTAACACACTATTTCTAGTGATCTGACTAAGAATTATTTGGCAACTTATTGGTGTCTTGTCATTGGTCCATGTCCAGGACATCCAATCATTCGCAATGAAATAATTAGCCGTCAATAAAATAGTATGCATGATTATGGCAACTTGCACTAGAGTGATAAACTATATTATAATGCAGATTTTTTCAACAGCAGGAAAATTTCTTTAATGTGGCATCCGCTAGTCCTTCCAAGCACATAGTGGCTCCAGAATTTCCTCAGCAATAATTTGTTTATTATACTATAAGCAATTAAATTACCATATCGTTTTATAATATTCAATAGTTTCCACCCATGCCGATTGGCCACTACCCTGAATGGAATCTTAGCTAGGCAATTTGGTTGGTAGTAGATCTTTCTTGGAGTCAAATGTCCTCATATGCTTGGTATATTCCAGTAAGGAAACTCTCATTTTAGACAAAGAAATAAGTAGAATACAAGAAAGAGAAACGCATTTTGTTTCTTTTGTTCTTTTATTGATAATAAGAGTTGGGAGGACGGAGTTGTGCAATTATCCTATCTAAACATTACTCACTTTCCGTGAAATGTTTGGTTTAACCTGTAACTTCTTTTATCACTGGACAACCACACTGGGCGATACACCTCTTTTGATGTCCAGTTTATCTTAATTACATATGTACAAGTTTGATGACTCCCATTAATAATAGGAAATTCTTGTCTCATCCGTTTTAAAAAAGAAAAAAAGAAAAAAAATGAATTTTTGTCAAAATTATTTGCTCAAAATTATTTGTTTTTAGATTTTATTGGCACTATTAAGTTCTTGTTTGGATTTAAGATATAAGAGTATTGATATTATATATTATATAAAGCAAGAAAATGTTTTATCTTAATTACATTAATGTAGATCTAAAATAATTTTTTGAGCTCATTTCCAGATCGTCAAAATAACACACCTGTTTTTTCGCACTTGCTTCTTTAGATCGATTTAAACATGAGCTGTGACTCCTAAGTGAAATTGTCATTTCAATGTTTAAACCAAGTATTGAATGAAAATTGTAATTTCGCCGCTAGAGATCCAAGAAAAGCAACTGACTTTCATCCATGGTTATGAAAGCATGAGCTTTCGAGCTCAAATCCTTCTAAACCCCTATTTACTTATACTATTATATGTTTTCACAGTTTGAGCTTAACAACGATAATCTAAATTTCATTGCTATAGACAAGCTTTTGGCAATGAATCTTACTTTCACCACGCTATGGCAACCATATGAATTCGTCGCCAAGAACTATGCTTATGCAGCTTCACTTATCAACGAAAGGTGGTGACAAAGCTTTTCTCGTCGCTAGCGTCTGTAGCGACAAAATTGTTGGTTTTACCAATGAATTTGGTTCGTTGGTAGAGCTCGAATTTCTTATAGTGCTAATTGACAAGAACCTCACATGCCTTCCTCGCAAGACTTTAAAAAAACCGTACGTACTTCCAACTAGAAAATGCCAAAAAAAAAAAGGTGCCAAATTGTTTAACAACGACGGGTTTAGTCATCTACGTTCTTGGTTGAATTTTGCATGCATTGTTTTAGCCTGGTGATCTATAGTTAGAAAGAATGTCGCATCAAAACCTCTGATTAATATAGGTTTTCTTTTAGATGCGACAAATCTCATGTTCAAATAACAAGTTTCTTTATTCGCAATAATCTGAAGTGTTATTTACCTCACTCTATGAATTGCGCTCTATGCAAATGGCGGGACAATTTGTGTGCTTCCTCAGAATTAAATTAACCTAATAAATCAAAATATCTAGTGCACAAAGAGACGATAATTGCGACAACCTACACAAGTATTATAATCCTGCCTCCTCCATGTTCGTTTTTTTATGCTGTTATTAGTTGGACATCACTTGTGCACTTCGATTTATGTGAATGCGCTCTTTCTAGTGTATGCACCATCAGTATCGAATAAATGGGATTGTCGCTTTTGCTCCCAAAAGCGACAGCCGCTGAAGATTTTTTCATTGGGTCGTCCCCATTTGCTTTGTCGTTAAAAAATGAAAAAATAATGGAAAGGAGAAGAAAAGCATTATACGCGTATCAAAAGATAATTTAGTTTACCCTTATTTTTGACCGAGAATTCTTATTTAGTCCATCATGATTCATGTGAGACTCGAGGAATATAGATATATAGAGAGAGAAGAAGAGTTATGAAATAGAAAGGAATGAAGATGAGTTTATAATAAAGTCTATTGTGATATAAAGGTGAGTGGGACCGAAAAATGTGTGCTCTTTTCGTATTGTTATATATTTATTTGAAGTATAGTGCGCTAAACAATACATAATTAATATGTACTTTGTGTAGAAGCCACTCAAGTTTGAAAAGAAGAGTGGTTACAAGATCTGCGTTGCATTTAGAAATCTCAAATTCAATGATGAATTTGATACATGGGGAAATTGTCTAAAAATTCTTTAACATATTGTATGGTAACCAATTTAATCATAAACTTTTTAATTTGTCAATTTAATTCTAAATTTTTTGACCATTTGCCAATTCAAGCAAATTAAGTCCTATACCATTAAAGGATTTGTTGATTTAGTCCTAAATCTTTTAACAAATCACTGATATAGTACTTCCAACTAATTTTAATCGAAAATCATTGAAATGGTGGTCTAATTAGTGCCAACTGTCCTTCATGTTGCAAATATCGGGATTGTCCCTTTTGCTCCCAAAAGTGACAATCGCCGAAGATTTTTCGTTGGGTCGTCCCCATCTGCTTTGTCATAAAAAAAAAATGGGAAATAAATGGAAAGGAGAAGAAAAGCATCATACGCATATAAAAAGATAATTTAGTTTATCCTTATTTTTGACCGGGGATTCTTATTTAGGCCACCATGATTCATGTGAGACTCGATACAAGTATATTTTAGAGAGAGAGAGAGAGAGAAATATTAAATATGAATTTATAGTAAAGCCTATTGTGATATAAAGGTCGGTCAGACTAAAGAACATGTTCTCTTTACGTATTGTTATATACTTATTTGAAGTATAGTGCACTTAATAATACATAATTAATACGTACTTAATGTAGAAGCCACTCAAGTTTGAAAAGAAGAGTGATCACAAGATCCACATTGCATATATAATTCTCAAATTCAATGATGCATTTGATACATTCCTTATTCTTTTGCCAATGCAAATCTAAGTGGCTAGAGTTATCGAGCTGTTACTGACAAGCATCGCGAGAATGGCTAATACTAGGTTAAGTGAAGAAAGGATGACACAAGTGGTAAAAATAGAAGAGGATGTATGCTTAAGGAAGCAAGTCTGAACCCGTTATTTTATATCATACTTAAATTGTCGTGACACATTTTTATTTTCCTTCAAAGAAAAGAAAATTCTTCCTTCAAATTTGATGAATCGATACTCCTTGACCGGCAATTAGTAACCACACAATTAGCATATACTTCAATTCTTATTTACCAAAATTCGGGGAAAAACAGAATGCCTGGTAAAGTCATATGTTAAAAAAAATAACAATAATAATAATAATAATAAAATGATAAGTAATAATAATTATTATTATTATTCTTAAACGGTTTCAATGTCTTCAATTTGCATGGTAGGTTTTCTTCTTGGATTTGGACGTACCCGAGTGCAGTATTTTCAGCAGCCACCGGAAATACGCATGAGGCCAAATTCATATAAAACAAAAGAAAAGGACATCAACGAGCTTCAGAACTCCCGTTTTAAGCGATTTCTCTACAAAGACGGCTAAGCGACAACGATAGCGCTTTGATATTTTTCTATTGGATATTTTATATGGCTCTTTCTGTCGCTAATGCGATGCAGACACTTTTTTGCAAAAAAACATTAAGAAAAAATAAGGAAGAAAAATTAAGAAATTGTACGAGTCGAACATCTAAATGATTAATTAATTGGAATAGTGCAACTCATGTCCCAAAATATGGTGCTAATATTTTATTTTTTTTATATTGTGAAATTTATAATTAGGTGAAGCATCACTTGACGGGCTCTTATCATGAAAGGTGTATTAAGAGCTTCTCTGCAAAAAAAAAAAGTCCATGGCTCTTTTTTTTTTTTTTTTTTTTTTGGGGGGGTTTATATATGACCAGGAGTTTAATTTTCCTAACACAAGCCCACTAAAAAAAGTGCAGGTGGCTTAGGAATAAAAGATTTACTTAGCCTACGTACTAAAGGCTAATCATTTGAATAAGCAAAATCTCTTCTTCTTCTTGTGCGAGATTGTACTCCCGACGTCAAAATTGTTGGAGAAAGAATTGGTGTGCTCCCTGTTAAATCTTCTGCAAATTGTTCAGGAAATCATATGAGGATAGGTTAAGTTTCAAGGAAATAGTCTCGCCATCCTACTTTCGAAAGAATATCGATATGGTGGTAAAGATAATCTTCATTTATTTTATTTGCAGATCGATGTAAATAATATAGAGCAAATTGCTAATCGATGGATAAATCGAACTCTCAATGCTTGTAACTTTTGAACATGCACTCAAAACAAGATCATTCCTTTCCAAAATTGTCCTTTACGTGAAAGAACTTTTATCTTTTATCAAGTAATTACATATATCTTTCCTATTTGCATAAGTAATCCCAATCCAGCTATAAAAAAAAAAAAAAAAAAAAAAAAAAAAAAAAAAAAAATTCAGTCAGCGCGTCCCCGCAGCGTGTTTCTCCATTGCGAAAGCGATCGGTGCAGAGCCGGAGGCCGCACCGCACCCCCCACCAACCCCGTGAAGTGAACTTTCCCAGCAACTGGCGGAAAACGTCGAACCTTTGACCCGGAAAACCCCACCAAGTTGCAGCAAACTTCGGCAGATTCGGGAAATAATATTCAATGCAATTTGCGCATGTTGTTGTGCTGTAAATAATGTCTTGATGGTGGCGGTAGTGGCGGCCAGCCGGACTCCAAAACGACGCCCTCCACGCTCCAGCCCCGCAAACGTCGCTTTCCTCGGCCTTTCTCCCTCTCGGCTGAGAAAATTCCAGGGGAAATGACAGAAAACACACCTCCAACAGGCAACAGCAACATCAGAAGTATCGTTTTTCCTTTCTTCTTTTTCGTTTTCCTGAATCTGCCCTCCTTCGGATGCACGTGATTGGCCGATCTTGCCGCCAACGTATCGTCACCATCATCGTCATTGCATTTATTGAGGATCTGCCGATTTAAGGTTATTTTTTTATACAACGTTGGCGTCGCTGTCTTCGATTGTGTTTTTCGAAGCGGCGGTAACTTTCACCTAGCTGTCTTCTTCCATATGTTTTCTTTCCTTTTCGTGCGCCTGCTTCTTTTCGACAACTTGCTTTCCCGGAAAATATCTGCCGTTCATTTCCGCTTCTCTCTCTCCCTGCATTTCCGACAAAATAGGACTACTTGCGTCCCCCAAATGAAATGGACCAAATGGTGAATAGGAGATTCCCTCATCATGCACCTGGGCCAATCTTTATATTTTCTTTACAAATTATGGCGATGTTATAATTGCGAGGGGTGAGGGAGAAAAAAAAAAAATTAGACTAGGAGCAAGAGAGCTCGAACCGACTCGGACCAAATATTCTATATTATATTTTCATGTGAGCTAATGAGGGCCTCAAATTTAGGTCTGAACTGGCTTGGACTAGCTCGAAAGAATTTTAGCGAAACAAGAATATAGCCATAAGCAAGTTCAATAAATATATCTGCGAAAAAATTCAAATGAACGAGAGAAAATGTGGTGGTAAGGATTCGAATTTTGAAAAGTGGCATGGAAGATTATGCGATTGATTATGGCCATTGGAATTAAATGCAACAATATCACGAAGGAAAATCATCCCCCAAAAAAAAAGGGTCATTTATTTTTGGAATCAGAAATGCAATTAGCGCAGATTTTTACTTGTTGAAACCATAATCGCAATAAATCAAGTAAATCGCCTTCGCAAAATCGCCAACAAATCCTGATAAATGGGAAAGCTTTTCAAAAGGGTTCATTGCATTTTTCCTAATAATCTCAATAATTTACAAAAGACAAATTACTGTATATAACGTGGATAATAATGGGGAGTTTCGGAATAATTTGGATTTGATTATCTTTGCCAGCTTGATTTCATATCGAGATCCAGTTTGAAAGCGCACAAGAGAAAAAGGGATTTTTTTTTTTTTTTTTTTTTTTGTAGATGCGTTTCGTTTGTTCTTCTTTTCTATTCTCGAAAACAGTCAAAGCCCCCCGAACGGCTCGAGCCAACGAGGAAGGCAGACCATTGATTGCACGTAATTAAGACGACGAATATGCCTGGATATTATTTTATTCTATTTACAATTTTTATTTTTTTTTGCGCAGACAAAAAGAGGTTTGAAAGAGTAAAAACCAATCAATTAATTTCGAGTCTTTTTTTATTCTTAAAAAAGAAAGAAGGGGACTGGATTACTACGCCGAGTCAACACTACCTCATCAAGGGTACCAGGATAACCAAAGCCAGCTTGTCCTTCCCTAATTGACAACTAAACGATGAGGGAAAGCCCCTCCGGGAGGGCATTTTCGTAACTTCACCCAACTGGTTCTTCCTCGTTACTTCCGAAGACTCGTATATATATGTAAGAAGCACCTGCAGAACTCTTCGCCCTCCGCCCTCCGTCAGCCACACCTCCCCTGTACATACCACGCGCGGTTCCATGGAAGGTCCGCCTCCTCCTCCTCCTCCTCCGCGTGGCGCCGCCGATCTCGGCGGCTCCCAGCTTCCGGGAAGGCAAGAACCGGTGGCCCCTCCTCCTCCGCCGGCCACCGGCGCCGCGGCGGGCGGGGGGCCGAATCTCCAGCTGGGCCGCCAGGACTCGGGCGCGGCCCTCCTGGGGAAGTACCAGATGGGGCAGCTCCTCGGGCGGGGCAGCTTCGCGAAGGTGTACCGGGCCACGTCGCTCGCCGACGGCGCCCCGGTCGCCATCAAGATCATCGACAAGACGAAGCCCGTGACGGCCGCCATGGAGCCGCAGATACTCCGGGAGGTGGCGGCGATGCGGCGGCTCCACTGCCACCCCAACATACTCAAGATCCACGAGGTGATGGCCACGCGGACCAAGATCTACCTCGTCATGGAGCTCGCCGCCGGCGGCGAGCTCTTTTCCAAGATCGTCCGCCGCGGCCGCCTCACCGAGCCCGTGGCCCGCCGCTACTTCCAGCAGCTCGTCTCCGCCCTCCGCTTCTGCCACCGGAGCGGCGTCGTCCACCGCGACATGAAGCCCCAGAACCTGCTGCTCGACGCCGCCGGCTCGCTCAAGGTCTCCGACTTCGGGCTCTCGGCGCTCCCGGAGCAGCTCCGCGACGGGCTCCTCCACACGGCCTGCGGGACCCCGGCGTACACCGCCCCGGAGGTGGTCACCCGCCGCGGCTACGACGGCGCCAAGGCCGACGCCTGGTCCTGCGGGGTCATCCTCTTCGTCCTCCTCGCCGGCTTCATGCCGTTCGACGACCACAACCTCGTCGCCATGTACAAGAGAATCCACACGAGGGACTACAATTTCCCAGATTGGATCTCCAAGCCCGCGAGATACGTAATCTACCAGCTTCTTGATCCGAACCCCAAATCAAGAATGAGCCTCGAGGATCTCGTGAAGACTTCCTGGTTCAAGAAATCATTGAACGCGAAGCCCCGGTCCGATCAAACCCCGACCGCCGAACCCGATATGCCTGATGGTAAGCACCACGCGGTCGGGACGATGAACGCCTTCGACATAATCTCGCTGTCCTCGGGGCTGGACCTGTCGGGGCTGTTCGAGGCGACGACCGGTGCGAAGGGGAAGCGGTTCACCTCGAAGGCGTCGGTGGAGGCGATCGCGGAGAAGGTCCAGGACGTCGGGAGCAAATTAGGGTTTAGCGTGGAGAGGAGGAAGGGGGGAAGCATAGGATTAGGGAAGGAGGTCGGGTCGGTCCTGACGGTGGAGGTGTCGGAGATCGCGGAGTCGCTGTTGATGGTGGAGGTGAGGACGGTTGGGAACGGCGGAGTGAGCCTCGAGGAGGTTCAGTGGGGGGATTGGAAGGCGGGGCTGGAGGAGATCGTGCTCTCGTGGCACCACGACACGGTTTGAAGAAGGCGGCGCAGCCAGCACAGGGTGGAAGTTCATGGAACCTTGAGAAGTGATGAATACAGTTTAGGAAATTTTTTGGGTGGTGGGATGGACTAATCTTGAGGAAAGTGTGGGGGAGTTAATTTTGTATATAGGGTGGTAACAATTCGTTTATGATTAAAGATTTTCGTTATAGATTTCAATCTATTAGTATGATGAGCATATTCCGGTTTCATGGTTTGCCGATGGTAAAATCCTCGGTTCCTGAGGAGCAATTCAGGATTATGAACCCACTCGAATGTCTTAACTTCTCATCCTTCATCGCATGCCGCCATTTGCGTCTAAAAGCGAATGATAGAGCGTGACCCTAACTAGGCGTCACCGGTAACTGGAGCTATCCCTTTAAGCATGGCTAAGATGGATTTCCAAAACAGATGGCTCGGATGTGAAGTTAGCTTCTATTGGGTTGTCAGATGAGATATATTTGGCTCCTTTTAGTGTGACTAAAATGGATTTCCATGACAAATAGCTCGGATGTGAAGTTAGCTTCTATTGGGTTGTCAGATGAGATATATTTGGCTTCCATGACATGACATCACAAGGATGGACCCGAGCAAGTTCTTAAAAGGTTGAAAGAGGAAACAAGCAGGATAATCGCCCTGGGGTGGGAGTCCCCGCGCTATCCTCCGTATTCCCTTTCTGTCTGAAAGAGAAAGATAGGAGTTTCTCGATGGAAAAAATAGATTCCATATCAGGACTTGCTCTGACTACCGTCGAATAGAGTGGTATAATAGCTTACCAAGCTGAGATGAGAGAGGGTGGATGAAATGTCCACTGCTATGTTAGCACACCTTACGACACAATACCTAACACAGTACCCCTGATTGGGTACCACGCTGTACTCCCTAGTCGGATGGTTGTTAGATGAGATGTATTTGGCTTCCATGACATGACACCATGAGGACGTTTGGCCGTCCCATAAAATGGTGAAGGTAGGTATACCGGGGTCGATTGGTTAAGACTATCGCCGCCTTGGAAGACTTTGATGACCGAAAAGGAAACTCAAATTTCGAAAGTCTAGAGAGGAGCCCCCACGGCTCAAGAAGTCGAGGTTTAACTACTGGTGGGCCCACAGAGGTTTCTTTGTGCTTCTGTGGGCTCCATTAACGAGTTGAAAGGTAAATAAAGTGGAAACACTGATATTCGCATTAAGTCTTGGAATCATGCTTGGTCGGTGAATCACAGAGAGCAAATATAACTCGACTAAATTCGAATAATTTTATAACATCTTCACTAATCGAATAAATTGCATCATGAGTTGAAAAAGGAAGACTTGGAAACCATATAATACTTCAAGCATTTCAGCATACTATATCTGAAATAAAGGTTCCTAAATGCAGGTAGTTAAATTGCATTAAATGGCGACATTAATTATATGGAATAGTAATCGTCATTTCATATGTAAGATGGGATTGGAAAACAAAGCAAATATTGAATATAAATAACTCCTTGTAGTGAGGTAATTCTTTAGCATACATAGACATAATTACCTTATCAAAAAATTCTACCGTTCTCTCTCTTCTTAGTATGCATTAACCACTTTACCAATTCTGATAATCTCTATAGAAGAAAATGAGCAATGGAAGAACATCTCTCTCATCTTACGCTCCCAATTGAAGGTAGACATGTCACTTTATGTGGATTTTGAATCTCATGCATACATGTTTGTCACTCGATCATTCTACTAGTCAGAGTCCACCTCAATCTGAACTGGAGTATAGACAATGAGAGTTGGGCCACTGTATGAGGAACGAATCAGTGTCAAGCAACAACAAATAGAAACAGAACCACCAGCCGTGGTGACTCCGCTAGATAAGGGCTCCGTTGATCATTCCCCAAAGTTGAGGGGTTCAAAATCCAATGGAGGCGCTTGATATCTTAAGTATGACGTCGGGATGGTGGGTTCTCTGCTAGCATCATCTCGGGTTTACCTCGCCGGCTACCAGTTGTACGAGGATTCTCGAGTCATAAAAAAAAAAACAAAAAAACAAACAGAAACAGAGTACTTGCTCTCTCTTCTACTCTAAAGATCCAAATTGAAGCAACAGACTCCACAAACTTCTTCAGGATGCGAGCGGAGTTGCAGAGCTTGTGAGATTGCTCAATCCCAAACCTCCCTCACGCTTTGGAGAACAAACCTCATCCAATGAAACTCTGCGGAGCACTTGCTTTCTATTTGCTTTGACAATCTTCTGGCAGCAGTAGTTAACCAAGGTAGATCTCACAGATTCTTTCGATTGCCATCTTCCTGCATGACTCGTGCTTTGAGCTCCAGCTTTCCATTCTTGAATAATCCTAAGAATTAAAGGTTTGCTCTCCTTGTCTGGCAACCTGCTAGAAATCGGAGACAGTCCTAGATATCTCGCACTTAAGACTGCCTTTCATAAACCCCCTTAGTTGATACAAAGCAGCAACGTGCTCATCATAAGCAGCTAGACCCAATTCGATTTTGTCTGGATTGAGGTTTAACCAGATATTGTACAGAATTGTTAAAAAATCTCTCTACCTTGGTCTCCAGTGGTGGCTGTCTAGGAACGCCAGCTTTTTAAACGTCATTCGACCCTCTCTTCTTCAGCTATCCTGTTTCCTTTTTTTTCTTCTACTCTGTCCTCTTCCTTTTCCTTTTGCACTTACTCCTTCTGCACTAATCTAGGAAGGATAATAACCCAAACCCCAGCAATCGGATGGCTCTACTTTGCAAGTAACTAGGGAAGTTGTGCTCCAAAAATAAGCTCATGGCAACATACAAGATACTCGCCACTTGGAAATATCCTCGCAGCACAGAGAAAAATCCTTTAATTCATTAATCGCCCTAATTGTGCAGCTCACTACATGAAAAGAAAGTAATGTTCTGTGAAACTCTGTAAGGCGAAAAACTATATAATAAAAGGGTAACCCATGATAGGAAAATGCCGAAGAAATTATGTGCACATCTCGTTGCCTATAGATCGAAGAGGTCATTTCTGAAGAGCAAGTTTTACACTAACCTAGACTATTTTACTTTTTTTCTTTCAAGACTTACACTTTCTTTGACATGGGAAACAGAAGCCAATGAAAAGACATACTAGATGGAGCCCAAATCTTTTGTATTGTATATGTACAAGTCGGTACCTGCTGGAGTTTACATAATGTACTCTGATTGGTAGAGTGACATGCAATGATCAAAGGAATCATCTATGCTACTTGGACAATGGAGATGCTGTTGCACATCAATTTTTATATTTTTCCTGTCATTGATATTTGCTGACTGAGTTTTCGGGAACCTTCGGATCGCCCTCTGTTTTTATGCAGGAACAATGGATTTGGGCCAAAGAACGGGAAAGAACTGGAGACAAAACTGATTTCATTTGGTGGAGAATCTTAATTCTTAAGTAGCTTATGCTTTTTCTGCAAGGTAATCTTCTTATACGTTGATTATTTCTCGACTATAACCATTTTTAAGTAGTTTAAGATATGAGCCTCGTAATGGGAACATAACATTTTTATATAGATCTCCTTAAAAATTGTTCCTGCACAATGCGCAGATATATTCTTTTTAAGAAAATGGGCAGAACCATAATGGTAAAATGATCTACCTGTTATCATTTCAATGCAGTTTCTCCAAGCTTTCAAGTGACTACAACTTATCCCCCATTGGTCACTTTACATATACAGTACATTATGCTACGAAAATTAGAAATATACATGGAGGATCAGAAGAAAGACACTAGAAGTATCAAAAGTTATATACAGCGTTCACTTTAGTGCCAAAAGTTTTTGTTAGCTTACTTAAGTGTTAAACCAGAGAAAAAATAATCATTTAAATGCCTCTGGCGAGAAGTTCCAATCAAAATAAGCACTTGTTATTTATAATTAAAGTTTAATATGATGTGGCATTTTTTAAGTAAAAAAATCAATCCACGTGGACAAATTAAACAATATTGCACAATCCTATGTGGTTCCATGAAGTAAAACGACGTCACAACACGTATGGGGAAAATGACATTGCACCGCTCTCCCTATCATTGTCAGCTCAATCATCTTCAACGCTGGCTAACCGTCACATCACTCTTCCTGTCACCATTGCTCTCTCGCCGTCTTTGTCGCTCACCGTCTCTGTTTCTCTCACTCACTTGGGTTCGTCATCCTCTTTGAGTCGCTCAATTGGAGGGAAAAGTTAGGGCTTGGAGGGTAAAATTGGGGCTTGGAAGTAAATTTTGGGGCTCTTGGTGCAGCCGTAGGATGATTGTGCTAGAGGAGGAATCGCGCGATAATGAAGAGTCGAGGGCTGCACCTGAAAGAAGACAAAATACTAGTAACAATGAATCAAATGATACTCCAAAACAAACGATGGAAGTGAGAGGTCCAAAGACAAAAGAAGAACCTTGACTAATGGATGTTGATATTATTTGATTTTGAGATGTTAGCTTGATATTGTTTGATGGAAGGGGAAGCTGCACATGTTGTGGGTTGATATTGTTTGGTAAGAGGGGAAGCTGGACGTGTTTGCTTTGTTACTCAGATCAACTAAATGTAAAGGAGCAATTTAATGTCGATGGCAACGGTGTTTATTTTGTCTATGCTTTTGCCAGTTCCATTTTTAGTCTGGCTTTTGGCTTTGATGTATTGGATTGTGTTAGTTCGTGCTGGCAAGGTGCAGTTTTGTGCTTGTACTGCACTTCTTTTTGCAGGTGATGGAAGCACAACACTTCACCAGCACTTATATGTAGTGGTTTACACTTGCACCAGTCGGTATAGTTTTGTGCTTGCATGAACCAATTGGTCTTGCTTGTTTTTGTCTATTCTTTTGTTGGTACCCATTTTTTGTCTTTCTTTGGCTGGCTTGTTCTTGTGCTGGCTTGTTCTTGTGCTGCTTGTGCAAGTTTGTCACGGGACTGCCGATGCTGGCTTTTATGTTGGTGCTGCTGGTTGTTAAAAGACAACACCAGATGTGCCGCTAGCGCAAGCTTTTATGTAGGTGGTGCTGCTGATTTGTGCTTGCACCAGCACCTGTTTATGCTGGTGGATGCTTTGGCACTAAAATAATCACCTTTTATTAATGACTAATACTAAAGTGATCGCTTTTTAACATGACTGACACTAAAGTGAAAAGTGACCATTTTAAACAAAATTCGACATTCAACTGATAATTTTTTACAACTTTTAGATGACATCATTTGGGAGTTATTTACTAATTGGGCACGTCAGTAAGCCATGTAAGACTATTAATCAAATATTACCATGTTAGATTTCCGATAACCTTGGAATTGACACTTAAGTTATCTAAGTTATCCTTTTATAAAGTGACACTTCCAAGTAAGCGCCGTACAAACTTTTTACACTTCTAGTGTCCTCCCTAGATACTTTTTACACTTCTGGTGTCCTCCCTAGAGACTCGCTTTCCCCGATCGACCAATCTCAGAAAACAGACTGACCTGGGTTTGTCGTTCCAAACTAGATATCGACTACATTGTGAAAATTTCATCAGATAAACATAATTTATTTGATGAGAATCCGGCATCATTATTCAAACAGAAGACCAACCCTTAACTTATATAGTAGGTCTTGCTCCTGATGAGCATGTACAATGTGCATTTTGCGGGGTCCTCGATTTTTTTCCCCAAAAATAGACAACGTTTTTTTTTTGGCGTAAATTTTTGCAATGATTGAATATCAAATTTGAGGCATCTGATTGTTACCCATACAACAATGCAAGTTTCATATTCTGGCTTATTTGCAGTACTTCTTGAACCACACTCCAATGTTCAGGAAACTTTCGAAATCAGATTGTGGTCTGCATCAAAGGGGATTCTGGTTAGCCTCAAAATGGAATGCTAGTTCGAACTTAAAACTTACGGCAAAGCTAGAATGTGCAGAAATTGGAAATGGACCTATACCTGTCGATGCCATGAACATCATGGGGAAATACAATTAGTTTATGTTCGACTCCTTTCTCCTTTAGTGCCCGAGCATACTGTAAAGTTCAAACCAAAGTATTAATTAGGCAGATTAGCGAGAATTCCATGCAAAGTAACATACAGAAAAGTCCGAAAAGGGGTAAAATGAGAAGAGAGAGCAGGATAAAATTAAGTACAAGTAACATCCATGAAATCTGCTAAGTCGAAGGGACCAAAGTTCAGTCTCTGTGAATAAGTTATAATCAATGTCAGCATAGTCCGATCTCTAATTGAAATGACTCTTACCTGTAACCCATTAGAGAATGGAACACGGAGATCCTTAGCACTGAGAAGGAAAAGGGTTGGTGTCTTAACCTGCAATGTTTATCAACATAAATACTTCCAATCATTTCAGGAGAAACCATTAATGGGAGCAAATTGTTCCTCTAAACAAAGATGGCTGGAAAAAGGAAAAGAAGATGATCAGAAGAGAGAAGAAACTTAAAGCAAAAGAATATGTCGCAGAACACACTGGACATGAAGGAACTAAATTGCTATAATCCAACAGGAGAGGCATTTTCATATGGTTTTACCAGCCCCTCCCACTCAAAGTTAACCCCATTATAATCCACAAGCAAATCTGCAATGCATCTTGTATCTGTCATTAATATTCTGCTAAGTGTACCTTTATCTTGTCATGGAGTTGGTGTAACAATGGCATAAGGCATTGTCTAGTTAAGGCTGTACAAAGATTTGAACAATGTGGAACAATTGTCTGATATAACATGCTTCAGCCACAGCATACCTTATGGAGATGAGAGATTGGAGACTTGCTGTAAAAGAGACTCAAATGTTCAGCCGAAGGTGCTTCTGTGAAATGCTTCTTCCCTTCACTACCAAAAGATTCGACATAGCACCAATCAGGAATATCAGAAGTCCCAGCCATTAATCCAAGGTTACAAACAGGATTCCTCGTAGCAGCAGCAATGAACTTATCTGGTGCCTGCAGATGTAAGTTACGACAGATAACTAGGATTAAGTCTGCTGACCATTTAGCCTATTCATGCTACAACTTTGACTTGATGCAAAACAAACTCAAAGGACATGGAAGCTTCTATAGTGTTAGAAGGGCTCCATTTAAAGCTGTGGCGAATAACTATCCCCAAAACTGAACACAACAAGGTGAAAGGAAAGTCTCATTTTTGCTGCATTGAGTTTAACCACTCACCTGGCCAATCAAATGGGTTGTTAAGAAGCCACCATGGGAACCACCCACTACAGCTATTCTAGATGGATTGGCAAGTCCCAAATTAACAGCATGATCTATTGCTGTAAGTACATCATCGACATCCTACAAAAGACAGAACAATGCATTAAATTGCTGACCGAGTTAAATCTTGAGATTATTTGTTCCATTAATGAAGGGCGAAGTAAAAGAACAATAGAAACCTGTGAACCAGCATTTCCTGGTAGGGACTGCAATGCTTCCTCCCCAAATCCTAGTGAACCTCTGCAAGCATTAATACGAAAGCATACCCTGAATGAAGAACTAAATTTCGCAAAAGAAATTGAAATCATAAGCATGAAAGATTTGTTCATGACACACATGGGCACTCTCCAAGGTAAGTGGCGTTTTTACATGCCTGTTACACAGCTCAATCTTGTTAGAGACTACATTCTAAATTAAAGTTCCAAGGAATCAGGTGACTAGGACAACCACAAGAAATCTTTCGTAAGAAAAAGATAGCAACTCAGAATAATTTGGGATAACTTCTCAGCTAATGAAAAATCCTTCTACCTTCAAACCCGCTAAAATTCCTCCATGTATTTATCTTGCTACAAATTCCTTCATAAAATTATCAATAAGCTACTAGCTTGCTGATTGTGTTGTGCAGGTATAGATAATAGTTATTTCCTAGGCAATTTACATCAGTTAAACCAGTACCTATAACAATTTCTCAACTCCCAAGCAGGAAGCAATAATTGAATAGTCATTCCACAAACTTAATGCTAATTATCCTGCCATGATGCTCAATTCAATGTATTTGGGGAAATAAAACAATTAATGCAAACATTCTATTGATACTCTTGAGACTTGGGGGGCTGCAACAAGGTCATGCCTTGTGATGTCTGTATCTTGGAGATAAATACTCTAAATGAAAATTTACCAGTTGAACCAATTGAACTGTTGATTCAAACCAGTCACTCAACTAGTTTTCATTGGTCTGGTTTTGAGAACATTGGGTAACAAGCTAATGAAAGAGTCTCACGCTGGCTTAAGGAACTAAACTGATTTTATTTTCAATAAATCAGACAACATTACGGCATACCTGAAATTCACAATTAGCAAGCTGAATCCAAGAGAAGACAAAAACGCCAAGGACTTTGAAAAGCTTGAGATGGCGACAGAATGAGGTCCACCATGAAGGACCACAATAAGTGGATCAGGCAAGTCATTCTTTGATTTTGTTGATACAAATATTGCCTCAAAGGGCTTTGAAGCACCTGTAATGAATCAAATACATGGACCATGAGGAGTAATAATTTTTGCATTGCCATAAGATGAGATTTTAGACATTGTTGATACAAATATTGCCCCAAAGGGCTTTGAAGCACCTGTAATGAATCAAATATATAGACCATGAGGAGCAATAATTTTTCCATTGCCATAAGATGAGATTTTAGATTTTTGTAGGGATGGAAATTAAGCAAAAAAAAATCTTTACCAAAAAAAAAAAAGAAATTAAGCAAAAACTACTTGTTATGATTTTAAAAGGCCTCACTCAGCCACTGGCATGCCATGTTGAGGGAACAAATTGAACCAAACTATGAGATTTCATCAACAAATTTTTATTTCTTGTTGAACCCCTCTTACCAAAAACTTAAACTATCGCAAACGAGCCCACAAGTATAGCGAGCCTAAATCTCAACAGCCCCTTGCACGTGTAAGCTGAACCATACAAATAAAACATAGGATCCAGATGCAACCACATCAAACAATAACCAGAGGAGAAACAGGAGCAACAGACATAATGATGATATTAAGGAGTGTTAAGATTCAAACCATCGATCTAAAGCTCAAATACCACGTTGAATAACTGTCTCTCAAGAGCTTAGGCTATTAGGAAACATGCACACAGTACATATCAAGCATATATCTTGACACTTCTCCTACATAATTAGGTTCATGATCCTTCTACGAAATAGCCATTTTCTCAATTTATTGGCCTTTTGAAGCCCAAAGGTTAGTCATCATTTATCATATTTACAGATCATTTATCATTCATGATTCCTATCCATTTCATCGCAGCTTTTCTGTACAAATGGACTCCAATAGCTCATCTAGCTTTTTGTTCAGCAACAAAGAATGAGTTGGTATTACAAAAGAGTTCCATTGTATTTCTTATGTGCTACTAGAAACCACTGCACCAAATCTTTTAAGCAACCCCTTGAAATATAATTGAGCATTAAAAACGTTACTGAAAAAGAAAATAATATGGAGTTTAGAATTAATAGACAATGCTTAATAAAAATATAAATGAACAGAAACTACTTGCTACATGTGTGGAAATATGTACATATGAAGCTTGTCCAAGCAGCAAGTGCATTTAGAAGGAGATTGATCTTTATCCAAGCCATTAGGCCAATATACATATAAAAAAAAAAGAATGTGCTTATAAATGAATAACGATGCTGAGCCAAACAACTACATCAAAGTCTGGATATATTAGTGCTTGCTCATGAACATTTATGTGTCTAAGAAACTTAAGTCCAGTAAAAATTCTAAAGATGCACAAAGGCACAACCTATACTGATCAAGGCAACAAACCAAGGAAGAAACATGAAAGAATACCATTTGAAAGGGGACACATGTAAGAATCGGATAGAAAAAAGAAAACCTTGAGTTTTCAAAGACCAAACAGAGTAGCAACAAGACAGAAGCTAAAAATGTGAAAGAAAAGGAGTCTCCTACTTTAAAAGAATGTTTAGTCCCCAAATGAATAAGAATGAAAAACACGATGATAAATGCAAAATTGATTTCCACCCACTTCTATCATGAAAAGTGACTTATACTTCATCTGATAAAACAATTGCAACAAGTTAAAATGAAAAACAAAAGAACTCCAGCAAGCATACAATAAACAAGCTCAAAAAGGTTTGCAGGCATCAATCACATCAGTGAATAAAAGTGGGTAGACCCTTTGTAAATAGTACAAATAGCACATGCTACCTTTTGTTGTACAAGCAGCAACATTCTTGACTGGAATTTTAATTATGTTAAATTGAAGAGATCCCAGCAACATCTTAACCTGTAAAAAGTTGAGTGTTAGTTGAGATGGACACATATGGAGTTCAGTAACAGACTGTGTCTTGCCACCAAAAGAAGGACGAAGAAATTATATAATGACCTTTTCAGAACATTTGAATATGGAACTTGAAATATCCAGCCAACTCCATGAAGCACTTGATGCTGTTTTGTCGATAAGATAACCATACTTGAGCTGAGGGACATCTGTGGGACTGCTAGAAACTGAAAAGGCAAGTTGCATATACTTATATTTCAAGTCATATCGCTTTCTCACAATGCATTGGCAAATATTAATTTCAGGTTACCAGCAACAATATTGTCCCCATCAAGAGAGAGAATTTCCCATGAAGCACTCGACTCAGTAGGGCTAATTCGTGATACACTCCCACTGCATATAAATAAGTGACATGGTAAGTCCAAATGAAAGGAAGAGAGAATCTCAATTGGAAAAAATAGCCATATAGAACAACTTTGTTACTTCAACACATTTACTGCAAGTATAACTTCACTGCTGCCCCAAATGGAAGACAGGATCATCGTGCATCCATCAGAAAGCCACGGGTTAGTAAGGAGACCGGAAAAGTAAAGCCCAGGAAAGTGCCCTTCTTCAGCATTCATTATGACAGGGATCTGCAATAATGACAGTTCAAGCAAGGAAAGATTGAGACAACAAAAAAAAATGTAAATCTAGGCAGTATCCACTCTCAAAGCAAATATCATCAAAATGCACATACTTCTTATAGCACAAAAGTACCAGAGTCAATACTTAAGTTTAGACCTGTCAAAAGCAAAAATCATATGAAGTCACTTACTTTCAAATGATAACACTATACTCAAAGTCAACACTGAAGTTTAGAATGTCACATATTCTACTGCAAAGTGGTTTGTGGTGAAATCCTGGAAGCCAATCATGCAAACACGTTGTTGGGAAAATTTGAGTACATGAACTACATGAATTAGTCAGTGAACCATCTATATCAACTGTAGTTACTGTTAAATCCAGCAACACTCTCTCCCAAAAGACTTGATAAATATTCGCTCCATTAAATCACTTGAGCATCTATTTTTTTAGGGGAAATTACCAACAAAAAGTCCTAAACCTATTGCATTTGGTCATAAACCTTTCAATTTGACCAATTTAACCCCAAACCTTTTGACAATTTTATGTAGTCATTCCGGCCAATTTTGGCTGGAAATTGCTAACGTGGACACCACCCGTTCTACGTGGCACGATGTAGGACAGCTGGCACTAATGTGGGCAATTTTTATGATCTTTCAAAATTTTCAGGATTTTTTTTTTTTCTTTTTTTTTTTTTTTTTTCCTTTGTTTCTTTCTTTTCCTTTTTTTTTTCTTCTAAGCTCGACAAGGATTGCCAACCAATCTGAATTTTGACATCAGCGCCAGCCATCCTCCATGGCATCACCCGTGTCCACGTCATCGAATCTAGCCAAATTTGGCCAAAATGACTACTTTAGCAAATCGTTAAAAAGTTGAGGACTAAATTGGCACGAGTGTGATAGATTTACGACATTTTAGGTAATTTTTCCTGTTTACATGTTGAATTTTATGACAGAAACATATTAGCAGGATAGGATCATCTCTATTACAATATCCGGCTGGTCTATACCTCTACCAAAAAGGGAGGCAAAGGGACAGAACTACAGTTAGTCAACATTCCCAACAAACAGATAAACATACCATCAACAAACAAAAAACGACAAAAGCAACAAAGGAAATTAGTCAACATTCCCAACAAACAGATAAACATACCATTAACAAACAAAAAACGACAAAAGCAACAAAGGAAAATGATAACTTACCACATCAACAATACTTCGGTGCAGGCTCAGCTCTCCATCCACTGGCCAATCAATTTTATGGAGTGAATTAGTAGCCCCATGTGCTCCAGAATCCACTGCACTCTTAGCAGATAAAAACAGGAGGTACTTCCCATCTGGGCTGAGAATGGTGATTTTGCATGGGAGAAATTGGTTAGAAAACCATTTCTCTTCTTGAGATCAATAGGCCAATATAATATCATTCAACTCATTTGCTTATTTCAAGTAACAGAATAGTGGAGAGGCAATTCAAAGAAAAGCTGGATAATATGCATCTTTTAACATAAAGAGAAGTCTCGACAGTTTAAACGCGGATTTTATAGAAAGCTAATCCTAATATTCATCTAGTAGGATAAACAACACTGATGCACAAGCTTCACTGTGTAAAATTATGCAATTATTCAGAGGTAACATTCCAGCTGCATTAAACAGCAGAGGAGAAATACAGCAAACAGTGCTCACAGATACTTAACAATGGAGAAAACGAAACTCCAAATTATCAAAAGGAAGGCTGGGTAATGCAAATTACCGTTAAGTTCAAAACAGCAAAAAGTTAGTCACAGTGCTTCCGAAACTTCATTAAGAGCATATCATACTGATGAACCAAAAAGTAAAGGAGTTCGAATAAATGAAGAACATGTCCTAGGAGGAGCATACCTGAAACGTGGAAGGAAGGCGCTGCTGATGCTCTGAGTTAGATTATACAAAGTTGAACCTTTACCAGAATCACCTCTGAAAATAGAATAGCTTAATTTAATTATTATGGTTTACATTAATTAATTATACTTATGATACATAATCTTCCAAGGGTATTCTTTGATGTCCTTAAACTCTGCTTTGTGACAGTCATGGTGCTTAAGTAGTGCAATTGTAGGACAACAGTCGGAATTTTCATCACAACACAGACAAAAAGTATAAGATCATTTTTGTACGAAATTTTAATACGAAAAAAGAACAGAATATTTGTGGTTTTTTTTTGGTCGTGAAGCCTCTCTATCCCTCAACTTTTGGAAACCCAACCATTCCAATTCCCTCCCAAACACAACAGATGAAGAGAAGCACAGCACCCCCGCACCCCCTATTTCCTAAAGGCTAATCAATCCTTAGCGCAAGTGCTAAGAAAGCAAGCTATCTTATGGTTAAAAGTTCTAGAGAGAAATTAGACCATTATGGGCTTCCATTGGGTGAACAGCTGCCAGATATGTACTTTTCATATTTTTTGCGATACGAATTCCATGGTTATCGTACATCTGTGCAATTTATAAAAGTTTAAGGACCATAAATGTCACAAAGTAAAATTTAAGGACTAAAAGAATTCACCTCAAAACTTTAAGGATGTTACTGTGTTAAGCCCCGCATCTAATGGTAACAAAAAGTACATCATATAAGCAAGAGCAGGACACTGACAAAAGATGTGCTCACTTGAAATCTTTTTCATTTGCTTCTGATTGATGGAATGGATTTTTAGTTACATATAATGCACAGGGCCTATTGTAGCAGAATTTGATGCCAAGCTTCCTTTGATCTGATGACCACCCAACAAAAACCAAATGTTGATCTGTGCCTCCAGATGATGGTGCCCATATGACCTGGCCGATGCTCAAAGAACTTGCTATTCCTTGAACAGCTCGCACCTCTCCACTGATCATATGAAAATTCAGATTATAAGTTCCCACCTTAGAACATTTGTCAGTTATCAAAGTATCAAAAGAGCTACGTAATTGACCTCTGAATGTCGATAACAAAGAGTGCTGGCTTCCTTTTTCCTGCGTATGATTCACCCCACTCCTCTTCAAAGTCACCTTGGCCTTTCCAGCTGCAACAATCTTTTTCATTTGAACTATCCTTTTTATAGCCAGAACTGTTGAAGGTAGGCTTGGAAGGAGCAGGTTCTTCAGCAACATAAGCAATGAGAGATTCGTCAAAGTTCCAGGATACTCCCTCAAACCTATCCATTGAGAGATCTTTCAGTTTCTTTTAATTCAACCAATTTCACAAAAAAACATGGACATCACCATTTCAGCTTCTTCCGCTGATATTAGTCCTACAAGTTACGGAGGCAGTACTGCTCCAACTAACATTACTACACATGCAAATAAAGAGGATGAAATTGGACACACCAAAAAAAAAAAAAGATAGTTAACATTCAGGCTCTTCATGAGGAGTTTGAGAGTCATATAGTTTATTACCATTTGTCCGTGTATACAGAACCATGAACAGATTGGGGGATGTGGAACTCCTTCTCCAACTGAGACGAGCCCCATATTTCTAGTTGAACTGGAGAATCATTCTCGGGATTCTTCACTATCAGTAGCTTAGAACCCGAGGGTGAGGGAACAATTAGAGAAGCATTTTCCATCTCAACAGGGAATTGAGCCCACTGAAAGGTTACAGAATTGCTACTTTCACTGGCGATTTGAGCAGATAGAATAAATTTCCTCCTCTTATTTGCCAGAAGATTTGATTGGCTAACTGAGAACATAGCCCGTGAGCCTTTTCCTGTGATTGTTTATCTGATTTGAGTACAAAGAGGATGTGAAAGGAGGGAGATGAAAGACGGGCTAATCGGTATTTACCCTTTTCAGACTGAAATATCCATGCCTTGTCAATGTTGCAGACGTCAGTGAACTCTTGAAGTAGCTTAGACTGGGAAGCATATTCTTCTTCAGTTGCCATGACCGTACCCAAAGTCACCTCCTTTAAAGGGTCAGCCTGAGAAACATCCATGGCAAACAATGCTGAGAGTCTTCCACTACAAATGCAAGCAAAGATAAAAATCTTAATTAGGCAGATGAGCTGCTAATCGGAAAACTATTGCGAAATTAATATCGATGGAGAAGAGTGACAGCACTCAAACTCAAATTAATCTTGAGGAGAGAAAACACTGATAACACAAAGCTATCCGGAATTCAAGCCGTCCGTACAAACGTGTTTGCAATAATGTTCAGTCTCCATGCTACATTGCCACCCAAGAAGAAGCAAGTGCCACTTCTTATGCTACCAATCCTTACTCCCGATTCGTTGTCTCGAATGTCGGCGCACAACTTTCGCCGTAACCTACTTTACTTAATCTTCCAGCTCCTTAAACTAAACTGTTCTACCGGACTATAAAAAGCACAAGGTCGTTTATTCCTTTAAATTAAGAAATCCCTTTCATTTCACTCGACCAATCCTGACATAACCGTCTTAAAAAAAAAGTCAAACTTTATCATCCGCAACAGCATGACTCGACACGGCTTCGCCGACGAGCGACGTCGAAGCGCATTCGGTAATCTTCCTTTCCGCGCGCTCTCAAAAAGCTCCGATTAAACCAATCTCCTGACGACGTCAGCCTACGTGCACTGTCCCAGGAATCATCCCCGCACGCAAGACAGGCGTGAGCGGAAAGAAGGAACTGACAGACCGACCGGCCGGCCGGCCGGCGCGAAGTCAAGAGCAAGCGCGAGTGCACAGAGAGAGAGAGATGCTTACGCAGAGCGAGAGAGCGAGCTGCGACGTCCGGCGGGAGGAGAAGGGAGAGGAGAGAGAGAGAGATCTTTACGGGGATTGATTCCATATGCGGAGCAGGTGCTCGGGTTTTTATAGGCTCCAGAAAGTAGGAGCTTCGAAAAAGGAGGAGACGAGGCGGTGGGACCCGATTTGGCCATGGCCCCCAGTCGGGTTCGCCATTCCATACCTGGGTTCATTTCCATAGATGGAATGGGGTCATTTCATAGGCACCGATTGCCTATGGAGAATAAACGTGTCTAAAACCGAACCGAAAACCGAACGTGATTCTCGTTAAAAATCGAATTTTTTTTTTATCGGTTGACTGAATCGAACCCACAAACCGATAAGAGCTTATTTTTTGGAAACGAAAAATATATACAACAGAAAAAAAAATGCAAAAACCTAAAATTGAAAGTCAAAAACCAAAAACCGAAAAACCAAATCGAACCAAAATTTCGGTTTGGAAGTTTTTCCTAACAATTTGGTTCGATTCGGTTTTTTTGAAAAATCGAACCGAACCGAACCATTGACACCCCTGATGGAGAATGCCGGTTTTTGAGATGGAGTTTATCTGATAACCTGCGCATTCAAACTCTTTGGTTTGACTAGTTTCTTGAAATGTATGGAAACCACCATGTCCACATGCATTGAATAAAGGACCATGCAAATGCAAGGAACTTCGCATTTTGATGGACTATGGAGAATGCCAACTTTGAGATGAAGTCTGTCTAATAACTTGGCGTATTCGAACTTTTTGATTTGACTAGTTTCTTGAAATGTATAGGGACCATCATGTCCACATGCATTGAATAAAGGACCATGCAAATGTAGCGAATTTGCATTTTGATGGACTATGGAGAATGCCAACTTTGAGATGAAGTCCGTCTAATAACTTGGCGTATTTGAACTTTTTGATTTGACTAGTTTCTTGAAATGTATAGGTACCATCATGTCCACATGCATCGAATAAAGGATCATGCAAAATGCAGTGAACTTTGCATTTCGATGGACTATGGAGAATGCCAGCTTTTGAGATGGAGTATGTTTAATAACTTGGCGTATTCGAACTTTTCGGTTTCACTAGTTTTTCAAAATGTACAGTGACCACCATGTCCACATGCATCGAATAAAGGATCATGCAAAATGCAGTGAACTTTGCATTTCGATGGACTATGGAGAATGCTGGCATTTGAGATTTCAATGGATTACAAAGAATGTTGGCATTTGAGATGGAGTCCGTCTAATAACTTGGCATATTCTAACTTTTCGGTTTGACTAGTTTCTTGAAATATATGGGGACCACCATGTCCACATTGATCGAATGAAGGACCGTGCAAGATGCAACGAACTTTGCTTTTTTAAGTTAGAAGAATTTTATGATACGATTGGTTGCATTTCAATCAAAATAAATGGTGTTATTACCAAGTGACTAGGTTTGGTCATCAAATACCCTATGGTTGGATAATGGACTGGGTTTGTGCATTGTCGCTTTTCAACTGACACTTTGTTTTTTATTTGTTTTTTTGTCGATCCTACTTTACTCATATTCTAACTCTTACTCTTAGACTTTTATCATGCCTTCTTATAGGGCGTGAGAGTCGAAACCCACACTTAAAACTAACTCGTCTTCACCCCAACCCCCAAGAATGTGGGGATTCAAACCCCTCACCTCTTCCTTCCATGTTGGAAAGATAGCTACTGAAACAAACTCCAGTAGTTTTTCAACTGACACTTGAAGTAGCTGATTATTAGACCTAATTACTAGGAAAAGATGCTATTATAGAGTCATGAAGAACCGTCAAATAAAATTTGACATAAAAACTATAGTTGACTCTAAAGATTGAAGAAGAAAGTTGGGTATGCACAAACGCACTTACTCTCTATTATTAACTCATGAGTCCTGACATTCTAATCTTAATCTTAAAATCATGTGAATCCTACGTTAGATATGTCAAAATCAGAGATTAAAAGGTTTGGAGCTCAAATGCATTGCAACCACCCGAGAGTTGGTCCGGAAAAACTTGACATAAAGTAATAAAAGCAGACCTCAGGAAAGTAACTGGGACTAATGCCCATCAAGGATCAGCACAAGCTTGAAAACAGCAGAGGAAATCCTTCAAAAACTATCCAGAGAGAGTTGAAGGACATCATAAATTTGGCTAAAGAAGCATATTCAATTTACGAGCATCCGGCGTCAACCTTAATACTTCGAACAGAGGACCGGCTTGGCCGAAAAGCAAAAGAGGAGTAGTGCAATGCGCGTGCTCATTAGGAGCAACCATAGAACACGAGTTGAAGATTCTGTCCTTATTAGAACAACAATTGTTACCGCATACAACATTTGAGGTATCCGAATTGTTATCCAGACGGCGACAGCGCAGCTTCATTCTTTTGCTCATTTGCAGTACTTTTTGAACCACACTCCAACATTCAGGAAGCTTTCGAAATTAGATTGTGGTCTGCGCAAAGAGGGACGATGGTTTAGAGTGAAGGAACAATGAAACACAACGAACATAAGACGGAACGCTTACGACAGGCCGATGTGTTTAAAAATCAGAAATGGACCTTCCTTCACCTTTTAATACCATGAACGTCATGTGGAAATAAGATGACTTTACAATCTACTCCTCTCTCCCTTAGTGCTCGGGCATACTGTTTGAAGTTGGTTAGCAGGTGTATTAGCCAGACTTCCATGCAAAGTAACGTGAAGAAAATTCGAAAAATCATACGGGCTCAGATAAGAAGATAATCATCTCTACCGCTGTGTCGGTAAATGTAAGCTGTCACTCAATTGACAAAATGTAAATGAACTCACAAAATTTATGTCTGCATGGTCCGATCTCGGAAGAAATTGAAATGAATCCTACCTGTAACCCGTTAGAGACTGGGACTCGGAGATCCTGAGCACCGAGAAGGAAAAGGGTAGGTGTCTTGACCTGCAATGATTATCAAGGATGATAAATCTATCACTACTGGATAAAACATTCATAAGAGAAAGTTGTTCCTCTAAAGAAGCCAGGCCAGAAAGAGGAAAGGAAGATTGTTTGGAGGAGAGGTGAATGAAATCAAAATGTATCTTCCACTTAAAGAAAACGAATATGTAAGAGAAATCATTACGACTTGGCAATAGATTCACTGTTCTCGAGCCAAATACGCAAATAAAAAAGCATCACCTATGGTGGTATTTCACTCAAAGTTTCACCTTTATCTTGTCATAAAGTTGGTGTAAAATTGTTGTCCGATAAGGTTCTACAAAACTCTGGACCACATTGACAACCGTCTCATATAATGTGGTTCATTGATGGTGCATACCTTATGGATATGTGAGATGGGAGACTTGCTATAAAGGAGACTCAAGTGTTCATCTGAAGGCGCTTCTGTGAAAATATTCTTCCCTTCGATACCATATGAGATCACATAGCACCAATCAGGAATATCAGTAGTGCCGACCATTAATGCGAGGTTACAAACAGGATTCCTTGCGACAGCAGCACAAAACTTGTCTGGCGCCTGCATATATTTTGCAAGTCACGAAAGAACAGTAGGATTCAGTGTGCTGACTATTTAAACTTCTTTGGGGTCAGGAGAGTGCCAGTTATATGGTTAAGACGAAATAACATGAGAGTGACAGAGAAAAGCCTCCAGTTTTGTGAATCTATTTCTCGTATACACCCCCACCTGGCCTATCAAATGGGTGGTCAAGAAACCACCATGAGATAGTCCAATCACGGCTATTTTGGATGGATTGGCAAGTCCCATCTCAATGATATGATCAATTGCTGTAAGTACATCATTGACATCCTGCACACGACAGAAGTGAAGGCATTCATTAAATTGCAGAAATGAATTAAATCTTATGACTCTTTCTTTCATTGAAGTGAAGAAGGACATAGAAAAGAAAACTAATGACAGCAGGCACCTGTGAACCAACTTTTCCTGGTAGTGATTGCAATGCTTCCTCTCCGAATCCTAATGAACCTCTGCAAGCATGTACAACATTAGGAAATGCCTGAATGAACATTAGATATTGCAAGAAAGTATTGAGAATATCAAATGATGAAAGATCATTTCATGATATAAGCAGGGAAAAAACAGAGGCCATTGTGATCGAGATACTAAAATCTGCAGTGTATGTTTATGCGTCATCATGCTTGACCTTGTAAAAGACTAAATTTTGCAACTAGGATGATTCCGAGCCACAATAATCCTAGTTAGAAAGCCACTCAGCATTCATTGAGATAACTTCTCGGCCAATAAAATATTTTAAAACACTCTTAATGAATCTACATACATAAATGAAAAATTTCCTGATGCCCTATGGATGTAATATTGGACCCGTGCCAATTCTATAAGCAATCTACAAAGTAAGATAGTACTTTCTGCTTATTTAGACATTATATTACAGAGTTTCAAATGCGCAGTTTATGCAAGGCAGGAAATCCAAGAGAAATTGAGGACTCTGACACCACATCATACCCACATAAATCCTCTATCTTATACGGCTTGGTCAGTTTCTTTTATAAATTCTGCATAACCTTGCTAGCTTTCTGATCATTTTGTGAGTTACACACGTAAACTAATTGTACCAATTTCTCAATTACCCAAGCAAGAAAACCCGTAAATGAACAAATACTTTCTTCACAATCTTAATACCAAATTACCAATTCTCCTGATGCTAGGAGAAATTAGCATATATACTTATAGATATTTGAATGCCAAAGTAAAGCCCAAAATGATTTAGAAAGGAATATATCCACAGTCTTCATCCACACTGCATCACAATGTGACCTAGCATCACAAAAACATCGAAACAGAAAGGGCAGAACATCAATCTGGTTCTCCCATATCAATTGCAGTCTATTGACTTTCGAAAGTGGAGGCTTTCTTCTCTAGCATTGGATAGAGGAGACAATTAAAGAAAGAAACTCCTTTTGTTATGCAATTTGTGAAAACTAATTGTCCAGTTCAACCATCACGTAGTGGATCTGTCTGAATTCCGGTTTGGTTCATGGCACTAAATTGTACTTCAGATCAAACCATATTTAAAAGATTGAATCAATCAAAGCAAGCTTTTCCAACAGGTCCAAAACTGGTTCAACCAATTTCTGCTGGAGAAGGATTTGAAAATCGTGCTGGTGGTGTTCCAAACCTAGGCCTCAACCTTGAGAACACAATACTGAAAACACATAGGCATGCAATTTTTCAAATAAATGATGCTTAATTTAATGATACTCGATTTTATGTACTAAACATAATCAGTCAGGAATGCAAAACGAAATGATGCAAGCAGAGATTCAAACAAAGCATTGGCACCAGGGGGCATATAAGAAGACAGGCCATTTTAGCTTGGATCTTGGAGAACAGATAGATGCAGAGCAGCATAGCATTGAGCCAGTTGTTGCACACAAATCAGTCACTCAAGTGGTTTGTTCAATAGTCCGTCATTAAAAACATTTGGTTACAAGCTAATTCTGGAGTCCCACATTTGCTCAAGGAACCAAACTGAATCAAACCTTCTGCAAATTGGACAACAGAAGACCTACCTGTAATTCACAATTAGTAAGCTGAATCCAAGTGAAGACAGAAAAGCCTCAGACTTTGAAAAAGTTGAAGTGGAGACAGAATGTGGCCCACCATGAAGGATCACGATTAGTGGATCAGGCACGTCGTTTTTCAATTTTGATGATACAAAAATTGCCTCAAAGTCATTTGTAGCACCTGTAATGAATCAAATACATGGAACATGAAAAGCAGTATTTTACTCTAGTTGTAAGATGAGATCTTAGACATCTGAAATGGGAATGAAAAAGCAACTGGTGATGATATTCAAATAACTCAGTTGGCTACCAGCATGCTATACTGAAGGAACAAGTTCGACTGAAGTATGAGATATGAATTGACTAAGTTCTATTAAGATTTTTCACTTCTTCTGACAAACAATTCAAATCAGGATACTTCTATAGAAAAGTCAGTTTCCTTATCAAGTAGGCTTTCTGATCCCCTGAGGTGCAAATGTACCATATTTAGAGTTCCCTAAGCCCATCTAAAAAAAGACACTTAACTCATCTGGCAATTTGGTCCACTGATTTCTTACTCTTTCCATTAATTGAAGCTCTTTCTGTAGATGATCAACAGATCATCCAATCCTTTGTTCGACTATCACGAAATTAGTTGGCATTATGAACAGTTTCTGTTGCACTTGTTTCAAGCTCCTCACCAATCATTTAATTCAACCTTTCAAGCGGTCCTCAAAATCTCTCTGTTTTTGTCAAAATCCTTGGGAACCTACTTGGGCAAGGATAACATGGTCACATTGTACATGAACCGATAATAACATTACAGTGAAAAATATGAATTACAATAAAAAGGAGCAACCTCAGGATGCCTAGGATATGTAAATGAGCAGCAGCTATTAAACTGCACATTTGCAGATACTAATGTATGAAGCTCGTCAACACAAGTAAATGCATGTAAGAAGGAGACTGATCTTTGTCTAAGCTACCACATTACTTACAAAGGAAGACCATGTTGACCAAGACATCAAAATCGAACTTACTGTTGTTCATATGGGTCCACATTTCTAAGAACTTTAAGTCCGGCAGAAACTCATAAAGATGCACAAATGCACACATTTATCAACTTGACATGAAAAGGAAAAAGCAGGGGAATGTATCAATGAAAGGAGACAAATACATAAGCGCCAAGCAAAATAACAACTCGAGATTTTCATGGAGGAACAGATGATATTTACTGGTAGCGCCAATAAGAAGCTCACAATGTGGGGAAAAAAAGAGAGAGTAGAATTTCTCCATGGTAAACAAGATTATTTCATCCCCAAATGGATGAGAATGATGTAAAGAATGAAAAGCACCATAAGCAGTAATATGCAAAGTATCTAATCACTCCATTATTAAGCAAGCATAAAGGGAAAACCTTTTACTAGAGATTTTAGATAAAAATCATAAATACATGTTAATAGCACATCAACAACAAAGTCACAAACAAAGTCACATCAGCGAATACGGGTGGGTATACTCTACATAAATAAGACAGATAACATGAGCTACCTCTTGTTGTGCAAGTAGAAACGTCCTTGACTGGAATTTTAATTAGTCTAAATTGACGAGATGCAAGCAACATTTCTACCTGTAATAAGAGGCGTTTTGGTAGATTAGGTCATACGTAGAAAAGTAACTGCAGGCACTTGACACAAATATGGAACAGAAGAAGTATTTTACGACCTTCTGAGAACATTTGAATATGGGACTTGAAATGTCCAACCAACTCCATGAAGCACTTGATTGTATTTTATCAATAAGATAACCGTACTTCAGCTGAGGCACATCCACTGGACTGCTAGAAACTGAAAGGCAAATTGCATGAACTTATATTTCAAGTCATGTCATTTCCTAACAACATACAGGCTACTCTCAGCTTCAGGTTACCAGCAATAACGTTGCCCCCATCAAGAGTAAGAACTTCCCATGAAGCATCCGACTCCATAGGGCTGATTCGTGCTACATTCCCACTGCATACAGATGAGCATTTACCTGTTAAGTTCAATTAAAATAAAGAGTCTCTAACCAACAAAATCCATGCACTGAACAGTGTTCTTTCTTCTTTTAATTGTAGAGACAAACAAAAATGTATTACTTCAGCACATTAACAGCAAGTATCACTTCACTGCTCCGCCATGAGGAAGTCAGGATCATTGTGCATCCATCAGAAAGCCACGGATTAGCAAGCACATTGGTGCAGTAAAGCCCAGGAAAGCACCCTTCTTCAGCATTCATGATGATAGGGACCTGCACTTATGAAGGATTGAAATATAATAAGCCAACAAAGAAGACGCATTAGAGGAACACGAGAAAAGTAAATCTAGGCAGCATCCACTGTCAAAGTAAATATCAGTGTAGTCCACATACTTCAGATTGACAACACAAAATATAGAGAACCAATCATTTTCCTTATAGCATTAGTATACCAAAGGTTATATCAGTGCAAATTTAACTGCAAGTGGTATAAGTGAGTGTTTAAATCCTCAAATCCAATCATGCAAAACACATTTCATGGAAAGCTACACTAATTAGTCAATGAATTGACCTACATCCAATAAAGTTTCTAGTAAATCAAGCAGCACACAGAATGAAAAAACAATAAAGAAATGTTGGCTTTGTTTTTTTCCCCTGCTTGAGTACCTATGTCATTAAACTGAGTATCACGATGTTGACATATCAGCAGGATAGTATCATCTTTCGTGCGATACGTACAACACAAATAAATGAAGTGAGGCAGCAAAATCTATCAGACTTCAATCAGGTGATGAAACTCACCACATCAGCAATACTTCTGTGTAGGCTCGGGTTCCCATCAATTGGCCAATTTATTTTATGAAGTGAATTAGTAACCCAATGCGCTCCAGAGTCCACTCCACTCTTTGCTGATAGAAAGACAAGGTACTTCCCATCTGGGCTGAGAATTGATATTTTGCATAGAAGCATTTGGTTAGAAAACCATTTCAGTTTCTGAGATTAACACTCATATTACCAACAATATTATATCATTCAGATAAAATTGTTTCTCTCAAGTAAACAGAATAGTGCACAGACGGTTTAAGAAAAGCTGGATAGTTATCATATTTGGATATATAGAGATACGTCATGACAGTATATAGATAGGTCAGTCATAAATGGCTAACCTTAGTACTCTTTTTCCATGATAATAGCACTGTCATATAAGCTTCCGAAATGAAAACATTGCAACACATCCAATAGTAGACGACCCATGCCAAAGAATTGCAGCTGAGCATAAAACAGCAGAGAAAGATACAATACAGCAAAAATATGCTTGCATAAACCCAAGACGCAAAAATTATGGAATCAAACTCAATGCTGAGACTGTACCCTTAATGTAAAGTTTGAATGAGCAAAAACTTAAAACAGAGGTGACAGATGCTTCCAAAGTCTAATCAAGAACTTATACTCATCGTCAAAACAATAACAAATGAAGAACATATCCTAAGAGCCAAGAGGAGCATACCTGAAACGGGGAAAGAAAGCACTGCTGATGCTCTGAGTTAAATTACACAAAGGAGAATCTACACCAGCATCAGCTCTACAAATTTGGATGATGTATTTGAATTCTTAAAATCACATTTAAAAGTCATATCGATAATAGTCACGTAAAGAAAAAATTTTGCAAGAGCAGGAAACCAATTGAGGATGTACCCACTTGAAATCAACTTTATCAGCTTCTGATTGATGGAATGGGTTTTTAACCGCATATATTGCACAAGGCCTGTTGTTGCAATACTTGATGCCAAACTTCCTTAGATTTGATGACCACCCAACAAAAACCATATATTCATTCGTGTCTTTAACTGATGGTGCCCATATGACCTGGCCAGCACTTAGAGAGCTTGTGATTCCTCGAACAGCTCGTACCTCCCCACTGCACACAACCAGCGAATTCAGATCTTAAAGTTGCAATTTCAAACTTCTGCTAGTGAGCAGAGTATTTTAAAACTGTGTAATGGGACCTCTTAGTATTGACAACAAAGAGAGTTGGCTTCCTTTTTCCTGCGTATGTTTCCCCCCACTCCTCTTCAAAGTCACCCTGACCTTTCCAGCTGCAACGATCTTTTTCATTTGAGTTATCCTTTGTATAGCCAGAACTGTTGAAGTTGGGCTTGGAAGCAGCCGGCTCTTCGGCAACATAAGCAATGAGAACTTCATCGTGGCTCCATGATATCCCCTTGAACCTATCCATTCTGAGATCATTTCAATTTTCTACTGACATTATACAACAGATTCATTGGAGCTTGAGACTGATATAGTTTATTACCAATCATCTGTAAACACAGAACCGTGGACAGATTGGGGAACACAGAATTCCTTCTCCAACTGAGATGAACCCCAGATTTCAAATTGAGTTGGAGAATCAGTCTCAGAATTCTTCACTACAAGAAGCTTGGACCCAGAGGGTGAGGGAACAATTATAGAAGCGTTTTCCATCTCAACGGGGAATAGGGCCCATTGAAAGGTGATGGAATTGCTAGTTTTGCTGGAGATATGAGCAGATAAGATGAATTTCCTCATCTTGTTTGCCAGAAGATCTGGCTGGCTAAGTGAAAACATACCCTTGGAGCCTTTACCTATAACCAAACAATAACCACTTTTATCATAGTGTATATCTATGGAAGAGTAAGCATGGAGATAGCAGATGTGATAAGCACTGATACCATTTTCGGACTTAAATATCCATGCCTTGTCGATGTTGCAAATGTCAGTGAACTCTTTAAGTAATTGAGACTGGGAAGCATAGTCTTCTTCAGTAGCGATGTCCATCCCTAAGTGCGCCTCCATGTGAGGGACAGCCTGAGAAACATCCACGGCAAACAAGCTTATGAATATTTAAGTGCAAATGGAAGCAAAGAAAAGAAAACACATTATAGTAATTCCAATATGCAATCCAAAACTATTGTCGAATTAGTACCAATAAAAAAGAGTGGCAATTCTCAACCTCAACTAATAATGAGGAATGAGAAAACTCAGAACCCCAACATCTCCTGTGGCATTAAACAACTCTCACTGCAAAAATCAATGGATCACAACCGGTATTGACGACATCCATTCATCATACTTCATGTCTAACTAACAATAAGCAAGTATCATTACTTAGGTTATAATCAGACCACGGGACACACAAGCCCGTCACCATAAGTTGAGATAGACATGAGATTCCTCTCATAGCACAAAAAAGTAGGAAAGAGGGGCTACACTTAACCAACTTCCCAGTTGAGATTTTCCCAAAACGAATAAGTTATCTAATGCATACTCCAGCATACTCCCGAGCTCAAAGTATATTCATGTTAACGCAAAAGGATCGGTGGTTCTTTCGACGGGGCAAGTTGCAAAGTTCCATTAAAACCAAACAGAAAAGGAAAAAGAAAACAGAAACACGAGGCGTGGCGGCAGATGATGATCGAATGAATCCACTTTCGTGCTCCCTCGCTACTCGCGCATTCGCTGGTAACTGACCAACCCAACAAGATGCAGACACAACCCATTCGGAATTTCGACTGCGCATTCCGAAACCAGCCCATGAGAGAGGAAGAAGAAGGAAACTCACCGGTCGAGAGAGAAACGGACGGACGCGAGCAGAACGAGAGTGTCGAGTCAGAGAGAGAGTCAACGAAGTGCCACTGAAATTCAAAGAGAGAGGCAGTGGGAATATGATTCTTGCTCATCCGAGGAGAGAGGAGAAAGAGTGAAGCAATTCGAGATTCACGAGGCTGTCGTGCTGATGTGGACTGATTATATATACACACACACACACTGGACTGATTATATATTCATTCATTTATTGTTTTAAAAATACTGCGCTAAAGCAAGGCTGGTCTTGCTGCAGAATCTGGCTCCGGCCGAAGTCCGTCGCGACCGGACGGACTTCGTAAGATTCTTTTTGATGTTCGCTCGTTCCCGCCACCGTACTTTTGTGTCTTGTATATCACCTAGTTTCGGTAAAAGAAATTAGAGGATCAAAATAGGTAATAAGATGACAGAAAATGTATTTCAGAAACGTTTGACAACACATATATGTTGGAGCCAGAGTTACTAAAAGTTTAATTCCTAAGTAATTAAAGGAATTTGGTGAAATTTACCGTGTATTTAATTTTTAATCAAAACTCTTTTTATCTAGTTTTATTTCTCGTTCCCATCCATCAATTTTCCTGTTATGCAAAATAATCATCCTGATAGTTTCCTCGATATTTTTCGTATTTTTTTTATATATTTATTTCTCTTTTTCTCTTCTCTATATATATTATCATTAGTAACATCGTCTCCCTTTTGTGGAGTCCATTCATTTTTAAATTTCAATTGAGGCTAATAATGTTCATACTCTGTTGGGAGAACGAGGAAAAATAAAGGATGGATATTTGGATGGAATTTTTTTTTTTTTTTAAAATGTTTTGAAATGTTGTGTTAGGAGAGGGAAAAGGTTTTTTAAAATCTTCTTAAATCTTTTACTCGAATTATCTTAGTTTTGAGGAAAAATGGATATGTCCCATGTTATTAGAACATTGAAATTTCTGAGACCAGGGAAGCCAAATTTTCCTTAAAATGCAAAACAATCTGTTCTGGATAAAGGGCAAATATCCCCGTTACCGTTCAATTTCAGTTGGTACGGTCACACACCATGCACTCGGTCCTACGGAACGAAATAACTATCCAACCAGATGACGCCACGCCATCCGCAAACGGAAACGTGGACCTCCGAACCAACACGTGGGAGGATCCCATTGGCTGGCGCCCCGCAGCCGGAGCAGCCGCAAAGCGAAGATAAAAGAAAACGGTCGATCCAGTGGAGGAAAGCCGAAGGCCGAAAATGGCGCTCTGCGTTCTCGCGGCATGCTCGGTGCCCGGAATCTCCTCTAAGCCAGTCGACGTCGCGCGGCGAGCATCGCGTCCCGCAGCCCCAGCTCTCCTCCGCCGCCTCGAGCCGCGGGGACGGAGCTCGGTCCGCCGGCTGAACGCTGCCGGACTGTCCCAGATCGAACCCGACCTGAACGAGGACCCGGTGGACCGTTGGGCCACGAACAGCGTCGACGAAGTAAGTTCTGCGGCTTCCGGCACCCTCCCGTCCTGGCCACCCCTCGTCTTCGTTTGGCGAATTACGAAAATAATGATGCATTGATCATGATGCCTATGCGTTTAGAACAATTTCGTGAGTTACCCGATTGCTTGATTAGCTAATGGAGTCGAGTTGCGGAGAAGTACTCCGCTTTAAGCTACACTAGGCCAGTTACATGCCACTAGAATTGATGAATTTGAGAAATGCCGGGCCAAAGATGAGAGATGCATGTCCTTTCGTGATGAGCCGGTGTTCATGCGTGCGACACCGGACGACACCGGTGACCTGTTATGTAGCGCCGCCTCTCGCTGCTCCCGACGAACAATTTCCTTTGAATCCATGTTCTAATGTTTCTAGTTGACGTAGAGCATGTGCATGTTAGTGGGAGATGTGATCTGAAGCTATGTTGGTGCGGATCGCAGGAGGATTTCAAGTATGGAAAGTACGACGGGCACCACACTTACTACGAAGGGGAGGAGAAAGGTAAATATATGTTGCAAGCTATCTTCTTTTTTTGTTCCCTTTCGTCTTTTGCTCTTTTGTGGGTCGTTTTACTCAGAGTTGGAAACGGTAGAGTTAATCGATTTGCCAGCAATGTGAAGTGATTCCAGGATGAAACATGCAAATGAAAGAGACAATTTACAGTGTAATTGGATGGAATTTTTACATCATGACTTCAATTCCTCAGTATAACAGAAGAACTTATTCCATACATGCTGATTAAAGGACAGGTGAATTGCAGATTTGATGTCACAACCTTATTCAGGAGTTGTGTAGGGGAAGTACTAAGGAGTTATATTTGTGGTACACAAGCGTGATGGTCTTTTGAGTTTCGAATGTGGAGCCAGATAGTGGCTTGCTTGCAGTAACCTTGCTTTTGATGGTAGAATGATACCTGCGATTTATGATGCCGACTGTCCACTAGGAAATTGCCTGTGCTGTAGGAAGAATCATCTTGTCCCTTCGACTTCCGGTTGATTCTTGATGATTTTTGATCTAGGAACTTTCTGGGGAGCAATTGCGGAAGATATTGCTGCAGTTGATCCGCCGACCGGCTTTCAGGGTACAACTAGTTATATCAAGCATTCTCCTGCATTTGATTTACAACTAATCAGAGGGACTTGGACGAATAACTGATTGGTGCAATCACTAATTGCAGGGCTCATCTCGTGGCTTTTCCTTCCAGCGGTTGCTGCAGGAATGTACTTTGATGTTCCGGTAATGTGAAGGAATATTTAGCTCTGCTAAGCATTGGACGATCCAATCTGCTATATTTCCCCTGTTAACCTGTGTTAAATGACTAAGGATAGCCTTGGCTTCCTTTTCCTTCAGGGAGAGTACTTGTACATCGGAGCAGCTCTCTTTACTGTCGTCTTCTGCATCATCGAGATGGATAAGCCTGACAAGCCCCACAACTTCGAGCCCCAGATATACACCATGGAAAGAGGAGCCCGCGATAAGTTAATAGCTGACTACAACACCATGGACATTTGGGATTTCAACGAGAAGTATGGAGATCTGTGGGACTTCACCATTATAAGAGATGATATAACCAAAAGATGACTGCTCATAAACTAAAGATGGCAACTGTTCTTTAACGATCTCTGTATATGAGGGAAATTACAGGTTCATGTCCTTCCTTTCTAGATTGCCTATTCTGTATTCTCCAGTTTTGCCTTTTTCACTCCCGTAAAGCTTAAGCAATATAAAGGAAGAGAAAGCTCTAGAAGCAGCTGTTTACAAAAACTGTGATGATGCGCGCCAGTGCAAAACTTGCATTGTTAGTTTCATCTCTTCAACTTCACATTATTATCCTGGTCCGAAAGTAAACTTAACTGCATTGCGCATATCACATTTCCTTTCGGTGGGATATAAGGTTCCAGTTCCTTGGACAATTAGCGGAATGGGCAAGTATATTTGATACTAGGTGCATACGCCTTATTAGAGGTCATAGCACGAAAAAACCGAGGCTAGTCATTTCTGCTGAAGAGTGAAGTAACTATCAAGGATATCCAGTTTCTTTCCCTTTTTCTCTTTCTTCTTAGTTTACCGTGGTCTTGGAAAAATGGATATGGAGTGGCGTATATGCCATTCGACCTCTGGCAGCGTAGCGTGCAAAGCTTCTCTATAGGGCCTAAGTGCTTCATTCGAGCTGCTTTTCAGGTGCCACAAGAGTCAGACATTTAGTAGCACGCTTCTTGTTATGCTTCTATGCTTTGTCCATGCTCAGTGAGGACTTTTGCTCACGGTGCAGTCCAAGTGATATGGTGAACTGATGCGCTGAAGATTACTCGATCGAGTTATTCTTGGGGTACTTTAAATATATGCATAATTGTAGCTTGTCCAAGAAGAGGCCATGTTCTGGTTATGAATTTCTTTGACCTCAGCCTGATAATTGTTTGCTAATCCCTTTACCAGCATTTTCTTTGTCAGTTAAACTTTGTGCTTAATCTCGGACATCCATGTTTTCCATATGCTTGCTTGGAAAATGTACCATAAGTCATCTGCATCTGATGCATGTAGTTTTTTCAAATGTCATTCCCGAAACAATGGTTATTGCCGGGTATCCTTTTCTGAAAACTTCTGGTAGTTAGAAATTGCGGGTATGCAGATAGTTGCTTTCCATTGTTGTCATCTTCCTAGACCTTCTCAGCTTGCTCTTTTGAGGTGCTCAAGGAGCATTTAGGTTGAACAAGAACGCGTTTCCACCGCGCCGGGGGGGCGCTAAAGTTTCTCTCTCCTAAGTGAACAAGCATGCTCGGCTGGATAACATAAGAGAAACACTCGGTCCCTGATCGTGATCTCCCCGTCGATCCCAATGTACTCAACCGTATCCATATCCACCTGTTGTTGTCTAGCGATAATTACTCAAAAACAGTTCATAGATTTGTTGACGATTGGCTGCAGAAGTCCAGGGAATACAGTAATGTTCACATTTCATGGCATGATTTCATCAAGACGTTTCTGAAGAATGGGAACCGTTTCTAAGCCAGGTGAAAGTCATTCGGACAGGAGGACAATGTACTGTCCTCATGAACTTAGTACGGTGATTTTGCTCCTCCTCCACTCATGGACATAGGTCAATGGATAAATGATGCAATTCATCATCTTACTTCATTGATGTATGTTCTGCCTTTATTATGTTATCACGTTTTGCAGAAGCTTATCTTTCGATAATATCAAGAAATTCACATACAACATGGACTTCGAGGGCTGCTGTAGGTCTGATGCATTCTCTTTGACACAAATTAGGCTGCAAAGTGTTATGTTCAAACAAGATACTGATTCATGAGAAGACGATGAGTTCCGAGGAAGAGTTGTCATCCATTACCGGTGGCCAAGGGAACAAACTGCAAGTGAAAACGATGACTGTTAATGCCTTGTAGGACAGGAAGTACCTTTTTGGATTCTAGCTCGCACCATAGACTACACCGCAGGCGATGGTTGGTGAGGGTGTGATTGTAGAGGGCCTCGTCTAGACTAGCCTACAACTAATGACCTTACCGGTCAAAGCATGAAGAAAAAGAAAAAAATAAAGAAAGTAAAAGAGATAAAATATTAAAATATTATGAAAAAAATTTACATTAACGCCATGCGAAAAAATTTATGACTAAATTAATTTAATTAAAATGTTTAAAATTAAATTGATGTTAATACAATAAGTTTAGGATTTGTTTTTTTACTTTTCCTGACGTCTGTTCTATTCAAAATTTGAAAATAGTTAGGGCAGCATTCAAGACCTATCTATTGGATCATGTGAGATCTCAATTTTCGTTTCTCCTTGATTGCACATGTTAATTCAGTCCATGGGCATTGGACACAAGTATAATTAAGAATCGAAAAGGATCGCTTCTCGAGTTCCTTCGTTGACAATTTGACAGAATCGAGGGAGAGATCTTTCTTGGAATTTCATGACAAAAGCCAATCCCCACCATCAATTCTCCGCACACGGCGTCCCACGACCGCGCACGAAGCCCAAGGTTGACGACGAATGGTGGGACACGTGCGGCCCCCTTGCCCCTCGGATATTGAACCGGTCGCGTTTCGCACGTGCCGCCTGGTAGGGCCTACTTATCTACTTATCTACAGGTCCACCAAAAAAACATGTGATTCGTCTTGGTAGACCTTATGATAAGCTTGATCATATTCAATAATAAACATGTTAGGTAAAAATTGACCTTATGCTTGTTTATGACGCACTTGGACTCGTTTAGCCAAGTGATCTAAAATATTCCCTGTATTAAGAAGTATCTTTTGACACGAAATACACTGGCAAGCATTTTTATATGTGATAATTCATATCTTAAATGTTTTGTGTTGTATAATCCATTTTATCGAAGTCTTACTTTTGGATTTTAAAGTTTTGACATAATTAAAAGAACATTTTGTGTTAAGATTTAATCTAAATTTGATATGAAACAATCGAGAGAAAGAACAGAAGAACAATTTATGAACTAAATTGAATGGAAACGAGATTAAGCAAAGATTATGTTAAGACATACACTAAATAGAATGCTCCGTCCACGTAAGTAAATTCGATGAGTTAATTTACAGAAATGAGCACTCTTTAAAAGTTTAGAGACGACATTGGAAAAAGAAATTCAGGAACTTCATTAGACATATTTTATGTTGGATAAAATCACGTGATTTTAGCTTCTCTTTGCATGTTCTACCTTGGCTCCCATTCTCTTCATAGATAAGCATCTCTTCAGTTTGTTTATTTCACAGAAAAGAAAAAAAATTAGGAAAATATTTTTCAAAAAATAATCGCTTGTACCACTCGAAATAATTACTCAATAAAAAATATTCCTATTATTGACAACAATTTATATCTAAGTATCTTCATAGATGATGAAAATATTTTTTGCTAATTCATTTTTTTAAGCGATAAGAACAATTATTTTTAGGAAATTATATTGCAAATCATCTAGTTTTAGTAAAAATAACTGTAACTTTAATTAAAAATGAACAATTTCATGCACAAGATCCCTCGCTCAGCCCCTCAAGAGTTTGATTTTGTTCATTTTCATCCGATGCACGTTCACAATTTTTATCCTAAAACCTAATTATCGTTGGAAAGACTCAGCCACCAAAAGCATGACAAAGACACAAATTATTAGTTAATAATAGTAGTTAATAATAGTAACCTTAATTATCGTTGAAAAAGGATCGTTTTTCAAGTTTCTGCATAGACAGAATCCAGAGAGAGAGAGAGAGAGATCTTTCCCGGGAATTTCACGACAAAAGCCAATCCCCCCACCCACCAATCAATTACTCGCACGTGGCGTCTCACGAGCGCCCGCGCACGAACCCCGAGGTCGACCACGAAAGGTGGGACACGTGCGTGCCCCATGCCCCTTGCCCCTTGCCCTCGGGTCCTGAGCCGGTCGCGTTTCGCGCGTGCCGATTTCCTTTTGACGCTCCTCGTTGTCGGGGCCCACCTATCTACAGTTCAACCTAAAAACTCGTGATTCGTCTCGGCGGACCAACCGCCGCTCACCCTCTACGCCGATTCGTTATCTTCTTCTCGGCCATACAAAATGGCCTGGTCGGATCTTGACGGCCATACGCGAAGAAGATAATCCAAAGCTCTCTTTTATGGAGGGGCTTGCTTAGCCCGTTGCCAGCCGAGTAGTTTTCATCGTGGTACGGTGTCGATGTGATGACCGATCGCGAGCTCGATAATGCGACCTTGACTCGAGGAAAGCCGGTTGCCGTTCATAATAAAAATATCTTTTTATCCCATCAGCGTCTAGGCCATGGTGCCGCTTTTCCTCATCCCAAGTGTCCTATATGCCCATTGGCTAAACAGTCCAGAATGTCTTTTCCAAAAAGTACATCACATGCTGCTAGAGCTTTCTCACTATTACACTTGGACATTTGGGGCCCATATCACACCCCTCATCGTGATGGGTCACGCTTCTTTCTTACTATCGTGGATGATCACACTCGAGCAACTTGGGTTTTTCTTATGCAGTCCAAAGCCCAAGTTCTCTCACATCTCAAAAATTTTATTATTCTCATCAAAAATCAGTTTAACAAATCCGTACAACGGATTCGTACTGACAATGGACGAGAATTCTTTAATCATGAATGTTCTTCCTTGTTTATTTCCAATGGCATTCTTCACGAGAGCTCCTGTATCTATACTCCTCAACAAAATGAGATTGTAGAAAGGAAACACCGTCACTTGTTAGAAGTTGCTCGAGCCATTAAGTATCAAGCTTCAATTCCTGAAATGTTTTGGGGAGACTGTGTGGTCACAGCAGCATACCTAATCAATCGAATGCCATCTCGAGTTTTGAGTGGGAAAACCCCATTCGAGTCATTGTTCGGAAAACGTCCCGACATTCGTCATCTTCGTGTTTTTGGATGTGTATCTACCACGGGCCCTCGGGACAAATTGGATCCTCGTGCCCTTTCTTGCATATTTATGGGATATCCTACCCTTCAAAAAGGATATTTGGTACTTGATCCATCTACTGGAAGATTCTTCGTTAGCCGAGACATCATCTTTCATGAAGATGTTTTCCCTTTCAAGGATAGGGTGCCCTTGCATCAACATGACGATTCCCAGACGTCTTTTCGCCCTTTTTTGCATGAAGACAATCCTCCACAAGCACCCATGATGATGCTTCCACAAGTAATGTCTCCTATATTGTCTTCAGATATTGATATACATGTTGCTTCGGAAGGGGACAATGCAATACCTAACCTTCCTTCAACGAGTATATCGGAAGGATCTGGATCTTCGGAATCCAATATTCCAGCAGATGATACTTCTACAAATTCACAAGTTGCCGTTCCACCTGAACCAGCTAATCTTCGGCGATCGAGACGCACAATTCGACCACCAACATGGACAACATATTATGTTTGTTCCTCCTCAACAAAGTGTGGTACACAATATCCTATTTCCTCCTATGTTAGCTTTGCTAATCTCTCTCCCGAACATAGATCTTTGTGTTAGTAGAATTTCTGAGCAACATGAACCTTCATCTTATGATGAGGCCGTCATGGATCCTCATTGGCAAAACGCTATGAAAGATGAATTACAAGCTCTCATCGAGAATGAGACTTGGGATATTGTTCGCCTACCTCCCCATCGTAGACCCGTAGGATGCAAATGGGTATTTAAGATCAAATACAAAGCAGACGGATCCATTGAACGTTACAAGGCCAGATTGGTTGCGAAGGGATTCACTCAGAAGGAAGGATTTGATTATACGAAAACTTTCTCTCCTGTTGCTAAAGAGGTCACCGTACGGTCCTTTCTTTCCATTGCCGCCATTCGTGACTGGCCTCTTCATCAAATGGATGTTCACAATGCTTTTTCTACATGGAGATCTTGAAGAAGAGATTTATATGGATATCCCACCGAGATTTCGCAGACAGGGGGAGGGAAGTGTATGTCGTCTCCGAAAATCCCTATATGGGCTTAAACAAGCATCTCGTCAATGGTATGCTAAGTTTACCAGTGCGCTTACAATTGCAAAATTCCAGCAATCTAAGCATGACTATGCTTTATTCACATGGAAACAAGGTACGTCGTCAATCTACTTACTTATATACGTTGACGATATACTCATTATGGGAAATGATGCGTTTGCCATTGAGAGATTCAAGAAGTATCTACATTCTACATTTCATATTAAGGATTTGGGATCACCTAAATACTTTCTTGGGATAGAAATTGCGCGGTCAAATAAAGGCATGTGTCTTAGCCAACGGAAATTCGTATTAGAAATCGTGTTGAAGCAGGTTTGTCAGGATCTAAGCCGGCTGTTATTCCAATTGATCAGAATATCAAGTTAACAACAGCTGAATATGACCAAGGGTTGTCACCTATAAACAAGGATCTTTTGCTTAAAGATCATTCTGCTTATCAAAGACTTGTTGGAAAGCTTATTTATTTGACCATGACTAGGCCAGACATTGCTTATGCAGTTCAGATTCTTAGTCAGTTCATGCATGCTCCGAAACAGTCCCACATGAATGCAGCATTGAAGGTCATTAAATACTTGAAAGGGTGTCCTGGATTAGGAATATTGCTATCTCGAGACAACAATATGGAGATGGTAGCATACTGTGACACAAATTATGCTACTTGCCCCATGAGTAGAAGATCAGTCACAGGATTCTGTATAAAATTAGGGGATTCTCTAATTTCATGGAAGACAAAGAAACAATCAATCGTATCTCTTTCATCCGCGGAGGCAGAATACCGAGCAATGGTGAAGACTGGTTGTGAGATAGTCTGGATAAGAGGCCTTCTTCAAGACCTTGGTGTACAAATGAAAGAGCCTACTGTCCTATTTTGTGATAATGATGCTGCACTTAAGCTTGCAATGAACCCAGTATTTCACGAAAGGACAAAGCATATAGAGATTGATTGTCATTTCATTCGAGACAAGATTCAAAGTGGGGTGATTAGAACAAAAGGGATAAGAACGGCAGAACAACCCGCAGACATCTTTACCAAGGCATTATGTCAAAGGCAACATTCGTATCTACTAAACAAGCTAGGCGTCTTCGATGTGTATAGACCGCCAAGCTTGAGGGGGAGTGTTGAAGATACTGTTGCCGATTGATTTTGATTGTGGGAATATTTTATGGAATATTGTGTAGATCTTTGGGATATTATGTATTTTTTTATTCCTTAGTTATTTAGATACTTTGTATTATAAATAGATTGTAATTACATACTGAAGAGATAATAAAAGCAATACAATTCTCCCAAACCTTAAGCTTTCTATTTTTCTGACAGTTATGACTCGGCGACCGGGGATTTGTCTCGTCTCGGGAAACTTCAAAGCCTCGAGCAAGGATGTGGTCGCCTTGATTAGAGTTGTTCGGACATTGGTACGTGACGGCAGTGGGATTGGATGCCGTGATGATTTATCCGAAGGACCATGTACTTATTTGAAAGGGTAGATGCTCGTCTCTTTTATACATGAAGCTAAATCTTGAATTTGTTGTCGACTTTTTATATGACCAAAATACCCTCAACTCGTTCTCTAGTCAGTTATCAATCCTCATTACACGAACCAACGCCAACCTGATTATTTATAGTTAGGGTGGTGACATCATTAGTGCTTAACTTTTCCTCATTTTTTAATTTATTTTATTATATTTAATGTCATCTTTGAATTTATAAAATTTTTGTATTTCATTAAATGTTTAATGAAACTTTCTTACATTGTTGTTAAAGTAACTAACTTTTTGTTTTGTTTGTTTGATTTCATCTTGAAACTTTATTAGTTCGTTCATTTTTATTTATACCATTTGGTTCTTTTCCTAATGTTTTGTAAGATAAACCTCAATAACCCTTATCCAAAACTAGTCATTTTCAACACGACAGACTGACAAAACATACACACCACACATCTTAACGTGCTTGTATAAGCTTGATCATATTCAATAATAAACATGTTAGGTACAATTTGACCTTATGCCTGTTTATGATGCACTTGGACTCATTTAGTCAAGTAATCTAAAATATTCCCTATATTAAGAAATATCTTTTGACACGAAATACACCGGCAAGCATTTTTATATGTAATAATTCATATCTTAAATATCTTGTGTTATGTAATCCATTTTATTGAAGTCTTATGTTTGGATTGTAAAGTTTTGACATAATTAAAAGAACATTTTGTGTTAAGATTTAATCTAAATTTGATATAAAGCAATTGAGATAAAGAACAAAAGGACAGTTTATGAACTAAATTGAATGGAAACGAGATTAAACAAAAATTATGTTAAGACATACATCAAACAGAATGTTCCGTCTATGTAAGCAAATTCCATGAGTTAGTTTACTGAAATAAGCATTTCTTAAAGTTTAGAAACGAAGTTGGAAAAAAAAAAATTCATGAACTTCACTGGATATGTTTTCATGTCGGATCATATCATATGATTTTAGCTTCTCCAAGTTCTACCTTGGCTCCCATTCTCTTCATAGATAAGTCTCTCTTCAGCTTTGTTTATTTCACAGAAAAGAAATAATTTAGGAAATTATTTTCTTAAGAATGATCTATTATACCGCTCGAAATAATATATTGATGAAAAATATTTTTTATTATCGACAACAACTTATATCTAAATATTTTCGTTAATTTATTTTTTTAACGAAAATAAATGTAAAAATAATTTTCAAATGATCCCTAATTTCATCCAACACACTTTCGCAATTTTTATCGTAAAACCTTAATTATCGTTGGAAAAACTCGGCCACCAAAAAAGCATGGCAAAGACACATAAATTATTAGTTAATAATAATAATAATAATAAATTACGTTATAAGTAATTCCATGGAGTAGCGGCAACTTCTCATTTCGAATGGTACCCGCCGTACGGGTTGACTCGCGAGTCGCCGATATTTTTAATTTTTGCCACATTTTTTAAAATTTTTCTAACTGAGATTCCCGTGGGCACTCTTTTCTTTTTCTTTTTTGGGGGTTTCTGATTATTTATTTATTTATTAGTTGTTCGGGAGCCTCGGCGAATCCGCCGGGATGACGGAAACGCCCTCCGCCGCCACGTGCGCCGAGCGCCCGCGGGGGTGGGGCCGCCGCCCCGCAGCCCCGCCGCCCCCACCTCGCTGGCGTCGGCTCCGTCGTGCCGAAAAGGACTGCGCAATGAGTATCTCCACTTTCCAAGGTCCCCCCCACGCAGCAGATCTTGTCAGAATATACGCACGCCAAAAGTCTTCACGCTTTTTCTCCATCTCTCTCTCTCTGCCTTCCCTCTTCACTTCCAGTCAGCAACACAGTAGAGAGAGAGAGAGATGCTGCTGAGTCAGTTGCAGAGCTCGCGGCCGCCGTGGATTACGCCGCCTCCTCGCCTTCCCGGGCACCGCCGCAATCCTCCTCCTTCTCCGCCGCCGAGGTGCTCATCTCCGCCTCCCTCCCTCCTCTCTCTCTCTCTCTCTCTCTCTCTCGCTCGCTCGCTCGCTCGCTCTCGATGTCCGCGTCGAGTTTCATTGAGGTGTGGAGCAGGCTTCGATCATGCGACGTCGCGGTGATTAGTAGGATGGCGACATTGACCTTTTCGGATCGAGTTCGCGTGTCTCGTCGAGTTTGAGGCGGGGCCTGATTCGTGCCTGCTGTCGCGGCCGGCCTGGAATTGATTGCTGCTCCTGAGAATCCGCGAGTGTTGAAGACGAGGCGCAACGCCGATGGCGGCTAATTAATGATGTTCGCAATCCTCCGTGAATGAGACAAAAAGCGCTTTTTAATGTCTTTTGCCGCGTTTCCTTCGTCTTCTCCTCCCTTTTTTCGGTCGGGATTGTGACAGATGGTTTGTGGTTGATCAATCGAAATTACTCTGACCGGAGAATCCGGAAGTGTATATGCGATGCTCTGTCGAGAGCACCAGTCGACGATGATGAAGCTGGAATGTGCGCGGTATTTGCATTTGTATAACGAAGAGTAAGACTTCTGTTGAATGTAGAGAGAACTTTCGTTATTCTCTACTGAGGGAATCTGAGAGATTAATGAGATGGCAATTTACTTGTAAAAAGAAGTCTCGCGGTACATTCTTTGCTATTCGCTGGTGTTTATGGTAGAGCTGGACTTTTCGAGAAGCTGACACACAGACATCATCTCTCTTTTTTCTCCCCCAGCAAAGTGACGCGGATACAATGCTTGTGGTTCAAACATGCAGCTTTTTGTTGGCGTGGCACCGTGAGGCACAAGGAAGGTGAGTTGTTTGCATTCTCTGTCTGACACTGTGAACTGGATAAATTTGTTTGGTGTTCTGAAGCCTTTCCACCCATTTGAAGAAAGATCGCTTGATTGCCATTTATTTAATGTTGTACCGAGCAAAAGATCTAGATTGTGTGCCTGGTAGAGACTTTCGTATGTTACAATTTGTGAAGTAGAGTCTAGGGGGAAGCTGACAGGTCCAGGAATTTAGTGAAACCTCCAGTTGTTTTGTGGGTTATCCGGTTCTCCACACTTGGTCAGGTCAGAAAGGGCGTGACTGTGAGGAGTCTGTCCCCTCTATCTCTGCGCCAGTATGCTGTGAGTGTGGTACAGAAGTACTTAACCACACGTGCTAGGTGATGAAATAGTGAATTCTAATCACTTTTCTCCCCTCCAGTAGATTGACAGTAATTTTGAGTCATATGTATGCATTCATTTATGGTGCATCACTGCTATTTTTATATTTTGAAAAGTTTGAGGTCTGTTCCTATATTTTAGAAGCCTGGAATGAAGTCATTATTTGTCATCTGCATCGATTTGTGTAATGCAAATAAGTCAACTCACAAACTTTCATATCCACTTCTGGCCACATTCTTAGCATACTGATTTCGCTATCTATCTGATATGCCCCTGTTTCTACCAAGTCTTCCGCATCTCTTAACAGATGAATCTTTTTTCCAGGGAAATTGGATGCCAGATCCCAGAGAACCTGGGATGGTCTGGACTTCAGAGTATGTGCAGGGAATAGGAACGATTTCGATGTGAAGTTCTTTGCAATGGGCCCGAATAGGGATTATCAGGTGAGATGTAACTGCATTTTTCAAGTATCTTGAAATCTCAAGGTATATGCAGGTTAATGCATCAGATACCACTCTTAATCTAAAATATTTGTGCAAGGACTTGTACTGGACCAGTTAAATTCATTCTTTAGTTCTATTTTGGAGTCTGAAATAGTAAATTAACACTATTGACACTGCCCTTTATTGTATGCTTCGCCAATAACTAGCAAACTGATTTTTGGATTAGAGTGTTACTTTTCCTGTTTGTCAAAATTGCAAGTCTAACATAGCCCAATTTTTCTACAGGATCCCCACGTTAGATCAGCGATGAGTACTATGCCATTGTACGGGTTCCTCAGGTTGTCCCAACTGAGTTCCGCCTACATGTTGACAAAGATTTTTCAGCAGCTCCTACCGCATCTTTTTCAGAAATTTCTGGCTTCAGGCGCCCCATTTGCCTGTATATCTAACTCCTTAAATAAACCAATGCCTCTTAACTTGGACGTGTCCTTGCCTTCACTTGGAGACATCAGATGGCACTTTGCCCGAATGATATATTTGTTCAACATCCAACTTGAGCGAAACATTGCCACGTAGGTGAAGTCATTGCCTTTTTTTTCCCCTCTATGTACCTGTATGTCCCTAACTCATCTTCAGTTCGAATGATATATTTGTCCAACATCCAACTTGAGCGAAACATTGCCACGTAGGTGAAGTCAGTGCCTTTTTTTTGGTCTCATGTGCCTCTATGCCCCTAACTCGTCTTCAGTTTATTTTAGGGCCTGTTGGTCAGTTCCTCATGGTTGGTTACTTGTTCTAATTGTCTTTTTCATCCCTATATGGGGGTGCTTTCTGAAGTTGATATGTGAAGCTGCAATTACTTTTTCCTTCCAGTGACTTTGGCCAATTTTTGAGCTGTCAATTTTCATTTCATTGCACTCATCTAAGAAGGCTTCAATTATTGAGAGGGATAAATTCATTGAGAGTAAATAAAAACAATTAGATTTTGAAAATTCTACAGCCATCTGAGGTAACATAAAAAAGAATTAGTAAAGCTACTAAATACTAATAGCAGTTATGAGGATAACCATAATTCAGTAGATCAGTCAACTTATTTACAGACAGAAATCTCCTGCCTTGAATAAAGCAAATTAGTGAATTTCTTTCGAGAAGTATCTGGCAATGTTATCACCAATAACTTTTTGAATTTGCAATGTGTCTTGCTATTGTTATGTGAAGTATCACAGTGTCAACAATCTTAAGGAAGTTGTGCCTCACACTTTAATGATTAGCATCTAGTTTTAAATTGGATAATTTGGATGTTTCTGCAGTTAGCCAGGATTGAAATATCAAATGAAGGAAAGTATCTGAGCTTTAGTTGGGATTGCTTCATTTTGCTTTCTGGTTTTAAAGTGTCAGTAGTTGAGAAAGTGACGATCAAATCAACATCTTGCAAACCTTGTTTGCCATATTTAGCGCACAACAGGGTTGGGACAAACACATTTTCACTTTCTTCATTCCCAAGATAATATAGACTGGGCGCTACATGCATTCATATAGGTATACTATCATGACTCCAATAAATAGCGAGGGTATTAGCATTGCTGTTTCGACTCTGGAAATAACTTCCTGAATTTATGTCTTAGCATATAAGAGCATCATTTGGCTTATGACTTTAGTTCTGGGGTAGTTTGTTTGAGATGACTTTATAATGTTCAGATAGTTTATATACTTTTAAGTTAACTTCAACCCTAGTTATGATAAGTTAGCCTACTAGAACTGGTATTATCTACACTATGATGGTATAAATGAAAATTTAAGATCAGGCTTTTGATTGTAGGTTCTCATACTGATGCACTTTAGTGGCATCGCTTGGTGGGGTATCATGCACATTTTGGATGGCATTAGCATGATGTTCTAATGTTTCACATAAAGTACTGATACATTTCTCATGAATGGCTGTAGGTTCTTTGTAGTGCTCCTGTTGGCATGCTTCTCTTTTGTTGTCATTGGTGGCTTCCTATTCTTTAAGTTCAGGTAACCCCTCATCTTTACGTTTCAAACAATTACATATGTGGAGTTTACTTTTCATGCTTTATGCTTAGCAAATGGAACGGACGAAAGATTTGGATCTTTGAGTAGTGGCTTAAGTAGTGAACATCAAAGAAAAGAAGCAAAAGGAATTGATGAATACACAGATGGAATCTTTCATTTGTTGGTTGATCGGTCATTCCTTTCTATATTGAAGGGGGAGTAAAGAACCACTTGAGGATTGCTTTTGGGAGGCATGGGCATGTTTGTGCTCATCATCTACTCATTTGAGGGTGAGTTGGTGCTATGGCATTTGCCGGTGTTTTCCATGAGTTATATAGGTTACTACAACCTTCATGCTGCTAAGATGATCTATATTTATATCTGGTGCTAAGGATTTGATTTGAACTACAGCAAAGAACACGTTTCGAAAGGGTTATTGGCTTTGTTCTTGCTATCTGGGGAATATTATTTTATTCTCGCCTACTAAGCACCATGACGGAGCAGTTCCGGGTAACCACCAGCCAAAATAAAAGAGAATTTTTCTTTTTTCCTTTTTCTATCTAAAGGTTGATCTCTTCAACTTTTGTCATCTACAGAATAATATGCAAAAACTCAGAGAGGGAGCACAAATGCAAGTTCTAGAGAGTGATCATATTATTGTATGCGGAGTAAATAGCCATCTTGGATACATATTAAAGCAGCTTAATAAGTATCATGAGTTTGCTGTTTGCCTAGGTACTGCTACAGCTAGGTAATTTTTGTCTAAAGTTTGAGTAAGTTTATACAAGTATGGTCTGTTTTTCTAATGTCTTTGTGGTTTTTGTTGGTTATCTGTCAATAGGAGACAGAGGATTCTTCTAATGTCTGACCTCCCGAGAAAGCAGATGGATAAGATTGCTGACAATATTGCCAAAGATCTTAGTCATATTGATGTCCTCACCAAGAGGTATACCCATCTTATGATGGAATAAAGGGGTGTCTTGCCAACATTCAGGGAAAAGTTGTATGGTTTATTGGCAGCTTAGTAACCTATCCAATTTGGTCAATTTGTGTCCTGAAGTTGTATGTTATCAGTGAAGCAGGAAATATGGTCCTGGATTCTCCTAGTCCAATGAAAGTTTTAAACTGAATCATAGCTTCTTTCATAGTTCAAGCATAAACAGGTCGCAACATTTGACTTGCATTGAATGACCATTTAGTTATTTATTTATTTTATTTTTTTGTAGCAATTCTGTTTGTGTTCTAACTTTTTATTTTTTTTTTTTTTCTGTGTTGAGGCTACACCATATCAAAGCTCTCACTCTTCACTTTTCTGTTGACAGTTGTAGTCTTAGTTTAACAAAATCATTTGAAAGAGCTGCAGCAAGTAAGGCTCGTGCCATTATTATACTACCGACAAAGGGAGATAGGTGAGAACATATATAGCGACTTTTGCATATTTTTGTTCTTTTATACTCTCAAATAACAGAGGCATCAATATCTTTTAAGTTTTGTCCTGCATTGTACCATGCAATTTTATCTCATAATACCCTTTGCAGGCGGAGTTTACTTCTGTTGTAGAATAACAGAGAACTCCACAAGCTTGCATGCAAATATCAATAGATCCTTCATCCCATGCCAATGCAAAGCAATTCCCAAAGCAGATTTTGTTCATCTTGGACAGTGCTGGCCTGCTTTGAAAAATGTGTCTTCAACTAGGGAAAACTGCTCTCTACCACATTTTACATGGTATATTGGAAGAGAAAAGCAACATGAGATTCTTAGGATGCTGTAGTTAAAACTGGTTGCAAGCTTTGTGCAGTGTAGTGAAGGGTTTGGAGTTTTTCTATATGCAGTTTCTTAACTTCTTCTTTTCATTTTAGAGAATTTCAACAAAATTTGCTCTTATATCTTAAGAATAATAACTAATGAAGATAACTTTTTGTACATTTTACGAATATGCACTGGCTGAGTGAGAGGAGCATTTGTTTTTTTGGGGGTTGTGCTGAGGCAAAGTGCAGTGTGGGCATTTAGTTAGTAGGAGGTTTTTGTGATAGCAGATAAATCTATGTGCATGACTTGGAGAACTTGTGATTGCTCATTTTCAAGTCTTGGAGACAACAGCACATTTTCCTCCAGATGACAGAAAGTATAATTATTTCTTCTATCAGAGGGTTGCTGAAGCAGAAATTAATTTTGAAATTCCTTTTCCTCAGGTATCAAGTTGATACTGATGCCTTTTTGTCAGTGCTGGCGCTTCAACCTATTCCGAAGATGGAATCAGTGCCTACCATTGTTGAGGTACTAGAACAAAATTGCTTATCTTCATTTGCTTTCCCTTATGCTGGAAGTTAATATTCTTGTGATGGCTTGGGCTTATCATCTCAACTCGCAGGTTTCAAATTCCAATACTTGTGACCTTTTAAAATCAGTCTCAGGCATAAAGGTGGCACCTGTAGAGAATGTTGCATCAAAGTTATTTGTTCAATGCTCTCGGCAAAAGGGGCTCATAAAGATCTATAGACACTTGCTCAACTATCAAAGTACTGCACTAATATTCCTTAAACTCTTATATCCACTGAGACTACATTCCATCTATAAAAAAAATTTCTTTAAAAAAATGTCACTTGGCCAATTGGAAAAATGATACTAGAGGAGGATAGATTGGTTTCTCTTTTTTCCATTGGTTTATTTTGGCCTCATGGAAAAATGAACAAATGCTTGTAAAATAGAAAGAAAGCAACTTAGCTGTTCTCTTAATGTTGGAACCCTTGTGAGAATACTTACATAATCTGCTTGATCATATTGCAGAAAATGTGTTTAATCTTCACAGTTTCCCTCATCTGGTGGGCATGAAATATGGGCAGTTAAGACGTGGATTTCAAGAGGTTACATGAATTTGCTGAGCTACATATATATATCCTCTAGAGTTTATTTTCTGTTTGCTCCTTGTTTACATTTGGCAGTTGATGTTATGCAGGCAGTCGTTTGTGGCCTCTATAGGACTGGGAAGCTACAGTTCCATCCAAGTGATGATGAGATTGTGCAACATGGTGACAAAGTAATGAGGACATTAACTTTTATAGTTCTAAGTTCCCCTTGAAACTCACATAATCCAGCATATTTGTTGCTCCTCTTTTTTTCTGTAGAAGCTGTGCATGGTTAACATCAGTTGAGGCATTCTTTCATATCAGCCATACTATCATGAAAGTCCCAATGTTTAGAGGATACTTTATTTTTACACCCCGGACTTTCGAGCCCTTCTTTTCACTGTTTTAGGGTGTAAAACACAGCACCTATTATGTTTGTTATACAAGGTGCCACTATTTAAAGTTTAGGATACATAGTACAACACCCTGAATTGTCACTTTTTGAATTTCAAGTTGCAATATGTAAAACCCTTGAAGTTCAAAAGGGGGTAAAATTAAATCTTCCTTTATATTGATGAGCTATTGTGAAGAAGGTAATGTAGAAATTATACCTGAAAAGCCCAAGTTTTCTCGCCAGCACAGTTGAATTATTTATTAACATGTTTCCAAGGGAAGTTGTATCTTATTAACTCATCCTAAGTGATCTTCAAAGGTTTTAACTTGATCATGCTGCTCTCTCTCTCTCTCTCTCAAGGAGTAATTAGTCATTTCATGAGCCATTGCTTCCTCCATGTTGTCTGAAGTGTTTCTAATTATCTTTTGATCAAACAATCAAAGGTTTACATCTTTGATCGAACTCATGTAGTTCTTTCACCAATCCTTGTCCAGATATTATTCATAGCCCCTGTGCATGGAAAAAGGAGACCAGAAATTGCATCTTCAAATACCAATAAAGATGGAGTAGATTCTATAAAAAATCTGGAAGCTGTTGCAGATAATAGTGATAATTCAGATGCCTTGGAATTGTTAAAAATGCGGCTTGGTCGCATTGTCAAACGGTCAAAAAAACTGGGCTCAAAGGTATGGATTTTCTAAAACATGGATATACAGAGAATTAGCATTCTCACATATTGTTCTCATTTTCTGTTTACTTTCTCGTGGACACAGGCATCTGAGTGTAGTTTGGGACCTAAAGAATGCATACTTATGCTTGGATGGCGCCCTGATGTTGCAGACATGATTGCCGAATATGACAATTATCTTGGACCTGGCAGTGTGGTGGTATGCTTTCATACAGCTGTGTAGTAGCGTATCACCTTGCAATTATTTTGTTTTGGTTTTTGGTGTGCATAGTTAATATCAGCTTGTTGCGCATAATATTTGCTTCAAGAATGCACTTTTGACATGTAACTTCCTGTGGCTTTTTTATGCTTAAATTTTGTGGATGAGGGAAAATGTAAGAGAAGTCCACTTGTTGGCCAAAGTAAAAAACTTGCTAGTTACTCAGAGAACCAGAAAAGTGATGCCTATCGTGTGCACCTTTTGCTCATCGCAGAAAAGAATTAATGCATATTTTTTTAATTAAGATTTCTTAAAGTTAATCATCTGAGGTCAAACCTGAAGACCAAACTTTTGTTTTCAGGTAGCGGCTTCGACTAGCTCATTTTTAAGTGAGAATTTACCTCACAGGATATGACATTCATTATGAGTTTCTGTGCAAGTAAAGGCTGTAATCTGAGCATTACTTTTGGTCATCAAGCATGACATGATTTGTCTTCCATCAAAAACATTGTTGCCCAAATGCATTATTAAGTGACTGACGAGTTGCTTCTTGAGTCACTTTGAGACATCAGCATCTACTATTGAACTAAATTTTCTTTTTGGGGCTTCTTTCAAGGATTGGGTGCTGTGGATCCTGATGTGTTAGGTATTGTGTGATTCTGTTCGCGAGCTGCTTCTTCCGATTTGAATAATAATAGACAATTAAAGATCTTCATTTTGCGATTTGTTTCTTGACAAGGACATTGATTTATTTGCGAATGTATGTGTGCTTATGTTCCTAGATTAGCAGTTTACAATCCATTCATTTCTGTACACATATTTGCAGGAAATATTGTCGGATGTGCCCATAAATGACAGGAGTAAGTTAAGCAACCCTGCTGGTCAGCGCAGACTAAAAAATATCAGGGTCTCCCACAGTGTATTGTCCTGTCTCTCTACTCTGTCTTTCCTGTAAAGTCTCCCATTTCACATTTTTCCTTTTGTCTTTAACAAATGTGCTGTAGATTGGGAACCCAATGGACTATGATACCTTAAAGGAGACTATTATCAAAATTCAAAGCTCAATCAAGAAGAATGAAAATATTCCCCTTTCAATTGCTGTAATACCTGATAGAGAATGGCTTGTCGGAGGTACTTATCTTTCAATTAACTAGAGAAGTTAAACCTGATGGGTGGATTGCTGACCCCTGTTTCGGTTCTATTCTTCTTGGTTTCTCTCTTAGATCCATCCAGGGCAGACAAGCAGTCTGCATATTCTCTTCTCCTTGCTGAAAATATTTGCAATCAACTTGGTGTGAAGGTATCCCTCTTCAGGCTTTAATCCAGTCGTGTGACAGATTCTTTTCTATATAATTTTTTTTTAGCATCCTAGTTTTACCACGTCAACTGCACATTTGATTGGGAAAACAAAGGAATGATACGAGTTAGATCAATGCAGGCGCAAAATCTGGTTGCAGAAATTGTCGACTCAAAGTTGGGTAAACAAGTAAGTTTCTTTCTGTAGGCTCATGTTGTCTCCTTAAGTGAAAATTTTCCATGCTTCATAGAAATCCAAGTAAACGGTGTATGAATACTTGCAGATTGCGAGAATTAAACCATCCCTAACTTATATAGCAGCTGAGGAAGTAATGAGCCTCGTAACTGCCCAAGGTCCTTTTCTTCTTGTTAATCTCTTTTATTTTCTGTATACTTGGTGTTAGCTGCTTATCTAAAGAAAATATGGAAATAGAATGAAATTTCTGAGAGTGATTGAGCTGTTTCTTTGTGTGACAGTGGCAGAGAACAGTGAGCTGAATGACGTATGGAAGGACATTCTTGATGCAGAGGGCGATGAAATCTATGTTAAGGTAAATGCTGCTCTGACTCCAAATTTATTTCGTTTACTGGTCTCCTGATTTCATGTATGTTAGATACTTCCCTGCTGCAGTCTGAGAGTCTGGTCCCCGTGTAGCCCATTTTAGTCTTTGTTCCATTAGAGTCGAGTAATGTCTACTGCCCCTTTAAGTGATGATGCATCAGTGCTGTTCTGTAAGCCAAGAGAAAGTGATAATAGAGATTTCCTTTTGTGTGCTTAATTACTCAAAATGAACATTTAGTATTCATTCAACTAGTTCTTGAATAAGTTGTTTCTAAAATATTAAAGAGCAACTTAGGTAATGCTCAGGTCAGTTTTATCTGATATGAACGAAGAAGTACATCTGAATTCTCGAGTCCCATGTTACATTGAAATACCCGTTTTGCATAATAAGGAGAAAGACCAAGTCCCAGGCATTAAATTCCTTTTGTTTTAGAAGTCACTTAACTATTAGGGGTGTCCATCGACCATCATTTTGCCCAAGTAAGAATCAATTGGTCTAGGCACTTGGTGTGGCGGGTAGGATTATAAAAAAATTGTGCACTATTATTGGGTTTACTGACAGTGTAAACAATGAGTTACAGTTTCACCGTTGGATGGCTAACGTTTGGATGAAGTCAATTACATGACTAACTTTAAGAACACCTGTCATCCATCCAATGATGAATGTGGAAAGAGTATCAGCCAAAAGAGTATCGCATGGTTCACCAATAAAATTTCATGCGATGCGTCTTCTCACAGGATATCAGACTCTATATGACCGAGGGGGAGAACCCATCGTTCCACGAGCTCTCAGAAAGGGCACACCTGAGACGCGAAGTTGCCATAGGCTACGTGAAAAACAACAAGAAGGTACGTATACTTTGCATTTGAAGATGGAAAACTGCTTCAGCTGTTTAATTTGTAGGTTTCATTAATTGCAGGTCATTAACCCAATCCCAAAGTCCGAACCCTTGTCCCTTCAATTGCCAGACTCTTTAATTGTAATATCAGAGCTTGAAGGAGAACAACCAATTGTGGTATAAATCGTACATTCACATGTCTTCTTGCCCCCAAGTCCTCGCATCTCCCTTTTGTTATGGAAGTCGAGGCGAGGGCATAAAACTATTGTGTATTCAGAAAAAAAAAAAAATATGTATCAATTTTGCAGTCCGCGGTACGTGAACTTTCTTGTGGAATTCAAGAGTTCTAGGAGAGGTTTGCTTGTAGTTTTGATTGGTTTTGGCGGTGTCAAAATTGACAATTTCCTGGTGCTTCAACATTCGGCACTTGGTTCTAATTGTTAGTTAAGTTTATACTGCAGCTTATGAATTTCATGTAGATAATTTGTATCTCACCCTCCTGGAGTAAGAAAAGGAACAGAACTACTGCAGTCTCTTTTAAATGTAAGCACAAGCAGGACCTTTCTAGTGACTGAACTCTGCTTTCCTGCTAGGGTCCTAGTTCTATACCTCCCTCAGGTTTCCAAATTCGGCACCCGGTATCGTACAAAGATGGTTCTGTTCTATATCGGAACTTCATCGATCCTCCGGTAAAATGTTTGCACATCTGCAGATCGACCGCGTCTGATGTCGTGTATTAGGAACAGAAAGACAAAGCACATCAAAAGCTTTGAGTTGGGCAATAGAGAGATGTCACAGCAACTCTACAGAGATGCTTGCTACCTGACACGTCCATTCTATTCTAGGAAAAGACATCCTCCACCATTCATCTTCTAAGTCATGGCGCACTAAATGAGTTTCTACACTTTTCGACAGGAAGATATTTCGGCCGACTCGGATCCCTTTCCTGTTTTACTCCCTTGATAATCAGTCGTTCAAGTTTTCATGGATCGATATCTCAATTACTTGATGAACATGCTGCCGCATGATGAAGTCGTTAGAAGACTGTTTCATCCGGGCTAATCGTGTCGGGGGCCGTGTACCATGTATATATCCTAGGATTGGAGGGAGATTTTGTGGTTCATGTCAACAATGAGGACAATTGTGCCCACTTATGTGAGGTCCACCGTACCACCGACCTATAAAAGGTAATTGTCGTTTTTTCTAATCAAAAGAATGTTTCATATGTAATTGACTCGTTGTGACATTGAAAATTAAGTTTGGAAGTTCTGGAAGCGATAGAGCCATGGTTATCTAATAATCTCATTTTTGTCGGGCAATTTACAATACATAGCTTCTTATGATTTGTCATACTTTCAATTGTGTTTATACTTTATTGTACGAAAAATGAATAATTCGAAAAAAAATATATGTTCCAAAATATGTTCATATTGTTTATGAAAACAAATTAACATATTTTCATCAGTATCAAATATGTTCATATATAAATTATTATCCATAATAAAATACTAATTTTTTCAAATAATGTTATTTTTCCAGTCATTTATTTCTCCTAAATAAAATCCCTTTCGTCATCTAACGGAAAACGACGTCAATCTATTTCCATTTCTGCAACGGATAGTGATATGCCCAAGCTAAGTTATCAAGGGGAAAAGGTTGTCTTCTTCATCGCGCCTGAATCTCCTCCCTCTCTTCCTCCCACACCCACCCGCCCACCTCGAGGCGGCCGACTGGCCATGGCCGCCTAGAGCGCTGGAGCTCCGACGCCGCCGCCGCCGCCGCCGCCGCCTCCTCCTCCTCTCTCCTGAATTCCGATAGATCCGAGCCACTCCACCATTACACAGAGAGAGAGAGAGAGAGAGAGCGATGAGGTCACTGATGCGTCTCTTCTCTCTCTACCTGTTCATCTTCTCGGCGATTCAGGGCTCCTTAGTGCACCGGGCTCTCGCCGACGGCGTCACTCCGGAGGAAGCGAAGCAGCTCCGCGACGAGGTAGATTTCGATCGCTGGCCCCTCCCCTTCTATTGAGAGATTCACCGCTCCGGTCGAACCCCAATCGATTTGATATTCCTCACTACGGTTCGGTGTACGGTCTGAATCCAAGCACTTTGTGCTCGCGGCTCATTGAATTCGGGAGCGTTCGTTCGTACTATCATGATAATCCCGAAGCGTTCTGCTGATGCTCTTGTGATTAAGAGAGAAAAAAAAGGAGTCTTTATCCTCGCTATTGATCGTCACAATTGTCGCGCCGTGCGATTTAGTAGTCTGCTGAATATGACACGCAGGTTCAGGAAATGTTCTATCACGCGTTCGATGGCTACATGGAGCACGCCTTCCCCAAAGACGAGCTTAGGCCTCTTTCATGTCAAGGAGAAGATACCATCGGAAATTATGCCTTGACTCTGGTACTGCACGTGTTGAATTATTCCCTGCTGGCGCTCACCTATCTACTGTCCGTCCTTGAACTGATGGGATGTTATGATGACAATTGTTTGTTCATTTCAGATCGACTCCTTGGACATGTTGGCTTTGCTCGGCGACCGTGAACGCTTCACAAGTTCTGTGGAATGGATTGGTAAAAACCTGCGATTTGATATTGTGAGTCTCGCTCTTTCAGTATTTCTTTGTCTTGGAATTGCTGTTCTGAGTCTATTATAATATGATGGGATTAGTTTTGGACGTTGGTATACCGTGACTTACTATAGTACCGTGTTAGACAGTAGTTGTTACTCTCATGGAATAGGATTGTGATCTTCAATATCAGTCTTGCGGATATTAAAAGTTAAATTTCTGGAACACAGTATAGATGCCTTGTCATCTCTGTAGGCAAGATGGGGGAGTCTAAAAAGGAGGATCATCTCTTAGGGCAAGCACTAGCATATCCCACCAATGGGGAGAATGTAGTACCACAGGGTTACATAGTTCCCGGATGGATGTAGCTTGAGAAATTCTGTACAATTGTGTTATTTCCTGTACAATTTTTTTTTTTTCCATTTAAGCAGACTTCCTGGACATATGGACTGAAAGTGGGTTGGCATATTTGTTAATTTCATTGGGGTGAAAATTGACCCTGTCACTGGTGTCTGTCTTATCTTAATTGCAGAATAAAACAGTATCTGTGTTTGAAACCACGATCAGGATCCTTGGAGGTTTGCTTTCTGCTCATCTGATTGCAAGTGATTATGCTACGGTATTGCCCACATTTGAAACTGTTTCCTTTCCTTCTCAGTACTTGTTTCTCAGTGAGAGAAAAGGTTTGCTATTGAATCAAAATGTTGAGAGAACTCCGGAATTCTTTGATTTTGTACATATGTAGAATCATGAGGCTTGATTGTGATTGGTTGTATAAAGTATTCTCTTCTTTTTGATTGTGGTCGACAGAACCTATTTAGTTCTCCCTTTTGATCATCAAATGACTTTTCAAGATGTGTAATGTAAAGCACACCCTATCTACAAAAATCCATGAGATTTGGGATCAAGACAACAGTTATCAATTTTCTGATACACTTCTTCACAACTTCATTTCTATTTGAATGTCTGAGGACATGTCTTATCCTAATTTTAATTCGATTATTTTGTAAATGGAAACTCTACAGTTGTGAATAATGCTGGAAATTTCTGTCATTTAGATGAGTTGATCTGCGTTATCTGTTGTTTGTCAGCATCTATGTCATAATGTGTACAATGTGCATGTCAAATTGTCCTGGACCTTGAGCATTTATTAATGTGTTCGATTGAAAATTTATCGAGATTTTAGTTTAGACTTTTCTTTTTCTGTCCGTTAACTGTACCCGTAGTCTGAATTCAAATCTCCGACCGAAAATGACCACCCTGATAGGCAGATGATTTGACAGATTACATTGTATTTTTCAAGTATCAGTGAGTATAAGCTAAATCTACATGTTTTATAACCATTGTCAAAGAATCCTATGAGGGGCAGAAGAGTAGTGTGCTTTTCATGTAGCTTGATGCTTTTCACTGAGAGTTTGCTTAAGCCATTTATGATGAAAGTTCCAGTTGGTGGTTGGATATAAACATGAAAACAACTGGTCACCAGAATCTTTCTATTATTTAAGCCTTGCTTTAAGATGTTGAGCTGATATGGTTTATGTTTGCAAGTTCATTGATAGTTGCTAATAGTGATGCCATGGTCTAATTTCTTATTCACGTTAAGTTTCTTAAAGAATGGTATTAATTCTATAATGAGGAGCATGCCAATGTCATAAACTACACAGAAGTCTGAGAGGATCCTCTTCTGCTGTGAGGATATTTTGTTTCCCTGATTGATGCTATATGATGTGAACTCAACTTTCTTGGGTGGGGTCCTACATATATGTTGTTTGTAGGGAATGAGAATCCCTTCATATGAAGATCAATTGCTGCACCTAGCTGAGGATCTTGCAAGGAGAATGTTGCCTGCATTTGACACTCCAACAGGTGCTTCAGTTGGATAAACTATTTCCTCATGCAGACTGATTAAATACTATTGATTGTTGCCTAATCATTTACTGAACTATGATTTAGTATCTTATGGTGGTCTTATAACCTTGTTGCTGCAGGAATACCATTTGGGTCTGTTAACCTTATGCATGGAGTTGATGAACAAGAAAGCAAGGCAAGTCTCTGTGCATCTGATCAACTGGATGACACTGCATTCACTTCTGAAGTCGAAAAGTTGTTTTCTGTTGTGGTGAATGGTAAAATTCATCTGGGTCTGTCAACCTTATACATTTTCTAATGCACTTGGTTTTGACATATATGATTGGTCATTTTCTGAACTCTTAATTGAGGCACGTTGTGACTGAAGTAGCTTTCGACTGATTTTTGAAAGAAATGTGTTTTATTGATTGCTTGTTCAACAGCTTTATGTTGTCAACTATTGTGTGTGTTTGTGTGCGTGCATATGTGGGTGGTTCGGTGGGTGAAAAGTTGCTCAATTTTCTGTCTTGCTATTATCAGTCAGCGAAACTAATACCTGCATAGCCTGTTGATAGATCACTTCAACAGCTGGTGGTGGGACTTTGACCCTGGAATTTGGGGTACTAAGCCGCTTGACAAACAATCCAAGTAAGTACCACCACAGTTTTTGGCATTAATTTTTTTTTCTTATGCTGTTTGTGCATAGAAACTATTATGTTATTGAAAAGTTTTCTTGAAAAGATAAAACCCACACCACGCCGTCATCACTTTACTTGCCAGATGCAATTTCACTAAGAATGCAGTTATACGCAGGATTTTGACCAGTGCCTTGGAAACCAAGTTGCATTTTAACCACAAAGAGGAAAGGTATAGAACTGATGTTGCATCTTGGCATTCTGGTTGCTGCCTAAGCAAAGTCAACATAATTTGGCATCAGCCATGCTGTTGAACATCAGTAGTAATCTGTCGTTAATTTTAGTAAAAGTGGAGAAAGTATCTTGTGAAAAATGGAGAATGAGACAAATCCTTTGGGTATGAGGTTGATGTAAACATTCCTTCATAGTTAGGATATGGCACATTGTAAAAGGCTTGGCATTTGCCGAATGCTTTCTCGTTTAGCGACCTCAGGTTTTCTCAGCAACCTTAGTTTACCCATCTTATTGCATGACATTCTTTCACTGTGTTATCATAAAAATAGGTCCAAAGACAACAGATGCTGTGCTGATTTAGCAAAGAATGAATTCTTGAATGTGCGCTATGGCTGCACTGTAAAGAATCATTATGGTTTCAGACTGAAACAACCTAATTTAATAACTTTATTTACCAACCTGTTCTAGCTGTTAATCTTCTTTTGGTTTTACGCTATCCCTGTCCTTGCTTAATCTTGTTCTTTATTTACCACTTTCTTGCAACTCCTCACTTGCATGTCTCATGCTCATTATTATCTATCTGGAAGGGCAGTTTATGAGGAAGTGACGAAGAATGCAGTCCGTGGGCTTTGGGCACGCCGGTCAAAGCTCAACCTTGTTGGTGCTCATATTAATGTATTCACTGGGGAATGGACGCAGAAGGTAATACTCATTGTTAGATTATTATGTTTCTATGGTTTAGTATATGTGATGTTTTGCATTTAGTAGCATTACTAATTTTTCCCCCTTTTGGCAAGGCCTAGATACTCATTATATTCTATAATGTGGAAGTGGTAAATCTATGATTTCAAGGGTCAAAAGCTGTCAAAATTTGACATTGCTGCGGTTTCTTGAAAGCTCCTCTATTATTCTATGTGCTAACACACAGAAAAGCAGTTCATAAACATCCTCTTTATATTTTCAACACCTACTTGTCATCTTAAGATTTTTTGAGTATCTCTCTCTGTGATGATGACACCGTTCATTTCATCTTTTCGATTTAGTTAAGATCTAAACCTGTCATGTACCATCTTTTAATTAGTACATTCAAATTCAGTTGTTTACTCGTTTGGACAACTATTTCCAAGCTAGCTGCTGAGAATGAACACGGTTGTGTAGTATACTATTAAATTGCAAACCCTGTCTTTTCATCATATTGGAAATTTTGCAGGATAAAAAGAACAATCTCTTGACTGGTTTGTGCTGCCAAAATGTGGCCATTAATTTTTTTGTTCTTTCTTCCATTTTCTGTTATCTGCCTATTGAGTTTCTGTTAAGCAATGATTTACAAATATAAATCAACATTATCTGTTATTTTTTTTGTCTACTTCTGGCTTTATTGCAGTTCATATACTTTGCATTGGTATAGGATTATCTAAGTGAGGCATGCTCGTCAATTGACCTGTAAAATGCACCTTAACTACTTGTGCAAAAAGTTGAGATCCTGTGAGACTGTTTAGCATTCAAGTTATTCAATGCTAATGTTTCTGTGGGCGTTATCAGTGTTTTGTCTTTTTAATGCTTTGCAGGATGCTGGAATTGGGACAAGTATAGACTCTTTTTATGAGTATCTTCTGAAGGTTAGCATTTGTGTTCTATTTTTCGTTTCTTCTAGTTGATATTGAGGTGTGTTTTGATATAATTTGGTTTGTGCTTGGCTCTTATTATTGGTGATATCTCATCTCCAGCAAATCCATGAATGTACTTTTTCCCTGTCGGTGGCCTAAGGCTCTTAAAATTAATGATCCCTTGCTTATAGCTGTCCTCTTAATGACACTTCCTTCCTCAAGTCGCTTCTCTTTGAGAATGAACTCCTGGATCGATAAATCTAGAATTGCATGGCTGTTGTCTTGTTTAAAATACTGCTTGCAGTGGCTATATTCTAATTGCATGTTACTTGCAATGACTCTAATATCATCAGGTTGGCATGTTTTTCGCTCTTCTAGAAAACATAGACATGCATTGATGAAGAAATTAACTCACCTTTTTAACTGACAAGTCTTGATTTCTTTGCTTTTCTTCGGATATTCATCTGGAATACAGGCTTATTTGTTGTTTGGCGAGGACGAGTATTTATATATATTCCAAGAAGCTTATGGCGCTGCCATGCAATATCTACACAACGATCCTTGGTAAAAGCTTGTGGCTATCATGTGCCACTATGTAAATATACGAACCTCTTACCTATTTTTGCTTTGTTTGCTTGTTCTTTCCATTTAGGGATGTTGCGTGGCTAATGGTTGTCCTGATTCTCTTGTAGGTATGTAGAGGTAAATATGGACTCTGCTGCAATTGTATGGCCTCTGTTCAACAGTTTGCAGGCATTCTGGCCTGGCCTTCAGGTGCTCATTTGTACCTTTATCGCTTAAAATCTAATTTGTGATGTAGATATTCTGCCCTTAATAGCTTTTGCATGCTTTGGAAGGTTTTGGCTGGGGATATTGACCCTGCTATTCGAACTCATGCGGCCTTCTTCAGTGTCTGGAAAAGATATGGTTTCACACCAGAGGGTTTCAACCTCGCTACACTGAATGTTCAGGTATGCCAAATAAAGTTGAATAGTATTACTTGATATCAAAGTCCTGTTTTACATATAATATGAAAAACTCATCACCACCTTAGTTCATTGTTGAATGTCTGCCAAAGACATTGCTTGTCTCAAGTGTCTTGTCCAATAGTGATGCTCTCTTGGATCTGTCTACTACTAGTAGACAGTAGAGGAACCTCACTGATATTGATCAGGCAGTATTCGGGTCCTTAGAACTGCTATTTTGGCTCCTTTATACAGCAATCTTAGTATGTAGCTCATTCATATGTGCAGCACTACAAAGACAAGTTGGATTAGAGTTCTTAGATCTCTCTTAATTTGCCTGGTGGCATATAACAAGACATTTTATGATATCCTCATTTTGTTAGTCCATCAGCATTTGGTTTATCTGAGTTAGATCATCTATTTGATTGTTAATTTGTCTTTTTGTATTTTGCCAGCTTATCATCTGATCTTTGTAAACAGGGGTGTGTAGCATGATACCTTTAACTTCTACATTGCCCAATATCCTAAAATTTTTCCTGCCTTCCTTCCCATTTTCAGCAAGGCCAGAAAAGTTACCCATTGCGTCCAGAGTTAATGGAAAGTACATATTGGCTCTTCAAAGCAACTAGAGATCCAAGGTCAGCTCGAATTTATTCACAATGGAGATGCTTTTCTGTCCCTTATGTTGATTTTTCTCTAAAATAGCCCATTTGGTGCTTCTCCTGTGGCATATACTTAATGTGATCCTCATAGAAAAAAATTTAGTTTACGTTGCTTGAAGTCTCTGTGTTGAGTGATTTTATCTTGCCGAACTCCAATTTTTAATAATTACTTTTCCTCGGCAGTGATGCATTTAATAAGATTTGTTGTTAGAAGTAAAAGGTTTTGTTTTTTCTTTTATGTTCATTGTTCATTTCTTAATGGAGGGGCTGAGTTTTGGCTCTGCAAACTCTTGCTCAATGTATGGAACTCTATATGCTAATTTGGGGTGGTGAGGATTTGGGTACTTGTCTTAAGGTTTGAAACAGCAGCTCTTCAGCACCCATCTATAATCTTATACCAAAGACTGGTATGTGGGGATGGGCATTTTTCATGCATCCCACACCTTTAATGACTATGGATTTTGAGGAGATAATATCTGGAAGGAACCTATCGATGGAATAGGAATAGACATAGTATTTTTCATGAGGTGCTAGGCTGTATTATGCTAATTCCAATTCTTGAGGTGCCAGGCTAGTGCTAATTCCAACCTTCTTACTAGAAATAACGGCTGTTATATTTGATCTTCCTAGTTAGCTTAATTGAGGCTCTAGTACTTCCTTGTAGATATCTTGATGCTGGACGTGACATGGTTGCTAGCTTGCAATATGGTGCCCGATGCCCATGTGGCTATTGTCATATATCGGATGTAGAGTTTCACAAGCAAGAAGACCATATGGAGAGCTTTTTCCTGGCAGAAACAGTGAGGATTTGTTATCCGTGACTTCACTTTCCATTTTCTTTCCTCTTTCTGTAGAGTATATTTATTTTATATTATTCTAAATGCACATGAAATTTGGGCTTAGATGTTTAAATCATGAGTTTTGGGAGTCTTAACTTGTAGATCTGAATTAAATATATTGCTGCAGCTTCGTTCATGCCTTTGCCAAAAATTGAAGAATCCTTACGGGTTGAGCAAAGGATATTAAGTGGAATGATTTTCAATATATAAAATTTTGCCGTGGGAACTCATTCTTGTAATGGAGTATGATATAGCACTACAAACCCCTGTTGTATGTTGTGTGTTCTATCTATGAAAAAATTACTTTTAGTATGTCGATGTCTTAAGTTCTTGGCCAAAATGTGTGTGCCTACACACACACGCACATTTGACTTGGTGGATTGAATGAAGGGAAGCAACACATGTATAAGAATTTTCACTTGATAGATAGTGACTAACATCCATGAGGTTGTGACATATATGTTTGTTTAAATGAGCACCACATCTTAAATCTGCACTTCTGAACCATGCATTTTGTTTACCTTTTAATTTCATGTGAATCAGGTAAAATATTTATGGCTTCTGTTTGATTTGGCTGCTGGTCCAGATAACCTTGTTGAGAATGGTCCATACAAGTAAGTCTGGCAGAGAGACAGCTCATTATTTTAACTTGAGAGCATATTGTGTATTGGTTGTCTAAATATTTTAACGACTTTATGATTATTGTCTCTTATTAGGTATGTTTTTAGCACTGAAGGCCACTTACTACCTGCAACTCCTCAAATATCTCTAGTGCGGGAGCACTGTTCATACTTGGGGGCGTACTGCAGGAGTGGGGATTCAAGACAGAAATCTTATACTTCTGATACCTCATTTGGTGGGCAGAAAAACTACACTAAAGAATATGGGGGTCGGATACACACATATCTCCCCTCTGATACATCATATACTTCTGCACCATTCTCAGGTTTCATCAAGGTTGGTGCACGTCCTTATTTGCTAATCCTTTTAAATGTGCTGAACTTATTCTGCATTACCCTTACTGCTCTTGTCAAGGATTTTGTTGTTTGTGTTTGTATTCCTATTGACCTTGGGTGAATGGTTACAAATTTCTTAATGTGGAAAGGATTGTGGTATATTCTCATCCTTCATATTTTTGGATATCTGTTTGACACCCTTATGTATGCTTCCCACGATGATTTTTAGACGCGATTGTGTTGGAGCTGCTTCTTATTAAGGTTACTCTTTTACCATGATAAAGAGGAACAATCAAACAGGTGATTGATGGCACGAAAATTCATTTAAGCTGTAGACTTGCTAATTGAGTTAATTTTGTCCTACAGGGGGTTTGTCCAGGACTAACCCATGGACAGAAGTTTGGCATTTCGTACCTGAATCCTACTTACACCCATGATGATAACAGTGACTACAAAGACCGAGACCGAGACCGAGGAGAACATAGTGTGGAAGAGAGACATTCTATAGTCATTGATGCTGATCAGGATGATGGAAAAGAACAATCTGACAACAGCGAGTACAAGGAAGACATTCAGAAAAATGTGGACAGCGGATCACAAAATGTAAAAGATCCTGCATTCCAGGTCATGGTTTTTAACAATGATGATGGAAATAGACTAACTGATGACAGCAATTACAATCAACATGACTGTGAATCAGCCGATAAAAGATTAGAAAGTCATTTTCCCCAAAGATGACAAAGGTGTTCGAGTTGATACAATCTTGCAGTTGCCAGAAACAAAAGTGAGTGTAACAACAGTTTGGATGTTAGCTGACCTCCCAATGCACCGACATAGGAACATGTGCAGCTCGATTGTGCTCTACTGGAGGTCTTGATGAATTTTTGGCTTGGGATGGTCCGTGAATTAGAAAGAGGCTCAAATGACTTGGCTTTTATGCAATGGGATTGCCTGCTAATGGGGAATGGATCCTTGATTGTGGGTTACACATGGTAAATGTGGAGACATTGAATGATTCACAATTTTCTCAATTAGAGCCCCTGCACTTCCCAGGATACAGATTTATTTGTTAGTAAATTGGGTAAATCATCCATGGGTTGTCGTTATTTTATCAGAAGTGTTATATGCTAGCTGAGCTGAGATGGCACTTGGTAAAGTGATTTTGTACACTTATAGAGGAACTCTTCAAAAGATTGTTTATGGTATTTAGACTGTATAAAGCGAAGCATCGGCCCTTGAACAATTGAATTCTTGTTAGGTTGAACCTTAAAATTTATTCTTTGGGAAACTTCAACAGAGTGAGTTGGTACTATTCTGACCTAAGTCTAGTCCTAGTTTTAAACCAGAGTTTTCAGTGTCGTCTATGTCGACTTCTGCTTTTGAACCTGCCGCAATGCTGCATTCTGATTGCCAAAAGCTGTGCGAATACGAAATAAAAAGATGGTGAACATTCAATAAAACAAGCAGTGGTTTCGAGTTCATACTATAGGCATGAGGGGCCAGTCCTATTAGCGTTTGCTGTTGAGAATTCTCTAGCAGAGCCCTTATGAGGTCCAGATACCGACACCAATGATATCAGATTGGCACTTACTAGGTTGTGAACACCGTACACCTCTGGATTTGCGCTTACTTTATCTGTAGAATATGGTGAAGAACCGGTAATATTGATAGCTAAAGATAGACAAGAATTCACAAAATTCACTGGGAACATGACGTGTAGTAAGGTCGCGGGTGAGCTGAAGATCCAGTTTGAAGGCATTTACTCTGCAGTGTATCGCACAAGCCTTACTTTTGTACTTTGGTTACGTGTGCATGTATAAAAAGCCACCAGTCAACCAATAGAGATTCTAAAGGGGAACTTAGCGCCAATTGCTGAACAACGTACCCATAGTGGACAATGCGAATGTCGAATAATATTTTGATAAGTAGAAAGTTGAATTGATAAGACTCGATGACAATCAAAAACCGATGGAGAAAGCAAACATTGGATGAAAATGCCAATATATTTTCACCCATTTCCCTCCTACAGTACTTTACATGTAAGGCAGTATCTATCTGTGCGCCGCCCTCCTTTCATTCAGAAAGAAACATCACTAAGTAAAGAAGACATCAGGCAGATGCCCAAACCAACAAAAGAGCAGCTGCCAAATTTTCAGAGACAAACTGCAAAATGTAAATAACTTCCTTTCCGTGACTAGAGAGTCCTTGCAGAAACTTCAACTAGTCTCCACCGTGGAGACCTACATCAAGATTGAAAATTCTCCAAGAACCCGAGCTGGAGAATCTCTTTTTTCTGAGGCAAATCAATCTTCTTTACCTTTGGGATGTTCTCAAACACCATAACCCAAGCCCCTAGCTTCTGATTCTTTCATTATTCTCAGCTTCTTGCAGGACAAAATGAACATTCTGCAAATGGTAATTGCTTTTGACATGAGCTTATGGAAAGACAAAGGAGTAGTTAATTGTCATAGAGAGAGAAAAAGAGAGACTTACTCCCATGGAACATCTCCAACCAACATCCAGTCACCATCTTTGTCTTCATAGGTAGGTGCATATTCAGATCCTTTGTAGCCTTCTCTTTCAGAATAGTCACCTGAAAAAATAGCAACACCCACAAGACAAAGTCAGATCTTCAATAGATTAACAACCTTCTTCTAGCACTCCTTAGACCATGAGACTGAATATATCCCTCTTCTTTATACACAATAGGTACACTGGACCAGCTCAATCCATATGGGGTAGGGTCTAGGACTGAGTTTAAACAATTTAGTCGATCACTGGTGTTTGTAAAATGGATTTTCACTAGGTCTAGTCCCAAATGTCATAAACTATCCACAAGCAGTTGATGCAATGACATAGGCAAAGGTTCTATTCAAGTAACTACGATTTTAACTATCCCCTAAACTATGACAATCATAAAACCATATGGTAATGCTAGATCTTTGCCAGAAGACCGAGAAATGTAGTTCATAATCACGTAAATGCAAAAAAGATATGAATGGTTGGGCTTACCTATGGTGAGTTTGAACATGTTCTCCAAAGCCTTCAGGAGCTCCGGATAACCACCATAAACCTTGAGATCGATCTTTCTGAGGTAAGGGGCTCCATCAACACTTACTTTCACGTAAATACCAGGGCCCTCTGCTTCCGCCTTCTTCGGCTGAAGAGCACTCTTTCGGTAGGATCGCACAGGCGGCCATCCCACGATCTGTGCTCTGCAACACATTTTAAACCCCACAATTAAGTTCATGAACATCTAGACCCATCAACAGTAGGGTGTATTCTGCTATATATGACCCTACAAGCAATCCTAAACTCACTAAAAATTAAAAGTTTTGACTTTATGAGCCCTAAATTTCTTACTTTCGTCCAAGTTACATTAAACAAAACAATACTAAAAACATCACCTAATTAATAAACTACTCTGGAATTTGAAATAAACCCATAAAAATTGCTACAAAAAGAACCCAATCACAAGCTGATTCTTGGGACTACCAACAAAGCAGCTATACTTATGATTAAATAGGACCAATTGCAATTATCCCCAGAAGATGGATCAAACAGCTACCAGAAACCCTAACAGAGGAAAACAAAACGTTGCAATTCATGAGCAATCTATAGCTTACTTAGGGGCAGGAGCAGATTCATGGTCTTCATCATGGTGAGGAGCAACACAGCTACCCTTTGAAGATCCAGACACATCGCTCGACTCAGAGAACAGCCTCTTGCCGCTCCTCGATTTCTTCTGGCCGGATTCCTCCGTCCCCGGCAACCCCAACCTGAGCTCTGTCTCCTCCAGGTTGAGGAGATCCTTCCCGAACACTCCATCCCCAACCCCTCTCTCCATTTCTCGAAACTCCATCAAAAAAGCTCAAATCTTTCAGCACCTAAACGTCCCCCCACCTTTCAAGAAAGAAAGACCCTTTTCTTCCCTGATGAAACAGTCCCCGACCCAAGACCCAGATCACACCAAAGCCTCCAAAAAGTCAAGACCCAGAGAGAAATGCGAGCAGAAGAGGAACTTGGGCGGTGGGTTCCTGTTCTTTATAGCGATGACAGAGGGAAAAATGGCATAAAGGCGCCAACTTTTTCGCTAGACAAAGAAAGGTGAGGAGTTGTAAAGCTCGGTTGGTTGTTCGTTTCGATGGGCATGAATTAAGGACAAAGAAAAGGCGGAGCTGTCGGGTGGCAAAGGCAGCAGCTTTGAGGCAGGCTGTTCCCCCCTCGGGGGGACAGGAGTGGGGCACAAGCTCGGCCACTTGATGGGGCGACTTTGGGACTCAGTCGGACGGTCAAGGTTGGGTTCTGGTGGGTCCCCTCCCTCCGCCGTGGTGAGATGAAATCAGGACCGTCCGTTTCGACCGGCCCCCGCACCCACCTTGTCCTCGACAAGATCGATTGTTTGGTGGTATTATATACAGTTCTTTACAGGAATATTTGACAGGGATTGGGCTATTTTCATTTTCTTGATATTTGAGTATTTAACTCACCCCCATTTACATCGAAGAGGCAAAAAATTATCATAAATCATCCGATTAAAATTTAAGTGGTGAACCTCCCAATTTATTACACTTTGCCTCTTCTTTTTTCTGTTAATTGTTCGATTTCTATACGTGATTTAGTTGTTATAACAAAAAATATTGCATTTTGTTTAACATTTAAGTAGACATTGCCATGAGTATAAAAAGCACAATTTTTGTGTCCTTATTTTATTTTATTTTATTTTATTTTTCTGTTGAGATCCTATCGCTACACATATTAGCTTTCTCGAAGAAAGAATTTTCAAGAAACCTACCTTTTTTCCCCCACATTGAGGAAATTTATAAATTTATTGTCAAGAAAAATTCAAAAAACAATTGAACATAGGCAGCTTTTAAGACGGTAAGATGTTTATGTGCATGTCACCATCAACGTTCTTTTCAGTTTTGATTTATTGACACATAATTAGGTGACTAAATGAAATTAAAGTATCAATTATGATATATCGATTATACATAATACAAAAAAAGGACACTTTATTGGAAATGGTAGTCTTTTTTTTTTTATGTTTAACGAGTATTTCCAACATCAATTAAAAAAGTTCTAAGAGGAAACATCAACTTTTTCATGTCCTAGTTATTGGGGCAATGCGACCCAAAATGGCGGGACGAAATGGAGAGAGCATTAAGTGGGTCATTGAACTTTGAGCTAACATTGCATGTGGCATTTCGAAGGTCATTGAATATGGTCGTCGCTTATCATCTTCTCATCAAGATATGGTCAATAACTCTAAACAAGTGCCTTATAGATAATCTTATTTTAGCCTTTTTTAAACAAGAAAATATTTATTTAATTACAAACTACAAATAGTGCATTCATTTTTCCTTTTTTTACTCTTATTCCTTTTCAGACAGAATATAATTTTTAATTTAGCATTTCAAAGATGGTGAAATCTGGCATCGGATTCCTCAGTCCATTGAACAGGGATAGATGTTAATAGTTCAGAAACATTGTTTGACCGAATCCCTAAGATAAGAGCATGTTGTATTAGCCAGTAATTAATTTTCTGAAGGCGAGCAGAACATCATAATTAGCACGAAATGACGTGGTTGACCCATTAAAGTGGAAGGGTTGACTGGAGTTCATATGGAAGATACAAAGAACACGGTCATACGACATTTCTTTAATAAGGTTTGGTTTGATTCCGAAAAAAAATTAATAATTTGAAAAATTTTCTTCATACGAAAGATTGTCTATGAAGCACAGACACTCTTTAAAAGCCTTCTTGGCGTGTCGGACGCTCTTTGACAAACTCTCAACCACTTATGGTCAACTCTTCCGACATGCTTCGACATGAAAGTCCATAGTTCCGACATGCTTGAGGTTATTAAATTTTTTTTCAATAAATGAGGAGTTAAAATGTAAATATGTAAAAAAATAAAAAATAGTAAAAAATAATAAAAGGGAAATAATTGGAAGTGCTGCCGTGCCTTTTGCAAAAGTATGCCCGACTTTGTTGATCACCTATTTTTTGATTGCTGTGTCACGGCTGGCGTTACTTTCTTTTGGGCTTCCAGATGCAATTTCCCTTGGTGCAACAGAACTTGGAGGGAGAACCTCTATTGGGCCGCTACCTATTTGATGGGTAAAGATTTCTACAAGTGCATTGCCCGTTTTTCCTTTAGCGCACTTTGTCATATCATTTGGAAAAACATGAATAGTATCATCTTTAGAGACCAGCCCCTGACGGTCTTGGCTATGAAGAACCACCTCTTCAAAGTGGTCCGAGACAAGACTATCACCTTTAGGAATGTCGAAGATAATTTCAGAAACAGAAGGTTGCAGAGAAGTTGGGGCCTAGACTCGATTATTTTCATTGGGGACTCGTAGGTAGTTCGTTCCGACGGTGACCTCTTCCTCACCTGTGGCATATTTGGTAGCTGGTTGACCATGCCATGCTTTTTTTGGTCTTGGTGTTGTAGTGTGTGTGCCGCGATTTGCGGCTTTTACATCTCGTCACCCTTCCACTCCTTTTGTTCCTGCATTTGGAGTGTAAGTTATTGGTGACGAGATATTTTGTACATTTGGCATTTCCTCAATATATTTCTTACCTTTTACCAAAAAATAAAATAAAAGGGAAAGAAGAAAAACCTAGTCTTTTATTCTCTTTTGATTCTCGCTCCCCGTAACACAAAATTTCCCCCTTGCTCAGTCCCAAGTTTGTGTTTTTCTCTTCTCTCTCGATATACTAGTCTAGAATGTGAATTGCTTGTTTTTCTTTCAAGTTTTATGGATTATTGGAATAGAATTTAGTTGAATTTGTCAAATTGAAATAAAGAATGATATTAATAAACAATGTATTAATATATTTCAATGTGTTAGAATTCTCTATTTTTGAGAAATGACATGTCGGCGTATTGTGCCATGTCGTCTTGTCTCAGGTATCGTGTATTGGTGTCGGTGTTACTTAGAATATTTTCTGTATCACTTAAAAAAATTAGTTAACAAAAAACATATCAACAACAATCTCTATCTAATTTTTTTCATTGATGATGAAAATAATCTTCGCTCATTCTAGTAAAACCTGTAAGTAATCATTTTTAAGAATAAGTTGTCCAAATCGTTGATTTCCCATAAGACAAACACAATCTAAAATGAAACTTTTTTTCGTTCCCTCGTTTTTCATTTTTTTATGGAAAGCATTGTGGGAACAACCAATAGCAATATTGAGGATCAACGTTGAGAGACGGATATTAATAGAAAAAAGAATGACGCTATGTGAGATAACTCAACAGTTTCACCTAAAATTGTTAATGACTTTCAATCTCTGATATTTCTCTTGCTGATGAAAGTCTTGATTTTCATCGTTCGTGAGGGACAAAAATCTCATCAAACAGTAAATTTTTTTTTGGCGGGGGGGAGATATGGGGGAGAGAAAAGACTTACAATTGCAAATTGGACTGCAAAAGCAAATCTTAACTTAGAAAATTCTTTTAATTAGCCAAGTCACACTTCAATTTTCCACATGTCTTAACTTCACTAAGCCTCTCCAGTTACATCGCTTTATATATGTATACATAATAAGAGGGATGGTATCCTATGCATAGGCCCTCTTTATTGGCAACTTTTGGACAGGACTTTAATAGACTGGCAACTCCCTCATTATTTAAATGTTGAAGAGACAGCAAGTATAATTGAACTTTTCTGTGGACCGCTTTGTTAGTTGGCGAGCCTCATCTAAGGATAACAATACTGAACCATTGTCGGTGCATAAATATATATGTATTTGTGTACATATGTATGTGTATAAATATATATTTTCAAATAATTTCCTGAACTTACTGACAAATGATATCATCGGGAATTTGTTACATGTGAACTTTATACAAGAATTGCTCATTGCAAAAATGACTTGGGAGAGGTGGTAAGATAGTGGATTATTCTCATCTGTTTTGGTCGTTTTAGAGAACCGCCGGAGTAAACTTCCTCAACAACTTTGGCAAAAAATTCTCCTCGACAATCATCCATAAATATGATAAAAAAAATGTCAATGTCGTTGGCTCATTATACGGTTTTAATACATGTAAAATAATGAGCTAAGTCTATAGTTGAGGAAAAGGAAAAATTAATTAAATTAGTTTATGCCAGGCAGATATACAAAAAAAATCTGTGCAGACAGACACGCTTGGTGCTGCACATGGAAAAGCTAAGCCTATGTTTTGGGGGGCCAAAGGCTTCTCTTACATGACATAACAGAGAATGAAAGTCATTCATGTTGTATTCTGACCTGTGTGGATGTACTCTAATGCTATTGAAAATTATTAGGTGCATCCGGATCACACGGATCTTGTGCAAACGAGCCGTCGGATCTTGTGGATGCCCCTCTCGTGAGATTGAACAGTTCACATGAACCGTCGGTTCGCCGAGTGCACCCAATAACTTCTTCAAGACAAACGAGCAGCGACGTATTCCTATTTAGCAGCTGCGGTGGCCCCAGTACTCCTAAGGAGGGAGACCAAACTTCACGAGGAAAACACCCACAAAAGGAGGAACACAACAATGCACAGACAGTGGTGCCAGAGGTGATGGGAACTGTTGCCTTTTCCGCATTATTATTTTTATTAATTTTTTAAATTGGTCGCGTTTTTTATAATTAGATATTTGAATTGTTAAATTTGTTAAAATGTACTTATTAAGTGAATAATTCACGAGACAATGCTAATGAGATACTATTTTGAATCGAAATCAGAAATTATTAATAGGGAATCGAGATTCAATTTGGTAAGGAATTTAGAATTAGTATTTTTTGGCATGGACATTTATGAATTATACAAATAATATAATGAGATACAGAATTTCGAGTAAGAATTACGATGTTTGACAAAGAAATCTTAATTTTGAGTGCATGTGATGATCTCCATGGATAAGAAGACATAACTTCCCATTATTTTATTAGATTAAAATTACATTCATGTATAAGTTTACAAATCAAATGTCATATTATTTATCCTTACATTGTAAAAGGAAAATTTTAGTTTTAGTTATCAAAATACAACGTATATCCTAAAATATGACAAAGTTACGTTTGGTTGATCAACAAATAAGAAAGCAAATCGCTTAACTTGATAGATATTGTATCGAAAAGTAAATTTATTAGTGAATCAATAGATTCATATGCGATTTAAGTGATTAGCAATTCACCTAATCGATAACTAAGGTCTCGAATAAAACGAATGGTACGATTCTAACAATTATGAACTTGACCTGTTAGCCAACATTACTATAGCGCTTCTCAGCTTTCCTAATCTCTGGAATTTGGAAAGTCCCACGTTTTCTCCACATTTTCTATAAAAAGTAAATAGGGGCCTAACATATGTTCTCCTAACCCAACAACTTAAAGTTTTTTATTAGAGTTCCGGACATATCTACGTATTCTTTTAAGTGGAATTTTGTGATATGGTATTAAAGCCTCGGTACATATGGTGCGACTATAAGAACTAGAGAAAATATTAGGTGCCTCTAATATAGCCAGCACAACAAAAAAGAAGGGACTTACAATCGTGACGCTTGTCCAAAGTGGGCCCAAATGCCAGATTCCTCTCTCTCTCTCGATTGAGTGGAGGGGAGTCTCGACATTTGGGCAAGAGAGAGGAGAGAGCGTGCAGGGGAGTCTTACGTTTGGATCACTTTGGACACGTGTCACCATTTCAAATCCCTTATTTTTTGTTGTGCTAGCTACATTATAAGAACTATATTCAATATATGCAAGAAGAACTTCATCCCACTAACTCCATTCCCCTAATGGTCTGCCGTTTCTTATCACGGATTGCTCGTGTGAGAGAATGTTAAGCCTCGTTTGTTTGATGCAAAGTAAATGATTTGAAAAATAAAAATAATCACTTGTCCACCAAATACATGGACAAGTGACTAATTATTTTAAACGATACAAACAATTTCTTAAGGAAATAATTTTCCACATCATTAATCTTAGAGTCTACCATTACTTTATCGTTGATTAAGTATGAGTCTAATGTACATGAGGGCTCTCCCTTCTCGGTAACTAAAGAGTTGGGTTTGAATTCTTGTTTTTTGGAATAGGTTCCTCTCTAGTTTACCAAGACGATACCTTCCCCTCAAAATTTTCTGTAAGTGGGGCAAAGAATAGGAGATAAGTGTATATATATATATATATATATAATTTTTATTTTTGGAGGAGGGGGGGGGGGTTAATTTTCGTCAGGGAAGGAGGAAAATTAAAAGTAAACACATGTCAGCCATGGATTTTTAAGTGGAATGTTTTTCTTTCTATTTAACAAAATTCGTTAAAGATGTCGATATCCCCTTTAAATAGAGCGAATCCTAATCCTTTTGCTTGAATTCTCTAATGTGAAACTTTAATGGAGAAATCATATCCTGGATTATAAATGTTGAAATTGGAATTGGGCGGACCACGTCTAACTTGATAAGCAAGTAAGGAGTCCAAATGCTGAAACAAATTTCAATTCGAAGGACCCTAACATGATAATTTTCTCCATGTGACAGCTTTCTTAGGCATTTTGAGGATCAAAGAGACATAAAACAAGTCAATAATCTTCTCATATGTTATACATATATATTTTGGAAAATTAAGTTCCTTTAAAGTTAGGTGGTAATTTTATATCTTGAAGTCATCATATGAAAGAGACCGACACATCGGCAAGATCCTATTTAGGTGGCCAAGATCAAAAGCCACTTTATTTATTTTTTTCATTTCATAATCTTTCTTTTTTTCCAAATTTTATACTTCTCCCGATGCGCCCCTCCCCCTACCCAACTAAAACTGTTCATGGAGCAGCAACCCTTGCACAAGCCATGTTAATCTGCCGTCTCAGGTGCACCCTTGTCGCCAATCCCAGCATGAGCCGCCACACACCTCGCCGGCCATGCCTAGCCTCATCGGATCTAGCTGTCGGCTCGACCAAGCATGTGTTTGCTGTGCCTCAACCTTGCATCCGAGGCCCAATTTGAGACTTGAGGTTGCCAACCTTAGAGACCCTAATCGAGACCTTAACATCACCACGGCTCTAGAATCGTCATCGACATGCGAGGTCGAGCGTGCTACCTATTTGTCTTCATGAACAAAGAGGAATGGAAACAAATGTTGGACGCAAATTGCGCAATCCCAAGATCTCCATAACCAGAACAAGAACATGCATAATTAAGCAGAAGTATTAACGCACCTATTTTGGAATCCATCGATCTTGAAGCGGAAGCGGAAACACAATGTTCCACACGCAAGTCCTTCTCCTCTATTGCCCTCCGTATCACTGGCTCAATGAGGCGGCCCCCCTCACATTTAGCGTTAGGTAAACGCCCCTTAGGTGAGGATACATGTGAGAATTAGGGTTAGAGGAGAGACTTAGCGCTATTTATAGAGTTTCTAGCAAGGCCCCCTCATTACGGGCCAGCTCAATTCGCCCACACTAGCCACCCCATATTAGACTAATTAAGAAACCTTCTATCTCACCTTAGACCAATCCCCGTAAAACGGTAAACGTTAAACGGTAAATTACAATATCAATTAATGTAGTCCACATTAGGAAAACTCTTACATTCTCCCACTTTGACTATATTAATTGAAATCGTATCGTATGTGCGCACATTGGTCTAGAGATAATTCTTAATAGTCAATCCTATCCCATAAAGTCTCAAATACCGAATCATGGCGGTAATCGCATGTATACACACGAGCCTTCCATGGTCACGAGTATTCTCAACTCTATTGATATGGATCCAATATGGTAGTGTGTCAAATGGATAACATCTCTCATAGAGAGATCTCATTTGTCGGGCCACCATTCTCTTACCTTAAGCGTCACAAAAACTTGTGCCACTAGAGAATGTCCATTCTCTTACCTTAAGCGTCACAAAAAACTTGTGCCACTAGAGAATGCATTTATGGTTCCATGAACCCACATATGTCTTGTCCTTACGGTTAACCATTCTTTATGTATAATAAGACATATGGACAAGGCTAATAACCGTATGCCCCTAACCTTCACTCAAGGTTTAAGCAATACCTTGAGACTTTAACAATATATATATATATATATATATATATATATATATCAAAATGTTACTAAATTGTAACAAAAAAACAGATGTAAACATTATTCAAAGAAAAATAAAACAGCTCCCACTAAATAACAGCATCCCAAGATGCTCCTAAGCCCATGCTAATGACATGTCGCTCAAATATACATGGACGTAGGCCTTTAGTTAGTGGATTTGCAACCATATCATCTGTGGAAATATGTTATATTAAAACGTCACCTTTCTGTACCGTTTCCTTTTGGTTAAAAATTTTGACCACCAGATATTTAGACCTCTTGAGACCTTTGTAGTAAATAAATAATACTACAAATTTGTTATCTCAATACAACCGTATGGGTCTATCCATAAAGTTAAAACGATTAACTCTTTCATGAGGTTCCGGAGCCTAATAGCCCAGGTAACAGTCTAAAAGAATGTTACAAACTCTACTTACATAGTAGAAGATGATATAGAACTTTATTTACCGCACTTCCTATTAACATAAATATGTATTTTGTTATTGATCTCATGTCATCATAACAGCTAGCAAAGTTTATATCTAAATACCCTACTAACTGTAAGAATTGAACATATCCACATATTAACATATAATATTTTATCCTCTTTAAGTACCTTAAAACCTTCTTGGCAGCAACACAATAATCGCGTCCTGAATTTGATTGATGTCTGCCTAGAAGTCCCGTCACAAAGACGATATTTAGTCTAGTGTAAATTCGAGCACTAACACAAGGTACACCCTCTAATTATATTTTCTCAATATCTAAATAAGGACAATGTGATAGATTCAACCCATCACCCTTAACAACAGGAGCAATTCCTGGCTTGCAATAATGTATATTGAATATTTCTAATATACAATCAGCAAAAGTCCTCCGAGAAAATATAATATAATATGGCAAAAAACAATTCTTATAAACCTTAATACAAAAGATATAAGATGTCTCAAGGTCATTACTTGTAAACAAAATATCATGTACATAAAGTATGAGAAAAAAAAAAATTTCCTCCCACTAACCTTACAATATATATTGAATTACTTTGTTCTCAATTAAACAAAATAACAACACTATGAAACTTTAATAATATTGCCTGGAAACTTGCTTAAGACCATGAATTAAGACTTTTCAGTCTACACACAAGTTTACTTAAATCTGCTGCAAAATTCTCCAGTTGCACTTATATAGATTTTGTATCTCTTTGACGTAACTCCATATAAAAATAAACTATCAATGCCGCGTTCACTCTGAAAGAATTAATAAAGAAATAATTATTTCTTCACTAACTATCCACCCCTCTTTCAGAGTAATATTATTATCCTTTTTTTTTTATTGCATCTAATCACATACTTAATTAAGAACAAGAAACGACATTTATATAAGTTGCTAAAACAACCATGTAATGGATATTGTAATCATGCTCTCACAAATAGACTATATAGTCCGATGGTATAACTAATTGTCTTTCCCTAACAAATCTCCTTAATAAAGCTACAACCACTTCATTCTGCACTTGAGAGGTTTAAGAAATTTCATTATAAACTATATCAATAATAGTACCTTAAACCTCAACAAGTTTAGTCTATGGTATAGGAGATTCCATAATTATCTGTATAGATAAAGACAAAAAACACAGTAACCCCATCATACTATTATCTTTAATAGTTTGAGAGCAGCTATCATCTACAATTACGTCGATCTTAAGAAACTTTAGAGTATGTAATTCCATGATTCTTGTATCTTCTTTAGGGTCATAAGATCAATACCCCTTTAACAATCTGGATAAGATACAAAATAAAAACAAGTGAATCTAAATTCCAACGTACTTAATATTGGATTAGATAACCTCACTTATGCATAACACCTCTAAATTTAATATGATTCAAGTAATCTATGCCCAATCTATAACTCAAAAAAAGTTTATAAAACAACTTTGATAAAGACACATTTTGTATGTGAAAAAGTTGCTTTCATAATATCAACCCACAATAGACCGATAAATTAGTCTTGCTTATCATACTCATCACTATTAAATCTAACAACCTTTAAGACTAATTCTAACCAATTTATTCTTTATCTCGGTCAATTTTACTTCCACAATAATCTATAGAAGTCTTTAGATAACCTTTAAGAGTAAATAGAAAATTTTTTTGGAAACAACTTTTTCATCCTTATATGAGATGTATATATCATTAGGACTTAAACACAATCTTTGCAGATATGTCCTAATTTCAATATTATACAAAACATAATTTCAAGCAACTAAGGCTTCCATCTTATTATAGCAGTGCAGTCCGTAGGCAAACCTCTTTTCAAGTGTTCCAGAATGGAACGCTTCATGGACAGTAAGCAAATTTTATTGCATTCTCAAGCAACAAATCATATGTCCACCAACTTAAAATTTGAAGCAATAAAAAACCTCAATAATAGTAGAGTTATTAATTACAGAAAAATGACTGAAAAACCAAGCAATGTATATAATTAGCATCATGTGAGCACTGTATAACTTGACACACAAGTACACATCCAGAGAGTTACATGCAAAATCACATAATCACCTTTGGGCAGAATACATGACAAGTTAGTTGTAAATTCCCCACATGATAGCGGTTATAAGAATTTATTCCAATCTTCGTGAATTCATCACCTTTGGGCAGATGAACCACTAGGATCAGTCACTCCTTCACCACATTATCATGTATCCCTCCATGAACTAATACACAATCACCTCCTTTGGGAGTATGACTACACATTAGACCAGGAGACATCCCAATCAATATACGAGACCGAAATTTCTCAAACCCAATCAAGCGTGCCACTTTGGCGGTCACTACTCAATTGAATCCTCGAAACTCTCTCATACCAGGGATATAAATTTTACTCCTCACATACACCATATACATGTGATTTTAACTTTAGTGATAGGGGCGGTAAATCACCAAAATCACATATCATGCTAATTACATTGCTTTATTCATTAATAAAAATTAATCATACATATATATATATATATATATATATATATATATATATATATATATATATATATATATATATATATAGCGAACTTGAAAAAAACATATTCCAATGAGATCATCCATTCATACATAGCTCAATTACTATCCCATAATGGTTCTATCTCATTAAGCCAACTTCAGTTCACAATAAAGTTTAATTTTTTATTAATGAATCACACCATTATAATATTTATGTGATAACAATCCTGTAACCCAACACTTATATTTCCAAAATCACAGAAAATATAAGAAAAATACTAAAAATACACTAAAAATACACGTATTTAGGGTTCCATATGTATTTTCACATCCATAAAATTATCAAACATGTAATATAAATACACCACGATGTAGAGGATGAAGATACGAGTCCAACACTAACGACCACGCGCGAAAAATATATATATACAAATACAAATCTTCACAAACCCCATCATCCTCGTCGCGAACGAATTCGACATTGACTAGCAATCTGGGCAAACTTACCACGGTAATAGAATAAAACCGCCAAGAGGAGAAAGTCAATTCCGAAATCAGAGACGGACGAGCAAAAGAGTGCGCGCGATGATCGACAGTTCATAATTCAAACGACACGACGTGATGTAAAGAGTGGAGAAGAAAAACGAAGGTAACGCTAGAATGTAACTTAAAATTCTAGAACTTTTTCTATGTATAAACCCTAGAATTTCAAATTTAAAATTCTCACTCAATTCTCAACAAAATTATACAAATTATATATGGTTGGAAAGATCTCGACATGTAGAACAAAAACCCCATGGTTTCAGGATCATCCGAATTTGTGATTTTATTTTATTTTTATTGAACAAAAAATCTCGAAAATCACAAATTAGGGCAAAAAACTTATGCGTTCAAGTTCTAGGGTTATGGAGGCTCTGATACCACATGTTGGACGCAAATTGCGCAATCCTAAGATCTCCATAACCAGAACAAGAACATGCATAATTAAGCAGAAGTATTAACGCACCTGTTTTGGAATCCATCGATCTTGAAGCGGAAGCGGAAACACAATGTTCCACGCGCAAGTCCTTCTCCTCTATTGCCCTCCGTATCACCGGCTCAATGAGGCGGCCCCCTCACGTTTAGCGTTAGGTAAACGCCCTTAGGTGAGGATACATGTGAGAATTAGGGTTAGAGGAGAGACTTAGCGCTATTTATAGAGTTTCCAGCAAGGCCCCCTCATTACGGGCCGGGCTCAACTCGGCCCATACTAGCCAGCCCATATTAGACTAATTAAGAAACCTTCTATCTCACCTTAGACCAATCCCCGTAAAACGGTAAACGTTAAACGGTAAATTACAATATCAATTAATGTAGTCCACATTAGGAAAACTCTTACAACAAAGACATCGGCTGATGATGGCTACAGGAGATGGTCATAGGGAGGCAACCATAGTGGGATTTGAGTGATGGTTGTTGATAATTTGTTTGTAAAATAAATAAAGAGACGTCTTCTCCTACATCGAAGAGATATATGAGTATGTGGATCTATGTATAAATGGAAGGCTTCTAAATTTACAATTTAAAACCATGGACTAAGTAAACTAAACTTTACATTACCTGTGTGTGGGTGTGCAAATAGTTGTCTTCCAAAGGAATACAACCTTTGAAATGTTATATCTGTTCAAGCATTTTTTCTATTCAATATTTTTTGTTCGATAATTCACACTTTTCAATTTTTTTTATTTAGTTTCTCATTTTAAGATTTCGTTGTATCCCATAGGATTTATTCCAGTAACCATTAACAACCTTGTGGGGCAAACAATCATTAAAATAATATATTTACACCTTAAAATTTGATTCAATTCTTCCCAATAATTTTCTAACAATTGCTACCGGTAATAGCAGTGGTGCTGTACAAAGTCTAGGCCGGTGGCTCTTTGTCAAAGGAGGGGGCAAGAGAGAGAGATGCGTGTTGATTTTTGCATCTTTGGCATAAATTTCCTCAAGTTACTTAGTCTAGTGGGATACTTTTACCTGGTAAAGCTACCTCATAACTTTAAAGAATCCCAATACATTCGATGATTCAAGCACTCGTCTCACCTGCTACGTGAACACACATTCAATTATTAAATCTCTATGGTATGTCCTCCATATTATGACAGATCAATTATATGAAGAGAATTGGGTACTCTATCCATCATAATCAATTGCCAACAAAAGAAGAGCAATAGGACTCTCCAAGGAAAAAAGGAGGGGAAAGATCAAAGATTCGGCGATCCTTCCCCTTTCGAAGGATAGGCTCGCCTTTATATAGTGGTCTTTTTCAAATGACCATCTTAGGTCTAGATAAAAGAATTTAGAAACGCATTGAGAAAATATTGAGGAGCTTTAAATGTCGTGTCATTAACCTAGAGTATCCTATGACCAATCCTACTTCATCATTTTTGAGAGAGTCAATTGGTTTTTCTTAGGGTTTAAAGAACATAGAGAGTTAAAAACTCTAACAAACTGGAACAATCATTTACTCTAATGCTAATGCTCACACATTAGAACAAGCCAGCTTCACGATCAACACCTTCAAAGTGATCCCCCAAATCTTGCCTCTCCGGTTGTGTCCTACGGCCATCTTGGCCTTCACAAGCCCTCTGTTCTCGAGTTGCTTCCACTTTGGGGGATGAGATACTTATCTTTCAAGAAGTTAGTCGCTTTGTTCACCAACGCAATGTCTCTCTTGGGGAGCTCGAACCTCTGGCCCTTCCCTTTATACCTATTTGCATTCACATAAGTGAAATATAAGCAAGTCTCGAATTTCATCCCACCTTAATTGTGTCATTGATGAGTAACTAGTCAATACAATGTTAATTGATCAACTCATCTATTAAAAGCTAGGAATGGAATATGGAGTTCAGCAATATACGTTAAGACAATGGCGAATGACAAAATGAACTTAATGATGTGGCTTGGACAAAGCCAAGCGACCCTTACCCATCCAGGAGATGAAGAAGAACTTCCATGTCATGATAACACAACAGATCTCCCTTGTCCTTCAAGTAGGGCGAGTTTTCATGATTCAACACAAGTTCGGTCCCGACATGCGAATAGCAATAGATCTTTGGCAGTATGGAAGGTGCATTTTCATTGAAAATCATACCGGGCACAGTCGGGACCCTGTCATGAACGTTTAACACTCTCAGTACCTTCACTCCCAGCTCCTCAACCCGCTTCTTGAATCTATCATTGCCGACTCGTGGTCCTGCAAACGAGAACACGCACTTGGGGACTATTTTGCCATCCTGCCTAATGTCTGTCTTCGTTTCTGCTATGTCGTATGCACTTAATATCGCTATAGCGCTTCCTAGGCTATGGCCCGTGACCGTAATGCTCAAATCCTCAGATGCGTGCTTCCGTATCAACCGCTTTATTTCTTGGAGAACTTGCTCCCTTGCGGAATGCTTGCAAAACCCGGAATTTTCGTCCTTCTCGGTGTAGAGATGGAGGAACCCGGACTCGACTTTGGCTTTTCGATCAGGGCAGGGAATTCCCTTTTGCCTGACCGGGCTCATGCTGTACCTGGCATCCACAATCCACTCGGGCTTCCTCATCGTGCCACGCCACACTATGGCTATGTCCCGTCGTCCTAGAGCTTTTGACATTTCGTCGTCCGATACAGCGACATACCCAAACCAATTAGCTGATTCGCTCCATGCTTCTGGCCACAACGATTTCTTGAAGAAGTGGGGACGGTGATGGATATTGCACGAGGCATAGAGGTAACGGGTCAAAATGTATCCAGCCCGAGGAAACTCGAGAGAACAGAAAAACTCGCTCGGCTTGTACCGACAGCTGCCACAATATTTGGAGAAGGGGTCAGCGTCGAACGCGTCGTAAGACGCTTGAGCCATCTCCCCATACCGAATCAGCTCGGCCCGCAAGAGGGGGTCGATTGGATCGAGCAAGCCGACCCAATCGCTCTTGCCATGGATCTCTTCCCATATGCTTGCCAAGTTCTTGCTAGGCTCTTCGACTGCAGTCCACTGACCACTTTTCTTTGTTCTCTCGCTTTGAAGATCCGGAACAGTGCACGAGGACTCATTCTTGGATGATACATTTTGTATGAAAAGTCTTCCATTCGATGGGCTCTCTCTTCTCGTTGGGCCTCCGCATGCGAATCTTACAGATGCAATCGAAGGTGAAATTGGATCGTTGAAGGTGAAGATCTTGTTGTGATGGGTGTGATCTCGAAAGAACAACTGACGATAGGGTATGGCCATTGAGGGAGCTTATGGTATGAAGCTCTTTCCTTGGCGTTTGGTGGGAAGAGTTGTTGAAATGTTAAGAGTAGACTTTCAAGGTAACTCAACTCTTCTTGTTCTTCGTCCTGTTAAAATAATAGATCGCTGACCAATTTTAAAATTACTTGCAGTTTGTCGTATAATGGAAAATTCGGTCGTTATCAGTAGGTGGTGTGGAATTGGTGTAGTGTGGACGTGAGAAGTCAATTCGATGATGGATATTCTATCGATTAGATAAAGCGAAAATCGTACATTGACAGCCAATTTAAGTTTCAGTTCACATTAGACCGTATGTTTGGATGCAATTTACTATTCTTAGATGTTAGTTTTAAAGCGAAAATCGTACATTGACAGCCAATTTAAGTTTCAGTTCACATTAGACCGTATGTTTGGATGCAATTTACTATTCTTAGATGTTAGTTTTAAAGCGAAAATCGTACATTGACAGCCAATTTAAGTTTCAGTTCACATTAGACCGTATGTTTCGATGCAATTTACTATTCTTAGATGTTAGTTTTAATCCCTTTCTTGTGGCGAACTTATGGGGACCGAGTAAGTTGTGTTGTTATCCTATATAATAGGCAAGTGTTTTTATGGAAACATTAAAACATCATAAGAGCGGTGGTCCCACAAATCAAAGGGGATTGCGTGATTTTTGAAGTTACTAATGAGTTACGATATTTGATTTTAAATTTACGCTTTCCTTGATTTCCGGGACGTCAAAGATTTCAAACGTGTTTGTAGAGATTTCAGACGTGTTTTGCAGATTTTCCAGTTGTGTATTGATAACTTTCTCTTTTATCAAGTTTTGAAACTAGTTTTTTCTTCCAAAACTACCCTCACTAATTCTTTAAATTTCAGATTTTGTCTCTTGTTATATTTTTATAATTAAAAAATGACCCTAGCCTTTCGCCGGTCTAGGGGCGGCTGTTGGTTGAGGTTGCCCAAGGTCAGGTGAACTTCGGCAAGGGTTGCATGACCCAAGCAAGGGTTGCTCGACCCAGGCGGTGTACAACCCAGGCGACCGTCGCTTGGGATCGCATGAGCCCTCGCCTGGGTCTCGCTAGGGTCACATGACCCCAGTTAACTGCTGCCTGAGGTTGCAAGACCTAGGCGCCGAGGGTTGCCTAAGGTCATGCAACCTCAGGCGGCCCTCACCGAACTTTGCTTGACCTTGGGCAACCTCAACCAATAGCCGATGCCAGATCTAGCTCACCGATAGCCATAAACCTTCACCAAACCGGCAAAGGGTTTGGGTCCTTTTTAATAAAAAAATATAAATATATATATCTAGAGCCAATTGCGAACGTTTTTTTTTTTTTTTTTTTAATTACCAAACACAACTTGAACTCAAAGTCTATTTGCAATGAGTTTTTACCAAACACATTTTGCATTTTCCCAAAATTGAACCTAATTTTCAAAGTCTATATTGGTTGAAACATATTTTTCTATTCAACATTTTCGGTTCAATAATTTTCAGTTTTACATTTTCTTTCATTTAGATATTTTTATTTTAAGATTTTGCTATATCTTGGAGGATTTAGAGTGCGTTTGGGAGTAGCATTTGAAAGGGACTTTGGACACCTAAAGCACCTTGGGCCAAATATTAGCGTTTGGCAAAACTTTTGCAAACTCCCTTGGAGAAAAGCGGGCATTTAAAAGGCTAAAAGCCCAAGACAGGTCCTAGGTTGCCTTGGGGTTTTAGCTTTCTTAGCAAGTCCACGCCTAGTACTGTATATATTTTTTTCCAAAATTGTCCTCACAAACTTTATGTTTTTCCATTTTTGCCCTCATTATGTGACATTGTTCATTTTTTTTGTTGAGGTTGATCAGCATGGTTGTACCTAGTTGCAAGGGGCTAGCAATGGCTAGAGAGACACCGATGTGGTTGTGGTGACCCAAGTGATTGCTGCTGGAGGGTCAAGCGACCTCCATAAGTCATGGCGCCATGCGATCTGGGTCGTGCGACCCCTTGTGAGTTGTGGTGACCTAGATCTGAGTTGTGAGAAGTCTCGCATCTTTGTGGCGTTCTACAGATCTAGCTTGACGAGGTTCTGGCATTGAAACGCGAGGCCCATAAGCTCGATGGTGGTGAAGAACCGAGGCTTGGAGAGGTCAAGGAAGCGAAGGGTATCCTTGCGGGCGATGGCGATGATGGCGAGGGAGGCGTAGGTGATGCGGGGGCAGAGGGAGAGGTCGAGGCCGGCGGTGTTGGGTAGCGCACGAGGGCAATGGGGAGGTACTCGATGCAGAGGGGGCGGAGGGACTTGCGGTGGTGGGACTCGATGGCATGGAAGGAGCGATAAACGGGGGAGAAGGACTTGCAATTGAGCGGGTCCTAATTGAGGAAGTCGAGGATCAGGAGTATGATCTCCTTAGACTAGAAGTTGAAGAGGGTGGGGCCCTCTGGTGCCGAGACTGTCCACTTCTACTTCTTCATGGTCCTTGGGAAGAGCGATTGAGAGATGGTGGAGAAGAAGATGGAGGAGAAGATGATAGTGGTTTAGATAAAGAGGAAGAGAAGATGCTGTGATGATGAGTTTGATAGTGTGTCCTTGGCGGCGCATGATGAGGCAGCCCTCGTCAAGGTCACGTGACCCAAGCAGCCTTCACTTGGCTGCGTAACCCTAAGCGGCCCTTGTCGGTGGTCTCTGACGGTCGCCTAAGGTTTTGCAACTTGAGACGTCGGCTGCCGGTGACAAATTTCGATCGTTGGCGGCCATCGGTCCTTTGCCAGCCAACTAATTTTTTTCTTTTTATTCTATCATAAAAGTTTTTTGTAAATATAAATTTCTCCAAACACTATTTTACTCAAAGGTGCTTTATAGTAGACTTTTAAAATTTGATTTCATTCTTTCCAATTGTTTTCTAACAATGGCCACCAAGAATAGCTGTGGCATTGCAAAATGGCTAGGCCGGTGGCTCTTTGTCAAAGGAAAGAGGGGCGCGGGGGGGAGATGTGTTATGGTTTTTGCATCTTTGGGATAAATTTTCTCAAGTTGCCTCATAACTTTAAAGAATTTCAATACTTTCGATGATCTGAGTATTTGTCTCACTTGATACGTGAACACATTCAACTATTAAATCTCTATGATGTTGTCCTCCATATAATGATAGATCTATTATAAGAAGAGAATTGGGTACTCTATCCATCAGAATCAATTGCCAACAAAAGAAGAACAAGAGGACTCTCCAAAGGAAAAAAGTTGGGGATCCTTCCACTTTCGAAGAATAGGCTCGACTCTATTGTGGTCTTCTTTCAATGACCATCTTAATTCTAGATAAAAGATTCTAGAAACCCATTGAGAAAATATTGAGCACTTTTAACATGTCATGTCATTAACCTAGAGTGTCCTATTACCAATCGTACTTCATCATATTTGAGAGAGAGAGAGAGAGTCAATTGGCTTTTTTTCAGGGTTTAAAGAACAGAGAAAATTAAAACCCTAGCAAACTTGAACAATCGTTTAATGCTAATGCTTACACATCAGACCAAGCCAGCTTCACGATCAACACCTTCAAAGTGATCCCCCAAGTCTTGTCTCTCCGGTTGGGTCCAACGGCCATCATGGCCTCTCACAAGCCCTTTGTTCTCGAGTTGCTTCCACTTCGGTGGGATGAGATACTTATCTTTAAAGAAGTCAGTCGCTTTGTTCACCAACGCAACGTCTCTCCTGGTGAACTCGAACTTCTGGCCCTTCCTTCATACCTATTTGCATTCACATAAGTAAAATATAAGCAAGTCTCGAATTTCATTCTACCTTAATTGTGTCATTGATGAGTAGCTAGTCAAGACAATGTTAATTGATCAACTCATCTATTAAAAGCAAGGAATGGAATATGGAGTGCAAAGATATGACAATAGCGAAGGACAAGATGAACTTAAAGGATGTGTGTTGGACAAAGCCAAGCAGCCCTTACCCATCCAGGAGATGAAGGAGAACTTCCATGTCATGATAAATCGACATATCACCTTTGTCCTTCAAGCAGCACGAGTTTTCATGATTCAACACAAGCTGATGTCGATGTGCAAGTAGCAATAGATTTTTTGCAGTATGGAAGGTGCATTTTCATTAAAAATTATACCGGGCACAGTCGGAACCCTTTCATGAACATTTAACACTCTAAGTACCTTCACTCCCAACTCCTCAACCCGCTTCTTGAATCTGGCATTGCCGACTCGTGGCCCTGCAAACGAGAACACGCACTTGGGGACTATTTTGCCATCTTGCCTAATGTCTGTCCCCATCTCTGATATGTTGTATGCACCTAATATTGCTAGAGCACCTCCTAGGCTATGACCTGTGACCGTAATGCACAAATTCTCGTCCGCGTGCTTTTGTATTATAAATATTCCCCGGGAGAAGTGCCAGAAAAGTCCTAAACCTTTTGTTTTTGTGCCGATTTAGTCCTAAACCTTTTTTTGGTGCTGATTTAGTCCTAAACCTTTTTACGTTGCGCTAATTCAGTCATTTCCGGTCAATTTTGGCCGGATTTTGCTGACTGGATGTCGGCCGGCTGATGTGGCCTGATCGGCGCTGACGTGGACAACTTTTAATAATATTTTAATATATTTTTATTATTTTATTATTTTTCTGTTTTTATTTTTTTATTTTTCTTCCTCCAACCGGCCACCGGAGCTCGCCGACCGGCCGGAGGCGACGGCCGGCGAGGTCGAGGTCGACCTCGTTGACCACCTCGCCGGTGGCTGTGAGGGAGGCCTTGCACGGGGCGGTGAGGCTCGCCCGCTTGGCACGAGGCCGCCTTGAGGCCTGGGCGGCGAGGCTCGCCCTCGTTGGATCTGGCGAGGGTCGAGCCTCGCCCATGGCCGGCGAGGGTGAGCCCCGCTAGCTTGGCGCGAGGCCAGCTCGACGGCAACGACAGGCGGCTGGATTAGCTTCGGCGAACGGCGAGTAGGGCGCGGGTGACGAGCGCTAGAGGCGAAGACGTGTGGACAGGCGCACGAGCAAGGGACGGCGCGACTGCAACGAGGCCGCCTCCTCGCCCTCACCCTCGCCCTCGCCGCCTAGGCCTCGAGGCGGCCTCACGCCGAGCGGGCAAGGCTCACCCTCGATTTGGTGAGGCTTGACCCGTCGGATCCGGTGAGGCTCGAGCCTCGCCGCCCCGTGCGAGGCCGTCCTCGCGGCCACTGGCGAGGTGGCCAGCGAGGTTGACCTCGACCTCGCCGGCCGTCGTCTCTGGCCGGTCGCCGAGCTCCTGCGATCGGTTGGAGGAAGAAAAAAAAAAAAAAAAAAAAAAAAAAAAGAAAAAGAAAAAGAAAAAGAAAAAGAAAAAAAAAATATTATTAAAAGTTGTCCACGTCGGCGATTAGGCCACGTCAACCGGCCAAAGATCCATCGGCAGCAAAATCCGGCCAAAATTGGCCGGAAATGACTGAATTGGGACAACGTAAAAAGGTTTAGGACTAAATCGGCACCAAAAAAAGGTTTAGGACTAAATTGGCACAAAGACAAAAGGTTTAGGACTTTTTTGGCACTTCTCCCAATATTCCCCCTCAAGCTGACGGCTTGTATATATTGAAGACACCTAGCCTGTTCAAAAGATATGTGTATTGTCTTTGACATAATGATTTGGTGAAGATATCTGCAGGTTGTTCAACAGTTCCAATTCCTCTTGTTGCAACTATTCCTTCTTGGATTTTTTCCCAAGTGAAATGACAGTTGACTTCTATATGCTTTGTCCTCTTGTGAAAAACTGGATTTGCTGCAAGTTTGAGTGTAGTATCATTGTTGCAAAACAATATAGTTAGTTCATCCACTTGCACTCCAAGATCCGAAAGTAATACTCAAACCTAGATTATTTCACAAATAGTCTTCGCCATAGCTCAATATTTTGATTCAGCCAATGATAACGACATTGTTGACTATTTCTTTGTCTTACATGAAATGGAGGATCTTCCTAATTTAATGCAAAAACCAGTGACAGATCTTCGAGTCATTAGACAAGTAACATAATTTGTGTCGCAATAAGCTGTCATTTTCATGTCACAATCACGAGATAAAAGTATTCCAAGACCCGGACATCCTTTTAAATACTTCACAACCATTAATGTTGCATTCATATGTGACTGTTTTGGGCTGTGCATAAATTGGCCAAGTATCTATACCGCATGACATATATCAGGTCTAGTCATGGTAAGATAAATCAATTTTTCGATGAGTCTCTAGTAGCCTGATGGATCCTTAAGCAATAAATCATCTGAAGGTGATGATGACAATCTCGTATAATATTCATCGGTTGTTAATTTGATATGTTGTTCTATCGAAACAATAGCTGGCTTACACCCTGACAATCACGCTTCTGATATGATTTCCAAAACGAATTTTCGATGGCTAAGGTAGATCCCTTTATCTAACCAAGAAATCTCAATGCCAAAAAAATATTTAGGAGGTCCCAAATCCTTAATATGAAAGGTGGAATGCAGATATTCTTTGAACTCTTTGACAATATATTCATCATTTCCCATGATAAGTATATCATCTACATATATTAACAAATAGATTAAGGATGTACCTCTGGTCCACGTAAATAGAGCATAGTCATGCTTGGAATGTCGGAAACCTACATCCATGAGTGCTGTGGTAAACTTGGCATCCTACTGTCGGAAAGCCTATTTAAGTCCACACAAGGATTTACGGAGACGACATACCCAAGACTCCCCCTGTCTGAGTACGCCTTGTGGGAGACCCATATAGATTTCTTCATTTAGATCCCCATGAAGGAAAGCATTATGGACGTCCATTTGATGAAGGGACCAATTACAAAGTGCGGCAATAGATATAAAAGAACAAATCGTTACCTCTTTGGCGACCGGAGAGATAATCAAACCCCTCTCTTTGTGTGAAGCCTTTAGCTACCAATCGAGCCTTGTAGCGCTCAATGGAACCGTCTCCTCGGTATTTGATCTTCTACATCTATTTGCAACCTATTGGTTTCTGATGTGGAGGTAACGAGATGATATCCCAAGTGTGATTCTCTATGAGGACATTTAACTCGGCCTCCATAGCTTGTTGCCAATATGGATCGCGAGCTGCTTCGTGATAGGAAGAAGGTTCTGTTTCTTTGATGTACGACTTATACAACACATGTGCTCTGGGTGATAGTCGATTATATGAGACATAAGAGGACACTGGATAATGTGTACCTGGAGAATTCAACGTGGGGCATATGTAGTCTTTAGTCTATGTTGGTGGGTGTACACAACGACCAGTACGTTGAGGTTGTTCAACAGTTGTTTCTCCATGAATAGGTGATGAAGATTCATCAGAAATTTGCTGTGGAGATGCTACCAATGAAGTAGGTGAAGTGGGTGCAGTTCTCTCCTTAGATGACAACATTGGAGACTCAATTGCTTGATCCATGGAGCCAGGATTATGCGTTGCTAGTAGAGAATATTCAGGATTTGGTGGAGCAAAAATTACTATGGATTCAAAGATAAATCTTCCTCTAATAAGAATGCTCGATGATCTTATACCGAATCGGGTGATGTGGATGCCATTTCTTGAAAAGGAAATATATGTTTGTGGAAAACAACATCTCTACTTATCAAGAACCAACCTATAGATATCTCCATGACCTTATAACCTTTTTGTAAAGTGGGATACCCCATAAAATGCATTTTATGGCATGTGGACCCATTTTGTCCCAAGGACCCACAGTAGTTGTATAACATAAATAGCCAATAACTCTTAAATGATCAATATCTAGTCGTTTTCCAAATAGCATCTCAAAAGGAGTCCGACCTTCAAGTACTCTAGTTGGCATGCGATTGATTAAATAGACTGCTGTGACCACACAATCTCCCAATTTTTTTTAAGGAATTAATGCTTGGTACTTAAGGGCTCAAGCTACCTCTAAGAGATGACAGTGCTTTCTTTCAACAATCCCATTTAGCTGAGGAGTGTAAGTACAATAATTTTCATGAAGAATGCCATGAGAAGGGAAAAAGGACTTGCACTTAGTAGTGAAGAATTTGTGTCCATTATCTGTACAAATGCATGTACAAATTTGTTAAATTGATTTTTGATTAGGCTAAAAAAATTTGAAAAATGAGAAAAGGTTTGGCTCTTTGTTTGCATAAGGAAAACCCATGTGGCATGAGCATAGTCATCCACAATGGTGAGAAAGAAACGAGCTCCATCACAATGTAAAGTATGATAGGACCCCCATATATTAACATGTATTTATGAAAAAACACTAGCAGCTCGAGAGTTACTGACTAGGAATGATATTTGTGACTATTTTGTCAAAGGACATATGGGACATTTAGGGTGAGGAAAACAAGCACCATGACCCAAACGTTGATGAGAAAGAAAGATTCTATAATTATTAGTGGCATTACATAAAACACCCTTATTCCAAGAAATGGAAGATTAATCAAAATCCATTGGAAAATTGGTCCAAAAATATAACCCTAGTGCAACACTACACAAACTCATCAGTTTGCCAATTGAAAGGTATTGAAAGAAGCAATTTTGGGAATTGAATATGGCGTGACAAGAATTGTCCTTGCAGGTATTGGAAACAGATATAAGGTTGAACACAGATTCAAGAATATAAAAAACATTTCTAAGAATAACGTTGGGACTAAGATAAATAGTGCCAATTTTGGTGACATGAGTGACATTCCCATTTGGAAGACGTATTGAAATGGGACCATGGGATTTGTTGTCAATATGAGAGAAAAACTTATCATTGCAAATTATGTAGTCATTAGTACCTGAATCAATTATCCATGCATCAACTAAAATAGAGTCTGTTTTGCATAAAGAGGTACTTAAGAAACTTGCAATCCTGTCGGTAGTATTTAACTGACTAAGGGCCTTCATGATATTTTGATACTAGCCGTGGGTAAATGCCTAATTTGCCCTCCTAGTATTTTGTCCCGAAACCTGATAATTGGACAATTCTTTTTCCTTTTTTTTCTTTATCACTAGGTTTACCATGTAACTTCTAGCATGTATTAATAGTATAGTGTGGGCATTTGCTATATCCATAGAATTTACCTGTTGTTTTAAAATTTTGCCCTCCCCCACTTTGAGGTGACATTGCAGCCTGTGTGCCGTAGATGCCTTGTGCGCTAGTGCTGACGTGGCAGCATGTACACCACCCGATTTGATCACTTGGATGGACATATAAGAGTCGTTGGATCTTGGCTTCTGATCTGGACCGTCCATGGCTGATCTCTTAAGATCAGCTTCTTCTTCCCAGCGAAACCTTGGCGCCACACGAGAGTTGTTTGCGGCCATGGGTGTTTGTTGCTGGAAGCTCATCGGAGTGGCGAGCATCATGCCCTCGCCCACCCGCACATATTCCATCGTCGCTAGGCGTTGGTTCTCTTCTTGAACGGCAACCAAATCCATGGTGAGAATTTGAGACTTGAAATTCGAGTAAGTCTCATTTAGAATCAAAAGAAATCAAGTCATTTTTTCTTGTTTTCGATATGTCTCGAGGTTGCTTATGGTCTTTTCAATTGTTCCTCAGTCGCTTCGAGTTCGTTCCACAAAGTGGAAAGTCGGTTGAAACAAGAGGTTATTGAGAGGTTCCCTTGCTTCAAATTCGACAAGGCCTGAGTGAGTGAAAAAATCTTTGCCCGATCTAACTTCCCACACATCTCATGGATATTGTCCCACGTTGCTTTGGCATAATCGGTTGGTGTGAGTCCTGTCGTGACCTCAAGAGCCACATAGTTCCCAATCCATGTGTGGACAAGTTGGTTACATTTGTGCCAAAGTCATTGCAACTGATCGACTGTCGGAAAAGAGACGGCTTCGTTGAGGAAGCCGTCCTTATCCTTTGTCACTAAGGCTTGCCGAAAAACTTAAGCCCAAACCGTATAGTTATCTGGTCCTATGAGTTGCAGATTGACGAGCCGAATTTTTGGTTTGTCGGCCGGTGTTGTGTAGAGAGGGCCGTCGGGCTACGGGCAATCACCGTTGCCTGGAACAGTGTAAGGCAAAAAACCTGGTTGCAAACCAGATTGGAAAATTGGGTAAGGCTACATCCCTAGAGCTAATTGAGTGAATTCGGGTCTCTGATCCAAACCTTTCTAACCTGTCCATCTTGGTCTTCCTTCTTCTTCAGATGGGCCTCGTTGTGCCCATGTTTGACTCGATCAGGTGGTCCACTGGCCTTGAACTAGAAACTAGTGGACTGGTGGCCATTGGGTTGAGCCGAAAGTTTGAATTGGAGTTGGGACAGACTCAAAGGGTGTTGAGCGGAGGGAGTTTCTTCTTTAGTTGGAGTGACTTGATCCAAACCTTGATTTTCAAGTGAGTTATTGATTTCCTCACTCGGACTTTGATTCTTCGACATGGTATCTAAAGTGAATTCCTGTCGGGTGCTGGTTTGTTTTGCAGAATAGGAATTGCAACAACAAAACTAGAAATGAGACGGAGTCAATTCTAGAAATGTGGAAGCTAGGCCAGGAAAGGACGCTCTGATACCACGACAAAAAACAAGAATTTTGAGGAATTTTCTCTATGTATTTCATTCATGTACAAGGAGGTATATGTAATACAAGAGTGTACAATATAGGAAATAATATGCGTGATACTATTTTCCTATTTGAATGAATTGAATCAATTAACTTATCAATCTAAGATTAACATATTGTATCTTCAAATCATATCTTCAAGCCACACTAAATTTTGTCTTCAACATATTTGCACGAGGCATAGAGATAATGGGTCTCTTCGTATCCACCCCGACGGAACTCGAGAGAACGGAAAAACTCACTTGGCTTGTACCGGCAGCTGCCACAATATTTGGAGAACGGGTCGGCGTAGAACACATCATAGGACGCTTGAGCCATCTCTCCGTCCCGAATTAGCTCGGCCCGCAAAAGGGGGTCGATCAGATCGAGCAAGCTGACCCAATCGCTCTTCCTGTGGATCTCTTCCCATGCGCTTGCCAAGTCATTGCTAGGCTCTTTGATTGCAGTCCAGTGACCATTTTTATTTGCTCTCTTGCTTTGAAGATCCGGATCAATGCGGAAACTACCAATATATTAGATTGAACACAAAGATGCTAAAGCATCACTATATACAATATCCTGCAAAATGAAAGGAGGGAATATATTCCAGTTGCGGGCCGGGCCTTGATTTCGGTGGGCTTTTGCAGCCCAATCAGCAGCTGCATTTGCTTCTCTGCGACAATGCTGAAGTGAGAGATTAGGGCATCGAGTGAGCAAATCTTCAAGTTCAGCGAAGAGGTGGCGCTCTGTCCATGGCGGCGTCTTCTTCTCTGCGACAATCTCCACCAACAGCAGGCAGTCTGACTCCACAACCAGGCACTCCACATTAAGCCCCTGCTGGATCAGATGTTGGATCGAGAAAATGAGGGCGTAAATCTCTGCTTGGAAGGCCGATTGTGCTGGAGAGCTTCGAGTAAAAACATCAGTAAGTATTCCTTTAAAATTCCTGGAAATACACGCCATTGATCCTTCCGCACTCCCTGACTGAAAAACCCTATCAATATTACATTTGATGCTACCTTTTGCAAGAGGTGTCCATCGTCGATCTGGGCTCAAAGCTGATTTTTGATGACACTGCGCAGATGGGTCGACAATCATCAAGATCCGACTTTGAGCTAGGGCGTTCTCGACAGCTTGGATTGGGTCTGGATTCTGCTGCCTGAAGATTGCATTATTTCGCTGGCACCAGATCTCCCACAGCAAACCGGCGAGCACCTAAAAAACAGGGGAAGCCCTGGAATCAGTGGCCTTGGCTGCAACCCATGCATCAAAACGTTGCACAGTGGTAAGTGAGATTCGAACCCTAATCTTAGTATGAGTCCAGATGTCGCTAGTCCATGTGCAATAGAAAAAGAGGTGTTCAATGGTCTTGGGCACGTTTTGGTTGCAAAGGCTACATATAGGGGTAGGGGAGATATGTTTGTGAAAAATGTTTGCTTTTATGGCAAGGGCGTTTTGACAAGCTAACCACATAAAAACATGTATTTTAGGAGCAGTGTTCATATGCCATATTTTCCTCCATAACTTAATAGGATTTTGATAAGAGGTTGAGGCTACAATGTGTTGGTTATGTTAGGTCGAAGACACATAATGGTAACAACTTTTTACTGAGTAAACGCCTGATGAAGTAGCAGTCCAAACCAATTGGTCATTAAGAAGTGAAGGATTAATAGGGAGTTTTAAAATCTCTTCACTGACCTGGACATCAAAGAGGTTATAAATAAGATTGGAATTCCATGCGGTATGAAATGAATCAATTAGATCAGCGACTACAACTGGTTCACCCTAAGCGGTTGTTCCTCCTAATTTACCAATTGGAAGCCAAATGTCTTCTCTGATATTAATCTTGGAGCCATCCCCAACTAACCATCAAAGTCTAGGAAGAATAGTTTCTCTTCCCTTTAACAGACTCTGCCAACCCCATGAAGGACGATAGCTTAATTGCGTACTTTGAAAAGAAGAATTCCTGAAATACAAGCCTTTGAAAAGCTGACTCCATATAGCAGTAGGTTGTTGAAAAAGACGCCAAGCTTGCTTACCAAGCATTGCCTTATTGAAATTGACAAGATCTCGAAATCCCATTCCCCCAGAGTCTTTTGATAGTTTTAAATCTGTCCAGTTTCGCCAATGAATCCCTGACTTACTATTGTTATTGCTCCACCAGAATGTTGATATCTTCCTTTCTATTAATTTGCAAAGTGACAGGGGCAGCTTGAAGATGGACATGGCAACTGAGGTAATGCCTGAATTACTGACTTCAGCAGAATCTCCTTGCCACTTTTTGATAAGAGTCTTTCCTTCCAGCCAGCTAATTTAGCATTTCTTTGGCCAGAATCCAGGAAAACATCTCTTGTTTCGAGCGGCCCAAGTCTGAGGGGATTCCCAGGTACTTCCCATAACTACTCACCACAGGTATTCTAAGTTCTCTTGCTAAATTGTTTTGTAAATTTAGCGGGCAATTTTTGCTGAAAAATAGACCAGATTTGTTCCTATTGATGATCTGACTTGTAGCTAGACAATACTGGTTTAGAATATTTGCAAGATTTTGGCATTCAGAAACTGTGGCTTTTAGGAAGAAAACGGAGTCATCAGTGAAGAACATATGGGATAAAGTAGGACAGGCTCTATTGAATTTAATCCCCTGTAGTTGACCCATATCCACAGCTTGAGTAATGATAATTGATAGAACATTGGCAAGAAGAATGAAAATATATGGAGAGAGGGGGTCACATTGTCTAATGCCTCTAGTAGGTTGAAAATAAGAGAGCTGTTCCCCATTAAAACGAACACTGAAAGAGGTCGTTGTGATGCAAGCCATGACCAAAGTAACCCATCTGTCATTAAAACCCAACTGCTGCAAGTAAGCTTTGAGGAAATCCCAGTCGACCCTGTCATACGCTTTCTGCATATCAGTTTTTAGAAGAAAATTGAATCGTTTCTTGCATGTTCTCACTTTAAACTGATGTAGCACTTCTTGCAACACCATTATGTTATCTTGGATCTGCCTGTCACTAACAAAAGCTGCTTGTTCTTTAGATATCAAGCTAGGAAGCCAAGGTTTAAGTCTGTTAGCCATGACTTTTGAAATGATCTTATAAGCAAAATTACAAAGACTTATGGGACGGTACTGATCAATGCTTTCTGGATGATGAAACTTCGGAACCAGTGCAATTATTGTTCTGTTCAAACTAGGAGGCATACTACTTGAAGTGAAGAAATCTTGAACTGTTTTAATGACATCTGCTTTGATGATATTCCAGTGATGCTGAAAGAAAAGGCCGTTAAGGCCATCTGGCCCTAGAGCCTTGGAAGCACCCAGCTGAAAAGTAGCCTGGTATACCTCCTTTTCGGTTACCACTTTCAGCAATTGTTCATTCATTTCTGTTGTTACCACTTCAAGACATTGTTGTAAAAAGGGGCCAAAGTCATGATATCCCCCTGACTGATATAATTGAGAAAAGAAACCCAAAGTCATCGCCTTTAGCTGTTCCGGCTCCCTTATCCATTCTGGTTTTCATCCTTAAGCATACATATTCTGTTTCGTTGTCTTCTTTGCATTGTGCTGGCATGAAATTTTTTTGAATTTTTATCTCCCCACTTCAGCCAGTTAATACGTGAACGCATAGCCCAGAACTACTCCTCTTGATGCCAAAGTTGTTGAATTTCCTCTCGGATGGAATTGGCCAACTCCTTATCGTTATTTTGATAGAATTTTCTGTTGGTGATTGTCTGTAGTTGGTGCTGTAAATGAAGTATGCGCAGATGGCCATTGCTGAACCGAGATTTACTCCAGCTTGCTAACTTGTGAGAAACTGCCTGCAGTTTAGAGACCAGAGAGGTATTACTGCTTTGCCAGGAATTTTGAATTACTGCTTTGCACTCTTGATCTTGAATCCAGAAAGCTTCATAATTGAAAGTCTTTGTTCGCTTGACAGGCTGAGAAGAAGTGTTCAGCAGAAGAGGACAGTGATCCGAGCCTATAGGTGGAAGGGCTAGCACTTCTGCAGAAGGATACGACAACCGCCACTCCAAAAAGCAAAAAACTCGATCTAATTTCTCCTTGACCAGGTCATCCCCTGTTCTATTATTAGACCAGGTAAATTCACACCATTTACTTTCCAACTCTAGTAAAGAACAATCACTAATCATAGCACGAAAGGATGCCATACGAGAGTAAATAGCTGGTCTTTTTCCTATTTTCTCCTAGGGGAAAAGAAAGTCATTGAAATCCTCCACGCACAACCAAGGGAAGGAATTTGCTACACAGATATCTCTGATAGTATCCCAAAACTCCTGCCTAGCCTGATAAGTTGAAGGGGCATGCAGACATGTTAAATGCATAGAAGCAGCAGTAGTAGCAGTATCAAAGTAGATGAGATCTAAATAATTCTCCTCCGAATGCAACAGAGTTATATAAAAAAGGTCAGTCCAAAATACAGCAAGCCCACTAGCCAAGCCTACTGGATCCCTTGAAAAGGAGTGAGGGAAATGAAACCGACGTTGCAATCTCTTTACAATTGACTCTACATTCTTAGTTTCCATTAAGAACACTATATCGGGTTTTTCAGAGGCTAAAACAGCCTTAAGGGCTTGAATTGTCAGGGGATTGCCCAACCCTTGACAATTCCAGCTTAGTAGTTTCATTTGAGATGCGGTGGCTGTTGAGGGCCAGTCGCCAATGCCCAATGTGCAGGTTCTTCTACCGCAAACACAGGAGTATCCAAGAGCTGAGTCTCATCCAAATCTGAAGAGTAGCCCGCTCGAGTTTCATATGGGGAGTATCTCTTATGTTTCTTACCTGATTCCACAGCAGTGATCGTTCGAGGGAGTTTTTGTTTCTTTTGTTTAGGGATCTCCAATGAAGGATGTTGAATACTCTTCAACTTGGCTCTTGCAGGTACCGGGTTAGTAGTTCACATAACTGGATTGACTGGGTCCATCCGAGAGGTGGAACCTGAGGGGATAACAGGGGTCGAAGCAGGAGCCTCTGAGACAGGAACTATGGGAGGCAGAGCTGGAATAGGCAATTGCATGGCTGGGGGGGTTTCAGGTACGGCCTCATCCATCTGCTCTATATGATCTGGAGGGTTATAAAAAGCATCCCAATATGGGCTAAGCTATCTGACCTCAGCTCGCAACCACGGGCCATAAGCCATTTTCGATAAACCTTCAAATTGAGCTTCCTCGTAAGAATATTCTTTACATGTTGCTGCATAATGGCCTAGCTTTCCACAGGAATAGCATAAATGAGATAGACGTTCATAGCGAAAATCCAGCCACAAAGTCTTTCCTTCTATACGAATGAGCTTTCCTGATCGTAAAGGTTCTTTCAGGTCCAGTTCAATCCGAACCCTCCCAGAAGCATCGGGTTTCACTTCAAGAACTCAACCCACCTGCTGAACAGCCCTGCGGAGAAGCTGTTCTGTATTCCACTCCAGAGGTAAGCCTATCACATGTACCCAGAATGCACACTTGGAGAAATCATAACAGTGTAAGGGTGTATTGGGTTGCCAGGGACGCAGATGGACCAAATGGCCTGAGAACAACCAAGGACTCCCAGCTAAGATTCTCTGTTTTTCCATTTTTGATCAAAATTTAATTATATACAGACCTCCAGCACTAGAAGAGATCTCAACTTGATCAACACGCCACACTCGCTTCATAGTAATTTGAAATGCAGGAAGATTTACAGCAGGATTAGTGAATATGTTACCCACCAGGATGAGGTGACACTCCTTGAGCTTGTCAGAGGAAGGTACGTCATCCCAAACCTCCAGTTCTTGTTCCGAGCATAAACGTCCCAGACGTTGACACAGCACAGCAATGCGCGAGGGGCTATCACTCTCATCGGTAGCCATAGTAAACCTTCAAGTCACAGAAAACCTACAACTGACCGAAGCCCATGGCAGAAAACGTTCGCCTTTGGGTTGCATGTCAAAGATCGAAGACGTACTTCACTGTACCAGCAAAATCAGAACAATTGGAGAAGACTAGAACCAAGCGGACATAGGAAAAGTGAAGAAAAAAGCTTTGATGAAACCAGAGAGGGCTGGAACCTTCACATGCAAGTCAAGCGGAAGAAACAGGTGAATACGATGAAGAAAAAACAGGTGAAAGCTGAGACTCTATGGAGAAGTGGGATGGGAATTCAACCAGAAAGTGAAGTTCAGAGAGAGGACGGAGGAGAAGAGGGAAAGGTAGAGGATGACAGTGAAGAACTCGAGCATTTCGCGAGAGAGAGCTCTAACATAGATGAGAGATGAGAATTTGCTTGGTCTCCCTCTTCTCGTTAGGCCTCCGCATGCGAATCTGACAGATGCAATCGAAGGTGAAATTGGATCGTTGAATGAGAAGATCTTGTTGTGATGGGTGTGATCTCGATTGAATAACTGACGATAGGGTATCGTCATCGAGCGAACTTATGGTATGAAGCTCCTGCCTTGGTGTCTGATGAGGAAGAGTTTGATTCAACGTATACATGATGGTTGGCTAATTAAGGAAAGCATTTCGATGGGGTGGACGTTGTCGAGAAGTTAAAGTAGACTTTCAAAGGTCACTCGACTTTCCTTGGTCTTCTTGTTAAAATAATAGATCGTCGACCGGTTTTTAAAATTACTTGTAGTTTGTCGTTGTCGTCTAATGGAAAATTCCGTCGTCATTAGTAGGTGGTATGGAATTGGTGTAGTGTGCAAGTGCGAAGTCAATTCGATGATGCATATTCTATCGATTAGATTGAGCAGAAATCGTGCATTGACAGCCAATGTAAGTTTCAGTTCACATTAGACCGTATGGTTCGATGCAATTTACTATTCTAAATGTTAGTTTTGATCCCTTTCTTGTGGTGAACTTATGGGGACCGACTAAGTTGTGTTCTCATTCACCTAACGTATTTAATTAATTGCATGTTGGCACATGGCTAGAGTTAAGTATCAAAAGTGGTTTGATTTTTATTTTATTTTATTTTGCTGGATAACATATCATTAACATTGATGAATATCTTTCTACGAAAGTTATTATTTTTCTCTAGGGAGTTACGCAATGGTTATTAATCTAATCTAATATGGTTTTTATGTTTCATTACTCTTGACTCTTGAGTTGAGAATTTGCATATGTGGTTTCGGTTATCTCGTATTCATTCATGTTATTCAAGTTCTAAAAATTACTCTCTTGCGCGGGGGTGCAAGCATATACTTGTATTGACGATGAATCATGCATGTGCATAGCACGCGCACGAGGGTTAAATACATGTGTTGAGGAAAATCTACCGTTCTTCATACTCTCGTTGGATATTTCTTGCTCTACATATTCTTCCACGGAATATGTATAGATTTTATAAGCACATATGTATCATGATGACACTTGAGGTCGACTAATTGAAGGTCACAAAAAAAAAAAAAAAAAAAAAAAAAAAAGATGTATGTTGCAACGGTAGTGCTTTGAACAAGTATGGTCTTGTTAAACCCGTCATATCAATTTATAATTATCTTCACTTTGAGTCATATATGATGCTGCCTTTTATTGTTTTTAAGTAAGTTTGATATATTACACAGAAATTATTTGCATTTGTGAGTAATAAAACTAAAGCAATGCATTATAAAGATGAGATTAATTACGTTAATCACAAATTTCTTCATGTGACAAAAGAAAAAAAAAAAATCTGACTAAATGTATAAGATCAATCTTTGTGAAATGAAACTGAAAAGAAAAGCGAATTTACTTGACGTTTCAGGTGGAGTTGTAACTTCAGTTCTATCAAATGAAAGACAATGACTCGGGGGAATCCACGTGTCAAGCTTGCCCCCTAACTTTTCACGCAAATGAAAGATTGAGCCACTAACGAAGTCATTTGCTGAAATTTCACGCTTTGGTCCTTTGGTGGATCTAATTGATTTCTCCTTTTGAAATTTTGGGGGCAATGCGTACTTTTAGTAAAATATCCGAGTGATTAGTAAAACTCACCAATCAATATATTTAGGTACTATAATGATTGAACTTAATTCGTATCTCATAATCTGCACATATCATTATAACTACTTAAAACCTCGAATAAATGTTGATGTGTCCATTTGTGCTAAAGTTTCAAATATTACAACTATACCTTTTAAAGAGATTTCATCCTTAAAATTTGAGATACCTAATTATGCGAACAATTCAAAATAGTCATCTTGCACATTCTCTTCATTCAACCAACTTCACTTATGCTCCTTTCGATCTAGTATTCAAATAGGCATCTCATTGTATGATACTTGTTCATTGTCTCAATATTCATTGCTTGATAGTCTAGAATGTGAGACGGGATTGGTTTGTACTTGTGAAGCGTTGGAACATGGAGTGCATCATTTTATGAGTGAGCATGGATCTAGTATAGAATTGGGAATAAGATCGAACTAGTAATGGGAAGTGATTCAATTCTAGGTTCCATAGTTGTTGGTTCCGAAAAAAGTGGAATCGGTACATTGCAGCTTGGTTCTTAGTTTCTAGATAAGAACTGAATTGGGAATCCAAAGAATTGAACTAGAGCTGATGAAACACGGTTACGTATTTTGAACTTTTTATTATGTATCTTATTTTAGATGTTTACCTTCTATGGATTGTTGCTTCTAACAAATTTGAAGTTGCATTCACTTTCACTTTGCTTAACTTAAAATAAAGCAAAAAAAGAAAAAATAAAAAAATGGAAAAAGAAGAAGAAGAAATTGGCTGGTGCCCGGTAAACCCTAAAACCGACCCTAAAATCAATTGATAGAATAGGTTCCGAATTCCAAAGATTAAGGAATTGGTTCCAACAGGTAGGAATCTTGACTTACTTTGAAACCGCTCACATTTACATCATCTACACAGGCAAGCTTCGGTGGTGACGCTAATCAGTATGCCAAATCTCCTAGTCATTCCACTATACGGAATGGGCCAAAAATTCTTGGGCTCAATTTTCTTTTCAACTTAACCGAGCTATTCCTTTCATTAGCGAAACTTCGAAGAAAACATGACCTTGAACATGAAACTCCAACTGTCGTGGCCGCCTATCTGCATGACACTTTCTGTCATCTTTGTGCAATTTGAAGTCCATCTCTTACAACCCAAATGATATTAGAGGAAACCTGAGTCAATTTTGTTAGGGAAATCCCTTATGATGTTTTGAAGATGACAAAATAAATCAAAGGCTACTAACATGTTTAATGGTTAAGTAATAGACCATGCCGATGATTGAACATGTAAAGGATATCGTCAAAGCCTTAAGACGGCCAGAAAACTAAACGGAACACATGTCCAAAGTATATTCTGAAGATTTCAGTTTCGTCAAAGTCTCGAAGACGCAGGACTTTAGTGTCAAAGTCTGTTCCGACAAATTCCAGATCGAACGTGAATGAAGAACCGTAAGACAGACTCTATCTTTGAAGCCGAACAGGAAGATAGACTCTATGCTAAAGCGAACATACCGTACTATGTTCGGACCTTAAAGCTAAATGCTTGCACCTGCATTGCAAAGTCTATCGTCAGGACTCAGATTGTAAAGTCTATTGCTCTCGGACTTTACATCCAGATTCAACAGAATGTAACTCAAGCCCCAATCATATAACGGCTAGTGATCTGGTTTGGATTCCACATCAAGATTGATTTGATTGACTCAATATAATTGATTGACAATTAGATCTTGAAGACAAAAACTTTATATACGAAGAAGCTTTACTTATGGAAACCAAGATTTCGTTTGTATGGGCGATCGGAATCAATTTGGGATTCTATCTTTGTCACTCAACGGCTACCAAATATTTTTGATACGGGGCTGTCCAATGGGTATATTGGAAGACGATCCTCGGGATACCGTCCAACGGCTAGTTTTGGAAGTGGAGGAGTATTTAAGGAGATGAAGGACCGATGAGCAAGTAAGAGACGGAGCGTAGAATTTATAATTCCAAAGTCTCGAGCGATCTTCTATCATACACTTGTCTCGTGAGCTTAAACGTTTGTGATCTTGAGAGAAATACCGAAAGAGTGACTTAGTGAGATAGTGTGATCTACTACTAAGTGTTTGCACTCAAAGTTGTAATCTCTTGTTGATTGCATAGTGGAATCCAGCCAAGAAGGTCTGTTAGCGTGGGAGAGTGGACGTAGGCTTGGATTAAGCCGAACCACTATAAACATTGTGTTCTTATTCTCTTCTCTAAACTCTTTATTGTGTTAAAGTCGATCTCGCTCAAAGTCCGCCGTTCTTCGGACTTTGCTCACAACTTATTTTATTCCGCATATATTTGCCAAGGTTTTGTTTAAACACCTATTCACCCCCCTCTAGGTGTTGGTACTAGTCCTCTCAAATTTTGGCACAGTCAACCTCCTCTCGCCAACTTCCTCCTAGCAAGTAAGAGATCTACTTGTGTCTCTATAACGCTTCAAATGGAGTCATGCAAATATTTGTCAATAGCTTCTCTTATAGGGAGCTCATGTAGACATAATTACCCTTAAGAAAAATGACATGCATGTATGACAGGTGAGATGACGGAGGATTCAAATAAGGCATGAACTTATAACATGTGTATGGCAATCAAATGCACCATGAGGGAATGTCATACATACTAATGTGACAATCGAGTACAAAATGAACAATGACATGCAAATAGAAAATACCGTGACAGTCGAATACATCATAAGAAAATGACGTGCAAAAATGATGTGGCAATTGAATACAGCTTGAGTGGATGACATGCAAAATGACATGGCATTCGAAGACAATAGGAGCAAACAACATGCAAAATGATGTGGCAATCATAATCAGCATGAGAGAGCGACATGCAAAATGACATGTAAAGATGCACGGATGCAATTTTAAAACCAGTGTCGAGTCCCATATATAAATCGACCTTTCGAATGAGAATAACTCGTCTCCACGGGGCCACAATTCATAAACTCGGGTCGGGCGGCCATTGGTCTGTCGCCTCCGATCCCATCACCATGGCCTACCCATACACCCCAGTTTCAATCCTGTTTTATCGGTTCCTAAGGGTTTGGCTTGCAAAATAAGGAGTCTATTCTAGCACTTCACGCATCAACTAGCTCATGTCATGGTCCATACCTGCACAGTTTATAATTAACAAAAGCAGCAGCATGCGTTCCAACGACACCCTGAACAATCAAATCGTTCATGGATAACGAATTTCTGGAGAAATGTCCTCATCACGAATAGATCCAAAACTTCATTCCAGAGGCGTTACGACCTAGAGCATGCGTGACGGCGCTATCGCAATTGGAATTTTCCTCTAAGAAGAATTCCACCAAGACGTCCATTTTCTAATAAAATAAAGGGAATGATTTCAGGCCCTACCTGGACTTTAAGTTATGTTTGTACCCCCTTCGGATCTGTCGGAGCTTTCTAGATTTTAGGCTCTACCTGGTGAAAAAGCTCATCTCGTTGAAGGGAGAATATTTTAGGAATGGAATCTTGTGTTAAGAAACAAAGAAAGGTCCTTTTTATAGGGAAGGAGGGGCCGCGTCTTTTAGGTCCCGAAACTTTTGGCACGCGATGTCCGATTGGCGTGATCTTCACGCTATTGAAAAGCTTATTGCTGGGGTAAATCTCAAAGTCACGGACCAGAGGTTTTGGCCTATATTGGGACCATAAGCTCGAGTCTATGAACTGAACTTCATCTTGGTGACTTAACACTTTCAAAAACAACTGTTTACTTCGGCTTAGAGATATAGAAATTGCCATTCCGATCTTGAAACTTGCAGGTATGGTTTTGGGCTTCGGGACCTATTTTGGGTATTAGGGAAGTTTGATTATCATTTAATCGACAATTACTCCTTCATCCGGCGACTGATTGACACTACTTTTGTTATAGAGGAACACTAGCGACCTTTAGTTTTAGGACATGAATTTGAAATCATATAATCACAAACTTCTTGACATTGCAAAAGATAAATAATCTGTTCCGGAGGGTCACAAATTGATTGCCAGATTTGGTGGCACTATGAAAAATATATTTTATGTCAAAAATTCAGTTTAGACCTAATATCTCGCTAGTCAAACATTGATTAACTTTTGGTTAACTTTAGATCGAATGATTAAATATTTCAAAATTTTTAAAATTTGAGGTGTCAACACAATTGTTCCTAGTTCATTTGATCGTATAAAAATTTATAATGCAAACAGATGTTTGTAATTAGATTGGGGCTTTGAACATATACATTAAAAATTTTGCTTTCATTTACCAAAGATTTTAAACTTTTACGTGGTAAAGGAAAGGCTCCTCTCATTACATTAAATGCATTAAATGTCCAAAAGTCTATAAATTTTACCAAAAAACTCATGTGTATAAAGCAAGATGTACTGTAACGACACTGTTAAATATATTCTAGCATTGCTCCTATACGTGGTTACAACGCGACTTACATACAGTACATCCGATAAGTATATTAACTGGTGAGATTTCAATACTTGTAACTACACACAACTTAATTAATTTCTTAGACCAAAAATCATTTACGTGACATTCAGTGAATTTCGAACACCCCAATATTGTCAAAAGTCAAAAAAGCTTGGGTATTTAAATACTTCAAAAATTTCCAGCGACTTGCTTTTCAGTCTCGTTAGACAAGCCCCGCCCGTGTACTGTCCGACACGGTACCCCCGTTCGAAGTCACTATCAGGGCCAGCTTTTTCCTCCTAGCTACTTTCAACCCTCTTTTTTTAAAATTTGTTTGGTGGGGATTGATTGTCCGATGCAAATTGCCATCTGAAAAGTTCATGAATGTAGGCTTGTCCGGTTGCTGCTCCAACCTGCACCAGACGGTACCGACTTCAATTTTTATCTGAAGAAGGTGGGGGGGCAAAAAGCAGACATTTGACCGCGCTAATGGATTCTATTGTGTATTGATTTTTGCAATAAAATAACCCTTTGATTTGCTATTATTGATGATGTTGTTTTGTTTTGTTTTTATTTTTTTTTCATGTTCTTTAGGGGGAGTCCTTACCTCACAGTTTCAATGTTTAATTTAGAGAGATTAAGGACATTTACACCGACATGTGCACGTCATTTGACCTTGAGTTTATATTGTTTTCCTCTTGACTTTCTTTTTTGTTCAGATGTCTGAACCTTTAAGTTAAATGTGTGATATTATCTAAACCTTAATATCCATAGCCGCCTCAATTTTTTTTTCCTTCCTCTCTTTGTGGATTAAAGCGTCATTATTTGCCGAACGAACATTAATTTTGACACGAATTGTGTAGAAAAGGAAAAAGAGGAGATGGGATCTATGAAAAAAGAATCGCCCAAGCTGAATATTCTGAATTGGACTTACATAATTTATTTTTCATCCAGTTTGAAAACGCTTTCAAAACTACAATACCGGCAATAAAAAAAAAGCACTCTCTTTTTGTATCGAGGCCGAGTCTTGCTTTGTTGCCTTGAATAAAGGCAAGACAAAATGATTATTCTTCTCTCCACAGTGTAATTTGGAATAAAGAATAATGCGTATTGAAATTTCAAGTTTACTTTTTGATCCGAGGGTACGTTGGAAGAATACCTAGTAGAAAAATTGAAATTCAAAGGAAGAGAATGAATGAACGGATGATTGGTAATTATAAAGGGGAAGCAATAATTAAGACTAGGATATGGTAGCTTCTTGCTTCATAATAATTTTGCTTATATTTATAGCAAATCTAGGACCAACGCAATTTAAAAACACCAATTTCATTCCTATTTCGAAAAATCACCAAACTCGAATAATTCAAAAAAAAAAAAAAAAAAAAAAATCGTTGACTATAAGGATTTGTTAAACTGATGTTTTTTTTGGCATTGTACTCCTGATCACTTTAATAATCACCAAAAGAAGGAAATATAAAATATTATAATATAACGAACCATCATAACATATACAATATATTCCCCCTCCTTCGCGGAGTCTTCCGTATTCCTTCCACCGATGTAATTCCGTCGACGCTGCCTCCCCACCACCACCCCCACCACCCCCACCGCCACCCTCTTCGTTCGTTTTCGAGGGGTGCTTTTTTCCGGGAGCTTTTTCGTGGGTGGTTTCGTTGGTGGGGCGTGTGTGTGTGTTCTGGGGATGGTTAGAGATGGCTCGAGAAGGGAGCGTGGTGCCGGCGGACCCGCAGCAGCAGCAGCAGGCGGCGAAGAAGAAGGGCCAGCAGTCGCGGAGCTGGATGCTCCTCGACACGGCGGGGCAGGGGACGGTGCTCGACGTCGACAAGTACGCGATCATGCACCGCGTGGAGATCCACGCGCGGGACCTCCGCATCCTCGACCCGCTCTTGTCCTACCCCTCCACCATCCTCGGCCGTGAGAGGGCCATCGTTCTCAATTTGGAGGTCTCTCTTTTTCCTTTTTGGGTCTTGTTTATGAATGGGTCTCTCTCTTTCTCTCTCCTTTCTTCTTGAAGTTCCTTGAATTGTTGGTGCTGACTTTCGTTTTTTTTCACTGTTGCATTTGTGGGTGTTTGAACTTTATGCAGCATATCAAGGCAATTATCACTGCCGAGGAGGTTAGTGCGTAGCGGTTTGTGTCTTTCTTAGCGGTTAATGTCTGCTTATTGAGCAGAGGGGTACTTGTGTGATGTCTGGAAGCCCCGTGTATGGTCACTTACGTTTTGGAAGAACTTACTTTAGTGTAGCTTCGGATGTTGTCCTGTTTCTTTGACTAATTCAGTTGAGTTTTTCCTTCTTGCATTTGATGAAGTGTTTTTCTTTTCTCTATTGCAATGAGTTCTAGTACCATTGACTGGAATTCTGAGGTTGCTAAATGTTTAGTCGCCGGGCCTTGATTAGCCGAGCACTAATTTTCTCCCTGGTTCAGCATAACTTGTCTTTCAGTTGCAAGCTCGAATGGCAACTGTTCAACACAGTGAAAGCCTTCAATTCTGAAATTATCATATGCCTTTTCCTTTTATTTCCAGCCAATTATGACTGAACACAGCTTTCTCGTTATCCTCAAGTCCTTAGATATTTCCTTTTGGCTGTTAAGCTACGCAGACCTTTTGCATGAGCAGGTGTCTCTGTTTTTTATGTGAGACTACTTAACTAGCTAGGTACTTATATTTATGCTTTTTCCCAGAGATAAATTACAACCTTTCTTATAAAATACTTAAATGGTTGTGCAAAAATGGAATTTGATGTCTGCTCGTGGGAAATTTCTTTCTCCCTTATGTAAGAACTAAGTTAGTTCTGGGTCAGTTTATTTTCATGTTTTATATCATAAGTAGCTATGGCACTTGCATTATTGGCTTGTAGGTGTTGCTTCGAGACCCATCAGATATAAATGTTATACCAGTTGTTGAGGAGCTCCAACGGCGATTAGCTGTAAATGCCATATGCCAGGGTCAAGATGATGCAGAAGAGTACTCTCATGTACAGAATGATGTTGAAGCTGGGGAAGATGATGGTATGGGGTGTGTTTGAGTTGGCTCTTTCAAATTGGATTTGTTTTAAGCGGGCCATCTTTTGATAGTTGTAATATGATGCAATGCAGAGTCTCCATTTGAATTTCGCGCCTTGGAGGTAGCTTTGGAAGCAATTTGTAGCTTTCTTGCAGCACGCACTACTGAATTGGAGACTGCTGCTTATCCTGCTTTAGATGAGCTCACCTCAAAAGTAAGTAGATTCTCTTTCCCATCTCACTGGGAAATAAATAAACCAAAAATAAAAATGCTCTGTTAAGGAGTGATATGCGGCTGAACACTGTCATTTGCAGTTCTTAATAATATTGTTTGTGTGGAAATAGGTATTGTATTACTGATTGAAATGTTCTTGCAGTGTAGTTTTCATTTGTCGAATTCCAGTCATTTCTACTTCCCTCTAAGGATTTTATGCCTGAGTGATTTGTGAACTCTTGAAGACTGGTCCATTTGGTTTTGCATGCTTGATGTGATGTTATGCATGATCAGCTGAATTTTGTTAGTTGTTGTTTCTCTTAGAGATTTGTTGTTGTACTTGTGTTGATCAATCGAGATGATGCAATTTTTTTTTATGGGGCTTTTGCCTCTTTTGCTTAACACAGATTTTTGTACTAATCGAGCCATTACTCTTTATGCTTGGAATTCTACAACAATGTCTCAATGCTGGCTGGTCGATCATGCTTCTATGCTCAATCTCAGTTTGAAATGTTTCTCTTAAATTTGCATGTCTGCTGTCTGTGGTCTTTGTAGATTAGCAGCCGTAACTTGGATAGGGTTCGTAAATTGAAGAGTGCAATGACAAGGCTAACAGCAAGGGTGCAAAAGGTATTGTGAGTCGCTTTTTGCCCTGCAAAATTGTATAACTTCTGGGTCATTGCGGAAATCGAAATGGTTCACCTTGCCATTATCTATCATGTTTTCGACTGAGTATTATCTTTGCGAGTAACATAAATTTTGAGTTGTCCTTGTCTTTCTTGATTCTATGTACTCATGCAACTTTAAGGACTTGGCCTAGACTGACTGACAATCCTATGTATGATAAAATGTTTGTATCTTCAAATTGAGTATTTAGATGAGCTTGTATGAAATGTTAGTACTTGATTAATATATAAATAATCGAGAGATTTTATTGTCTTCATGAAATGGTGTCCGACTGAACACTGCACTCTCTCTCTCTCTCTCTCTCTCTCTCTTGCTCTATTTAGAGGAATATCGTTGAACAGAACCTATTGTTGATATTCTCAATCATTATGGGCTTTTCTGTCACTATACAAGGGTGTCTTCTTCAGGGTACCTTTGACGTGTAGGAGGGTAACATCTTGAAAGGTATTTGTGGTACATTGCAGGTAAGGGATGAGCTTGAGCAACTACTAGATGATGATGATGATATGGCTGACTTGTATTTGTCAAGAAAACAAGTTGGTGCATCTTCCCCTATAAGTGGTTCAGGAGCCCAAAATTGGTTTCCTGCTTCCCCTACCATTGGCTCAAAAATATCTCGAGCCAGTAGGGCAAGTGTGGCAACAGTTCATGGAGACGAAGATGATGTTGAGGAGTTGGAAATGTTGCTTGAGGTTTTGAGCTATTTCCTGTTGATATTTTTAAGTTCTGTTGTTTCTTGAATAGGCATCAATGTCTTTTTTTCTTTTTTTTTCAGGCTTACTTTATGCAAATTGATGGCACATTGAACAAGCTGACAACAGTAAGTACTTAGATAGGGAATTATCTGCATGATCCTTTAGTTGCTGTAGTATTCGCCTGCATTTATCCGTTGTAAATTCTTGGGTAGAGTGCTTCCATTGATGCTTTAGATAGGTAATGAATTTCAGCGATGCTTGTGCTGGAGACAATTGTCATTTTTGTTGGCATCATTGTGATACATGATTATATTAGGAATGATCATTCAGGAACTCTCTTGTTAGTATTTATACTCTCATGTGGGTTGGGATGGCGAAATGAAACCTGTCTAATTAGTATATATGAGTTTATGAATCCATTAAAAAATTTCTCTTTGCCAAGGAGAGACTATAGGTTTTCTACATCAGTACAGGGTCAATAATGAACAGTTGTCATGGTGTTGGGAGAATGAAATTTGTGATTTGTTGTTGTAATTGAAGTCGAAAATATCCTGTGCTAAATAAAAATCAGTCTCTTTGTAATGATTTGCTTTTCTGTTTACCAGGGTAGCAGATAAATTATAGACATTTTGATTTTGTTTTAATTTCACGCCATTAAGGTAGTTGGAAATTTTGAAATGATTAATTTGTTATGTGCTCTGGTCAGATAGTTATTCAAATTTTCATTTTGCTTGCTCAAGATCGTTTGTGATGCATGACTAAAATGATTTTACTTTTGAGAGTTTAATTTTCTGTATAACGTCCATTTTTCGAATAATTTGAGTTGCCTAAGTTGCTCATGTGCAGCTTCGGGAATATATCGATGACACTGAGGACTACATTAACATCCAGGTAACTTGATTGATTAAGTTAGTTGTATAGCATGTTTCTATAAAGAGAATCAAGTAGATAAAAAGGGGAAAATCAAAAGTTTTGCATGGAGTCAAGTCGATGTTTTCTTTTTCCTGAAATTCTAAGTACTTTCTCTTTCCTCAGCTTGATAATCACCGGAATCAGCTAATTCAGGTGCTTCTCTCTCTCTCTCTCTCACTGTTATTGTGTGCGTTCATGTTCTCAATGGTTTCTTTTTTAAATGTGTACCCAAGTAGTTCACCTCTTCATTTAGTTGCTAATGTCCAGAGTCGTTGAATTGATTTATTCGATGTTCTTTGACTCCTCTCTGTCTATGGTTGCAGCTAGAGCTCTTCCTGAGTTCAGGAACTGTTTGTTTGTCCATCTATTCTTTGGTTGCTGGCATTTTCGGCGTGAACATACCTTATGATTGGAACACTAACCATGGCTACATGTTCAAATGGGTAGGCCTGAACCTTTGATTAGTAACTTCATCGTCTCATTTCCTTCTCGACTTCTCTTCTTGATTTCGCTTTTCCTTAAAAAAGAAAACTGTGTCCTAATGCTGGCAGGTCGTGATCGTGACTGGAACTGCTTGCGCATTCTTATTCATCCTTATAATTGCATATGCTCGTCATAAGGGATTGGTTGGATCTTGACTTTGCATCTCTCAAGCTGGCCTTTGGGACGACTAAAGGGCAGGGCCATGAGGATGGAGTTTGTTTTGATTCGGATAGCCGAAAACTGTTATACTGCTGTGGCTGAGGTTGTTGGTGCGCCCTCTCATTTCCCATTTGAATTGACAAACCATGCAAGGAAAAATACCTAAGGACAGTATTCATTAGCAGCAATCGTGGATAAAGCTTATAGGGAACCATTTTTCTCCTCTTATTTACACAAATTTTCCTGATTTCACACAGGATAATTGGGTGTACCACAGATCTTGTTACACACGATACTTGTAACTAACCTTCGAATAATTGGTATTTACATAGTACGCAATTCTTGGTAGATTCCTATGGTGTTCTCTTTTGGAGCTGAATTTGCGTAATGTGTAGGACCATCTTGCTCAATCTATTCAAAGCCCTTATGATATAAATGCTGCATGTATTTGATGGAACTGATTATGATTGGATTCTTCTCTTGTTTATGTGGATGACATGATCATGTCATGATCGTCGCAAGAGTTAATACGGTTTTATATTGCATATCTCATGAACGGCTCAATGGACAATTCGAAATAGAAGATTTTGGAGCTTGAGCTTGCTTGGAGATTTGGTGTTGTCTTGTGTAATGAAAGTTTATTATCTCGGGCCAATTATGGCGGTGATCTTCTTTCTTGAAAACCTACTAAAGTTCTAGATAAAAGGGGATCGATCCTTCTCAATTTGAAATTTATTGGAGTTTTACATAGGTGAAGAAATAGAATCTGCTCCTTACCAAAAAAAAGAAAGAATAGAATCTGCATGTTAAATGGGGCTTGGAGTTTCTGCCCTAAATGGAAAAGGAAATTTCAGTTTCCGGGGCTATAATTTTTGCTGATTTGTTATACATTTGTGTATTGAAGTGAAAGTCTAATTTCATTATGCATGATGTTCTCTTATTGCTATCGCAATAAATTAGCTTAAACTGAAGTTCTAGTTTGTACAGAAGTTCAATAAAATTTAATTTATGTCTATCTTGGCCAGTACGGTTCTAGTTCTTGGAAAAAATTGATTTGTCGAACAATTTGTCCAATTTTTTTCATTCGCTAAGTTTTGTCGTAGACATTTCTTGCTAGAAATTCTTGTGAAATCATCACCGAAAAAATCAAGATGAGAGAGAGAGAGAAGAGAGTTCAATATAGAAAATCCAAAGCGAGGATGGATAATGTTACAAAAGTATCGAACCATAAAGGTGGAGTCACAGAGAGAGAGCTCAATATAGAAAATCCAAAGCGAGGATGGATAATGTTACAAAAGTATCGAAGAGAGAGAGAGAGAGATAAAATCCCATGCAAGGATGGATAATGTTAATCGAACCCTAATCTTATATGAATCTTGGACATTATTCAATACTATCAAATTGAAAAGGGTAGGAAGAGTACAACACGAAACAATGTAATAGGTGCCTTTTCTTTTTCACAGCGATTACTCTCGAGATGCTATGTTCTTTCATTGGCAAGTAAAACCAAGTGTATTTTATTCTAGAGAAGCAACACCCTGAAAAGTGACATGTTGAATAGCTTTTGACTTTTAACTTTTGTATTTAATATTTCAAAAATCAAGATGCTCCGAAAATTCGAACTCCTCTCTCTCTCTCTCTCATTAGCCACAACCATAGAGGTGGAGTCGCATGCCGCAGTCCCCTCTTCTTAGCAACACTATTGCATGAGTAGTCTAGCCTCAAGCTATAACTAGAGTTGGCATAGCTAGTGAACATGCAGCGGCTCGCTCACTAGTAAGTTAGGGGACGACAATGGGCGACAACAAGCTCGCATGCTATGCATTCATGGTGTGCGGAGTTGGCAACGGATGGGAGGGGCCAGATTGACGAAGGAAGAAAAGGGGTAAAAGATGAAAGAAAAGAAAAGGACAGAAGAATAGATCTAGACCATCCAAAACTCATTGAGGAGAGAGAGAGAGAGAGAGAGAGAGAGAGAGAGAGAGAGAGAGAGAGAGAGAGTCAAAAGTGAGGATGGATAATGTTACAAAAGTATCGAAGACCTAATCTTGTATGAATGTTGGACATTATTCAATACTATAAAATTGAAAAGAGTAGGAAACGTGTAGCACGAAAAAATGTAGTAGGTGCATTTTCTTTTCAAAGCGAGAGAGGAGAGAGAGAGAGAGAGAGAGAGAGAGAGAGAGAGAGAGAGAGTCAAAAGTGAGGATGGATAATGTTACAAAAGTATCGAAGACCTAATCTTGTATGAATGTTGGACATTATTCAATACTATAAAATTGAAAAGGGTAGGAAACGTGCAGCACGAAAAAATGTAGTAGGTGCATTTTCTTTTTCAAAGCGATTACTCTCAAGATGCTATGTTCTTTCCTTAGCAAGTAAAACCAAGTATTATTTTGTTCTAGAGAAGCAACACGCTGAAAAGTGACATGTTGATTAGCTTTTGACTTTTGACTTTTGTATTTAATATTTCAAATTCAACTTTAAAGTATTAAATTTCTTATATCTTCAAAAAGCAGCACATATCCGCATTCATGGTCATCTATTAAATTGGGACTCAACTGTTGCATGGCCTTGGGATTGGTCGGATTTTGACTTTGCATCTTTCAAGCTAGCCTTTGTGATAACTAAATGGCAGGGCCATGAGGATGGAGTTTGTTTTGATTCAGATGGCTGGAAATTGTTATACTGGTATGGCTAAGGTTGTTGGTACACTCTCTCATTCTCCATTTGAGTTGATAAACCATACCAGGAAAAATACCTCAGGATAGTATTCATTAGTAGCAATTGGATAAAGCTTATAATTATAGGAAACCATTTTTCTCCCCTTATTTACATAATTTTTCTTGATTTCACAAAGGATGATTGGGTGTACCACAAATCTTGTTACACATGGTACTTGTAACTACCCATCGAATAATCAGTACATACAAAGTACGTAATTCTTAGTAGATTCCTACGGTGTTCTCTTTTGGAGGTGAATTTGCGTAATGTGTTGGATTATCTTGTGCAATCTATTCAAAGCTATTCTGATTTAATGCTGCATTTATTTGACAAAACCGATTATGATTCTTATCTTGTTTTTGTGGATAACTTGATAGTCACGGGCGATAATATTGTTGATATTGCAAATCTCGTGAAATGTCTCCATGGACTATACATGATAAAAAGATTTTGGAGCTTGAGTTACCTTTTAGATTTGGTATTATATGGCGACATGAAAGTTATTTTGTTTCTAGGGCCAAATATGCTGGTGATCTTCTTTCTGGAGATGGTTGAGCTTATGGTTATGATAGGATCGACTACTATTGAAAATATTTGAACTTTACAAGCATGATGAAACAAATCCTAATTCTTCATCTGCATACAACCACTAAAAGATCCAAAGGGTTCAATTTGGTATGTTCGACAATGCGCTGTCTAAGAACATGTTAAAAGGGGCTTGATCCTTCTCAAATTGAATCTAACCGGAGTCTTACAAAAATAAAGACTAGACTCTGCATCTTAAATCGTGCTTATAATTTCAGCAGAGCCCTTTGGATCTTTTAGTGGTTGTACCCAGACGAAGAATTAGAAATTATTGCGGTCATTTTTCAAGAAATCGTGGTTCATAATATGTCGTTACATGACCAAAAAACTGTTATATTAGCAAAACTCAAATCTTTTTGTATAGAGATGTCAGGGTGCTGTTTTCACGAGCGAAATGATACTTGGTTTTATCCACTAAGGAAAGAACATCACATCTAAAAGGTATTGACCATTGAAAGAAAAAGTGCATATTACATCGTGTGTGGTACATTTCCCACCCTTTTCTATTTTATGATATTGAATTACGTTAAAAAGTCTGATAAGATTAGTGCTTTGATTTTATAATTTTTTTTTGTGTAAAAATGCCACTGTCGACGGTGTTGTTTTCACTAGTAAACTGATACTTGGTTTCATTTGCTAAGGAAGATACATCGCATCTAAAAATTAATTATTGTTGGAAAGGAAAGAACATCTTACATCGTGTGGCACGTTTCTCCGCCTTTTCAATTTTATAATATTAAACTATGTCACAAAGTTCGATAAGATTAGCGCTTTGATACTATGATCTTCACCATTGCCGAGAGAGGAGAGTAGGGTAATGCCAATGTCTCTATGTCTCTTCGATGGCGAAAGGAAGAGAAAATAGAAAATCAATTAAGGTTAATCAAAAGGATGATGAAGAAGAAGAAAAAGATGATGGATGAAACATTTCGAGCGAAACCTTTCAGATTCGTAGGTTGATTGATCTTACAAGGTGATTATGGATCAGTAAACTTGGTAGAAATGTCTCATATTTCTAGATAGACCATCGTCTAGTCATACTGTTGCCTATTTGATGGAACGAGTACATTGCGATTAAATAAATACTTACAAAAAAGAAGCATTCTTGACATTTCATCTCTATTCCTTTTATTTGACAAAAAAAAAAAAAAAATCTCTATTCCTTTGATGTTACACGGTGAGAGAGTACAGAACATTGGCTATTTCATTGCACCAAGACCCAAGTTAACGATTTCATTCATATCTGTTTCATTATAAATCTGTCAAATGAGTGGGTTAGGTCGGGTTTAGATCAAGTCGAAAATGTTGTGACATAAATAGACCCATTTATCCTATTATGATCCATTTTTATGCATTGTAAATTCTAGTTACTCATACACAATCTGACTCATACTACTAAAATACTTCCATATTTAACTCAATCTCGAAAAATTCATACCTGAACTAAAGTGAGTGTATGGAGTGAGTGAGTATGAGATCAAATGAGGGTAAGAAAGAATGAAAATAGAGTTATAGAAATGAGTTGAGTCTAAGTAAATTATAAACCCATGTTGAGACCCATTTACTTGAATATAATTAATGGGAAAATTTTCCATAAAATCTTTTTTTTTTTTTGGTGAAAGGTAATTAATATATTAAAAAGGAACGAGTGAACAAAGAAAAGAAAAGAAGAAAATAAACAAGAACACGGCAATAGAACCCACACTCAAAACAACGGATTTTCTATAAAATCTTAAATCTATTGCACTATTGTTAATTCAGCCTAAACCTTTCAATATTGTTGATTGTAACCAATTTTAGTAGAAATTCGATGATATAGATACCGATTATTCTATGTGGCATTATTAGTGCCGACATTGATAATTTTTAATAATATTTTAATATATATTTTCTAATTTTTATTATTTTTTTACTATTTATTTTTTCCAAATTTTTCTTTCTCTTTACTATGGCCAACGATGGTCACGGAGCCCTCATTGGCCACTAGGGAAGGGCATTTGGATTCTCACTAACCACAAGCGATGATTGCAACCGCCATGACCTTTGCTTGTGGCCAATGAGGTTTTTTTTCATTTCTTTTCTTTCACCTTTTATTCTTTCCTTCCTTTGCCAATTTTCACCCTTCCGATCCCTAACCAACTCTACACGCCAAGCATGCTTAGGATTAGGACTTTCTAGGGCATCTTAATCTTTTTGGGACCACATGTAATTATTCCTTACCTTTAGACAATCTAAATTATTGTTAATGTGTAGGGTTGTCAAATGGATAGGTTGGTCGAGTTGAGAATGGTTTGACTCAAATTGATTCATTTAGCATGTTTTAACCAATTTTTGTGCAATACAAATATAGTGACCATACCCGACCCGACCCATATCCAATTTACACCCAACCCAACCTATAACTAATACACATCCATATTTAACTTGACCTATGAAAACCCACACTCACCTTTTTAACCCACTTTAAACTCTTTATGTGTAAATATTACTGGAAATATTTTAAATTAGAAAAGTAAATCAGCAGAACAAAAAAATGTAAGAACATAAAATAAAAACATAAAAAAAACTTATTGATTGTAATACTTATGAAAACTAGAAAAGTATGAACGTGTTGTGATGATGCGTACTGTAAATGTCTGGTTTATTTTCAAGTCAATTTAATCCGTTTTCTTTTGTTGCCAAATCCAATTTATGACCGAGTGTGTTATCTGACTTTCGCATGATTGAGACAAAAAAAAAAAAAGCTATATATTTTTTTTGTCATAAACAAAATTATTGGTTGAAAAGTTAAATATTGTGTGAAAACGCAAATTTTTTAAAAGCCGAAAATGTTGGTGATGTTGTAGTTATTATTTGAACATAAGAAATGCCCGTCTTTCTGAACTCTCAAGGAAAATATGAAATAGATACATTAACGAGGACAAAAATGAAACAAAGGCCAAATAATAAAAGAAAAAGAAAAGGAAAAAGATGACTTCGCATTCCTCTGTGTTGTGTGGTAGATAAAGCAAAAGAGCGATGCTCTACTTGCTAATCGAGCTAATGGCCAACCCACGAAAGACCTAGACCTATTTTCCTTTAACTTTATTCTTTTGGTTATATGGGTGAAAGTGGATTTCAAATAGACCCGTTTAGATCCATTTATTTTTAATATTTTTTAAGAACCCATTAGAGTCCATATAACAAATTTGAACTAGCCCATTTATGACCCAATTTAATGAATTTGAGTTTTTTTTTTTTTTTTTTTTTGGTTAGTTCTATGCTAATTCTATTCTAGCTAATCCTATTCTAACACACACTCTCAAACTTTTGCCCTGCCTCCTTGCAGGGCGTGGGAGTCGAAACCCACTCCTGAAATGAAATCTTCCCCACCCCAATTCCCCCCGAGAAGGTGGGGATTTGAACCCCCAACCTCATTTTTCCAAGATGGAAGGGTGGCCACTTGGGCGAACCCCCATTTTGATAGCCATTTCACTATCATATCAAAAGATTTGATTTTCTCATATTTGCAAAAAAAAAAAAAAAAAAAAAAAAATCTTCCGCATACTTTGCATTAAACTCCTATAGTTGATAATTCAACCATCGTATCATTTCCCTCTGTACATGACTAGTTACAAGACCATTTTGTTCCGCAAGGGTCGTAAAACATGTAATGATTTCAAGAGAATTTCTAGCAAAAAAAAGTCTGGCGAAACCTAATGACTGAACGAAGAATAAGTAGAAAGGGACAAATTGTTTAGATCGATTTTCCGAGAAAGCTCAAACAGTTAGGAAATGGGCCAAGAAAGACGTCGAAGAAAGAGATTAATTTTCATCGTTTTTGTACAAATTAGAACTTCACTTTTAGTTCACTTACTTCCATAAAAGTAAGAGTTAATTATGCATAATGAAATTGTGACTACACCTCAAGACTCTGTACAAACATGAACAAATTATAGCACGGAAACCGATTTTTTTTTCTTCCTGTTCCACAAAGAACAGAAAATTTTAAAATCTAATTCCAATTCTTCCCTGAATAATTTTTTTTTTTTTTGCAAAACAAAAGAATAACGAACTTTCACTTTAGTCTCGTATGGGTTAACCATACCTTCCAAATTGTCGTTGGTCGTCTAACATGGCATTTCCACATTAATTGTAAATTCACACATCTGCTCATGTGGATTTTTCATCACCATTCGTCATAGTTATACTTTTTTCTTCTTCCTCTTGATTTCTTATAGACTTGTCAAAATGGGTTATAGACTCATTTTTTAATTCATATCTGATGCATTAGGTTGTTATATGTATTAGTTATATTCATTAAATGGGTTTAGAATGATAAGACTCAAAATAAGATAGGTGTCAAATCGGTTCATAACTTGCTTAGAGCTAGATCTATCAAAATGGTCTATAGACCCATTTTTTAACCCATGTATGATGGGTTGAATCATTAGATGAATTAGTTATATTGAAATAAATGGGTTATAAATGGATTTACAAGTTACTTAGATTGAATCCAGCTTTATTACTTTCTCTTCATTCTTTATCACCCTCATTCGATCTTACTTCACTCACTTTGCATTGTCACCTAGTATTGGGTATGAATTTTTCTAGATTGATTAAAAATGGAAGTATTTTAGTAATATGGATTGAGTCGAGCATGTGTCACTAGAATTTGCATTGTATGGATATTGGTCAAAATTGGTTAAAAGAATCTATTTGGGTTTAGACCATTTTCAATCCAACCAACCTGAACCTCTTATTTGATGGGTCTATAATGGAATAGACGTTGGTGAAATTATTAGTTGACCGATCAATTTTTCTAATTTTAAGCATGGATTTTTTCTTCAATCATAAATGATGTTCTGTTGACCGATCAATTTTTGGTAAATTAAATGTGTGAAGGTTTAGAAAATTAATTTGAAAAAAAAATTATTTCATTCAAACAAGTGCGACCTCCGAGAGGATATTCTAGAGGAGAGAGCATGGAGATGATTTTGGAATCTTGACATACTGGCATTCAAAGTTATCTATACCGCGTCCTCTTAATGAAAGTGCTTTCAGGAGGGGAACATATTAGGTTAAAGGGTGTAATTAAGCTGGAACCAATCAACGTCATTCTCCCATTTTTGCATGCATGCGTGCTGCACGGTTGGCTATATAAAGAGACGGACGCAAGAGAAAACAAGCAGGCACGTCCATCTTCTACTTCATCCTTTTGTTAACCTCACTTGATCTCTTGCTTTCTTTCTTACGCCGTCGAAGATACATGGATAAACGGGCGTTGTCCATTCTCCCTCGTGGCGGCAGCCGCGTAGACAGCAAACCGAAGAACACCCTCAGTTTCCACATCATCAACCACCATCCGTTCATAGACTCGGTCATAGGAGGACATTCATATGATTACTCCGAAGAAGAAAAATGCAAAGTGGATGATCTCCACAGAATCGTCAACAACATCCTTATTGGAGCAATCCATCTTGTCGATCAGAGCTTAACCAAAGAGGTATCAAATAGGGACCGGTTTCATTTCCGCATTTTTTTTTTCGCGAAAAAAATGAATGATTTTAAAAATATTTTTCGAAACATGATAGTCTATATCATTTACCAAAATGAATGGATGAAAAATATATTTATCGTTCACAAAAATGTTCAAATATAAATTATTGTCGATAATAAAAACGTTTTTTTTTTATTAAGTAATTATTTTGAATGATATAAGCGATTATTTTAATTTTTTTTTCCAAACCATTCATTTTCCATGAAACAAATGACCCTTAATATCAAATTTGACTTTCCTTTCTATCCAGAAATTGTCATTCATTTAAATAATATCCGGATGGTCAATCAAGTAACGAAAAGGCTAATGTAATTATGAGAATTGAACCTTATTGAAGTTGCTCCTAATTGCTTGAGATTTTATTGTTGCAGGATCTTCAGCCCCCGCTGATCATTTTGCCGAGCGAGATTTCACATCAGATCGACTTGATTTCTTGCGAGGTTTGTATTATTATTTTTATTTTTTTCCTTAGGACATGGGATATCCATACTTGCACGAAAAAATTGATTCCCACAAATACATGCAGCCTGGCCCTGTTTACGTACATAAGTTGAGGCTGTGATTTGAAAAGTTCTAAAAACTTTTAGAGTTCTTCTAGGTAGAGCAGTCATGAACAAGAGTTTTGAATAGCGTAAGCGAAAGGGGACTCAGGGCGGATCCTCGGTTATCAAAAAAAAAAAAAAAAAACAACAACAACAACAGCAAGAGTTTTGAATTGTCGACAATTTTGGATAATTTAATTGAGGAGGGTTGATGGTTTAGGGTAATCCTCATTTTACCATCTTCTTCTTCTTGGGTCCGCGGAAAAGATCCATAGAGAAATGCAGTGGCGGCAGCCGTATGACCACCAGGGTCCAGCGAGTCACGCCTCAGGTGGCCCGACCCCGGTGCGGCATTGCCGGGGTTCATGCCACCCTCCCCACCTGGTGGTGGGCGAAGAATCCATGTGCAATTCTACCAAACCCTATTTGTTTACGATAGAGATCTTTTGACTGGAGGTCTCCTGTTTCAATGCAAAGTTCTAAAGGCAAAATAAGCGATGTGATATTCTTTTTTTTTTTTTTGGTAAAGCGCGATGTGATATTCTTTAGTTGTAATTCTGTCCAATTATGAAAGGAAGTGATCGTGAGGGCATTCCGCTTCTATTTGATCATCATCATCATCATCATCTTCATCTTCATCTTCTTCAGATGACATGCCAGAACAGGCAAGGCGAAAATATCGGAGAGAGGTGCAGGGCGATCTTCCAGAAGCTACGAAGCTATCGATGGACCACCCAACTCCTGCTGGTCCTCGCGGCCTTCGCTCTGCCATATGGTGACTTCTGGCAGGCCTCCAAAGCCCCCCCTGAGGGTTCCACTTCCCTCTCGAAAGCCCTGAACTCGCTGAAGAAGAAGGAAATATCCGACGGGAACAAGGGGGCGATAATACCTCTCAACAATGTGGTCAACGACCTCTGTGAGTTGACCACTTCCTTGTTTCGTCTCACCGAGCTGGTGAATGACCACCCTGAAAAGCACCTGTCTGAATTGGCAAAAGCATTCCGATCAATACCCAGGTGGAGCTGCGAGACCATCATCGCCGTTCTGGTCGCGTGGAACATTTTCGCCCAGATCATCGGGTTCCGTACAATGTACGATCGCCGCTTCTTGGTTTGTTTCTCGGATACTGCATGAGCACGCCATATGTTTCTCGTAGTGCCCAAGAGGAAATACAACTTTTGTTCTCCAGTAGTGTCTTTGTTATTAAGACCCTTATAGATTTTGAAACATGAGGTAACGGGACACTCACATTCGAATCATGAACTGTTCATATGCACTTGCTCTGCTATATACCTTCTCCATGACTCTTATGATTTCCGGGTACAACATGGTGATGCATAAGATGGGGCTCTGCTTTCTGGCCTAGTGATTTATAGTTATGGCAATGACCTCAGGTTTACACAATCAGAACTGGAAAATCTTAAGTCGAGCGTGTTGGTCAGGAAGAAAGCTGTTCTCGAAGCGGTCGCTGCTTGCAAGGAACAAATAGGTAGCCATCCCTGGATAGTTGATTTAGTGTGTTTGACTTTTTTCTAGTGTCGAACGGCTTGACCTCCATTTCACTGATGTTAGGCAGCATGGAAAAGTATCAGAAGTACGTGAAAAAGGTCAAAGCTCCTGTGGACATCGCGGACTGCCTGAGATCACTGCTCGCGGACGATCCCAAACAGAATCCATTTGACCCACCGGTTTGCCCTCTGCAGAATCTCCTTTTTTGCCCCTTCTTCAATCTATTTTCTAGGAAATCCATACAGTGGAATCGTCAATCTGATTGTGTAGGGAAAAAAAAAAGAGTGAATCTCACTTTGGTCGTTATAAGAGGTACATTGCAAAGTTTGTGAATATACTACAGGATTGGCTCCAACTATACACTTTTCACCTTATCAGACCCCATGTCTACTATTCCTCGGTTGTACTGATAACTGGTTACCACTCGAAATGCTTTTGTAGCTATTTTTATGATGATGGTCCTGGAAAATATAAGGCTATATAGATATTCAGATATTAGAGACTTCGTAGTATGATTCAGCAATAACAATTTAGTATGAAAACTGTAAATTACTTTCCTTGGTCCATCCATTCGTGCGCATGTGTCGGTGGGGGAAAGAGATAGAGAGATAGAACACGGCCCAGGAGGAAGCATCAATTGTCATATATGAGAAACCGAGGTCATGATCTGAAGTCTTTACCACTTGGATAGTCTTGGAACGATATCAGCAGACATCATTCATGTTTGATATATTTATGAGTGTATTTATTGTCTTTCTGGCATAAGAAAGATGTTTCCTGGCCATATTATATTCTACGAGTCTCATGATTATTCATTTTCCAGGAGGCAGGATGCCAAGAAATTCTCCATTTATCGATTGCTTGTTCAGATATTTTCTGTAGGCTATTTATGTCATGGAGGAGGGAGAGAATACGACTATCCCTCATTATGTCTCCAGACTGATCACCCAGTTTAACACTATTATTCGAATGTGACAGTAAACTGGTAAAGCGTACATGATACCCTACCAGAGTACCAGATAGAGACCAAAAGAGAGAAATTAACTAATGCATACATATGTCTTTGTTAATCTTAGGAAGTATTTAAACTCATTGGTTATTCTGACACTTTGATTGCTTATGCTTATATTACTAACTGACGCATTCACTCTCTTCTTTTCTCCCTTGGACATACGCAGGTCGAGTTTGAGTCATTCAGGAAGAAGAATGTATTGCTGATAATTTCGGACCAAAAGATCTCTAAATTTGACATTGCAACTCTTACAAGGATACATGCTGGTCGTCAGCGGTCCTTTCAAATCAATAAAGAGGATAGCCCAGGAGGTGATACTGTCCAGATTCAAACGGAGGAAACACTCTATGAGCTTGTTTGGATTCCTATTGTGGAAGCGCTGCCAAGCTTTGAGTCTGTGATGCCATGGGCATTTGTGGTAGACCCCCTTAAAATGAATAAATTCGCTGGTAGATATATCAAGGAACAGTGGCATTTCAAAGGAGAAACCATGGCTGTGGTGTTGGACTCGCTTGGTTGGGTGGAGAACACAAATGCCATGCCCATGCTCCGGATATGGGAGACAGATGCTTTCCCTTATATAGAGAATGAAATTATCGATCTGTGGAAGGGCCCAAGGAATTGGGTTCAGCTTGTATTTAGAGAATCGGTAGTAAAGGATGGGACGTTTGCTGCGGTAAGTTCGCTCATCTTTCTATAACTGTCTGATGATAGATTCGGTCAGGGCGTGCGCACCATTTTCATGCGCTAAGTTCGCCTCTGCCTTCATGCTTTGAATTGGATTTAGTAATCTTACACCTAACTTGTGTCGTGTTCATACAGATTGAGACTGAGTACAGATTGTTCTATGGAGGAACTGCCGCTCTGAAGCCAGGAGCTGATGTCACCAGCGGGGTTCCTAACCTTAGTGTGGTTCCCATTGAGAACACTAAGCGCTTCTTCATCCTCTTAAGGAGTTGCTTGATCTGTAGGTTGCAAGCTCTGCATATCCAGGACATTGAGAAGGACCTGTGGCGTGATCGCTTATTATTCGAGATGCATGAAGCCTACGAAGCCTTTCGGAGAGGCGGGGTTGCAATACTCACCAAAGGGCCTGATCTGCAGGTGCAGCATGTAGGCCTTTGGAGTGACTTAAATATGGTGAGGGATCAGGTTGTCGAGGATGGGGGGAAAGCTCTTGCAGAAGGTTTCCAGAAGAAGTTTGCAGACGCTCGAGGACAATGCCTGCACGTCTGCGTCCCGTATTGTACCGATCTCGAGGATTTGCAATGTCCCGTCTGTGGCCAACTCATGTGGTATGATCTTTGCCTCACGTGTTGCCATTCCGACTCCGACTGAAGGGGGCTCGCGACGCGCGAAGGCCTCAGCCGATGCCGACACTGAGAAGAAACCTTCAGTTCGAAGCATGTTTGGTTGTGGAGTGTATAAGGTGTGAGAAGTGTGTTTTACGAGTGTGTTTTACGAGTGTGGTGTTTTAACAATAGCCTCTTTGTTCACGAGAGAGCTAACTGTTATTTACTTTCATATTGCTTGTAATGCGATTGTGCTTCGGGCCATAAGAGCCTCTCAGGGCCTTACTGCCATTTCATCGAATAAAAATAGAGATTGATTATGTTATGTGTACTATCCTGTGGCAAGAGATTCTTGTTCCTTAGCAAAGGAATTAATCTATGCTATTCTAATTTCTTAGAATGCGAAGTCGGGATTCCCATATCATATTTAAATCAATGCATCGATCAAGTTTCTTTGAACTAAGATACTTTGACAATAAAAGTTACATAACCCTTAACTCTTAAAAGTGAGTAAATACAGGCAATACCACAAACTTTAGAGTTCCTCAATACCCCAATTGAATGTTAAGTTCTCTCGACGTTACATATCAAGTACAAATGATTTTTTGTGTTCGGCTTCAATATATTGTCGAAGACTAGCAGATTTCTCTTTCGGTAAGAACTAGCTTGACAAGTTGGGTCGTTTAGCAAACGGGCAAGTTGGGCTTGGGGAGTGAAAGACTATAATTAGGGGGAGAGAGTCCTTATAGCCCACCATAAGACTGCTCCTTTCTGGCGACATCAACATTAGTCACATACCACACGGCAATTGGTAATAAGTTCCAATTATATTTTGAGCAAACCTCTGGCCGATTTGTGCTTCCGGCAGTTGCTATTTTATGTAAAATGAATAGTAAGTTTTGGATACTTTAATAAGCCTATAGTGATAAGCTCACCAACTACACCAACTACCATGGAGTAGTCATATCTCAAATCGAATATTGCAGGGTAATACTCTAAGGCCTCATTTGATTTCCATGAACAAGGAATCATCAAATGAATCGTCATGCCAAGTAATTTCATCCATCAGAATAAGGATTCCTTTTCAATTGTTTGGATGAATTTGGCCTTCTAGGAAAGAATATTATCCTATTAACGATGGCCACCGTCTAAAGAAATACACATAAAACTCAAACATGATGAAATATAAATAAAACTCAATCTATAATCCTTACTCCCTAGTCCCTACTTAAGTATTAAAAGAGGTTTGTTATCTTTGAGACTGACATGTGTCATTTTTTTAACCTATTATAATTTTGTCAATTCAGTTTTAAACCTTTTAATTTTATCAATTGAGTCTATTCGATCAATTTTGATTGAACTTTGCTAATGTAGAAGTTAGCTGTCTTATGTGGCACGACTAACGCCGATGTAAATAATTTTTAATAACATTTTAATATTTTTTAAAAAATTATTAATTTTTTTTTTTCTGTTTTTTACTTTTTTTCTCTCTGTCTGCAACTAGAGGTCATCCTGAGTTCAGCAACTCATCTATTCTTTTGTTGCCGACATTTTCAGCGTGAACATACCTTATAATTGGAACAACAACCATAGGTACATGTTCAAAGGGAAAATTACCAAAAAAATTCTAAACTTATTATAATTGTACTAATTTAACCATAAATTTTTCTTTTTAAATCAATTTAGTCGTAAACCTTTTGCAATTGTGTCGATTCAATTCATCCAACTAATTTTGGCCGGCTAGTGCTGACGTGGATATCGACCGTCCAACCAACATTGATTTTTTCTAATTTTAATTAATTTTTATTTTTTTGTTTATTTTTTCCTTTTCCTTTTCCTATTTTCTCTTCTTCCTTCTTTTGCTTCTTTACCCATTGCTAGCCATTGGGTGAGGCTAGCCTCACCATGGCCCTACTATTTGCGGGCAAAGGCGACCTTGCTCGTAGCTAGCAAGGCCATGGCCTTGCCAACCGTAGGCGAGGTCGCCTTTTCCTGCAGCAAGGTTGGCATCGCCCAAATCTGGTGAAGGTCGAGTGAGGGTCGTCACCCTGATTAGCGGCCATGAGCTAGCGAGGGCTTCATGGCCCTCGCCCAACCTCACTGGCCATTGTGGGCAAAGAAGCAAAAGAATGAAAAAAGAGACAAAAGAAAAGGAAAAAGGAAAAATAAAAATTTAATAAAAATTCGAAAAAATTAAAAAAAAATTACTTATAAATTGCCATGTTAGCATTGACCGAATGACCAACGCCAACTAATGTCCAAGTCAGTGTTGGCCGATCAAAATTGGTTGGATGAACTGAATATACACAATTGCAAAAAGTTTAGGATTGAATTAGACAAAAAAATATTCTAGAACTAAATTAGATGGCTCACATCAACGCTTGTTGGCCAAAATTAGCCGGATTGATTGACTTGGCATAATTGTAAAAGATTTAAAATTGAATTAATCGAAAAGAATGTTTCATGATTACAGTGTCATTATGCATGACGTACTCTTATTGTTATCACAATAAATTAGCTTAAACTATAGTTCTAGTTTGCACAAAAGTTGAATGGAAATTAATTTCTTCCTTCCACGTCTTTCTCGGCCGATTTCCCAACTGTCTAAGCTTTTAGAAAAAATCAAGCCGTCTAATAATTTGTTCGTTCTTTTTGTTCTCTTTTGATTGATTCGCTGGGTTGTGCTATAGACCTTTTTCTCGCTAGAAATTCTCGTGAAACCTTACTCCAAAATATCAAGATGCCCTAGATATTCAAACATCTTTCCCGCTTTCTCTCATGTCGGCCCTGACCTGATAAATTTGGGGGACGACTATGGGTTGGCGAGGGTGCAGTGGCGATGGGGACGACAGCGGACAACAACAACCTCGTGTGATGCATGAGTGGTGTGCAGTGCAACGGATGGGAGGGGCTAGATTCAGAAGGGAAGAAAAGGGTAAAAAGTGAGAAATAAAAAGAAAAGAAAATAAGGATGAAAGAATCAATCTAGACCGTCCAAAATGCATTGAGTTAACATGTAGGTGTCTCAAAAGAATCTCTAAATTTAGACGATATCCAATTAATGATAGATGCACAAATCTGATGCCTTGATAACTAATAAACTCAGTTAAATTACTTAATAAAAAAAGAAAAAGAAAATCTCAATATACAAAATCAAAAGCAAGGATGGATAATGTTCCAAAGTATCGAAGCCCTAATATTATATGAATGTTGAATATTATTAAATATTATAAAATTGAAAAGGATAAGAAACGTGCATCATGAAATAATGTAATAGGTGCCTTTTTTTTTTTTTTTTTTTTTTTCTCATAGAGATTACTTTCTAGATGCTATGTTATTCCTTGGCAAGTAAAATTAAGTATGATTATGTTTTGGAGAAACAAGCACCTTGGACAGTAACATGTCGATCCGCTCTTATCCTACCCCTCCACCATCCTCGGCTATGAGAGGGCCATCGTTCTCGATTTGGCGGTCCCTTTTTTATTTTTTGGGTCTTGTTTATAAATGGGTCTTCCTCCCCCTCTTCTTGAAGTTCCGTAAATTGTTGGTGCTGACTTTCGTTTTTTTTTTCTTTTCACTGTTGCATTTGTTGGTGTTTGAACTTTTTGTAGCATATCAAGGCAATTATCACTGCCGATGAGGTTAGTGCGTAGCGGCTTGTGTTTTTCTTAGCGGTTAATGTCTGCTTATTGAGCAGAGCGGTACTCGTGTGATGTCTGGAAGCCCCGTGTGTCGTCACTTCTGTTTTGGAAGAGCTTACTTTGGTTTCGCTTGGGATGTTTTCATGTTTTTCATTCATGTTTCTTCGACTAATTCAGTTGAGTTTTTTCTTCTTGCATTTGATGAAGTGTTTTTTTAATGCAATGAGTGTTGGAACCAAAACGATTTGGAACCAATTGTAGGGTATGCGACCCTTTGCTCTGACACTAATTGTAGAGTGCGCAGCTTATAAAATATGTGGAATAATAAAACTCAAAATAAATTCAGTAAGCTGATACAAGTACACTCTCAAACAAATTGATACATGCACATAAACAACTATTTTATTTTCTTCCATTCTCAAACACGGAGGGATAACTCTCTCAAACACGGAGCTACTGAGGCTGCAATGCCTCTCTCTTCAAAGTTCACCGTTGCACCTGGTGACTTCCTATTCCGAAGCTCTCACTGCTGGAGGCTTTCCCTGAAGCTCACATCGTACTTAGTGGCTTCCTCTCTGGCCTGAGGTTCTCCGCCTGCGTGTGGCGTGAGGCCCTCTCCCTGGCCTGTTGACATGAGGCTGCGGTGCCTCTATGTGAGGCCTTTCGGCCTGAACTCAAATGCTTCACGAACTGCCATATTTATAGACATCTTCCACCGCCTCACGTTGCCAACTTTAGCGTGAATTAAGAACAGCCGCAACTTTTTCTTCACGGCCAAGTACTGGCCACTTGAACTTTGCTTCCTGCTCCTTGAAGGCTCTCAAACTACTATAATATTATTATAATGTGTACCCCTCACGTCTAGACTTCATGCACGTTGAACTTTCATTTTCTTCTTGGCTAAGAGTCAACAATTGTGGGCAGTCTTCAAGAACTCTCTTCTTTGGCGGTTTACGAAGTGACACTGCAGCACACTTCTCTTTGGCTTCTTATTATTATATTAGGTGTTGTACTCCAACAATGAGTTCTAGTACCATTGACTGGAATTCTGAGGTTGCTAAATGTTTAGTCGCCGGGCCTTAATTAGCCAAGCACTGATTTTCTCCCTGGTTCAGTACTCGTCTTTCAGTTGCAAGCTTGAATCACAACTGCTCAATCCAGTGAATGCCTTCAATTCTGAAATTATAATATGCCTTTTCCTTTTATTTCCAGCCAATTCTGACTGAACACAGCTTTCTCGTTATTCACAAGTCCTTAGATAATTCCTTTTGGCTGTTAAGCTACGCAGACCTTTTGCATGAGCAGGTGTCTCGGTTTTTTATGTGAGACTACTCAACCAGCTAGGTACTTATATTCAAGCTTTGCTCAGAGAATAAATAAAACCTTTCTTATGATGTACTTAAATGGTTGTGCAAGAATGGAATTTGATGTCTTCTAGTGGCAAATTTCTTTCTCCCTAATGTAGAGAAATAAGTTGGTTCTGGGTCAGTTTATTTTCATGTTTTATATCGTAAGTAGTGATGGCACTTGCGTTATTGGCTTGTAGGTGTTGCTTCGAGACCCATCAGATATGAATGTTATACCGGTTGTCGAGGAGCTCCAATGACGATTAGCTATAAATGCCATATGCCAGGGTCAAGATGATGCAGAAGAGTATTCTCATGGACGGAATGATGTTGAAGCTGGGGAAGATGATGGTATGGAATGTGTTTGAGTTGGTTCTTTCAAATTGTATTTGTTTTGAGCTGGCCATCTTTTGATAGCTGTATTTGTAAGACACGAAAGCACAACTCAAGATCTCCATAACTAGAACAAGAACACATATAATCGAGTAGAAAGATTAATATACCTATTTTGGAATCCATCGTTCTTGTTGCAGAAGCGGAAAAATGATAATCCAAGCGCAAGTCCTCCTCTATTGCTCTCTGTATCACTGGTTCAATAAGACAGGCCCCCTCACCTTTTAGCGTTAGGTAAATGCTCATTTGTGAAGATAATTGTGAGAATTAAGGTTAGAGGAGAGACTTGAGCATTATTTATAAAGTTTCTAACTAGGCTCTCTCATTACGGGTTAAGTTTAACTCGGCCCACACTACCGAAATATTAAACTAATTAAGAAACATTCTATCTCATCTTTAACTAATCCCATAAAACGGTAAATATAATATCAATTAAAGTAGCCTACACTAAAAAAACTCTTACAATAATATGATGGTGATGCAATGCAGAGTCTCTATTTGAATTTTGTGCCTTGGAGATAGCTTTGGAAGCAATTTGTAGCTTTCTTGCAGCACGTACTACTGAATTGGAGACTGCTGCTTATCCTGCTTTAGATGCGCTCACCTCAAAAGTAAGTAGATTCACTTTCCCATCTCACTGGGAAATAAATAAACCAAAAATAAAAATGCGGCTGAACACTGTCGTTTGCAGTTCTTACTGTAACTAATAGTATTGTTTGTTTGGAAATAGGTATTGTTTTACTAATTGAAATTCTAATGTAGCTTTCATTTGTCGAATTCCAGGCATTTCTGCTTCCCTCTGAGGATTTTATGCCTGAGAGATTGGTGAACTCTTGAAGACTGGTCCATTTGGTTTTGCATGCTTGATGTGATGTTATGCATGATCGGCTGAATTTTGTAAGTTGCTATTTCTCCTAGAGATTCGTTGTTGTGTTTCTGAAAGTGTTGATTGATCAAGATGATGCAATTTTTCTTATGGGGCTTTTGCCTCTTTTGCTTAACACAGATTTTTGTACTAATCGAGCCATTAGTCTTTATGCTTGGAATTCTACAACAATGTCTCATTGCTGGCTGGTCGACCATGCTTCTATGCTCATTCTCAGTTTGAAATGTTTCTCTTAAATGTGCGTGCCTTCTGTCTGTGATCTTTGTAGATTAGCAGCCGTAACTTGGATAGGGTTCATAAATTGAAGAGTGCGATGGCAAGGCTAACAGCAAGGGTGCAAAGGTATTGTGAGTCACCTTTTGCCCTGCAAAATTATGTAACTTCTGGGTCATTGCTGAAATCGAAATGCTTTACCTTGCCATTATCTATCAAGTTTTTGACTGAGTATGATATCTTCATGTGTAACATAAAATTTGGTTGTCCTTGACTTTCTTGATTCTATGTACTTATGCAACTTTAAGGAATTGGCTTAGACTGACTGACAATCCTATGTATGATAAAATGTTTGTATCTTCAAATTGAGTATTTAGATGAGCTTGTATGAAAATTTAGTAGTTGATCAATGTGTAAATGATCGAGATAGATCTTATTGTCCTCATGAAATGGTGTCCGACTGAACACTGGACTCTCTCTCTCTCTCTCTCTCTCTCTCTCTCTCTCTGTTTAGAGGAATATCGTTGAACAGAACCTATTGCTGATATTCTCAATCATTATGGACTTTTCTGTCACTATACCCGGATGTCTTCTTCAGGGTACCTTTGACGTGTAGGAGGTAGCATCTTGAAAGGTATTTGCGGTACATTGCAGGTAAGGGATGAGCTTGAGCAACTACTAGATGATGATGATGATGGTATGGCTGACTTGTACTTGTCAAGAAAACAAGTTGGTGCGTCTTCCCCTATAAGTGGTTCAGGAGCCCAAAATCGGTTTCCTGCTTCCCCTACCATTGGCTCGAAGATATCTCGAGCCAATAGGATGTGGCAACAGTTTGTGGAGACGAAGATGATGTTGAGGAGTTGGAAATGTTACTTGAGGTTTCAAGCAATCTCCTGTTGATATTATTGTGGCTGGTATTTTTATGTTCTGTTGTTTCTTGAATAGGCATCAATGTCTTATTTTTTCAGGCTTACTTTATGCAAATTCATGGCACATTGAACAAGCTGACAACAGTAAGTACTTGTCTCCGATAGGGAATTATCTGCATGATCCTTTAGTTGCTGTAGTATTCGCCTGCATTTATTTCTTTAAAAAAAAAATTGGGTAGAGTGTTTTCATTGATGCTTTAGATTGGTAATGAATTTCAGCGATGCTTGCGCTAGAGATAGTTTTGTCATTTTTGTCGGCATCATTATGATACATGATTATATTAGGAATGATGATTGAGGAACTCTCTTGTTAGTATTTACAGTATCATGTGAGTTGGGATGGCTAAATGAAACCTGTCTAATTACTATATTTGAGCTTATGAATCCATTAAAAAATTTATCTTTGCCAAGGAGAGACTATAGGTTTTCTACACCAGTACGGAGTCAACAATTAACAGTTGTCATGGTGTTGGGAGAATGAAATTTGTGATTTGCTGTTGTAACTGAAGTCGAAAATGTCCTCTACCAATGATTTGCTTTCCTGTTTACCAGGGTAGCAGATAAATTATAGACATTTTGATTTTGTGTTAATTTCACGCTATTAAGGTAGTCAGAAATTTTGAATTGATTAACTCGTTATGTGCTCTGGTCAAATAGTTATTCAAATTCTCATTTTGCTTGCTCGAGATAGTTTGTGATGCATGACTAAAATGATTGTACTTTTGAGAGTTTGATTTTCTGTGTAATGTCCATTTTTCGAAAAATGTGATTTGCCTAGGTTGCTCATGTGCAGCTTCGGGAATATATCGATGAAACCGAGGACTACATTAACATCCAGGTAACTGGATCGATTAAGTTAGTTGTGTAGCATGTTTCTATAAAGAGAATCGAGTAGATAAAAAGGGGAAAAGCACAAGTTTTGCATAGAGTCAAGTCAATGTTTTCAACCGACAAAAAAAAAAAAAGTCAATGTTTTCTTTCTCCTGAAATTCTAAGTACTTTCTCTTTCCTCAGCTTGTTACTCACCGGAATCAGCTAATTCAGGTGCCTCTCTCTCTCTCTCTCTCTCTCTCTCTCTCTCTCTCTCTCACTGTTATTGTCTGCGTTCATGTTCTCAATTGTTTCTTTTTAAATGTGTACCAAGTAGTTCAGCTCTTCATTTAGTTGCTAATGTCCGGAGTCGTTGAATTGATTTATTTGATGTTCTTTGTCTCCTCTGTCTATGGTTGCAGCTAGAGCTCTTCATGAGTTCGGGAACTGTTTGTTTGTCCATCTATTCTTTGGTTGCTGGCATTTTCAGAGTGAGCATGCCTTATGATTGGAACAATAACCATGGCTACATGTTCAAATGGGTAGGCCTGAACGCTTTAATTAATAACTTCATCGTCTCATCTCATTCTCCACTTCTCTTCTTGATTTCACTTTTCCTTAAAAAAGAAAACTGTGCCCTAATGCTGGCAGGTGGTGATCGTGGCTGGAACTGCCTGCGCATTCTTATTCATCCTTATAATCGTATATGTTCATCATGAGGGATTGGTTGGATCTTGACTTTGCATCTCTCAAGCTGGCCTTTGGGACAACTAAAGGGCAGGGCCATGAGGGTGGAGTTTGTTTTGATTTAGATAGCCGAAAACTGTTATACTGGTGTGGCTGGGGTTGTTGGTGCGCCTTCTCATTTCCCATTTGAGTTGACAAACCATGCAAGGAAAAATACCTCAGAATAGTATTCATTAGCAGCAATCGTGGATAAAGCTTATAGGGAATCATTTTTCTCCTCTTATTTACATAAATTTTCTTGATTTCACATAGGATAATTGGGTGTACCACAGATCTTGTTGCACACAATACTTGTAACTAACTTTCCAATGATCGGTATTTACATAGTACGCAATTCTTGGTAGATTCCTTTGGTGTTCTCTTTTGGAGGTGAATATGCGTAACGTGTAGGACCATCTTGCTCAATCTATTTAAAGCCCTTACGATATGGATTCTGCATGTATTTGATGGAACTAATTATGATTGGATTCTTCTCTTGTTTGTAGATGGCATGATCATCGCGGGACATGATTGTCGCAGGAGTTAATACGGTTTGATATTGCATATCCTCATGAATGGCTCAATGGACAATTTTAAATAAAAGATTTTGGAGCTTGAGCTTGCTTGGAGATTTGGTGTTGTCTTTTGTAATGAAAGTTTATTATCTCGGGCCAAATATGGCAGTGATCTTCTTTCTTGAAAACCTACTAAACTTCTAGATAGAAGGGGCTTGATCCTTCTCAATTTGAAATTTATTGGAGCTTTACATAGGTGAAGAATAGAATCTGCATCTTAAATGGGGCCGAGTTTCAGCCCTAAATGGAAAAGGAAAGTTCAGTTTCCGTGGCTATAATTTTTGCTGATTTGTTATACATTTGTGTATTGAAGTGAAAGAGTAATTTCACTATGCATGATGTACTCTTATTGCTATCACAATAAATTGCTTAAATTGAAGTTCTAGTTTGTACAAAAGTTCAATTACTCTCGGTCCCCTCTTTTGAGCAACTCTACTGGACGACCGACAGTCCAGCCTTAGGCTGCAATCAGAGTTGGCATAGAGTTGGCATAGTTGGTGAACCTGCAGCGACTCGCTCATTGGTAAGTCAAGGGATGGCCATGGGTTAGCTAAGTACGCATCAGTGATGGGGGACGACCACGGACGACAACAAGCTCGCATGCTATGAATTCATGGCATGTAGAGTTGGCAACGGATGGAAGGGGGCAGATTGAGAAAGGAAGAACAAGGGTAAAAGATGAAAGAAAAGAATAGAAGGACGAAAGAATCAATCAAGACCATCCAAAATGCATTGTGAGGGGGTAAATATGGAAAGGAAGAAAGGGGTAAAAGGTGAAAGAAAAGAAAAGAAGGACTAAACAATCGATTTCCACCATCCAAAATACACTGTACTAACATGTGGATGTTTCAAAAGGATCCTTAAGTTTAGATCATATCTTACTAAAGATAGATGCACTAATCTAGTGCCTTGATAACTAATAAACTCAGATAAATTACTAACAAAAAAAAGTGAGAGAAAGCTGAATATACAAAATCAAAAGCGAGGATAGATAATGTTACAAAAGATAGAAGCCCTAATCTTGTATTAATGTTGGACATTATTCTATCCTATAAAATTGAAAAGGCCGAAATACGTGCAACACGAAACAAAATGCAATATGTGCCTTCTTTCTCACAGAAATTACTTTCTAGATGCTATGTTCTTTCCTTGGCAAGTAAAACAAAGTATCATTTTGTTTTGGAGAAGCAGCACCTTGAAGAGGAGAGAAGTGCCAAAAAAGTCCTAAACCTTTTGTCTTTGTGCCGATTCAGTCCTAAACCTTTTTTACGTTGTGCCAATTCAGTCATTTTCAGCCAATTTTGGCCGGATTTTACTGATCGGACGCCGGCCGGCGACGTGGCATGATCGGCGCCGACGTTGACAACTTTTAATATTTTTGATTTTTTTGAATTTTTAATTTTAATTTTAATTTTTTTTTTTTTTGTCTTCTTTCTTCGGCCGGTCACCGAGGTCCTTCGAGCCGGAGGCCGGCGAGGGTGAGGCCGACCTCGCCGGCCACCTCGCGGGCGAGGGTCGAGCCTCACCGGCCATGGGCGAGGCTCGCCTCGTCGATCCGGCGAGGGGAGCCTTGCCCATGGCCGGCGAGGCTCGACCTCGCCAGATTCGGCCATGGGCGAGGCTCGCCTCGTTAGATTCGGCGAGGCGGAGCCTCGCCCATGGTTTGCGAGGCTCGACCTCGCCAGATCCGACGAGGCGAGCCTCGCCCATGGCCGGATATGGCGAGGTCGAGCCCGCCGGCCATGGGCGAGGCTCCCCTCGCCGGATCGACGAGGCGAGCCTCACCCATGGCCGGTGAGGCTCGACCCGCCCGTGAGGTGGCCGGCGAGGTCGGCTCGCCTCGCCGGCCTCCGGCTCGCGGTCGCCGGACCTCGGTGACCGGCCGGAGGAAGAAGACAAAAATAAAAAATAAAAAAATAAAATAAAAATATTAAAATATTAAAATATTATTAAAAGTTGTCCACGTTATCACCGATCATGCCACGTCACCTGGCCGGCGTCCAATAACAAAATCCAGCCAAAATTGACCGAAATGACTAAATTGGCACAACGTAAAAGGTCTAGGACTAAATCGGCACCAAAAAAGGTTTAGGACTAAATCGGCACAAAGGCAAAAGGTTTAGGACTTTTTTGGCACTTGTCCCCCTTGAAGAGTAATACGTTGATTAGCTTTTGAGTTTTGCCTTTTATATTTATTATTTCAAATTCGAATTTGAAGTATTGAATTTGTTATATCTTCAAAAACTAGCACATATTGGCATTCATGGTCATCTATTAAGCGGTGACTCAATTGTTGGGTGGTCTTAAGTGTCACGCCCCGAACCTCGAGCGCGTGCCCATTCCTCTCTGGTCGATAAAATTTTGCGACTTTTTAGGATGAGTCGCCAACCTTTTAATTTTATTGCACATGCAGAAGCGAATAAATATCTCTTGACAGTAACCATCTCGAGATAGAAAAGCAGGACATCAATTCACAAAAGCACACTTTTATAAACAATGAGATTCATGTACAAAACGAGTTTAGTCGAAAGCCTATAAAAAGATCGACTCTCAAAAGAGGTTGTCCTATGACATACTAATAGGACACATCCGCCGATCCTCCATACTTCACCTCCTTAAACCCTGATTAGGAGGGTAATACGTCTCAGAGCGCTCTAACCACACAACCACACAATTAGAATAGAGGACTTACCTCGCCTCAGTTCATTCCTACATGTCAGCACAGTTCATATCACAAATGCATGCAATTAATGCATACGACAATTGAAACGCCTTACTTTTCTTAATCAACTACAAGGGTTTCAGCCCAATTAATCACAGGAGTCTCGATTATAAGACCAAACCGTTATGACATGTTTCATACCATGCCACACAGTTTTGTCTCATAATCAGTGCATCAAACTCAGACAATCATACGTTCCAATTGTTAATTAAGCCACTCAAGGCACTATTGACATCCATGTTTGGCAGTCTACTGGCATAGCCAGGCATTGTCTCTTCCCCATAGAGCACGGCCACGTCACATTGACGGCTATCCCAAAGGAACTTAGGTCTAGAATTTACTGCGATCTGCTACCCTAATGCATGTGTAACCCGAAAGTGGGATTTAGTAACGTCCGGCTTAAACACTAGGATGATTTCTCTTTAACCAACACACGATCAATCAATTTCGGTCCAGGACACCATGTATTACATTCAAATGCCTCCCTTAAAATGGTGATCTTGGCCTGTTTTCTTCATATTAAAAACATCCCAAAAATAGTTGTGTGTGGGTACACGGTCAATTCGAACCAGGAAACCGATACATTTCTTTTTCAAACCCCACTATTTGATATAGTACTTAACATCCATTTTCGGTGTTAAAACTCGACACTCGGGATTTTCTGAATAAATATTGGAAATTCACAATTTTTGGAATTAAACACCAAAAATCCATTCAGCACTCAATTTACGCAATTTAACACTCAATTGTAGAAATTAACCACACCACTGCAATTAGCACGAAATTCCAATCACCGACTATCCTGGTCTTATTTCCGAAAATAATTAATAATTAAATAATTATCAAAATTAATTAAATAAATACATTAAATATTAAAAATGCTAACTTAGGCTAAATAATTCTAATCTAACCACCTATTGAACTAAATAAATTATCATAACCATTCTAACTATAAAGCTACCTAACGGGCTAACTAAATTTAAGCTCTAACCACCTATTTCCCTAATCTAACTAACCTAAACTTAAATAAATCTAAACACCTCTTAAATGTCATTAGCATATTTAGAAGAGTTTAGTGCATAAACTCACTAGTTTATTGTGGAAAATGGTTCACCGTGACGATGGCGCGACAGCGGCCGAAATCCAAATTTTCGACAACGTCGACAGACACTTGGGCCGGGCCCAAAAGGCCTTGCAAGCCCACAGCAAAAAGTTGGGCTTGGTTTAGGGTTGGGCTAAACTTCAAATGGGCTGAAGACTGCCGGATTGGGTCGGACTGAAGTTAACGGGTTGAAGCTGAAGTTCACTTGGGCTTAATTGAGGGCTTTGCTAGGCTAAATCTGCTGATTTGGTGGGCCTGGCTTTTGATGGACTGGCCTTCGTGGGCTGTTGTAGCTGAAGCTGAAGCTGAAGCCCATGGCTTCAAATGGCCTAACTGAAACGGAAAGGAGCAGCTTCGGTTGAGCTGCTGGGCTAGTCCATGAGCTGGCTGTTGGCGTCGAGCTACACGAAGAGGAAGTAGCTTTGACGGATGCTGGGGAAGGATCAGTGGCTGTCTTCAAGCTTTGTGGATGGAGAAGACGTGGACGAAATTGGCTGGCGTAGGGTCAACCAGATGAAGTCTCGTTGAAGATTGGACTCGCGGGGCTTTCTTCTTCGAACGGGCTGGTCGTGCGGCTGTTTCGGTGGGGCAGCTGGCGTCTAGACGCTGCTGTAGGAGGGTGGAGTCAACGATGGAGAAGTAGCTGGCCGAAAATGTTACTAGAGTTGACCAAGGGAGGGCAGGCCGTGGACGTGTGGTAGCTGCTTCAATCAGCAACGGTAGAGAGAACTTGGTGGGCGAGCAGGCAGTGGAAGAGAAAGAAGATGAAACTGCTAGAAATGAAAAATGAAGTAGAGGCCCAAGACTTCCGTGGAGGGGATGGTGCTCGCGCGAAGGAGGGGCCAGTGAAGCGTGCGACCGAAGATTGAGGGAAAATAAAACTAAAGTCAACAAAGCATATGCCAAGAGTTAAATGCTTGGTCCCCTAGGCTTTATGTTAATCCACTTTGGTCCCCCAAATACTTTCTTGTATTATCCTCACAAATAATTCCATTTTGATGCCCAAAAATACACTCATTTTCCTCATTCCGAATTTACTCACATAGCTTCAATTTCCATCCAAATTCTTCAATTTGATGTCCAAATTTGATCGAAGAAAATGACTATACCATTTCTACAAGTCCCCAACACTCAAAGGCTCGGCTCGGAAGTCCAAATTTCCTTTAATTTAGCCCATTCGAATTTCCGTTAATTTTCCACAACGTCCGAATCAATTTTTTGTAAAAATCTCGGAATCTCCGAAAATTCTTTGGAGGATGAGTCGACGTTCCTAAAATAGATTGTGACGCGACAAAACTTTCAATTTCTGAAATCAGGTTCAAATTCGCGGTTAATTTCAATCTGATGCAATTTTAGCGTGACCTAGTCTACCGAGTAACTTTTAGGAATTTTTGGTGCAATTGACTTGTGATCGATTTATCTCGAGTTACAATGTACATCTTCGACACATTGGTAACTCTCAGTTGTCGTGAAAATCTCGAGGTGACGATGTTTCCGTTCCACTACTCCATTTTGCTGTGGAGTATACATACATGAACTCTCATGTAAGATCCCTTGAGATGAGAGTAAACCAATACACTCATGGTTAAAATATTCCTTCCCATTGTCTGTTCGTATTCAGCAGATTGTCTTGCCAAATTGAGTTTTTGATAGAGAAAGGAAGGTCCTTAAATGGGATATGACTGGACCCTTAGATTGCATGAGAAAAATCCATGTGGCCCTTGAATGGTCATCCACAATGGTGAGGAAAAAAGGGGACTCATCATGGTTCTGTGTATGATAAGGACCCCAGACATCAATATGAAGTAAGGAAAATGAATCATCTGCACGATTTGTGCTCAATGGAAAAGGGATACGGGACTGTTTGGCAAGTGGACAGATATGACATTGTGGATAAGGAAATAGAGAACTATGATCCATTCTGGAATGCAAAATGAATTGTTTATCATTGATAGTCAAATTACACAATGATTGTTTATTACAATGAAATTGATCAAGATTTGCTGAATTTCTCCAGAACTATAGTCCTTCAGACAGATTACCTCAGCCCATCAGTTTCCCAGTCGAAAGGGCCTGAAAGAGACAGCTATTAGCAATGAAGGAAACCTTACAAGAATTTTCCTCACAAGCTCTAGACACAGAGATAAGGTTAAATTGAAACTCTGGAACATATAGGACATTTGTGAGAGTAAGCTAAGAGCTAAGATTGACTGTCCCTGTTGTGGACACACGAGCAACATTTCCATTTGGCAATTGCACAATAATGGGACTATCCAGTTCTTCATTAATAACAGTAAATAGCTTCTTGTCATAGGCAATATGATCACTAGCTCCATAATCAATAATCCAAGTACTCCTCGATATGGTATTTATTAGGCAATGAGAAATACCTGTAAAGATGCTCTCCTTTTTTGGAATATCCAATTTTTTGCAGTGCTTGCATCAATTGCTGATACTCAGCATGTGTGATGGATTGATCAGTTGATCCCGTGAGTTGATAAGCTACTATTGTTGATATTTCCTTCTTTTTTTCTCCAGGTCGGCCATGCAATTTCAAACAACTGTCAATTGTGTGGTGGGGCCGCTTGCAATAGTCACAAAATAGCTTTCCTTTATTCTTCAAATTCGATCCATAATTCGGCCCATAGTTCGGCCCGAGATTCTTCGAAAAAGGAGGACCGTTGGATCTGTTTGATCCGGAGCCATCTTCGCCGTCCAGATCGTCCGCGTAGCGCGCCCCTTTAGAGCCGTCAGATCGTTGCGTGCAATCTAAGCCGTCGATCGCGGGACCTTTAAAAGGTCTCTGTTTAGTGAACCCTAGTGACGGGTTTTGCCTCTTTTCTAGAGTTTTTGTTCCTCCTCTCTCGATTCTTGTTGCGAGAGCCAAGCCCTCCGTCGCTTTGCTCTCTGTCGAGGTGAGTCTTTGGCTCTCCTCCTACACGGCAAGTTGGAAAATCCGTCCAATCGGCGGCGGAGGCTCCATGGCCAGGATTTGCGACCTGAAAGTAAGGTAAAAATCATTGAGTATTAGAAAAAATCTCGTCGCCTTCTCTCGGTCCTTCATCCCCTTGTACTATTGGAGGGTCTCTTCGAGTCCGATGAGTTTTTCTTCGGCGGCCTCTAGCTCGTTCCAGAGAGCTGAAAGCCTGTTGAAGCAGGCCGTCTTGATCATGTTTCCTTGCTTCAGTTCGGAGAGGGCTTGATGCAACGAGAAAATCCTTGCCCAATCCAATTTCCCGTACATCTCTCTTATACTATCCCAAAAAAATTTTGAGTCCTCTGTTGGAGGCAACCCGACAGCTATTTCTAGGCCGATACAATTTCCTATCCATGTCCTAACGAGCTAGTTGCATTTTTTCCATTGTTGCCCTAATTTTTCATCAGTTGGAACGGGAACTGTTCCGTCGATAAACCCTTCTTTGTCTTTTGTGATGAGGGCTCGGCAGAATTCCCGCGCCCAACTCGAATAGTTCTCGGATCCTGTGAGATGGTTGCCGATGAGCTTCAACTCGGGTTCGTCGGTTGTGGAAACATATAGCGCGTGCCGGGTTCTAGCCGACTCATGGCAGTCACGAAAGGAAAAGGGAGAAAGCCTGTTGGGAATCCTGTGCTGTTTGTTGTCTGCCCCGAATTGAAAATGCCCGCATTCGAATTTCCTAAACCACCCGTCTGCTCTGGGCCAATGGTTGAGCCTGCTCTAGTGTTGGTTGGTAGGCCTCCATCGGCCTACACGCTTTGGTAGCCCTGGATTGAACTGAGCCGGAAAATGTTGCCAGGGCGTGTGATGTGCGTGAATTTGGCCTTGACTAGGCTGATGTTCAGCCAGGGAAGTAACAGTGGTTGATTCTGGATTGGGGGAAGCAGGTGGCGTTGCATTCCTTCCTGTCTGATCTTCGGAGGTCGAGGTAGGTATTTGTGGGTTTGTCATGATGAAGAGGTTTTAAAGAAATTTGCAGCAATTATGTTCTGCAGGTTGGGCAAGGGACGAAAGCTGAAAGAGGAATTCCTACCGAAGCCTGCTTTGTTTTGCAAGTGTTGCAACAACAAAGGCAGAGAAGAGCCGGAGGCAATTTGAAAAAGGTTGCGGAAGCTATACCAAGATCAGAAGACGCTCTAATACCATGTAATAATATGGATGGGAAAATTGAAGAGAAAGGTTTTCTGTATTCTCTGTATATCTCTGTACATACAATGTCAATGTTTATATTACAAGAATGAAAAAGGCAACTAAATAATGTACAGACTAGATTTGATATTAATTGGTCTTTAATTTGATCTTGATTGATCTAAGGAATATTCAATGTAATTTGAAGATATCTTGCGTATCTTCCAACAGAAAAGGGCTGTTCTCACGGCGGTTGGGGCTTGCGAGAGGCAAATAGGTAGCCCATTCATGGATAGTTGATTTAGTCCGTTGATATTCTTCTCACGTTCGACGGCTTCATGTCCACATTTCATTGATTTTAGCCTAGATGGAGTATCAGAAGTACGTGGAAAAGATCAGAGTTCCTGTGGACATCATGGACTTTCTGACCAGAATGCTTGCTATGGAGAACTCCTTGCAGGATCTAATTGTTACTGGTCCCAATGACACGCCGGTTTGCCCTCTGCAGAATTTCCTAGTTTGCCCACTTCTACAATCTTTTTTCTAGGAATCTATACTACTGGAAGCGACAATTTGATTGTGCATGAAAAAAATAAAAAATGGGTGGATTTCCCCTCGGTCTTAAACGAGGAGTTTTCTTCCGAGTGATGAGTCATTCTTTGAATTTGAGCTTAAGGCAATAAACCTGACAAAATCATGTGGAGCAATGATTAGTTAGTTTTCAATAGCATGAGTAAGTTAATTTTGTTCCACAATTTTAGAATAGAATATTTTCGTACATGTGGGATGGCATTATGGAATAAGGACTATTAGGTCAACATGTCAGCATATTCCTTGGCTGTTCCAAGAGGTACGTTGCAAAGTTTAAGTGAATGTACCACAGGATTCATTCCAACTATACACACTTGTCACTTTATCGGACTATTAGAGGCATGGCTGGACATACAGTGACCTATGCTACTTTTCCTTGGTTATGCGGAAAGCTGGTCTAGTATTCGAAATGCTTCAAAAGCTCCTTTATGATGATGCTATGTTTGTCCAGGAAAATGTAAAGTCTATATAATTATTCTGACATTAAAGGCTCTCATTTTCCTATGGAAAACTGTAAATTACCTTCCTCGGTCCACAGTCATCTTGTGTTCATGCGTTGGAGAGAGATAGACAGAGAGAGAGAGGCCAGGAGGAAGCATTAATTGTCATGTATGAGAAACCAAGGTCATGATCTATAGTCTTTACCACTTTCATGGTCTTGGAACCACTTTCACTTGACATCATTCATGAATTTTTAAGGTGTGTTTACTGTCCTTCTGGCAAAAAAAAAAAAAAAAAACAGTTTCTGTCCACATTATATTTCTTTAGTCTTTACTTTTGTAGTTTATTCATTTTCCAGGAGACAAGGCAAAAAATTCTCCATTTATCAATGGCTTCTTTATATATTTTCTGTAAGCTCTTTATGTCATTGAGAGATGAGAGAATATGACTATCCTTTATTATGTGTCCAGACTGGTCACCTAGTTTGACACCAGTTTTCACATGTGATAGGTGATTGGCAAACTACACACAATATCCCACCAGAGTACCAGATAGAGACCAGAAGAGAAAACTTCAGCTTACGCTTAAATATACTTGTTTAGTTTTAGGAAGTATCGAACTAAGTCATTATCCTGCCTCCCTAATTGCTTCCGCTTATATTACTAAACGACTTATACACGTCCTTGTTTTCTTCATTGGACATATGCAGGTCAAGTTTGAGTTGTTCAGAAGCAAGAGTGTGTTACTGATTATTTCAGATCTAAAAGTATTTACGGATGACATTACAATTCTTGGAAGTGTTCATAATTATACTAAGGGAAGGCTCGATATAAAGTACGACTCGAAAGATGGTTTTGGCCAGTTTCTAACTGAAAAGGAGACACTCTATGAGCTTGTCTGGGTTCCTATTGTGGATGCGAAGCACGATAATATGGAAGAACTGCAAAAGTTTAAGTCTCTGATGCCCTGGGCTTTTAGGGTAAACCCACTTAAGATGAATGAGTCAGCCGCTACATATATCAAGGAAGAGTGGCATTTCAAGCAAGAAACCATGGTTGTGGTGTTGGACTCGCTCGCTTGGGTAGAGAACACGGATGCTATGCTCATGCTACGCATATGGGGGACGGATGCTTACCCTTACACAGGGAAAGAAAGTACCCATCCTTGGAGGGAACCACGCAATTGGGTTCAGCTTGTAATTAAAGAACCAATAGTCTCACCCGAGACATCGGATGCCGTAAACAGACTCATCTTTCTAAATTGTCAACAGTAGTTTTTGTTGGGTATGCACAGTTTTTATTCCTATTGCTTTTGTATTAATAAACGAGCATGACCTCACGCATGAGAATAATTTGCATTGCGCGTGAATTGTACTGAGTAATCTTACATCTAACATTATCATGTTCACAAAGATTAGGAGGACTGACTACACATTGTTTTATGGAGGCACTCCCGTTACGAATACAACTGAGGTCACCGGCAAAATTCCCAACCTTAGAGTGGTTCACATTGAGAACATGAAGCGCTTCTTCATCCATTTAAGGAGTTGCTTGATTTATAGGTTGCAAGCTCTACAAATTCTGAAACCTGAAATTTGAGCCATTGAATGATCGGCGGACGGGTCAGCTGGTGGCTTCGACCGGCAAACATTGGGGTCCAAGCGGACGATCTGGGTGTTTTGAAGACAATGGTGGGTGGCATGGGAGTTGATTCTGTTATGGCTAGTACGAACACTTAGAGGGGGGTGAATAGGTGTTAAAAGAAATTTTTGCAAGACTTAATAAATCAAATTGTCTTTAGAAGATAATAGACAGAAGATGTAAATGACTACAAGCAGTTATATAAAGCTATGAATTAAAGTAAGGAGTTCAGGGAAAGAGAATAGAAACACAAGGTTTATAGTTGTTCGGCTTAGACTAAGCCTACGTCCACTCTCCTGCATTGACAGCCCACTGGCTAGATTTCACTATGAATCAAAAGAGATTTTACAGTCTCACGTCCTCGACTTCACAGTGTAGAAACTCTACTACACTCTTACAAAGTCTCACAAATGTTTGTCCTCTATTTTGAGTACAAGTTAAGCTCACTGATTGAAATAGCAAAGAATTAAGAGATTTAGACTTTGGAATTTTTCTTTCACGCGGACGCTCAAACAATTTGAGAGTTCTCCTTATATACTCCTCCATGCCTCTACAACCGTTGGTACTTTACGAAAGAGTTCCTCCAATCTACTCGTTGGACAAAATCAATCAAGGAGATCTCAAGTCATTAAAGGAATGTGATGATAGCCCATTAATCCTGCTCGCCCATACAATCAGGATCTTAATTTCCATAAGCAGAACCTTCTAAGTATACAGCGCCTATCAAAAGTTTTGATTATCCGAATTGATTTCGATAGGAATAATTGATCACAAGGTGCTAATTCCAGCTGTAAGATCTTCCATAAACCGTTCGAACCAAATCCTGGAAGATAAACTCTCATCCGGATAAGTTTTCTTTCATCGGTCTGGAATCTGTCAGTGAGGTCAGACTTTGAGCTTAAAGTCTAACAGTCTTCAGATATTGATTGAGAGTCTTTGAGTTCTTCAGACCATAACACTTGAGTCTGCAACCCTTCAGACTAGACTTCTTGGAAAGGTTTTGTCAGCTTCAAAACAATACGAAGTCTTCTCTAACAATCTCCCCATTTTTTATGATGACAAAACTTTCCTGCAAATTTACAAAATTTTAACCTGCAACACTTAAACAAATCGTGATGTCTTATAAAGATAAATTAATTAGGGTTTGGATAGTATTGATTCTGCAACCATAGAAAACACATTAGTTTTGCATAATAAAATAACTGTCCATCCATAATTAAAATCACAGACATAGTTACTGCAAGTTAAAATTCAAACCAAATAGAACCACCAGTTAGTCCAAAATCATCAAAATCAAACCAAAGTCAAGTCAAGCAAAAAGTCATCAAAAGATCAAATCAAATCTGCACACAAGCACACAAACTTTCTCCCCATTTTTGTCAACGGCAAAAAAAATGGAGAGAATTTAAAAGAGTTGGGATAAAATCATGGCTGCTTGGGGATGCGAACGATCTGGAAATCCCCCATAGATTTGACTATCTCCTCCAACTTCCTCTGGTCCTCCCTCAGTTGCTAAAAATCTTCACCCTTTGTAGTATCTTGAACTTGAAGCTTAAGGGCTTGTTCGTGCAAAGAAACTGAAGTGGCTTGATGAGCTGACTGCAAGTTCTAAAATTCACACTCCAAACCATAAAGCTGAGCTTTGATCTCCACAAGAAGCTCGAGCAGTCTCTTAAAGTCTGCTGTATTGTCGGGTTGAATACTCGCTTCAACACGTGTTGTTTGAGGAGTGTAAATAGATGATGGAACCTCAGCAAGAACATCCAGACTTGGAGATGAAGCCTCATTACCATCTTCAGGAAATTGAGAGGCATACACATCCTCTGGATCAGCAGAAGAACAACTAACATCATCACTAGTAAAAGCAAGTGAAGAAGTACCTCTTTTAGCAGCGGCTCCCCATGTTTCTGTGCCTTCGGGTGGAGAAAAGTACTATTCTTCCTATTCTTGCTCTTCTTCAGCATCAATGTGATGTTGTCCTTCTTCTTCTACATGAGAATCATCATGACCCTCTTCTTCTTGTTGTTCTCTTCCTTTCTCTTCTTCTTGTTCTCTTACTTCCTCTTCCTCTGTTCTCATTGCTTCTCTTTCTTCATCTCTCTGCTCCGTCTCTTCTCGGTCTTTGTTCTCTCGATCCTCTGTCTTTGGAAAGCTAACAAAACTCTGTAAATTCTTTAAGGCAAAAGCGGAGAGAGTGATGCCATCTTCAGCTTCTTCATCATGCATGATGAGTGCTCTCCTCTTATTAATTGGTTCAGACATGGGCTCCTTGCCTTTCCTTTTTCCTGCTGCAAAGGCTTGTCTTGCCTTGACAGGGGACTTCACCTTAATGCTCTCCAAAACCTTGTTCAGCTCCTTCAGACGCATCTTGGAAACCATCTTCAGTCCCACTACCATTGGAGCAATGGTTCGAACACACAGAATCTTGGGAGGCTGAATGTTGAAATGTCTGAATAAACGAGTAACAAGAGCAGAATAAGAAATTTGTCCCTGGTCCTTCACCACTGTCCTATACATGTGCATAAGAATGGTATGGGGCAGAGAGAACTTGAATATGATGTTGATCGCATACATCAGCTTCGCTTCAGAGTTTGAGACATCAGTTTTTTATGTGGATTTGAGTATGAGACAATTGATCACAATCTTGTGAAGCAAGATATTGGATGCATTCATTATAGAGTAAGAGATCATGCCTTCAACAATCCTATCCTGAACAAGCTCCAAAGTGGTGTGAGCAACAGACACGCTGATTGGTTGGAAACTCTCTCTTTCCACCCTAATCACATCAGCTAAAGTGTCCACATCAACCACAAAATCCTTGTCTCTAACACTAAAGGAAAATCTATTCGCATCTATAAAGGATAGATTTGAATAGAAGTAAGCAGTAAGTTCTGGGTAAGCAACAGTCGTCTCAAAACAAAAACATTCAAGTTGAAGGAGTGCAAACTTCTCCCTCAGTTTCACCTTCAATGAATCAAGAAAATCAAAATCGACACTCCTAGGGTTCATCATCCCTCGCTTCAGCAGTTTAGAATAAGTTCTCTTGTGGTCCTTAGAACGAAAAAGATCCGACCTTTCACCATGAACATTCACAGCTACACCCATCTTAGGCTGAAAATTTAAGAACATCCTTTCATTATCGTCTTTCCCTTCAGGCTGATTAAATGATCCAAACCGCAGATCACTTGGAAATTTGGCAAATGTCATTGCTGCAAAACCTTTAGGCGCAATGCCTAACCTTTCCATGGTATTCAAGAAGAAAGTTTTGTTCTTGTTGAGAGTGCTAGTAAGAACACCTAGAGGGGGGGGGGTGAATAGGTGTTTAAACAAAACATTGGCAAAAGCATGCGGAATAAAATAAGTTGTGAGCAAAGTCCAAGAACAGCAGACTTTGAGCGAGATCAGACTTTTAACACAATAAAGAGTTTAGAGAAGAGAATAAGAACACAAGGTTTATAGTGGTTCGGCTTAATCCAAGCCTACGTCCACTCTCCCACGTTAATGACCTTCTTGGCTGGATTCCACTATGCAATCAACAAGAGATTACAACTTTGAGTGCAAACACTTAGTAGTAGACCACACTATCTCACTAAGTCACTCTTTTGGTATTTCTCTCAAGATCACAAACGTTTAAGCTCACGAGAGACAAGTGTATGATAGAAGATCGCTCGTACTTTGGAATTATAAATTCTACGCTCCGTCTCTTACTTGCTCATCGGTCCTTCATCTCCTTAAATACTCCTCCAATTCCAAAACTAGCCGTTGGACAAGATCCCGAGGATCGTCTTCCAATATACCCATTGGACAGCCCCGTATCAAAAAGATTTGGTAGCCGTTGAGTGACAAAGATAGAATCCCAAATTGATTCCGATCGCCCATACAAACGAAATATTGGTTTCCATAAGTAAAGCTTCTTCGTATCGAACGTTCTTGTCTTCAATATCTAATTGTCAATCAATTAGATTGAGTCAATCAAATCAATCTTGATGTGGAATCCAAACCAGATCACTAGCCGTTATATGATTGGGCTTGAGTTACGTTCGTTGAACTGGATGTAAAGTCCGAGAGCAATAGACTTTACAATCTGGTCCGACTACGATAGACTTTGCAATCCGGGTCCCAACAGCATTTAGCTTTAAGGTCCGAACACGAAACTGTTATGTTACGTCAAAGATAGAGTCTATCTTCTGGTTCTTCATTCACGTTCGATCGGAATTTGTCGAGTTGACAGACTTTTGATGTAGAATAGACTTTGACACTAAAGTCTAGCAGTCTTCAGACTTTGACACAGAAATCTGGAAATCTTTAGAATATACTTTGGACATGTGTTCCGTTCAGTCTTTTGGCCGTCTTCAGACTTTGACAATATCCTTTACATGTTCAATTATCTGCATGGTCTATTACTTAACCAACAAACATGTTAGTAGCCTTTGATTTATTTTGTCATCTTCAAAACATCATAAGGGATTTCCCTAACAATTGTAACCATTTGATTTCAAAAACTCATCAATCAAAGTCATTGCAAAGCCACCCATTTTTAAGTTCAAGTAGAGTCTAAACAAAAATTGGGGTTTTTGTGGTCTTATTGGTTCAACATCTTCAATGATTTTTTCCTTTGCTTGTTGTTGCAGAGGAACTTGAGTCCTAGGTTGAGAAGAGTGACGCGATTGAGAATGTTGTTGTTGACTTTGCTGCTGCTGCTGTTGTGGAGAGTGTTCTCCCTCAGTTAGATCAAAGTGCGTAGGACCCTCATATGTTGTGGTCCCCTGCTCACGATTCTAGAAGACTTTCTTTGGGAAGACATTGTCACTTTCTTTGAGGGATTTCTCGAGTTCAATCGTGAAGATGAAATCTTTTTGGAATAAACTAGAGAGAGTAAAAATGGAACCCTGTATTCTAGGGTTTGTGTGAAAACGAAGAATAAAGTCTATAGTATAAAAAGCTGACGAAACGGGGTATACGGATCATCATTTAAGGAAAAAGTAAAACTGCCCTTTTGAAAATGAAAAACTGCCATAAATTCAAAATTAAAAAGATAATTGCTAAAAATAAAATAAGTAAATAACGATTCAAAAAGTAAACCTACTTTTTCAAATTTTCACCCATAAATTAAAATACTAACACAGAATTAACTTACAGTCGCCACTTTTGGTTGTTCCGAGTCTAATCATCTTCAGATTTTAACTGATAAAAGATATAACGTTCAGTCTGGTACGAATAGACTCAAATAGACTTTTCTTCAGTGGCTTTGTAAATATGTCTGCCAACTGATTCTTCGAGTCAATGAACTGTATCATAACTTCTCCATTCTGAACATGATCTCTAATGAAATAATGTCGAATTTCTATGAGCTTTGCTCTTGAATGAAGAATTGGACTCTTTGTGAGATTTATTGCATTAGTGTTGTTATATTTGATCTCAGTGCATGAGTTTTCGATTCCAAAGTCTCTTAGCTGATGCTTTATCCGTAAGATTTGAGAACAACAGCTTCCAAGAGCCACATACTTCGCTTCTGCTGTTGAAAGAGCTACAGTACTCTATTTCCTTGAGAACCAAGATACTGTCATGTTGCTCAGCAATTGACAAATACCAGAGGTGCTCTTTCTATCAACTCTGCAACTTGCTAAATCCGCATCTGAATATCCAAGGCGAGTAAAGTCTCACTTTTTTAGATACCATAGATCTAATTTTCAAGTAGTTGTAACATATTTGATGATGTGTTTTGCGGCACTTAGAGGTGATTCTTTGGGATCTGATTGAAATCTAGCACAAATGTAAACACTAAACAAAATGTTAGGTCTAAAGGCAGTAAGATAAAGAAGTGAACCGATAATACTCCTATAGAGCTTCTGGTCAACTTTCTTTCCTCCTTCGTCTTTGGCTAGCTTCGAAGAGCTTGATATTGGTATATCAGTCTTTTTGCAATTCTCCAATCGAACTTCTTAATGAGGTCTTTTGCATATTTTCTTGGTGAATGAAAATTCATTCATTCAATTGTTTCACTTGTAATCTGAAAAGAAAGATAATTCACCCATCATGCTCATCTCAAATTCATCATACATAAACTTAGAAAATTTATTGCACAAATTTTCATTAGATGATCCAAGGGTAATGTCATCAACATAAATTTGAATAAGTAAAAAATCTTTACCTGCCTTTTTAATAAACAATGTAGTATCTACTTTTCCTTTAACAAAACCGGTTTGAATTAGAAATTTACTTAACCTGTCATACCAAATTCGAGGCACTTGCTTTAATCCATAGAGGGCCTTCTTTAGTCTGAAAACTGAGTCTGGTCTTTTTGGATCTTCAAATCTAGGTGGTTGTTCCACATAGACTTCTTCTTAGATAAATCCATTTAAGAATGCACTTTTGACGTCCATTTGGAATAACCTGAAATTTTTATAGCAAGTAAAAGCAATTAATAGTCTAATTGCTTCTAACCTTGCTATCGGTACATATGTCTCATCATAGTCTATCATTTCTTCTTGCGTATATCCTTTGGCCACAAGTTTTGCTTTGTTTCTGACCACTTTTCCTTTCTCGTTCATTTTATTCTTGAAAACCCATTTAGCTCCAATAATGAATTTACCTTTTGGTTTAGGAATTAGCTCCCAAACATCATTGATCTTGAATTGTCTAAGCTCTTCTTACATAGCTTTAATCTAGCTTTCGTCAGCTAAGGCTTCTTCTATGCTTTTGGGTTCTATCTCAGAAATAAGTGCTAGAGCACTAAACTCTTCATGTCTTTTGGATCTGGTGCGAATCCCTCCATCAATGTTGCCGATGATGAGTTCTTTGGGATGACTAGACTAATGCTTCAAGTTATTGGTTGGTCTGATAATCTGCTAATCTTCTACTTCAGCTGAATCTACAACTTCTTTTCGTTGTTGATCTTCAGAAGTCTGAACCACTTCAGGGGAGGTAGACTTTGTAAGGTCTGGAGCGGGTTCAAATTCTTCAAGTTGAGTCTGATTCAATTGATTCTGCATAGAGTCTTGGAATTTGACATTCATAGATTCTTCCACAGATTGAGTCTTCTTGTTGAATATTCTGTAAGCCTTGCTTGAAGTTGAGTAGCCAAGGAAAATTCATTCGTCTGATTTTTCCTCAAACTTACCAGTTCAATCATTTGCATTTTTCAAAACAAAACACTTACAACCAAACACATGAAAATAAGAAACATTTGGCTTTTTCCCTTTAAATACTTCATAAGGAGTCTTCTCTAGAATTGGCCTTAAGAATACTTTTTAATAATATAACAAGCTGTAGAAACTACTTCAGCCCATAAACGAGAAGAAATATTGCTTTCAATTAAAAAGGTTCTTGCCATCTCCTGCAAATATCTATTCTTTCTTTCCATAACTCCATTTTGTTCTGGAGTATATGGAGAAGAGAAAACATGCTGGAAACCATATTTATCACAAAATTTAGCAAAGTCTTGATTTTTAAACTCACCTCCATGGTCTGTCAGTATGTTTAAAATAACATAACATTTCTCATTTTGAACTTTCTTGGGAAACTTTGAAAAGTGAGAAAAGGTTTCAGACTTACTTACTAAAAAGTAAACCCAAGTAAATCGAGAATAATCATCCACGATTACTAGGTAGTATTTCTTTCCACCAATGCTTTGAGTTCTTGTTGGTCTAAAGAGATCCATATGCAAAAGTTGCAAAACACGATTAGTAGAAACTTGATTTATAGGCTTAAAAGAACTTCTAAAATGTTTTCCCAAAACACATAGTGTACATAGATCAGACTTTTGATAAGTCAGACTGGGAAGTCCACGAACGAGTTTCTTAGAAGAGATCTTGGCAATCTGTTTCATATTGGCATGGCCAAACTTTCAATGCCAAAGATTTGCTTCATCTTAAATGGATATTAGACACTGAGAATTTTCTAGTTTTATATCCAAAAAATAAATATTCTCATGTTTTCGTCCAGTGAAGGATTGAGAAAAATCTTTACTAGTTCCCCAACAAATTCCCTCTTGGAAATTGATTTTAAATCTAGTGTCGCATAGTTGACTAATGCTGAGTAGATTGTAATTCAAACCTTCCAGCAAGAAGACATTGTTGATTGTAAGACTTCCAATTTTCACGGTTCCACATCCAACAATTCTTCATTTGCTATTTCCTCCAAATGAAACTTTTTCATCATTTATTTGCATAAACTTAATGAAACAACTTGAATCTCTAGTCATGTGTCTCGAACAACCACTATCGAAATACCACTTGATCTTTTTCTTGACAGTGACCTGTAATTAAAAAGAACTCAAACTTTCTTTAGTACCCAGATTTTCTTGGGTCTAGAAGAGTTAGTTTTAAAAACAATCTCTGCACAATCCTTCTTAACAGGTCTCTAAACCTTAGGACATTCTTTCTCGAAATGTTCTGAGTTGTTACACTTTGAATATTTGAGAGCATTTCGGCCAACAGGTTTTACAAAGACTTTTTGAAAATGATTTTTGTAAAGTGATTTTGTATGTCTTTGTTTGATTCTTTCCTTTACTTTTGGGAAATCAATTAAAGGAATAGTTTCTGGTGTCATACCTAAACCAGATTTGTTAAAATAGGGTCTTTGCACAGAAAAAATGTTTTCAAACTTCTTAGATTCTATTAAAAACCCTTTTGTAATATGTGAAATATCATTTTTCAAAAAAGTACTTTCCTTCGAAAAAGAATCTGCATTTTCTTTCAAATTAACAACACTTTTGTCTAGATTTTCAAACTTTTCTTTCCAAGAAGTTTCCTGTTGCTTAAGTGTAGAATTCTCCTTCTTCAGCTTGGAAATCCTCTTAAGGGATATTTTGAGACTAAGACAAAGTTCATCTATGTACTTCGAGACTTTAGCAGGAATTGTAAAATTACTAACCTCAATTTACTCATCTGAGTCTGAGTTTGAATCTGTTTCAAAGTCTGAGTTTGATTATGAATTTTCCATTAGACATATATTGGCATATTCTTCATCACTTTCTTCATATTCAGTATTGCTTTATATCTCTGTTTTAAGAGCCCTTTTGAATTTCTCTGTATTTCCGTTCTTTTTTTTCAACAGGGGGCAGTTGAGTCTGATATGTCCATTTTTCTTGCATTCAAAGCAAATCACTTCTCTATCTATCTCATTGTCTTCATTTGATTTCTTCTGAAATCTCTGAGTGCTCTGCTCCTTCCAGTTAAATCTTCTTCCTTTCCTGTTCAACTTCCTGAACTTCCTTATCATGGGTGCAAGTTCTTCATCGTCCAAGTCGTCTTCTGAATCTGTATCATCAGAATCATTGTTAGATTTTAAGGCAATCGACTTCTTACCTTTGGGATCTTCTTCTTCATTGATTTGCTCCACTTCATATGATTGAAGTGTGCCAACTAATTCGTCTACTGACAGAGGCACAATCCTCTGTGTTTCTCTTATTGAAGTTTTAATGTGATTCCAGTCTTTTGAGAGTTCACGCAGCAATTTATTGACTTTCATATGTCCTGGGATTGGCTGTCCATGACATGCTAGACCATTTACAATCTCTGTGAAGCGACTGAACATGTTAGTGATGGATTCTCCTGGCCTTATCTTGAAGGCTTCATACTGTCCAAGTAGTATATTGATTTTTGTTTCTTTAACTCGATCAGTTCCTTCATAAGTAACATACAACTTGTCCCAGACTTCTTTTGATGTTTCACAAAATGAAATTCTGTTATACTCAATAGGAGATAAAGCACAATATAAGTAGTGGATAGCTTTAGCATCAAGATATTGTCTCTTGGTTATGTCTGCTTGTGTCATCTCGCTAGCATCTGTAACTTCCTTTCCTCTTTCCGAGGTTGATGTAGCTTTGGGAATTATTCATTTTTCTACCGCATCCCATTTCAGGGGATCTTTCGATCTCAGGAATGCCTTCATATTGTTTTTCCACACATTGTATTTATTTCCATCAAAGTAAAGAGGTCTGGTGTTGCTCTGACCTTCAACCAAACCTAGAGCTAAAATACTAGTCATAGATCTTTAACTCAGAAGTAAAAACACTTCAATAAAATGAGCACACAAGCTCCGATACCGATTGTTAAGGCTAGTACAAACACCTAGAGGGGGGTGAATATGTGTTAAAAGAAATTTTCGCAAGACTTAATAAATCAAATCGTCTTTAGAAGATAATAGACAAAAGATGTAAACGACTACAAGCAATTATATAAAGCTACGAATTAAAGTAAGAAGTTCAGGGAAAGAGAATAGAAACACAAGGTTTATAGTAGTTCGGCTTAGACCAAGCCTACGTCCACTCTCCCGCACTGACAGCCCATTGGCTGGATTTCACTATGAATCAAAAGAGATTTTACAGTCTCACGTCCTCGACTTCACAGTGTAGAAACTCTACTACACTCTTACAAAGTCTCACAAATGTTTGTCCTCTCTTTTGAGTACAAGTTAAGCTCAACGATTGAAATAGCAAAGAACTAAAAGATTCAGACTTTGGAATTTTTCTTTCACGCACAAGCTCGAACAACTTGAGAGTCCTCCTTATATACTCCTCCATGCCTTTACAACCGTTGGCACTTTCCGAATGAGTTCCTCCAATCTACCCGTTGGACAGAATCAATCAAGGAGATCTTGAGTCATTAAAGGAATGTGATGATAACCATCAATCCTGCTCGCCCGTACAATCAAGATCTTGGTTTTCATAAGTAGAACCTTCCAAGTATACAGCGCTTATCAAAATATCTGATTATCCAAATTTATTCCAATAGGAATAATTGATCACAAGGTGCTAATTCCAACCATAAGATTTTCCACAAACCGTGAAAACCAAATCTTGAAAGATAAACTCTCATCCAGATAAGTTTTCTTTTGTTAGTCTGGAATCTGTCAGTGAGGTCAGACTTTGAGCTTAAAGTCTAACAATCTTCAGATATTGATTGAGAGTCTTTGAGTTCTTCAGACTATAACACTTGAGTCTACAACCCTTCAGACTAGACTTCTTGGAAAGGTTTTGTCAACTTCAAAACAATAAGGAATCTTCTCTAACAAATTCGTTCGGGAAGCCAACAATCAACTCAACTTTTCACAAGGAGATATGTTGGAGCAGAAGTTGGAAGAAGAGGAAATAAGGGAGAGAGAGGGTCCGATCGAAAATGGAGCTAAAGAGAGGGGATAGAGAGTGAAGATAGAACTGAAGTCTTCTCCATCAAGGCTCTTCAATGCTTGCCCAACTCCCCATGCAAGTCCCCTCATCTTATCTCTCTTTCCTTGCCCTTATCCAAATGATTTTAGGGGCAAAATGGTAATTTCTACCTTGCACAAATTACCAATCGGCCCTTAAGCTAAAATTGATGGGTGGGCCTAAGAAATGAGCTTGGAAATGAATAGTAACAGGCTCGGGAATTGGTTGGGCTCAAATGGGCTTAAGATTAGGTAACGGGCTTGGAAGAAGAAATTGTTGGTTTGGGCCCAATGGGCTCACTTGCTTGCTTTGGGCCCAATATGGTGGCTGTCCCACCTTGGGCCTAGGACCCACACTGACTTTGCTCGGCCCACTTCCTCATGGGTTCACTTTCTCGGACCGTTAATTCTTTTCCCCTACACTCGGCTTGCTCGGCACTACTAACTGTCAAAGTCGCATCATCCAAAGTCCGTCCCAGACAATCCTGATAATTCAAACTCCAATCTTGGGTTCTCATGCCATGTCAATTTCTCCTTAATGCCATTTTGGGTACAACTCAGACTTACAGGCGGCTTTGTGGATTCACACGTAACCAACTCGTGTCTAACCACGTTTAAGACACGTCGACACATGGACATCCTTGACTACACGAAATTGCAGAGGATAGATTCTTATTTCAAAGTACACGATTACTGAGGATTGTCATAGGGTCGTTTGCGGGGCTCGATAACGGTAAACGAAATCAACTATCGTTCCATTATGTTCTGTTCGTGAATCGACTTCTAGTCGTCCTTGAAATCGGCTTGCCTATCTACAGGATCGTCCTCACGCAAGTCTCACGGTCAAGTTGTTTTCCCAAGTCGAGTCCTTTAGTCGTGCGAGTTTTGATCATTGATCCTTCTCAAATTGAATCTTATTGTGAGTCTTACAAAGATAAAGACTAGACAAAATTCACATTCATCTTAAATCAGGCTTATAATTTCAGTGGTAAAAAATAAAAAAGTCTTAAAAAAAAGACAGGTTTTGTGGCTATAATTTGTAAACAAAAAATGCATTATATATTGCGATTTCACTAGCATAATAGTCTTTGGGTCATTATGAGGGTAATGGCATGTTGTGAGCCACGAATTTTTGAAAGAGTAGATTCCATAATAATTTCTCATTATCTATTATTAATTTTTTTTTTTTTTTACGATCCAAAACAAACTATTAATTTCACAATGGATTAATAATAATCACATAAGTGTTTTTCAAAAAATAAAGAAGAAAAAAAAGGGGGGGATAACATATGAGCCCCACATTTGAGTTAATGTGGTACAAGCATGTGGAAGGTGGAAAAAGCAAAGGTTAAAATGGTCAGTTCATATAGTGGGGAGTTTGTGAGTTAAGTGAGGAAGGACATATGGAAGGAAGTGCGTGAGATAAAAAAGTAGCGGAACGAGGACCATTTTCATTCTAACTTTTGTACAAATTACAACTTCACTTTAGTTCACTTATTACCATAACAATAAGAGTTAATTATGCATAATGAGATTGTGATTTCACCATAAGGCAGAATGTATACAAGAAATGCCTATATGATTGTCCTTAATCTGTTGTAAGATCAATAATCTATTTTGGGTCTTAAAAAAATTAATAACAAATAATTAGAAATTATTGTGGGGTTCAATTCTTTAAGAATTTGTGGTTCATAGAATGCTATTATTCTCACGGTAGTCCAAAAATTGTTATGCTAGCAAAGCTAAAGTCTTTTTGTGTAGAGATGTCACTGTCAAGGGTGTTGTTTTCGTGAACAAAATGATACTTGGTTTCATCTACTAAGGAAAGAACATCACATCTGAAAGTAATTTCTATTAGAAAGAAAAAAGCATATTACGTCTTGTTGTGTGATACGATTCTATTTTCATATAGTGATGTCACTATTGAGGGTGTTGTTTTCACGAGCAAAATGATACTTGATTTCATTTGCTAAGGAAAGAACATCCCATCTAAAAAGTAATTACCGTTGGAAAGAAAAGCACATACTATGTCATGTGGCATGTTTCCCACCCTTTTCAACTTTATGATATCGAATTACATTAAAAGTTCAACAAGATTAGTATTTTGATGCTACAATATTTTTGTGTAAAGATGTCACTGTCAAGTGTGTTGTTTTCACGGGCAAAATGGTACTTGGTTTCATCTGGTAGGGAAGAAGATCGCATCTAAAAAGTAAGTACTGTTGGAAAGAAAAGCATCTTACATCTTGCGGCACGCTTCCCACCCTTTCCAATTTTATGATATTGAATTACATTAAAAAGTTCAACAAGATTAGCGCTTTGATACTATGATCTTGATTGTTGCCAAGAGAGGAGTAGGACAATGCCAATGTCTCCATGTCTCTCGGATAGGCGAAAGGAAGAGAAAATAGGGGATCAATTAAGGTTAATCAAAAGGATGAAGAAGAAGAAGATGGATGAAACATTTCAGACAAAACCTGCTTCTTTTGATTCGTAGGTGGATCAATCTCACAAGATGATTATGGATCAGAAAACATTTTAGAAACGTATCATCTTTCTAGATAAACCCTCATCTAGTCATACTGTTGCCTATTTGATGGAATGAGTACATTGCTATTAAATAAATTCATACAAAAGAGAAGCATTCAAGAAATTTCATCTCTATTCCTTTGATGTTGCACGGTGAAATTGTACAGAATATTGGCTATTTCATTGCAACAAGACATAAACTAACAAATCCATCGAGGTCTGTTCCATTAGAGACTCGTTCAAATGGATGAGTCGGATTGAATTTGGATTGGGTCAAAAATATGCAAATAGACCTATTTACTCAATTTTGACCCATTTCCATGTAATGTAAATTCTTGTGACTCATATCCAAGCCAACCCATAAAGCTAAAATACATTTATATTTAAACCAATTTAAGAAAACTCATACTTAAACTGAGGTGAGAATGTGGAGTGAGTGAGTGCGAGATCAAAAGAGGGCAAAAGAAAATGAAGAGAGTCATATGAATGAATTAGATTTAAATAAGTTGCAAACCCATTTATAACCCATCAACACTTATGTCATGTTTAAACCCATTTATGACCATTTTACTTGAATATAACTAAGCAGAAAATTGTCCAATAAGTCCTAAACTTATTGCACTTTTGTCAACTCAAATTTAAACCTTCCAAATTTGCCGACTAAGTCCTAAAAATTTTACTTTCACAAATTGAGTCAATCCAAAAAAAAAAATTGGCCACAATTCTCTAATGTGGCACCGACCGTCCTACTGACATGAATAAATTTTAATAATTTCTTTTTATTTATAATTTTTTTTTAATTTATTTCCTTGGACATTTTTCACCTTTATTCTTCTGGTTATATAGGCATGGATTTCAAGACAGACCCATTTAAATCTATATATCTTGAATTTTTCTTTTCAAAACACATTATAGTTTATATAACAAATTTGAGCTGACTCATTTATGATTCACTTTATTAAAAATGAGTTAATGGCCCATTTTGATGACCCTATTACTATCATATCAAAAGATTCAATTTCTCATATTTTTAATCTTATAGTTCATTTTTCACATACTTGATGCATTAAACTCCTACAGTTGATAATTCAGTGATCATATCATTTCCCTGAGGTTGGGATCTTGACATACTAGCATTCAAGGTTCTCTATACTGCGTCCCCTTAATGAAGGTGCTTTTGTTATATTCGGTTAAAGGGTTTAATTAAGGTGGGACCAATCAACGTCATTCTCCCATTTTGCATGCATGCGTTGTGCTGCACGGTTGGCTATAAAAAGAGACGGACGCAAGAGAAAACGAGCAGGCACGTCCATCTTCTACTTCATCCTTCTGTTAACCTCACTTGATCTCTTGCTTTCTTCCTTCCGCCCTTGAAGATACATGGATAAACGCGCGTTGTCTGTGCCCTCTCGTGTCGGCGGCGGCGACAACAAGCCGAAGACTGCGCTCAGTTTCCACGTCATCGACCACCAACAGTTCATAGACTCGGTCATAGGAGGACATTCATATGATTGCTCCGAAGAAGCAAAATGCAAAGTGGATGATCTCCACGGAATCGTCAAGAACATCATTTCTGTCGCAACCCAGCTCGTCAACTCAACCCAGCTCGTCGATAGGGAAAACGTTCCCAAAAGGGTATCGAATAGGGATCGATCTCATTTCTTAATATCGAATTTGACTTTCCTCATTATCCAAAAATGTCATTCCTAATGCACGGTTTCGTGCATCGGTTCGATTATTTGAACCGAAAGATTCAAATAAGCCCATGTAATTTAAAAATTGTCGTTCATTTAAATAATATTCGGATGGTCAATCGAGTAACAGAAAGGCTAGTGTAATTCTTAGAATTGAACCTTGTAGAAGTTGCTCCTAATCGCTTTAGAGTTTATCGTCGCAGGATCTTCCAGAGGCCTCGGAAATCAATATTTCGAGCGACATTTCACAGCTGATCGAGTGCATCAACTGTCAGGTTTTCTATTGTTATCATTATTATTTTTCCTTAGGACATGGGATATCCAAACCTGTGCAAAGTAATTAATTCCCGCAAATACATGCAAACCCGTTTACGCACATAAGGAGAGGCTCCATGCACACGATGGTACGGCTCGCAATGGTGAGGCCGTGATTCATGCATGTTTTGGTATTTACGAGGGCGTTTACATTCTTTGAAACCGAATATTAGGAAAATTATAAAGTGAATTATATTTTCTTTTAAAATAAATTTCTCGTCAAAATTAGGAAAATTAATATACAAGAATTGAAAAATAAGTACTTAATCAGGATTATTATTATTATTATTCGTTTAAATGTTTGAGATGTTTTTAATTGATTTGAGAAGGACAAAAGTTCAAATCATCATCATCACCATCTTCACCATCTTCTTCTCCTTCTTCAGATGACATGCCAGGCCAAGGAAGGCGAAAATATGGAAGAGACGTGGAAAGCGATTTTCCAGAAGCTACGAAGCTATCGATGGACCACCCAAGTCCTGCTCGTCCTCGCAGCCTTCGCTCTGCAATACGGCGACTTCTGGTATGCCTCGGAAGCTCCCCCTGAGGGCAGAAATACCATGTCCGGTTACCTCTCGAAAGCCCTGAGCTCAATGAAGAAGAAGGTCATATCCGACTGCAACAAGGTGGCGATAAAACCTCTCAACGATGTGGTCAAAGACCTCTGTGAGTTGACCACTTCCTTGTCTGATCTCACCCAGCTGGTGCATCAGCACCGTGGGAAGCACCTGCCTGAATTGACAAGAGCATTCCAATCATTACCTCGGTGGAGCTGCGAGACCATCATCGCCATTCTGGCTGCGGCGAACATTTTTGCCCAGATCATCAGTGTCAGTACAATGTACGATCGCGGCTTCTTGATTTGTTTCTCAGATACTGCATGACCACGCCATATGTTTCTCGTAGTGCCCAAGAGGAAATACACCTTTTATTCTCCTGTTGTGTCTTTGTTATTAAGACCCTTTTGGATTTTGAAACATGAGGTAACAGGACACTCACACTCGAACCATGGGCTGTTCATATGCACTTGCTCTACTATATACCTTGTCTATGACTCTTATGATTTCCCATTACAACATGGTGACGCATAAGATGGGGCTCTGCTTTCTGGCCTAGTGATTTATAGTTACGGCAATGACCTCAGGTTTACACTATCAGAACTGGCAAATCTTAAGTTGAGTGTGTCGGACAGGAGGAAAGCTGTTCGCCAAGCGGTCACTGCCTGCAAGGAACAAATAGGTAGCCATCCCTGGATAGTTGAATTAGTGTGTTTGACTTCTTCTAGTGTCGGACAGCTTGATCTCCATTTCATTGATGTTAGGCAGCATGGAGGAATATCAGAAGTACGTGAAAGACGTCGAAGCTCCTGTGGATATTGCAGACTTTCTGAGATTACTGCTTGAGGACGATTCCAAACAGAATCCATTTGCTCCCGGTCCCAGTAACAAGCCGGTTTGCCCTCTGCAGAATCTCCCTTCTTGCCCCTTCTTCAATCTATTTTCTAGGAATTCCATGCAGTGGAATTGTCAATTTGATTTTGTAGGGGAAAAAAAAAATGAGTGGATCTCACTTTGGTCGTCCCAAGAGGTACATTGCAAAGTTTGTGAATATACTACAGGATTCATTCCGACTATACACTTTTCACTTTATCAGACCCGATGTCTACTCTTCGTTGGTTGCACTGAAAGCTGGTTTACCACTCGAAATGCTTCTGTAGCTATTTTTATGATGATGTCATATTTGTCCTGGAAAATATAAAGCTATATAGATATTCCGACATTAGAGACTTCGTAGTAAAATTCAGCAATAACAATTTACTATGAAAACATTAAATTACCTTCCTTGGCCCATCCATTTGTATTCACGCGTTGGTGGGGGAAAGAGATAGAGAGAGAACGGGGGCCAGGAGGAAGCATCAATTGTCATGTATGAGAAAGGGAGGTCATGGTCTGTAGTCTCTACCACCTTGATAGTCTTGGAACAATATCGGCAGACATCATTCTGACTCTGTGATTGCCTATGCTTATATTACTAACCGACTCATTCACTCTCTTCTTTTCTCCATTGGACATATGCAGGTCACGTATGAGTTGTTCAGGAAGAAGATTGTATTGCTGATAATTTCGGGCCCAAAAATCTCTGAATTTGACATTGCGACTCTTAAGAGCATACATAAGGGTCGTCAGGAAAGCCCAAAAGGTGGGATTGTCCCGATTCAAATGGTGGACGAATCTCAAAAGAAAAAGGTGGAGGAGACTGTGACTGTCTCCGAGACACGGTATGAGCTTGTTTGGATTCCTATTGTGGATCCGGGGCAAGACAAATTGGAAGCGCTGCCGAGCTTCGAGTCTGTGAGGCCATGGGCATTTGTGGTAGACCCTCGTAAGATGAATAAGTTCGCCGGTAGATATATCAAGGAAGAGTGGCATTTCAAGCGAGAAACCATGGTTGTGGTGTTGGACTCTCTTGGTTGGGTGGAGAACACAGATGCCATGCCCATGCTCCGGCTACGGGAGACAGATGCTTTCCCTTACACATGGAAAGAAAGTACCCATCTGTGGAAGAACCGAAGGAATTGGTTTCATCTTCTATTAAGTAAACCGGAAAAGGATGGTACATTAGATGCGGTAAACACGCTCATTTTTCTAAAACTGTCTGGTGATAGATTTAGTCGGGCGTGCGCACTGTTTTCCTGCGCTAATTTCGGCTTCGACTTCATGCTTTGTATTGGATTTACTAATCTTACACCTAACGTTTGTCATGATCATACAGGTTAAGGATGAGTACATATTGTTTTGGGTAGGACTTCCTGCTGTGGAGGTAGCAGGTGATGCCAGCTACGGTTGTAACTGTAGGGAAGTTCCCATTGGGAATATGAAGCACTTCCGCATCCTCTTAAGGAGTTGCTTGATCACTAGGTTGCAAGATCTACAAATTCGGAAAGAAGGCGGCAACGCATTGCTTGATCGCATGGTATACGAGATGAGTGAAGTCTACCAAGCCTGTCGAAGAGGTGGGGTTGCAATACTCACCAAACGGCAAGCTCAGGAGGAGCTGCAGCTTGTGGGCCTTTCGAGTGATTTAAAATTGGTGAGGGATCAAGCCGAGTATGGGTGTACAGATCTTGCACAAGATTTCAAGAAGAAGTATGAAGACGCTCAACAGCAGTCCAAGTGCCTGCACGTCTGCGTGCCGCAGTATCCCGATCTCGAGGATTTGTACTGCCCTCTCTGTAACCAGCTCATGGATCTTTGCCTTGCGTGTTGCCATTCATGTCATGACTCAAATCGAATATTGTAGGGTAATAACCTAAGGCCTCATTTGATTTCTATGAACAAGGAATCATCAAATGAATTCTCGTGCCAAGTAATACCATCCATCGGAATAAGGATCCATTTTCAATTGTTTTGATGAATTTGGTCTTCTAGGAAAGAATATTATCCTAGTAATGATGGCCGCCATCTAAAGAAATACAAATAAACTCAAACATGATGAAACATAAATAAAACTCAATCCATAATCCTTACTCCCTAGTCCCTGCTTAAGTATTGAAAGAGGTTCATCATCTTTGAGACCGCAAATGTGTTATTTTTTTAACTTATTATATTTTTACCAATTCAGTCATAAACTTTTTAATTTTATCAATTGAGTCCATTTGGCCAATTTTGTTCAAAATTCGCTAATGTGAAAGTTAGCCATCCTATGTGGCACACCCGACATTGATTTATATAATTTTTAATAATATTTTAATATTTTTTTCTGAATTTTTATTAATTTTTTTCTTTTTCTGTTTTTTCCTCTTTTTCTCTATCTATGGTTGCAACTAGAGCTCTTCCTGAGTTTGGGAACTGTTTTGTTTGTCCATCTATTCTTTTGTTGCCGGCATTTTCAATGTGAACATACCTTATAATTGGAACGACAACCACGGGGACGTGTTCAAAGGGAAAATTGCAAAAAAAAAAAAAAATCCTAAATTTGTTTTAATTGTACCAATTTAGTTCTAACTTTTCTTTTAAGTCAATTCAATCATAAATATTTTGTAGTTGTATTAATTCAATTTATTCGGCCAATTTTGGCAGCCAGATTGACGTGGATGTTGACCATCCAACCAACATTGAGGTGGCAATTTGTCAATAATTTGTTTTTGAATTTTTTATTTTTTATTTATTTTTGCTTTTGCTTTTTCTTTTTTTCTCTTCTTCCTTCTTTACCATGGGCGAGGCCACCTTTGCCCATGGCGAGGCTGGCCTCACCCAGATTTGGCTAAGGCCGAGTGAGAGCCGCGACCCCCATTAGCTGCTATGAGCCGGCGAGGGCTTCATGGCCCTTGCCCAGCCTCACCAACTACTGTGGGTAAAGAAGGAAAAAGAGAGAAAAGAAAAGGAAAAAGAAAAATTAAATTAAAAATTAATAAAAAAGTTAAAATTATAAAAAATCACCACATCAACATTGGTCGGATAGCCGACACCGGTCGATGTCTACGTCAATGCCAGCCAATCAAAATGGGTCGGATGAACTGAATAGACACACTTGTAAGAAGTTTACAATTAAATTAGCAAAAAAAAAAAGTTTTATGATTGAATTAGATGGCCCATATCAGCGTCTGCCGATCAAAATTAGCCTGATTGGCTAAATTATCATAATTGCAAAAGGTTTATGATTGAATTGGCTAAAAAAATGTTTCATGATTGCAATGTCCTTATGCACGATGTACTCTTATTGTTATCGCAATAAATTAGCTTAAACTGAAGTTCTAGTTTGCACCAAAGTTGAATGGAAATTAATTTCTTCCTTCCACATCTTTCTTGGCCAGTTTCCTAACGGTCTAAGCTTTTAGAAAAGGTTGAGAGCAGTCTAACAATTTGTTCGTTCTTTTTGTCCTCTTCCAATTGATTTGCGAGGTTGTGCTATAGACATTTTTCGTTAGAAATTCTCGTGAAACCCTCGCTCCGAAATATCAAGATGGCCTAGATATTCAAATACCTCTCTCTCTCTCTCTCTCTCTCTCTCCCACCGTCGCCCCCCCCAACGTTGGCCCTGACCAGATAAATTACTAACAAAAAAAAAAAAAAAAAAAAAGCTCAATATACAAAATCAAAAGCAAGGATGGATAATGAAGCGAAGGTCTCCCAGTCACCGTGAGAAGGCCTGTGGAGATATTGAGCTGGGAAGGCTGATTGCTGTGAGGGAAGCTCAAGATCAGAGACAAGCCCAGATATTCCTTTTACGTCTCTTCTCTAGGCAAACCAGAGAACACCCAAGAACCGTCCCTTCGGGGGGATTTTCGCACTTTTTGAGGCCGAAAGATTAAAGATTTTGTCCATGGCTGGCGAGGGCGATCTAGCGAGGGCAGCCCTTCGCCTAAATTGGGTGAGGGGGCCCTCGCCTAGGGCCGGCGGAGGGAAAAATAAAAAATGAAAAATGAAAAAGAAAACAAAAAGAAAGAAGAGAAAAAGAAAAAGAACAAAAAATAAAAAATTGAAACAATATTAAAATATTATTAAAAAATCATATGTGTCAGTGCATGCTATCCACATAGAATGACCGACATGTACGTCAATGAATTTCAATAAAAAATTATCGGATAGACTCAATTGGTAAAACGTTAAAAAATTTAGGACTCAATTAGCAAAATTAAAAGGTTTACAACTGAATTGGATATATTTTTCTGATATCAGTGTTAGGTGGTCTTGAGCCTTTTTCACCTCAAAGCTAGCTCAAAGATGAGGTTTTCTTTTATACTTATAAACCGATTGTAAGATCCTTTCACAACCCCAACACCACCTATGCTTCTTTTTCAATAAATCAGAGTGTTATTCTCCTACTTTGCATGCATTGCATGATGCCCGGTTGGCTATATAAAGAGATGGACGCAAGAGCAAATAAACATGCACATTACTCTCCTTGTTTTCATCATTTTCTTCTTTGTCCTTCTCCTTACCTTACTTGATCTCTTGTTTTCTTCCTTCCATCGTGGAAGATACATAGAGAAGGGGCATTGCATAACCCCTCTCACCGCAGCGACATGGAGAGTATCCCCGGTTCGATTGGAATTGACATCATCGACGAGGGTGAGTTCATAGACACGATCATAGGAGAGCATTCTTATGATTCCTGTATTGAAGAAAAGTGCGATGTGAATTATCTCCTCGGCACCGTCAACAACGTCATTTTGGGCGCCAGCTCACTTGTCGATAAGGACAGTGGCAACAAAAAGGTATTTGAATAGGGACTGGTATCATTTCATAATGTCGAATTTGTGTAGAAGTTGCACCTAATTTGTTGAGTTTTTATTATTGCAGGATCCTATAGATGTCTCGCAAACCATTATTCCGAGAAACATTTCACATTTAATTAACCGGATCGGCTGTCAGGTATGTTATTATTATTAATTCTTGTAACATGGGGTATTCGGATCATAACGACCCGATTAATTTCTAAGGATACACGCAAACTGCTCCGTCTACATGAGGCTCCATTGGCATGATGATGGGCGTCGTCCCAAGGTTAACATAAGCGGGTGATACTGTGATTTAAAAGGTTTCAGAAACTTTTTGCGCTCTTCTAGGAAGGGTAATCATGATGACGGGTTAAGCTTTTACTTTTACTAAAACAAGAAATAGCAACAACCTAGAGGAAGGTGAAAGCTGGAGTTCATGCAATGTTGCTTCAACACACAAGCATTTGTTTCTCATTCATCATAGAACATACAACATTAGAGTTCTTACATAATTCTTCTCTAAAGCTCCATTTGTTTCACGTAAAATAAATTATTTAAAATTTATTTTCCTAAAAAAATCATTTATATAACTTGAAATATTTGTCAGTCGTGACAATGAAAATATTTTTCGTTTATTTATTTTTATAAGTAATTTAGGCAATTATTTTTCGAAAAATATTTTTCAAATGATTTATTTTCCATAAATAAATGCACTCTTATAGATAAAAATTGAGTAGCTCTTAAGTAAGTACTCATTTTTCATTATTTATGATTTGAATCCCGGAGTTTTGTTTTTAATAAACGAAGATGTCACTAAAACGGCGGCATATTAATGGATTTTAACATTATTAGTTTTATGTAGCATTTGAGGCATATCATGATATAAAACTAATCATATGACTTTTGGATTCCTCGTCAAAATTAAAAAAATTAATATATATAACAATTTCAAGATAAACTTGGGATGCTTTTATTTGATTGTTCAGAAGTAAAGAACTCCTCCTCCTTCTTCTTCTTCTTCAGATGACATGCGAGGCTGCGCGCGGCAAAAGTGTAAAAGATAGGTTGCGGGAGATCTTCCTGAAGCTATCAAGCTATCGATGGACCACCCAAGTACTGTTGGTCCTCGCAGCCTTCGCTCTGCAATACGGCAACTTCTGGTACCTCTCCGAAGCTCCTTCCGATGTCGGAAAAGCCCCGTTCACTTACCTCCTGAAGGGCCTGACCTCACTTAAGAAGAGGCTCATATCCGACGAGGAGAAGGCGGCGGCGATAATTCCTCTCAACAAGGTGGTCAAAGACCTCTTGGAGTTGACCACTTCGTTGGTTGGTCTCGACGAGCTGGTGATAAAGCACCGTGGGAAGCACGTACCTAAATTGGTAGAGGCATTTCGAAATATACCCAAGTGGAGCTGCGAGGCCATCATCGCCATTCTGGCCGCCGGGAACTATTTCGCTCAGTTTATAGATGACGATAAGTACGTACGATGCCCGCTTCTTGGTTTATTTCTCGGATACTGCCGCATGAGCACGCCATGCGTTTCTCGAAATGCCCCAAGAGGAAATACACCTAAACCTTTTCGTTCGCCTGTTCTGTCTTTGTTATTAAGACCCTTTAGATTTTGAAAATTTGAGGTAACAAGAACACTCACGTTCGAATCATGCGACTGTTCATATGCACTTTCCTCTGCTATATGCCTTGTCTATAACTCTCGCGTTTTCCTGGTACTGCATGGTGACGCGTAAGAAATTAAGAATATGGGGCTCTGCTTTTTTCGTCTAGTGATTTATAGTTACGAGCAATGATCTCAGGTCGGCAGAATCAGAACTGGATACTATTGCGTCAAGCGTGTCGGACAGGAAGGGCGCTGTTCTCAAAGTGAACAAGGCTTGCGAGAAAAAAATAGGTAGCCCAGTCATGGATAGTTGATTTAGTGCGTTGATTTTCTTCTTGTGTTCGACGGCTTAATGTCCACTTCATTGATCTTAGACCTGATGGAGGACTATCAGAAGTACGTGAGAAAGGTCGAAGCTCCTGCGAACATAGTGGACTTTCTGGTTTCACTGCTTACTCCGAAGGATTTCTCACAGGATCCAATTGTTACTCATCCCAGTGACAAGCCGGTTTGGCCTCTGCAATATCTCCTTTTGTGCCCCTTCTTCAATCTATTTTCTAGGAAATCTATACTGCGGAAGGGATAATCGTGCGAAGTATGTCTTTAGGCTTTACTTTTGGGATAATGACACAAATGGTTCATGAACTTTGGCTTAATACGCAATGTGGTCCCTGAACTTTTAATTTGTGTAATGCAATCCATGCACTTTAACATAATTTTCAATATGGTCCTGGAACTTTTAATTTATTTAATGTGATCCTAAACTTTTGATATATGTTCAACTTAGTCTAAGGACTAACTTGAATATGTACCAAAAGTTCACAAACTACATTGAACAAATTAAAAGTTCAAGGGTCACATTGCACATTAGGCCAAAGTTCAGGGATTATTTGTGTCATTTTCCATTACTTTTTATAGTTTATTCATTTTTCAAGAGGCAGGAAGCCAAGAAACTCTGCATTTATCAATTGCTTGTTTAGATATTTTATTAGAAGCTCTCTTTGTCGTAGAGGAAGGAGAACATATGCCTAATTTTTTATGATGTGTCCAGACTAATCACCCAGTTTAACACTATTGTTGGTAAGAATAGTTAACTGGCAAAGCATACTTGATATCCTATGAGAGTACCGGATAGACACCAAAAGAGACAAATTCAACTAATGCTTACATATATCTTTGTTAAATGATGGGAAGTATCAAACTCATTCATTATTCTGGCTCTTCAATTGCTTCTGCTTATATTACTGACCGGCTTAGACACTTCCTTCTTTTCTTGACTGGACATAAGCAGGTCAAGTTTGAGTCCTTCAGGAAGACGAGGGTGTTGCTGATTATTACGGACCCAAAGATCTCTGAGGATGACATTGAGACTCTTAAAAGCATTCGTGGTGTTCCTGAGCCCATTCAAGGGAGCCCTAAAGAGGAAGACCGGAGTGATGGTAATATCCCTATCCAAACCGAGAAGGAGAAGCTCTATGAGCATATTTGGATCCCTATTGGGGATACGATGCCCAAGAATTTGGACGAACTGAAGTCTCGGATGCCATGGGCTTATATGGTAGACCCCCAAAAAATGAATGTGCTGGCCCCTACGTATATCAAGGAAGAGTGGCGTTTCAAGCGGGAAACCATAGTTGTGGAGCTGGACTCATCTGGTTGGGTGGTGAACGCAGACGCCATGCCCATGCTACGGATATGGGAGAGAGGGGCTTTACGTTACACAGGGAATGAAAGTACCCGTCTTTGGGGTGACCCATGCAATTGGGTTCAGCTTGTAATCAAAACGGTAGTCCCAACCGAAACATTGAATAAGGTAAACAGACTACCTTTCTAAATTGTCGATGATAGTTTCTGTTGGGTACGCACAGTATTTGTTCCTACTGCGCTTGTATGAACAGACGAGCATGACCCCACGAGCGAGAATAATTTGCATTGCACATGAACTGGGTTGAGTAATCTTACACCTAACATCATCACGTTCATACAGATTAAGACCGAGTACATATTGTTTTGTGGAGGAACTGCTGCTACGAATACAACAGCTGCTACCACTTGCGAGGACAAAATTTTCAACCTTAGAGTGGTCTGCATCACGAACACGAAGCGCTTCTTCATCCGCTTGAGGAGCTGCTTGATTTGTAAGTTGCAAGCTCTGCAAATTCAGAAAAAAGAAATCAAGCCATCAACGGATCCCATACTACAACAGTTGTGTGAAGCATACAAAGCCTGTCAAAGCAGCAGCGGGTTTGCAATACTCACCCAAGGACCTGATCTGCAGATGCAGTTTGTTGGCGTATTCAGCACGACTTGGACACTTTTGAATGATCCAAGCTTCAGGAATCAGGCTACCAGGGACGGGAAGATAAATCTTGTAGAAGGTCTCAAAAAGAAAAATAACGATGTTCAAGAACAGCCTTCCTGCGTGCACTACTACATCCCAGATTATACTGGTCTAAGGGATTTGTGCTGCCCTGTTTGTAGCCAATTCATGAGGTATGATCTTAGCTTCATGTGCTGCCACTCCGGTTCCGACTAAAGGGCGCTCGCAACGTGCAAGTTCCTTAACCAATGCCAACACTAAAGAAAAAGCTGCAGTTCAGAGCATGTCGACTGTTTGTTGACTGTTGAGTGTATAAGGTGTGGAAGGGTGTTTACTACAAGTTTCTGTGTGTTTTCGGTTTGTAATTCTAGCCTCCTTGTTCACAAGAGGGCTGATACGTATTTCTGGTTTTTTATTACTTTCATATGCTTGTGTGTGATGCGCGTGTACGTAGGGCCATAAGAGCCTCTCAGGGCCTTATTGCCATTTTATCGAATAAATAAAGAGATTGACTCTGCTACATGTACTATCTTGTAGCAAAATTCCTTTTCCTTAGTCCTCCTGTTTCCTTGTTCCTCAAGGGGCAAAACCAAAAAACGCCCTCTCTCTCTCTCTCTCTCTCTCTCTCTCTCTCTCTCTAAGCAAAGGAACTAATCTATGCTATTTTTAATTTCTAGAAAGTGGGAAGTTGGATTCCCATATTTAAAGAAACTATAGTTTTGTTCAACTCGCATTTAAATGGACAAATTAATCAAACTTCTATAAATTAAGATGCGTCAAGGATAGAAATCACAAGACAAACTTATGAATAAAAGTAATCACGAACAATGCCACAAACTTTAGAATTCCTCCAAATCTCGTTTAAAATCCGTAAAGACATTTCCAATGTTAAGTTCAATTGATGTTACATATTAAGTACAATGAGTTTTGTGTTTGACATATATATATATTGACAGAGACCAAGTAGATTATGAAACAAAATGAATGTCATAAATTGAATAAAAGACCAGCAGATATCTCTTTACAAGAGTTTACTACCTATAGAAAGCCCTTTCAAAATACTAAAAGATCCTAAGTTTCATCGACTTAAAAGAAGGTCGAAGATGGGTGAAAACCATCATCAAAATAAGAAATTTGTAACCGATATAGTAGCGTGCATAGACTCCAAAAATTCACCCCGATCATATCATAACTTCAAATCGAATTCCGTCAAATCTCAACTCCACAATATACTAAAATTTGATTTCCTCATTGTTTTATGATTTCATAGCCCCTAAATCGAACGCAACAACACAGAATTGACATATTTTCGAATTTTATGCCTTAACCTCGACAATTTCTCCGAGACGAATTATAGGATCAAATACTTACCTGAAGTTGAATTCAAACTGGAAGTGGCTTGTCGAGATGTTCGGATCATGAATGCGCAAGGATGTTCTCATATCCCCTTTTCTTTCTTCATGTATACTTTGTTAAATTAATAGAAGTAATATATATATATATATATGAATATAAATAATATTTGAATTCTAATATAACTAAATTCAAATTAAATAAAAAATAAAAAAAAATTCGTTTTTACATATTCCTTTTCTTATATATTTGAATTTCTTCCAATCTTATAATATAAATTTAAGATGTATAAACATATATTTAGTATTTATATTTATTATATATTTTGGTATTTTAGTAATTTTAGTAATTTTAGTATAGTTTATAATTTAACAAAATTTTACGGAAAAAAAAATAAAATAAAAAAATAAAAAATGGAAAAAGTTTTAAAAATATATAGTTACACTTTTGTTGACCAAAATAGGCCACCCTCGCCGACGTTGGTGAGCCACCTGTAATAGCCATTGTCGTTGATGGCTTTGGGAGGAAAGAGGGGAAAAAAAAAAAAAAAAAAAAAACTTAAAAAATATATAGTTACATTTTTGTTGACCAAAATACCCTTTCTGCGATGGTTGTAATAGCCATCACCAGCCAAAGAGCATTTATTTGAAACGATTTGGCCATTTCGGAAACCCTTTATTTGAAATAAAGTCCACTTTAGGTCTTTATTTGAGAAAACAATGATACTTTAGGCCCTTTTTTGAATTTTTTTCAAATCTTATTAGAGAATGATTGAGGGGAAAAATAATTAAAAATAAAATAATTAAAAAAAGAGAGCGAAAAATAATTTTAAAAAAGAAAGAAATAAAAATGAAGTAAGCAATTTTTAGGTTCATTTACACTTATAGTGTTGTCAAAGATTCTTACTATTTCCGTTTGTGCAATTTTTAGGTTCATTTACAATGATATTCATTTATGCCAAACAATAAACATGATAAGATGTGAACATATGTGGTTTTATTATTATGATTCACTAAATAGTAGATAGGATATAGTAAAATCCCTAAATTTCATATTCTATCCTATCTTGACTAGAAATCCAACAACTAAATGTAACATAAACTTAAACTGATGTAACAAAAAATATCATCAGTCATAGTTTCATTTAAGACCACCTTTAAAAATCTGACGTGATAGCTTGTATGGACAACAACAAACAAACAAAGCCAACGTGAATATGATGTGGCTATAGGAGTATGGGTGATTAAAAAAAAGTTTGGGTCACTAATACAAGTTTAGGGATATTAGTGACACAGAAAAAGAGTTTAGGGTATTAATGCCATTGTGGGCAAAACTTATAATATTTGGTGGTAGACGTTGAATATTATTGTTAACTAGTGCAAGTTTTGAGGCATTGGGGACATGAGAAAAAAAAAAATTGGAGTATTTTTGTGATAGAAGGTTGGTATTTTTGTCACACCGGTACAATTTTAAAATTTTGGCGACACAAAAAATAATATAAGGTACTATTGTCCCAATGAGCATAATTTATGTTTTTTGGTGGTGTTTTCTCCTATTCAAAATAGGTGGGAAACGCGCAACACGACGTACCAGGTGCTTTTCTTTCTGACTGAAAAGTGCAAACTATAGTGCACTCTCTTTTTAGATACCGATGCCGAGCGCCTCGTCTTCTGGGAGACGGGGCAAACGCCGAATATACTTTCCTTGGCGAATGCAACCAAGTATCATTTAGTCCGAGAAACACAACACCCCCACCAATGACCGGCACGTCAAAGAGTTAACGACAAGCTTGTTTTACTCATAAAAGACGTTCCAGACTGGAAAGCATTAAGATGATTTTGTGGGGTTTGGGGTTAATTTGGCTTTACATTTTGTCCTTCTGTTTAAGATACCTTTGATACGGAAGATATATTTCAAAGTGTATTGAACCTGGGATCCACCTTTTTTCTTTTCCAAAACGGTGGGGACTTGTCCATGTTTCCTCTCCCACTTTGCCTGCGTTCCCACTGCATGGCTGGCCATATAAAGAGACGGACGCAAGTGAAAAGTACCCATGCACGTCCATCACCATCTTCTGCTTCTTCTTCATCCTTTTGATTAACCTTACTTGATCTTCTATTTTCTCTTCCTCTCACAGTCGAAGAGACATGGCCTTTCGCGGCAATGGTGGCAGCAACATGGCGAATGGTATGGCCAGTTCCGACATAATCAACTTCATCGACAACTAACAGTTCCTAGAATTGGTCTTAGGAAAGCAATCTTATGACTCAACCGAAGAAGAAAAATGCAGTGAGAATGATCTCCTCCAGATAACCAACAACATATTTGCCGAGGCCATCCCACCTGTCAAGAAGGACGGCGACACCAGAAAGGTATTGAATAGGGACCGAGATACTCAAGAAGGTCGTTCGTAATGCACGGCTGTGTAGAAGTTGCTCCTAACTGCTTGAGATTTTATTGTTGCAGGTTCGTATGGGTGTCTCGGAATCCATTGTGCCGAGCAACATTTCACATCTGATCAAATGGATCGGCTGTCAGGTTTGCTGTTAATCATATTGTTTTTGAATTCCATGATAAAACTAAAATGTTATTTAGTGGATACGACTTACAAAATAAACATTTATGCTGGATTGTTAATATGCATTTGTATCTGAGATGCTTTTATTTGATTTCAAAAGGAATTAGTCAAAATGTTCTCTTCTTCTTCTTCTTCTTCAGATGACATGCGAAGTTACGCACGGCAAAGATCTGGAGGAGAGGTTGCTGGCTATCGTCGGACCACACAAGTCGCGTTGGTCCTCGCAGCCTTGGCTCTGCAATACGGCGAATTCTGGTACATCTCCGAAGCTCCGTCCGCCCTGTCCACTGGCGTCTTGAAGGGCCTGAGCGCACTGAAGAAGAAGCTCATATCCGATGAGAACAAGAAGGCAGCGATAACACCTTTCAACAAGGTGGTCAACGACCTCTTGGAGTTGACCACTCGCTTGCTCGATCTCTACAAGCTGGTGAATGAGCGCGGTCGGAAGCCTGTGCCTGAATTGGTAAAAACAGGTCGAACAATACCCAGGTGGAGCTGCGAGACCATCATCACCATCCTGGCCACTGGAAACTTTTTCGCTAGGCTCACCGATGTCAATTATAAGTACGACCGCTGTTCTTGGTTTATCTATCTGATACAGCATGAGCACGCCGTGTGTTTGTCGAAATGTCAACTGGAAAAATACACCTTTTGTTCTCCCTTTCTTTTCGTTGGTATTAGGACCCTTCAGATTTTGAATCATGAGAAAACGGGAGACTCACATGCTGACTGTTCATATGCACTTGCTCTGCTATATACCTTGTCGATGACTCTGTGTTTTCCTGGTACAATATGGTGACGCACAAGAAGATGGAGTTCTGCTTTTTGGTCTAGTGATTTATAGTTACTGCAATGATCTCAGGTTTGAAGAGAAAGACCTGACACGTCTTACGTCGAGCGTGTGGGAAAGGAAAAGGGCTGTTCTCACGGCGGTCGGGGCTTGCGAGAAGCAAATAGGTAGCCCATTCATGGATAGTTGATTTAGTGCGTTGATATTCTTCTCGCGTTCGACGGCTTAATGTCCCCATTTCATTGATTTTAGCCCGGATGGAGCATCAGAAGTACGTGGAAAAGGTCAGAGTTCCTGTGGATATCGTGGACTTTCTGACCAGAATGCTTGCTGTGGAGAACTCCTTGCAGGATCTAATTGTTACTGGTCCCAATGACACGCCGGTTTGCCCTCTGCAGAATCTCCTAGTTTGCTCACTTCTACAATCTTTTTTCTAGGAATCCTTTTTTTTTTTTTTTTGATGAAAGGTAATTAATATATTGAAAATGAGTGAGTGAACAAAAGAAAGGAAAAAGAAGAAGAAAAAAAAAAGAACACGGCATCAGAACCCACACTCAAAACAACGGATCATAATGAGTGGATGGATGCCGGAAAAGTCACAGACGTGGCAACCCACTACCAACTAAGAAATGAAAGCACGGTATGAACAACCAGCAAACAGACACAAAACGCCTATAGGTAAGGAATAAACCATCCTCCGGATTCAGTGAGAATTGCTGCACCCGCTACACCTGCACCAACTGCACCAATTGCCTTAATCAAGCCACATCTAATGCTCCCTAGAAAAGATGATCGAGTCAATGTCCCATCTTAGTTGCAACCTTATATTCCTGAAGTTATCTTCAACATTTCTAACAGTGATCGCATTATCTCTAACCATTTTAAAGAGATGATTCTTCATAGCCGAGATAGAAAGAGTTTGTTTTCGAAAGAGAATACTATTCATGTTGTTCCAGATAATATGACATAGTGCTCCAAAGGAGAAGCGGGCTATGCACTTATAAAGCTCATTTCCCATAAGCATGGTGATGGTCCACCAGAGATTATCCTCCCACACCCTGTTACGCCAAGGCAGATTTCATTTGGCCGCCCAAAAGAAGGCAACCTTAGCTATGACATGACATCCAAAAAAAATATGATCAATAGAATCCGGTACATTGTTGCAGAAGGCACAAGCACCACTATCTATTCTACCACGTGACAATAAAAGTGTCTGGGTGGGTAGCCTGTGTTTAGCTATAAGCCAAAAGTTTACTTGATACCGTGGTGTAACTTCATTGTTCCAAAACAAACATATGCCAAAAAACCTTAGCCCTCTTCCGCCTGAAGGTTTCCCAAGCCGTCGCAATAGTGAAGCATCCTGACGAATTCTCCCTCCAGCCAAACAATCCGAATTCTGAGAGAGACTCGAGAGAGGATGATAAGACTCAAGCACCAACTTGAGAGGTTGCCTAGCATTAGAGAAGAGATCAGCCACTATTGCCTGCCTAGAAAGACTTGAACTGTATATGAACAAGTTCGAAAAAATTAAGTTCAAGAGGCCCCTAGGGTGTCGGTTGTCAAACCATAAGGAGGTAGAAAGGCCGTATCCAATCTTCCAATAGAAGGCATTGTAGACCTCGTTTATGAAGAATATGATTTTTTTTCCAAGCCCAAAAACAGGTAGGTTTCTTAGCAACCTAAAAATTCCTTGATTTTAAGAACATGAAATGAATCCACTTGCACCACAAAGCCTTCTTATTTGAAAATAGGAGCTAGATATGCTTTAGCATAGTGGCCTTGTTGTAATCCCGAGCCTCCGGATGCCAAGGCCTCCTTCCTCTTTTGGTAAGCATACTTCACTCCAAACAACCTCGGCACCCCATTTCCCTAGTTTCGGGCCTTTCCATAGGAATTGTCTAAATACTTTTTCTATCTGTTCCAACACGGCTATAGGTATCATAAAAACTCTCACCCAGTAGGCTTGGATAGCATGAAGGACTAACCTGATAAGCTGAAGTTGGCTAGCAAATGAGAGAAAGTGGTGAGTTCAAGATTGTACTCTCGCAGTAATGTGGTTAATAAGAACACAATAGTTCGCTAAGCCTAGCAGTGATGATAGGAACCCCCACCCCATGTATCTTACCAGTAGATTGCCTTCCTGGAAATCAAGGTGGGCGAGGATATGAGTTCTTAAAGCAAGCGATCCACCAGCCAAAAAAATTTGCTTTTGGAGGGGTTTAGTGTGATAGCCCAAGGAATAGCAGGGGTCCTCTCTAGTCCCACATCGCTTAGGGGGAGTCCTAGGGCTAGTTTATAAGGCTTGGGGTCCCTTTAACCTATGTGATGCGTTTTAATGTTGTGAGGACTCAGTGTTCCAAAGCGGACAATATTACACAGTGGGGCCCGGGTCATTACAAATGGTATCAGAGCCAACTCCCAACCGTGTGTGAGGGCCACAGCGAGGATGCTGTGCCTTAAAGGGGCATAATGTGATGGCCCAGACTCGGGGCAGAATGTGATGGCCCAGGACAGAGGGATAGACTAAGATCGCCTTGACAGTACGCGGGTGAGGTCAAGGGCATGTCTCCCATCCCACATCACTTAGGGAGGGAGTCCTAAGCTAATTTATAAAGGCTTGGGTTCCTTTAATCTGTATAACGCGTTTTAAAGTCATAAGGACTTAGTGTCCAAAGCGGACAATATTATACAGTGGGGCTCGGGTCGTTACACCCTTGGCTTCACCTGCATACTACCAAGGCGATCTCAATCCATCCCCCCATACTGCCCCGGATCTGGGTCGTCACATTTAGGCTCAAGTCACTCCATGCTGAGAAGAGCTAGAGGCCTTCTTTGATTGATGTCAGGTCCACCTCACTAAATAAGAAAACATCGTCTACAAAGAAAATATGTGAGAGATTCGTCGCCTTGCATCACCAGAAGAATTTAAATTCTGACCTAAATGAGGACCTCCTCAAGACTCCAGATAGTACTTCATAACTAAGGTAAAAAGGTATGGGAAAATAGGATCGCCTTGGCGTAGGCCATGCCCACTTGCAAAATAGCCATGAAGTTCCCCATTCGGAGCAATGGAAAACATGAGTGTACATACACATGTCATAATAAGCGTAGTCACAAAGTTGGGAAAACTAATAGCAAGCAGAACTTTTCAAGGAAACCCCAATCGACTGTGTCATAAGCTTTCCTGAAGTCAATCTTAATCGCACACTTAGGAAGGTATGGTTGTAGGTGGAAACTAGAAAATAGTTCCTAAACCATCAAGATATTGTCTCTAATCCTTCTGCCCTTCGGAAATGCGCTCTGAGTCGAACTAACAACATTTTCTAGAACAGCCGCAATTTGATTAGCCAACACTTTTGTGATACACTTGTATATAGTGTTGCAGCAGGCAATGGGCCTGTAGTCATCAACAGAAGTCGTATTGGGGACTTTGGATATAAGTACCAGAATGGTAGCATTTATCTCCTTCAAAAGCTTCCTCATTACGAAGAAATCCCTCACTGTTGTTATGACCAACTGTCCTACCGTCTCCTAGTTCTCTTTGAAGGATTCAACCGTGAAACCATTCGGACAAGGGGACTTGCCCCTAGGTAGAGAGAAAAGTGTATCCCTGATCTCCATCTCAATGACCGAACGGGCAAGGAAGCTGCCTTGGTCGTCCGTAAGAGGATGTTGAATAGTCTCCCAAATATCCTCAATGGACGGCCCTTATTGCACCGCTCGTGGCGCTAGTAGATCTTGGAAATGCTCCACCAAGCGCTGCTAAACCAGGTGCGGTTCAGTAATTTGGTTACTAAAGGAATCCAATATAGATAGAACTCTATTCCGAAGTTGTTTATTTTTTACAAATTGATGGAAGAACTTGGTGTTGCGGTTGCCTTCCTTGAGCCATCTTATTCTAGATTTCTGTCTGAAAAATGACTCTTCATTTAGCTCGAAGGTCAGCAAAGATATTTTGCTAGACCTTTTCCAAAACCGTAAGGCTTGTTGAGAAAGGGTCCCTCTGAAGATCGGCTTGCGTGCTTTCTAAGACTACCCTTACTTCTAAAGTCCTGACAGAAATATTAGAAAATGAATTCTTATTAAGCTGCTTGAGGCGATACTTGAGCGCCTTAAGCTTGCGCACAAGCCTAAACATGGGAACCTTTTCCTTTGAGTTTTCCCAAATTTGAGTAACAATTGCATTGAACTGTGGATGCTTCATCCAGAAGTCAAAGAACTTAAACAGTTTCCTCCGAAGAATCGAGTTCAACACTTTGACCACCATAGATGTATGATCCGATATAACTGGTGCTAGAAATAAGGCTTTAGAGTAAGAAAATTCCATGCACCATCTAGAGTTCACAAGGGCTCTATCAATCTTCCTAACCTTCATGGATAGTCCTGAGGAAGTTGTCCAAGTATGCCTGAATCCAACATATCTAAGGTCCTCCAATTCCGATTGCACCAACCATTGACCAAAATCATCAAAGCATGGGATCCAAGCTTCAGAGCCCCCAATCCTGTCAGTGGGATCCTTTATAGCATTGAAATCCCCCATCACTATCCAGGGTGTATTCTAGAATGCACTACTTCTATATATAATATCCCCCCAAAGCTATCATCGGAGAGTAAAAGAATGCCCCCCATAAGCAATTGAAACAACACAGGTCATTCCTGAGTCCAATACTTTAAGAATCCCATGAACTGCTTGAGTAGATATCGCTATCATTTCAAAGTTAACCCACAATGGGTCCCACCCTACCCAAATCCTACCCTTAGGGGCGAATTCATAGTTGGCAAGCCAGCACCAGTCCCTCAACAAACTCCAAGAAATTGAATTGAAGAAGGTCTGTAGGACCTTTGTTTCCAATAAATCAACCAACCACAAATGATTTGAACAAACAAATCTACAGACCTCCGCCTGCCTAATGGGGTCCACAATGCCCCTAACATTCCAACATCCTATATACATAAATAAGTAAAAGACGGACCAAGGACCAAGGGTTACCTAAACTTCGCGGGCTTACGCCGAGAGCGAGGTGGTTCCGCATTTGATGGCGGAGATATGGCTAGGGCTAGAGCCATCAGCTTGTCCTGAATGGTCTCAACTTTCCTACTAGTCGGGGTGGCCTCCGGCGACAAGCAAGGAGAGAACTGGTACTCATCTGCACCACTTGAAAGGTTGCTCAACTCAATAGGGTCGTCATTCGGGCTAGGCGGCACATCTGTGGAGTTTTCCAGAGGGTTGATGGAGTCAATAGGGTCGTGTTAAGCGACACATCTGTTGAGTCTTCCACGGGCTGATGGAGTCAATAGGGTCATCATCCAGGTTAGGCAACACATCTGTAGAGTCTTCAACAAGGCTGATGGAGTCGTCCTCAGTGGCAAGAGATGCGGTATCCAATTTTGTGAGGATCTGCAACTCTCTCTAGGCCTTCCTTGTTGAAGTAGAGGGCAAACTCCACTCCAGAGAGGTAGGCTTCAACTTGTTGGTGCGCCCCTCATCAATGGATAAGGTATGTGAGCCGGAGCCTATCTCCTTAGGAGGGAGAGACTTCTTCTTCTTTCCATTGACTCATTTCCAAGCTAAGTCGGCGTCAGTAGGGAAGTCTGCCTCAATCGACACCTCAACCGGAATAGGTACGGGTTCCCGAGATGGAGCGGGAAGGAAGGAATTGGCACGTCCCTATGGCAAGGAGACCACCTGCTTAATGGTGGTTGGGGGCATATCACAATTTTGACCAAACGTACCACACTTCGCACATTCTACCAGTTTCCATTCAAATTAAATGTCAATAGTGCGCACCACCCCCATTCAATTTCACTCTCACCGAAGGGATCCTCGATTGGTTGGCTTGAAATTCAACACAAACTCTAGCAAAAGAAATCATACGCATTTGTTCCATGCGTTGATCCACATAAAGGGGTTTGCCAATGACGCTTGCAATGACGCTTATCACTGGAGGTGACCATAGGTTGAGAGAGAGGTTCTTCAATCTAATCCACATCGGGACCATGGAATGGTTCTCCTTCTTCAACTCAAGAAGAGGCTTCCACTGTTGTAAGATAAGTGGAACCCTCGCCACCGTACAAGGACCTTCCTCTAATATCTTCCTATGGAAAACCGGATCAGGGATATGGAAGAAAAAGAACCCCCGATCGTTGGCAAAGACCTCCCCGAGCTTCAATCCCCACATGCGCCTCAGAAAACACTCCGTGAGCTTAAAAGGGAGCTTTCTCCCCCACAAAATACCCAACAAAGCATTCATGCCACTTGAGATCCACAACCTCTAGGACTTCCTCAGCAAGGTCAACCATTAGGCCATCATTATCAAGTGAAGGAGGCATATAAGACAGTTGGTATCCTTTTGCAGCCAAACGAGCGACGTTAGCCCATGATCGGGCTTGAAGCGGCTTCGATCTACGTTGTTGCTTTAAGTCCAAAGGCCTTCTGGAGGCTAACCTCCCTCTACTATAATCCTTGGCCCATCCCACAAGGCTTGGGGCCTTAGAGGTGGCTCAACCTTTCCGTGACGCCTCAACATGGGTTTCTTTCGAGATCACAGACTGTTGGGCCAATAAATCCAGAGAAATAGGGTTCTTCCCCCTCTCTTTAACAGCCCTATACCGCTGGAAGCAACAATTTGATTATGCATGAAAAAAATAAAAAAATGAGTGGATTTCCCCTCGGTCTTAAACGAGGAGTTTTCTTCCGAGTGATGAGTCATTCTTTGAATTTGAGCTTAAGCCAATAAACCTGACAAAATCATGTGGAGCAATGGATTAGTTAGTTTTAAATAGCACGAGTAAGTTAATTTTGTTCCACAATTTTAGAATAGAATATTTTCGTACATGTGGGATGGCATTATGGAATAGGGACTATTAGGTCAACATGTCAGCATATTCCTTGGCTATTCCAAGAGGTACGTTTCAAAGTTTAAGTGAATGTACCACATGATTCATTCCAACTATACACACTTGTCACTTTATCGGACGACACGTGCAAAGATAAAGGGAATGTACCACAGGATTCATTCCAACTATACACACTTGTCACTTTATCGGACTATTAGAGGCATGGTTGGACATACAGTGACCTATGCTACTTTTCCTTGGTTATGCGGAAAGCTGGTCTAGTATTCGAAATGCTTCTAAAGCTCCTTTATGATGATGCTACGTTTGTCCAGGAAAATGTAAAGTCTATATAATTATTCTAACATTAAAGGCTCTCATTTTCCTATGGAAAACTGTAAATTACCTTCCTCAATCCACAATCATCTTGTGTTCATGCGTTGGAGAGAGATAGACAGAGAGAGAATAGAGGCCAGGAGGAAGCATTAATTGTCATGTATGAGAAACCAAGGTCATGATCTGTAGTCTTTAGGGGTGATCGGGTCTAAGGTGGGTAGAATCTAGACCTGGACCCTGTTTCCAACCCTGTTATAACTGGTTCTCCTTTTTTGGACCCTATACCCGACCCACCCTATTTTTCCGGTCCAGTTCCAGGGTTAATCCTATTTATATTGGAATCTTTTTTGCATAAAAATTCCTGTACAGCAACCTCACAACCTATTTTGCATAAAAACCGCGAGGACTAGTGATTAAAAACACTATCAATCGAAATGCTAATGACTCTCATTTTTATCCAAAAGTTCCTAGGTATCACCATGCACACTTTCAAACCAGCAGAACAATCGTTCTCAAAGAAAATAGAACATCTCTAATCTCAAAACCAAAATACAAAGTGAATCCCAACTGAAAATCCGCCGATGATTTACACAAACAGTTTCCATATTCCATTGCCAATCGGTAAATCATAAGTACAGCTACAACTAAATGAACGAACGAAACTAGAGAAAAAGAGATAGAGCAAGATTTTTTACTATGATTAATGGATACTTTTCAAATTTCAAATGAGCTTGAAAGGAAGAGGCCAAGGGGTGGACCTAGGGACCTCAACCTTGTCCTTGATGCACTTGATCTTCTTCTCTTTCTTCAGCCTCGCGTTCCACGTGGTACAAAATCTGCTATGTTGATTAACTAAATGGCAAATTATCAATGCTGGGAAGGCAGTACCGAACCATTAAAGCTATTAGTAGACGCCCACTCAAAAGTTCACGACACAGCAGCCAATGATCCTTCCAATGAATCCAAAGTGCAATACTTATCGTTCATACTTCAGAACTGGGAGTTGCATCAAGACAAGCATCGATTGCAAGACAAGCATTAACAAGGAAATGGTTTGCAACAGCATGTGGATGAATAAAAATGTTGGCTGACAATTTCAATTCAACTCTCTTGCACAAAACAAAAATCATTTTCAATTCAAGTACAAAAAGAACCAAAGTGAACAACAGTTTAATAATTTTCATTTCAAATGTGTCAGTAAATCAAAAACAATTAGACAGACCTATCTGGAAAATTTGGTCTGGTACAAAAGTTTTTTGAGCTTGTAAGAAAAAACTAGAGAGAGCACCTCAAAGAAAATGAGAAGAACCGAGTTTCAATCTGAAAGAAAATTTTAGAAAAACCAGGAAATTTGCAAGCTTACAGATGAGGAAGCCGTCGATGGATGAAATAAAGCAACAAGGAGCTAGCGATGGCACGATGAGGAACCGGGACGGGGAGCTGGATCTGGCGATGGCGTGATGGGGAGCTGGCGATGGCGCGACGAAGGAAAACCTTTGAAGTCTGCGGGTGTGCGCATGAGAGGTAAAGAAAGAAACATGGGAACAAATTAGGGTTTTGGACTTTTGGGTTGGCTTACAAACTAGTTCTCAAACTAGTTCCGAACCAGTCCGGTCGATCTAGTTCCTGGGTAATCCCTCGGAACCGATTTCCGGACCAATTCAAACAGGTTTTGAATTTCCGGAACTGGTTCCCAAACCGGTTTTAACGGGAACTGCTTCCCAACCCTATTTTCCGGGTGGGCGGTCGGGAACCGGGTTTACCCGGTCTGATTGCACACCCCTAGTACTCTTTACCACTTTGATGGTCTTGGAACCACTTTCACTTGACATCATTCATGAATTTTTAAGGTGTGTTTACTATCCTTCTGGCAAAAAAAAAAAAAAAAAAAAAAAAAAACAGTTTCCTGTCCACATTATATTTCTTTAGTCTTTACTTTTGTAGTTTATTCATTTTCCAGGAGACAGGGCAAAAAATTCTCCATTTATCAATGGCTTCTTTAGATATTTTCTGTAAGCTCTTTATGTCATTGAGAGATGAGAGAATATGACTATCCTTTATTATGTGTCCAGACTGGTCTCCTAGGTTGACACCAGTTTTCACATGTGATAGGTGATTGGCAAACTACACACAATATCCCACCAGAGTACCAGATAGAGACCAGAAGAGAAAACTTCAGCTTACGCTTAAATATACTTGTTTAGTTTTAAGAAGTATCGAACTAAGTCATTATTCTGGCTTCCTAATTGCTTCCGCTTATATTACTAAACGACTTATACACGTCCTTGTTTTCTTCATTGGACATATGCAGGTCAAGTTTGAGTCGTTCAGGGACAAGAGTGTGTTGCTGATTATTTCAGATCTAAAAATATCTACAGATGACATTACAACTCTTGGAAGTGTTCATAATTATACTAAGGGAAGGCTCGAGATAAAGTACGACTCGAAAGATGGTTTTGGCCAGTTTCTAACCGAAAAGGAGACACTCTATGAGCTTGTCTGGGTTCCTACTGTGGATGCGAAGCACGATAATATGGAAGAACTGCAAAAGTTTAACTCTCTGATGCCCTGGGATTTTAGGGTAAACCCACTTAAGATGAATGAGCCGGCCGCTACATATATCAAGGAAGAGTGGCATTTCAAGCAAGAAATCATGGTTGTGGTGTTGGACTCGCTTGCTTGGGTGGAGAACACGGATGCTATGCCCATGCTACGCATATGGGGGACGCATGCTTACCCTTACACAGGGACAGCAGTACCCATCCTTGGAGGGAACCACGCAATTGGGTTCAGCTTGTAATCAAAGAACCAATAGTCTCACCCGAGACATCGGATGCCGTAAACAGACTCATCTTTCTAAATTGTCAATGGTAGTTTTTGTTGGGTACGCACAGTTTTTATTCTGCTTTTGTATTAGTAAACGAGCATGACCTCACGCATGAGAATAATTTGCATTGCGCGTGAATTGTACTGAGTAATCTTACATCTAACATTATCATGTTCACACAGATTAGGAGGACTGAGTACACATTGTTTTATGGAGGCACTCCCGCTACGAATACAGCTGAGGTCACCAGCAAAACTCCCAACCTTAGAGTGGTTCACATTGAGAACACGAAGCGCTTCTTCATCCGTTTAAGGAGTTGCTTGATTTGTAGGTTGCAAGCTCTGCAAATTCTGAAACCTGAAATTGAGCCATTGAATGATCGCGATGTATCCGAGTTGTGTGAAGCCTACAAAGCCTGTCAAGGAGGCGGGTTTGCAATACTCACCGAAGGATCTGATCTGTCGATGTTGCATGTTGGCCCCTTCGACACAACCTAGAAACAGGTCACAAATCTGACTGCCCAGGGTGGGAGGAAAAATCTTGCAGAAGTTTTCAAAAAGAAAAATAACAATGTTCAAGAACGGTCTGCCTGCGTGCATGTCTACATCCCTGATTATACTGGTCTGGGGGATTTGCGCTGCCCTTTCTGTAGCCAATTCATGAGGTATGATCTGAGCTTCAGGTGTTGCCATTCCGATTCCAACTAATTTCTACTTCCCACAACATAAATTTCATTTAAATATATGTTGACACAGAGAAAATTATCGAATCAATCATAAACTCATTATAAGGATGTCAATTTGATTCTAAACTTTTTAATTTTTTCAATTTAATCTTAAACTCTTGCACGATATTTAATGTGTTCTTCTGATCAATTTTTAACGAAACTCACTAATATAGTGATCAAGTCATCCTAGCTATCCTTCGTGACACACCGCTACGTTAGTGATTTCCGGCAAAAGTTGACCAGGAGGACTACATTAACATTATATGCAAAGATTTAGGGTTAAACTGACAAAATCAAAAAATTTATAATTAAATTAATATATGTATTATAAGTTTTGGACCAATTGAAACAATTTCCCCGTTGATCTGCGATGCTAAGGTGGTGCACAAATTACCACATCCACTTTCTTCCCGAGCAAGAAGGTATGCCAAGTAAACTATTTTTAACCTTACGATGTTATCAATATAACATTAACTAATTATTTGAATGTGAAAATACTTTGTCTAACTAGTGTTAGTACATAAGCAATAGATGGTAAATCCTTTTTCATTAGAAGAACGCATTTACCTGACCACCGCTAAGACCATTAGCGATCCGCACTCTAAAAGGAACAAAAAACCAGAACACAAAAGAAGGGAGCAGGCAATGCACAGTGAGTGAAATGATGAACACCATTCATCATTGAATAGGATAGGAAGCAAAAATAATTTTTACTACCGACGGCATTTACTCCTAGAAAATACATTTTTAGGGGACCGTTCTACGGCATTTTGTCAATCGAGTGGTGGGTCTGCCAACGATAGGTATTTCAATAGCTTCAAATTGATTTCCATCGATGTATTATCTGCGTAAGAAATAATTCCCTGCCTTGTCTATGGACGGCGGTCGGCCGGAGCCCTAGATTTCATGTATGTGTACCTACAAATTTCAATTTCACCATCGTCGCCGCTCTAAATTGGCCAAACATGCGTGCGACCCATACTCCTCGCAAGGGCAGAAACATCGCATAAAACAAAAGCCATCTAAAGTCCAAGGACCACCTAAACTGCTCGCGTGAGTTATTGCCTCTCTGTTTTTCCTTTTTATTACATTTCTTTTCTTTTTCTAGAAAAATCGTTCGTCTGGTCCAATCTTGGACGAGCACCACATGTTTGGATCGCACGATTCCCCGCGTTCTCTGTAAAAAATCTTCGGTCTGATCCCCCCCAAAACTTTTTTGTCCACATAATGCCTTGTTGGACAGATAATGAAGAAGACGACAAAGTTGAAAAGAATTATCATTTTTGAGAATTTGGTACCCTCCGTAAAGTTGATATGACAATCCAAAGTATGAGCATGCCACTGTGTGATTGTTCCCCCTCATTTGCCGAGATATCATACAAACGTAATATATTAGTTCTTTTTTGTTGACTAATATCTTAAATTTTTAATCAGGAAATTCGCAAAAAAAGAATTTCTGTGTGTAAAATCAAATTTGAGATATGATATTTCTTGAGGCATGATATTATTAGAATACTTAAAATACTACACAATGTCTTTATTTGTCAATTTAACTTTTTTGAATAATTAACAGTTGCATCACAAAATTTTACAAGATATCTCCTATATGGCTTCCTTATTATATATTCTTTGGGTGAAAATCTAACTTATCGTGACGAAAAGTATTGAAATATTTAAATAATCATGATCTCAAAATTTCTTCGGATATCAAAGTTACCACATGGATATATTACTAATCAGTTTTGTGCATCATTTTATGAAAATCTCAATTATAGTGGATTTTCGTATTTTTCAGAGGGAAATAGTTGATACCCACCCACGCATGGCTGCGCTAATTGACACTTGGCCTCCTGACCCCCAAGTCAGGGGTTCAACTCCCGGAATCCGCCACAGCTCTCAAAATAGTTTCGTGATTTAAGTGAGGGGCACCGGCAATAGATTATTGGGTCAGTTTCCTCCGAGGTATAGTCGATGTTGTTGTCTTAAAAAAAAAAAAATTGATTCATCAGACGGCATCACATTCCCGTGAAAAGAACGTGGCGCGTTTGGTTGATAGTTCGTGCATTCCCATGCAGATGTCTCCATCTCCAACAAAATCAATCGCTGTGGTTGGCATCAGTAAAAAAAAAAAAAATTGATTCATCAGACGGTATCACATTGAAATGAACGTAAGAACGTGGCGCGTTTGGTTGATATTTCGTTCGTGCATTCCCATGCAGATGTCTCCATCTCCAACAAAATCACCATCGCTGTGGTTGTCGTGCTTCAAGGGTTTCATTGGTTAGCATTAATCACGCCGCATCGTGTCTTCTCTTTTGAGACCGCGTAGAAGAATGGTCACGTGGGTAAAACCTCAGCCACGCATTCCTTATCTTCAGTAGACCACCACCAGTCATTGTCAAAGCTCCCGTGAGGCACGTGTTGCTTTTTATTTCTTCTTTTTGACCTTTTCTTTTGCTATCCATTTCTCCTTTTCCTACTTTTCTTTTTATACTTCAATAAGTTTGCTTCTATTTCTTCTTCTTATTTTTCTGGGAACCCTTCTTCTTCTTTTTCTAGGAATGCACATTCGAAACACAGGTTAATTTTCTGTTTCCGTCGGAGTGAATATTTAGAAATAATTTAGATGCAATGACAACAGAAAAAGAAAGAGAAAGAAAGAACACACGATTTCCAACAGATGCAGTAAAAACTGAAGTCCTACAATAGAAACGCCAATTTTTGGATCCTGCGTTACTATTACAGATAATTGAGAGAAACAACATAACATGATCTTTTACATGAAGATGATTCTTTTAAGTTATTCTTGCTTTGTGTAATGTACATGATTTTTAGGTATATTATGTGAAATGTACGCTTGTATAATGGTAAGTAGCAAGTGGTAATGGTGCAAATTAGGGCTTGCACACTTTGAATTGAAGTTAGAAATTCCCATCTGCTCAGCTCGAACAGCTCAATTATTACATGGAATAATTCTGCACAGTGCACAGAAAAGGCTGTTGAAAACTGAAAAGGTTGGTTTTGCATGATGAAGAAGGGGCGGTTCCGAGGCGAACGATGGAAACGAGACAAGAAAGAGTGGATGAAAAAGAGAGTCGTGAGAACGCTTTGACTTCATAAAAGCCGATGGTTATGGTCCGGAGATGTCATTTTCCCCTTACGTATAAAATTGGATTTGATGTGTTTCAATCGACTCAATATTCATTGCTATTAGCATAACTAAAAATTTCCTATTTAATACCCATAGGATCAAACTTGTTGAATTAATCCATAAGCTCAAATTGGCCAAGAAAAAAAAATTAAATCAAAATGACAATGGGTTTCACATTATTCAAAGCTCTAATCGCCAATCAAAAGTTACCAGACCAAATTCCTAATAGCTTCCATTGTTCAACATACCAAATAATCTCCTATTGAAGCTTTTGATTATGTCTAAACTTTATTTTTATTTTCTTTGTGACTTATCATATATTGGTATTTTTCTATTTTGGAGGATGAACGTGCTTCTTTTTTTTTCCTTTATTACATTTGCTGATTTTTAGTTCTTGAAAAGGAGATGACTATCGTCATTGTTCTCAAGAGCTTTGGTCAACGAATTGGGGCTAAAATTATAGCCCATTGACAGTATCATAAGGGTCCATACCTCTTACAAAACATTAAATTTTTTATCCATGACTACTCGTCCCATTCTTGATTGTACGAGCTGCTCATTGCAACTTTACGAACATGGTAAAAAAAAATTTATCTTCAGTGAGGTAATAAATATCTAAAGGACGAGGCAGTTAGAAAGTACTTTAAGACGTGACTCATAATTAAGATTTAATTTGAAACAACGCAACATTGTCATTATTACATGTCATGCTCTATGCTCGTTAGCTCTAATTTCAAGTCACGTGAATTGGCATCCTTATTGGCGCACCAAAAATAATAATAACAACAGATATAGATGATGGATTCATGCTCTAGAAACAAAGGCGATTTTGGTCATGATACCCTTTAGTGCTTGGATGGGTCATTTTTTTTTTTTTTTTGTGAACACTCGTGGTAAAAGTGTGCAATTTACAGCGGGGAAAATGGGGAAGGAAAACGGGTCTGCTTTTGTAGCCTTGCTTATATATAATTAGAATATAGTGGGACCATTTTAGCACTATAATAAAAGTCATCAAAATGTGTCTTGGCACTATTAAGTAAGTAGAAGAAGTGAGCATGACTTTTATGTTCCATATGAATACATTCGTACATATAGGTATTATATATTGTTTGCAAATGAAGATCTCGTAGTGATCCTTGGTTTTGTAGTTAAATCGCATTCATTAGCAATTCTTCACCTCTTTTAGGAATAAAAATATAAATTCTAACAATTTGCAAACTAGCTAAGATATTATCATCGTTTGAATAAGCTGGAAAAAAGAATTGACTGAATATACTTCATGTTACAATGGATTGTTGGAAGATGTCTACCGTCAAACAGGTTTAGATCGCATTAATCTTGAGCTAAGAAGAATATATCTAGTCCTAATGGAGCATAATCAAATTTGGGATTACCGATTCAATCATAAATATATTATGTTGATATCAATTCAATATTAAAATTTTCAATTTGTTAATACGGTCCTAAAACTTTGCATGATATTCCAATATAGTCCCTACAATTAATTGCTGTCAAATATCGTTGATGTGGCAATTCACAAGTTGTCTAAGTAGGAAGGCCATATGATTGGATCGCCATGTTAGTGATTTTAATGACTATATTAGAATTTCACATTACATTGACAAAATTAAAAAATTTAAAACCAAATGTGTATCCATACATTAGATTTAATAGTAAGTGGGTAATCTTATCATGCTTAGTTCATTCGTAAGTGTACAAACTAGTCATTCCAACGCCACTGGCATGGCAAAAATCAAGAAATCTCTTCAGACAAAATAGTAAAAACTTGGCCTGAAATTAGCTTGTGACATGACTCGAATCCGGCCTCATATAAGATTAGAGTGGCCCTCTCATTATATGTTATCACGCTCAGTGATTACTGCTCTAATTTCAAGTCAAGTGAAATCCGATCGAGGGGATTCATGCTCTAGAAAGGGAGGTAATTTTGCTCATGATGAGTGTGATGTTACTCGTCTCTTTAATGATTGGATGGGCCATGCTGTTTTTAACGAATCCCCGTGGAAAACGCGTTTAATTTAACTTACAGCAAAGGGTTAGAGGGAAAGAAAAACAGGCCTGCACTGTAGCCTTGCTTTTGTCTGTAGCAGTTTCCCCAGGTAGAAATATCGGGATCCAGTGGCACTCTACTCGGAGCAATTGGTCATCGTGGCTTTATTGGATCAAAATGGAACGAGCAAGAGCAATCATTATCCATTTTGGACCAAATAAATTATTATGTACAACAACTAAAATGAAAATAAAGTCATCGTGAAGTGACCCGTGATAGAACTTGAAGTAAGTGAGGCGAAATGAAAATGGAGTCGGTGCAAAGTGATCTGTAAATGTTCCCAAATTCATGAAGAAACTGAAATAATGAAAGTTCGCATAGGAGTTAGTAGCAAAATCGCACACGCGTTAGTTGTATGCAAAAATTGACGTTTAAAAGACGTTGCAAAGTTGCCTTGTTACAGCATATTTGCACTTTTCATTATACTGAGAAATGTTGATTCCATATAAGAGAAGTTATATACGGACGTGTGGTGGAAAGGGATTAATATTTCAAGATTTGGACTTTTTTTTTTGTAAGAAATAAACCCATCATACGAACACTAATTCAATTATAAATTTTTCAATTTTGATAATGTAATCCTAAAGTTTCACACAAAATTTTAACGTAATCGTTTTAGAAAATTACCGTTAAATATTGTTGACATAACGTCCATTCATTGTCAATTGTCCAATATAGCACAACTTAAAGGATTGTCACATGAGTGATTTCCGATGGCAATTCCACGTAAATATTTAGTACTATATTGGTAAAATTAAAAACTTTAGTATTAAATTAGCATTCACATAATAAATTTAAGATTGATTGGATAATTAACTGTAAATATCATATTATATTGTGAAGCTCCTCCAATGTGTAAGCGATTGAGGATATATTGTATACGGATAGAGACCAAAATGAATTTAGGCCACTGTATTCTTTGACAAAAACCTACGTGGTCCAGTACTCTATTTTTGTATACTGGTCAAAAATAAGTTTCCGTTTGCTATTTAATATCTTTACATGTATATTATGTACATCTACACGTGTTCGGTAAACAACCATACGGATCATCGACCAATTTATGAAAGATTGTCGCAAATTGTGGCGCTGACAAGTGACTAGAATCATAGCCATACAATGCCCACGTGCTCTATTTTGCACCTCATAATTTCATTTTATTTTTTCGTTTCGCGCACAAAAGGTTGAGGATCAAGGAATCAAATAAAATGGACCATAAAACATCCGATCCAGTTAGTATAAGTTTTTCTTTATTTTTTATTTTCTTTTAATTTTGGGATTCTAATTAGGATTTACTCTTTTCATACATTATCTACATGCAACTGATATTTGGCATCAAAATTTATAATTTTTTATGTAACTATTTGTTAGTGTCTTGTGAGTTTCTTGTTTGATTCTTGCGTAGTAATTAGATATAGATTCACTTATCCAAAAAATAAAAGATAAAATTCATGGATTAATTTTTATTTGAATGTTCTGTGTGCTTCCTGGTGAAGGCACTGTGATCCGACTCTTTTATTTGTTTTTATATCATGTATAACACCTCTTTTATTGAATTTTATTAGGAAAATGGCACAAATGATTCATAAATTTTAGTTTAATGGTAATGTTGTTCATAAAATTTTAATTTATTCAATAACATCCCTAAATTATTAATAAATGTCCAACCTAATCACTAAATTATATTAAAATGTTCGATGCTGTCTATTTTTGTTAATTCAAGTTCATAGAATTTACCGATGTGGCTTCTAGCCCATTAATTTGAATGATGAACTAAAAAAAATTATATGTGGATTATCTAAGTATGATATTCATCTTAAACCTAGATATAATTACCACGTCATCATATAATGATTGATATGTTAATGGTTAAAAAGATAGATATGTTGACTCACCATTTTTAAAAGTTCAGCTCAGCATATAAAAATCCCATAATAATAATAAAAATTCTAACTTATCGTTTAAGCAAATGGAATGATTACATTAAACATTTACCAATAGTTTAGGGATCATAATGAACAAAATAAAAGTGTAGGGACAACACTACTAATTAAGTCAAAGTTCGTGGACCAATGGTGTGTGTCATCTTCCAATTTTATTTTTCATCGGCTGAAATTATTAGGTCACAAGTCTAGCATCTCAAAGTGTAGAAGGTTTTTTATTACGTAGAATGGGCGTGCTTTAATTTTGATTGGTAAATTAATTTTATAAAGTTGGCTTGTCTAGCAATTAATCCTAGCATATAATTATATGCCACACGTCATTTTCTTTATAGTTTTATAAATATTAGAGAAATTATTCACACACTCAATATCATCATCAAAGATGTGAAAATGACATGATATTGCGACCATGGACCTTTAATTTTCGGAACGTCCCCCAGCAATTTTATGGCCTTGCCACCTCTAATTATAGGGAAGCATATATTCATGAAAATCATTGCTCGGCGTTGACAATTCAAATCCTTGCTTGCATATAGATTGAGCCCCACGGTCTAGCATCTCAAAGTGTAGAAGGTTTTTTATTACGTAGAATGGACGCGCTTTAATTTTGATTAGTAAATTAATTTTATAAAGTTGGCTTGTCTAGCAATTAATCCTAGTATATAATTATATGCCACACGTCATTTTCTTTATAGTTGTATAAATATTATAGAAATTATTCACACACTCAATATCATTATCAAAGATGTGAAAATGACATGATATTGCGAACATGGACCTTTAATTTTCGGAACGTCCCCCAGCAATTTTATGGCCTTGCCACCTCTAATTATAGGGAAGCATATATTCATGAAAATCATTGCTCGGCGTTGACCATTCAAATCCTTGCTTGCATATAGATTGAGCCCCACGGTGCGCGCCATGCTTTGAAAAAATTACGAGGCCAATTTCGATAGATAAATCGATTCTGTAACTTACCGATCTAATAATTTCAATCAAGGAAGAATGAACTTCTGAACATATTTTCGGCCTCAAACAAAAATTGTTAGATACGTCGTCCGTCACCTAATTATTAAGAGATTTAATAGAATGCAATGTGGCATTCTCACTGACAAAAACTCGAGCATATACTTAATCAGCTTCTATAGAGACAAATGATTTTAGATATTAAAAAATGCATTTGTTATATGGATAAAAGCCATCAAAAACCTCGAACTATACTTATTGTGACACATTTATCCTAACATTTTTTCTGCGACACAAAAAATTCAAAACTTGTATTTGAGTGACGCATTTACTTTCCATCAAAATTGTGTCAATAAGAATGGTTAAAATCTACCTACGGGATGGCAAAACGCAAACAATATCAACATGAAGCTCACATGACTTAACTCAAATAAAAACTACATTATTTTGGCTAAAAAAATCATCTAATGGAACTTCGAGAGAGGGGAAATATCAAATTTGGGTTTTTAATGTCACAAGAAAAAAATTATGGTAAATATGTTGTAATGGGCATAATTTGAAGATTTTTTTTTTTTGTGACCTTTTCTCTTGTTGTATATATATATGTGCTTTTGTGTGAATTTAACTTCTGTCCTTACTTTGAGAAATCAGTCCAATGGGTCCATCCTATTCATTCCAACTAGAAGTGGTGGAGCCCAAGGATATGACAACCTTAAAATTAAAAAAAGGAAAAAAAACAAGAAGCGAAAAATATCAAGAACAGGAATTGTGTTGATTGCCCCGCGAGCCCTACAATTGACTCCGATTGCCCTTGCGAGTGAAAATGGACAGAGATTGTTGAGGAAGAATCTATGGATTGGTTTAGCAAATTTCGATGACAACATTTTTAAATATATAATATTCGGAAACTATATTATAAAATAGGCGTGAGATTACGGATATGAAGAAATTATGCTTTTTAATTTTCCAAAAGATACAATTAAAAATCCTAAAAAAATTTCTAGTGACGTCGATATTCCAAATTTTGGTTTTGTATCACAAACATCCCAAAACTTGTACTACCACTATAAAAAAACATAAACTTTTGTGATTGTGACATTGATACAATTGCCCTCAATTTGATGAGTGCAACAAGGGTGGGCGAGGGGCCCAATGCAATGCAATCGTTGTGGCCTGTGCAGGCTTGCGAGGCCCTCGCCAACCATTGGGGAGGGCTCCTAGGGCTTTGCAATCCCATTGGCCCTTGCTTATGGTTGGCAACCATCTCTTCTATGTAAAAAGAGTAAAATAAATAAATTAGAAATTAATGAAATTTCAAGAAAGTTTTATTATAAAATTGTACATTAGTGTCGGCTGCCTCAAGTAGGATGACTCGTGCGCTGAGTGGACCGCCACATCAATGATATCCAGCCAAAGTTAGTTAAAAGAACTAAATTGACAATTTGTTAGAAGGTTTTAGATTAGTTTGGAAAATCCTTTAAAGTTTTAGGACTACTAACATAATTGAAAATTTTAGGAATAAATTGGCAAGTTGTCAAAATGTTTAGAATTGAATTAATGAAAATTAGAAAATTTAAAATTGAATTGGCTACTGTACAATAAATGTATGACTTTTTCGATAATTTTTCCTCTTGTAGTCTATATATCTCACTCTACATCGGTACACGTGCAATAATACAAGATTCTAAACGATGTGAAGATAAGCTTCAGGACCACAAGATAATACATCACCGGATTACTCACTCCCGTCCTCACCACAATCGAAGAAATATCTCACATGCCTCCTCGTTTCTCTCCTCCACTCCAGCCGCTATAAATTGAGTGCCCAAGCAAGCAACTTTCATCACACAAAATCCTCAGCTTTCCTCCCCTGTATCCTTCCTCTTCCTCTCGAAACTCGAGCTTTTTCTCCCTCTTGCGTTCCCTTCTCTTCCATCGACATGGCAGGCCGGCTCATCTCGGCAGTCTTGGGCGGCTCTCGGCAGTCTTGGGCGGCTCTCAGCGAGCCAAGCAACCCGAGCAGGGACTCCTCAACGGCCTGGTCGCCGTCTTCGACGACAAGAAGTTCATGAAGGAGATGGTCGACACTCACGCCCCCGATGAGGGCGATGTCGACGTTCAGGTCCTCTTCGCCCTGGTCGAGAACACCCTCAAAGGCTCGACAACCATCGTCGACCATGTGGTTAACCCGAACAAGGTAAAAAAAAGAAAAAAAATGTTGTTGGTCGGGTCGGGTCACATTACATGAAAATGCCGCATGAGAAACTTGGTCCCCTCGAGCGCTAATCGAAACCGATCACATTTTCCCTTATATAATCAGCTCACGGAGTATTTTTTTTATTTTTATAAGTAAGTATTTACCAAGAGAAGAACAAACATTAAAGCTAGTTTGGATGTTCTTTTAAAATATCGTGATTTAATTGAGTTAAACAATTCAACTTTACCTTTATCATGACTTACCTTGGCCCCATTCCCTGTCCTTATCCTATCAAGTCAAAAAGTTCTAAATTCATTATATAGATATCATTCAATTATAAATTTTTGTCCTCAACAATTTAAACAGGAATTACCGATGTGGACTTAGATTATTCTGACATGAGTGAATGATCTTGCGTAGGCGGCTGACCTCAAAGGCTCGAGCCTCTAATGAGCTCGAGTTTCGCCTGAGATTGCCAATGGTTGGTTGTTGACTGTCTCTAAGGTTCACATAGGCAAGGGCCAGCCTTGGGCTCGCCAAATTTGCCAAGGGCAAGCCTCTTCTGAGGCTAGCGAGGTTAG